>OX578063.1:10000000-10674500 GCA_951215215.1 Andrena trimmerana | reverse complement strand
TAATCTGAGGTCAGTAAGCTTAAATTTGTTTATTTTATTTTCTTTTTTACATCTTAACTAAAATCAATTCGTAACATTAGCACATCATATAAATAGCATTAACAGGTTAAGTTTTACTAATCTGACGTAAAACAACGTAATTTCGGCGTATGCCAATGTTACCCCGTGCTGCCAATGTTCCCCCAGTTTACGGTACTGATTTATAATTTTGTATTATTTATTTACGTTATCCAGTCAAGAAAATTCGGTATTCGTAAACAATTATCACGCTATCAGAACAAATTTACCGATATCTATAAAATCCAGCGTTCGAGACTATAAATATACATTACTTATACAAAGTAAGTGTCACCAATGTAGAGATACGCGCTGAATAGTAATTATTATCCTTTAAACGAATAAGTTAAAAATGTATAATAACAATTTTTTATTTGAAGATACATTTTCGGAAAAAACGATTTTGTATATCTGTTAAATGGTAAGTTCTGAAACCAAAAGCAGTTTTGTTTCACTGTAAATTCTTGGTTATTCAATATGATGAACTTGAACAGCGATAAAACTTGTTTTGTAGCAGTTAGTTTTTTAGAAAACTAAGCCCCAAGATAAGGAAATGTAAATTTACTCGACTTGGAACGAAATGTTTTTGGCTTCGTTTCGGTTCAGCTAGAATAATAATAATTTCGTTTTGGTTAATATCGTTCGTACTGAAAAATATTTCGTTTCCATTGGAACGAAAAACAAATTTTGTTCCAAACCGGTTTCATTTATAAAATAAATTCATATAAACTTATTTTTAACAATTTTATCACATTTTGTCGTTATATTATTATATCATATATTACATATTACACATTACATATTACATATTACATATTACATATTATATATTATATACTATATACTATATACTATATACTATATACTATATACTATATACTACATACTATATATTATATATTATATATTATATATTATAGGGGAGACCGGGGCAGGTTGAAACACGGGGTAAACATAAGTAAAATCTTTTGAACGACAAATCTGGTAACCCACAGCATGCGAGAGCTGCTTGGCGATATTAGCACCGTCGGTTTTAGTGACACAAACGAGCGTTATGTATTCATTTTGTGGTTATAGCCCAGAATTTTAGGATTTAGAGCACGTAAGTAAATGTTGTCTTAGCACTTTCATTTCAATTAACCGTCATTAGAAACCGTTTGAATTTTTGCTTCTTTGTCGCAAACGAATCAGCACACATTGGTTTATTATAAAGTAAACGCATTTTAGTAATTTGATGTTTAGTTTCTCGTTTCCTGAGACAAAACGCTAAAATTCAAGCTCGGGGTAAATTGTAACATATTACTATACTTACTCCGTTCTAAATGGTGATAAAGCAAGCTATTTGCTGACTCACCGGAAAAAAGATGCTCTAGACGAACAACAGAACAATCGAGAATCAAAAAATTAGAAAAAAAGTATGAAGGAAGAAGTTAAGAAAGCAAAGAAGATTTTGATAGAACCAGATGAATAATTGTTTAACTCATGTATATCAAATGTTTGATAATGATCTGTGTTTTTATTTATATTTTTTACAAATGTTTATTTGTGTTCATATTTGTATTTAAATAAATAAAACAGATGCGTTAGAATTTACCCCGGACTGGGGTACATTGTAGCAAAGGTTCGGATTTGATTAAGATGATGCTAGATGTCTAAGTGTCCAAGATTTTGTCCCGTACTTCCACGCAATCAGTTCACCACATATGTAAGTAGTAAATCTCGCAAATTATTTCCTGATTGAGGAAAACACTTTCGAAGAAAAACTATGAAAACTTTTTTGTTACAATCTACCCCGGTCTCCCCTATTATAAAAAATTGATTATACAAAATATAAATCCGAAATCGTAGAATATATTTTCTGTTCATATTCAGCCACAAATAGCTCAATTTAAATTTTTTAACATACAGTGTGCGTCGAAAACGATATAAGAACCATATTAACCGGAATTTTTATTTCGGTTATGTCGTTTTCACTCCTGCAATAGAGATAAAGTTTCGTTTCGTTTCAGTTTCTGTTCTGAAAAAATCTTTCTTTCTTTGCGTTTATTGTTTTCGTTTCCGTTCCGTTCCGGGTCCCTGAATTTTACACTTGTGAGTAATGTTTTTTATATAATTTTTTATTATTTTTTAAAAAATTTTATTATATTCTTCTGTTTCGGATTACCTGTAAGATAAATATCATAGACAACAGCGAACGACGAATTTTGCGCGGCGTGTTGGTGGGTGCTGTATAATTCCTATATTTATTATTATAACTTAATGGAAAAGACACTGCGATTTTGATTCGCTAGTTTCTAAAAAAAAATCCTCAATTTTGCTATGTTTTTAGCCCCAAAATAGGATTCCCCTTTTATAGATTATTTTTAACAGCTATCAGATATGACAAATACATATAGCTTTCAAAAAACATCTGCAAATATGGTTGGTTTGAGAATGTAATTTCTTCCACGTTTTTTTTGTCAAACCATAATAATCTGAAAATCTATGCAGGATGAAATATGTGAAAACCGAAATATTTCACATATACTATTATTATTATGTCGTCTTTATTATTTATAGTGTAACATACCACTACGAACCGCTATAAATTTTTCCTTTTTCTTTTAATATAAATTCTTATTTTCGATCATTTATACCTAAGTCTTTCAGTGTTAACAATAAGTTAGTATACCACGCATGCGAGAACGCGTACGAACGGCGTGCGAGAGAACGAAGCGACGCGTGCATGCGCGAAAGATGCGATAAACCGGACGCCGAATAAACAGAATGTAGTGCGCGAGTGGCGAGAACCGGATTTTAATTCTAATTTGTGCGTGAGATCGCGCAGCGACTGATTGGCGCGGCCCAAGTAGCAGCAAGAAGTATAAATATAGGCTCGCCAGCAGCAGAGAGCAGACTTGGTTAAACAAATTCGATCAAACTCATATTCAGCAAAACAAAAAAAAAACAAAAAAATCGAAAAGTTTCTGGCTAAAATTCTGGGTTTAATTCTGGAGTAGGAACAAATTCCCTTTGGCTTTCGTTACGCATGCTTCAACATCAAACCACCGCCTGAATACTGAAATCTCTTGTCCTACCAACGCCCCCGTTACGGTCGGCGCGACGGGAGTCAAATTGAGCGAGGAGGGACCTCTGCCCTCCTCTCTTCCATCTCAGATATCCCCACGGATGTATCTCAGAGTGACTTGGGTTTTGACCACGGTGTTAGAAGAAGTCTTAAAGTCCGCCGTCCAGCCGGCGGAAGGGTGGGCAAATTCAGGGACTGCCCTTCCTCATTAGTCTACAAGCGGCTCCCTGACATCATGAAGCAGCTGGCCACGCGTAGTGACGTTCCCGGTGGGGTGTCTGGCTCCCGAAATCCTGTAGCAGGAGGCCCAAGTTCCAGTGCAGTAAACTCCCTTCGTTAAAATGGTGAACCTAGGGGAAAACCACTTCCTGTCCTTAGGAACGTCCCGGCAAGCAAATTGGGTTCTTCCACAAGCTCTGATACTATGCCGACTTTAAACCCTACCAAAAATATGGACCTCGAGGCCTCTCCAAACGTCACAGTCTGGAACTGGTTCGGGTTACTCTCAGCCTTTCACCGTGAATCGGCTCAGGACATGGGCATGGACCATGAAACCGAGCACTCAAACTCCCCGCCCTCCCGTATGGAGGGTAAGGACTCCAGCCAAGCTGACAAAAGAGGGTCGCAATGCCCATCCACTCCTCCCAGCTCCTCGGAGGCCCGTTCGCCCCAGCTATATGTTCAAAGCCTACGGGAAAAACTTTAGTCTTAAGTACCTTGGAGGCAGCGTGAGGATCCAGGTCTGCCGGTTGGATGACTTCCAGGACCTCAGGGTTCGTCTTCCAGAGGGAAACATGCCTTTCCATACCTTCACGGTAAACTCACAAAAGGTTCCTGTGTTGGTCTTAAAGGGACTATCCAGAACTCCGACAGAGGATATCCTAACAGGGATTAGGGAGCAGGGCCTGGCTCCGGTCACTTGTGTTCCGCTAAACCCCGGATTAAGCAAAAACTCGCTGTACTGCTTGTACAAGATCGTCTGCCCGTAAGGGACGACGCTAAACTCTGTCAATAAAGTTGTTCACATCTTTTATACCCGGGTTTACTGGGAGAAGTTCCTGTCACAGAGAACTCACACTCAGTGCTTTAGGTGCCAGACCTTTGGGCACTCATCTACTAACTGCAATCACCCTCCGCGCTGTGTTAAATGCGCAGGGTCTCACAAATTGCGTAGACTGCACGAAGGTGAGGGAGGTCATCCCAACGTGCGCAAACTGTGCTGGTGCTCACACTGCTTAGTGCCCGGCGCTAGAGAAATATCTTAATAACCGCAACAAGAAAGCATTCACTCCTCCTGCTACGTGGGGTCTGGACCTTAATAACAACAAACAAGAATCCAGACAGGTTGTTTTCAATCCGCTACCTTCCACTCTCCTGCTGGGGAGAAAATTCTCCTACAGAGACGTCCTTGTTAAAAATCGGGGTGGAAAAGCCATGGGTGTAGCAGAACATGCACAAAAAACCGAACCAGGTTGGGCGCCACCAGTCATGGATACTCTTCTCACATGTAAGGAGTTCGGGAAAGTATGTGACATTGAGGTAATTCAGGATGCAGCAAATTGACTATTAGCCAGGTTAAGAGGGTGCACGATAGAGGCGCAGCAGCTATCTGCGTTCATAGAGGTAGCGCAATCACTCGAGTAAATGGCTCCTTTCCCGAAGTTTATGCTCTGGAACGCGGGCTCCGTAGCGAAAAAGCGAGCCGAACTCATACATGTCCTAAATAGGCATGAAGTACATATAGCGCTGGTGACCGAGACATGGCTTACCGCTGGCATGGGCTTCTCCATACCGGAATATAGAGTGGTGCGATCCGATCGGATTTTGGGCCGATGCGGTGGAGTGGCTCTACTTGTCCACCGATCACTGCACTTTACCAAGGTACCATTCGTGCACAGCTCTTCCTTTGTGGGTGCCTTCATCAGATTACTACACCCTGCGGTGTATGTGGGGGTGATCTACAATTCCCCTCAAAACGTTCTCTCCGGGGCAGATTTGGACGCCATCACGGGAGTGGAATATCCACTGATAGTGGGTGGGGATTTTAATGCTCGACATACCATTTGGAAAAACTTCACAAACAATGCATCCGACGTGGCGCTAAGCAGGCATGCTATGCGGAGCACCTATAGGATTGTGGCTCCTGATGACTTCACTTTCCAGGGGTCTCCCAGGCAGAACCCTTCGATTCTCGATATTTGTCTAATAAGGGACAGGAGGGATTTTGTTTGCTCTATCACGGATGACTTTGACACGTGCCACAGACCGGTATTGCTCTCTTCGACCAGGGAAGTTCTGCACCCTCCGGACTGGGTGAGATCCACGGACTGGGAGGGGTACAGCAAACTCACCGACAGACTTCAACTCAGAACTATTTTTGCTTGCGAGGAGGACATTAACCAAGGGGTTAATTCCCTGGGCGCATTCTTGAGGTCTTGCTTCCACAAGTCGTCGAGTTTCGTTCCCTCGAAAAACACCAGGAACTTCTCTCTGGATCCTCGCTTGATAGCGTTTGTGCAGAGTAGAAGAAGGGCCAGGAAGCCCTGGCAAAGAACTGGTTTCGCCTAATACAACGATGTGGCTAAGCAGTTCACGTACGAAATTGACGCGAGGCTGAGAGTACTTAGATGTGAGGCTTGGCGAACACGCCTACTCTCACTTAACAAGGCGGACCACACGTTGTGGCAAAATTATAGGAGGTTCACGCGCTCCTAATTTGTCATCCCGCCTCTCAAGACCGGGGATCGATCCTTGTGGCGGATAGGGATACGGCTGAGGCCATCGCTGGGGTGTTCGCGGCGGTGCACAATAGAGTTGCTGATCTGCGATCTTCTCATGAGATGGAGGTTGATGCGAGCATAAAAGAGGTGGAGACGACCCCGTGTGAGGAATCTTTCGCGGACTTCCTAGTCTCACTGGAGGAGATAAATTCGGCTGTTAAGAGGCTAAGTGGCAACAAGGCGCCTGGATGTGATGGGGTAACTCCGGTGATGCTTAAGGCGACGTCTCTCAGGGTCCGACTTCAAATTTACCACCTCTTCCGGGTATCACTTAGGATGTGTCCCACTACCCGGATGAATGGAAGATCGCGAGGATTGCCCCAATCCCGAAGCCCGGAAAGCCGAGGCATAGCGTTGAGAGCTATAGGCAATTAGCCTTCTCCCAATTTTGGGGAAAATGTTCGAGCTCTGCCTGCTTCATCGACTCTTGGGCTTCCTGAAGTCGAATGAAATACTGATAGCCCATCATTTCATGGTGCTTCTAGACCTCAACCGAGCATTCGACTCCGTATGGCACGATGCCCTGATCCACAAATTGGGCAGATTGGGTCTCCCGCGCATCCTCCTAAAACTGCTCAAATCTTACCTGACAAACAGACAGGTCTTTGTCTCCATCAACGGAGCTAAGTCAGATTTGTACCACGTCTCGGCTGGTGTTCCGCAGGGGTCGATTTTGGGGCCCATCCTGTTCAATATTTACTATTAATACTAATATTACTGGGACATATAATATAAATAAGATCCCTTACAGGATAAAAATTCCATTCCCACAGTCTTTCGACGGGGGAGCTTAGAGGAACTGATTGCTTTATAGGGCCGCTCCGCTTGCGTCATCTTATTTCCTGGACTTCCAGTGCGTTTGGGAGATTCTCAGGGGTCACTATCGGAGCGTGGTGTGATACTCCACGTTCCTGTCATACGCTACGGGCGCCTGTCTTAATGAATGACGCTGGCCGCTTGTGACGACCACGCTGTCTCAAGAAAGGGTTGTTTGAAAATTTTCCCCAAAACTACCAAGATAGTCGATGACAAAGTCATGCTGAGAACACCTCTCTTATAATCAACAAAGGTGGTAAAGGGGCAATAGCTCCTAGGGACATCTAAAACTCAAGGTAACAAATTAAAAAAAAAAATAGAGAGCAGACTCTGCTACCGAACCAACAACAAGGTCGCTTTAATTAGCCCCTCAGTCTCCAAGAAGTTTATTTTAAATCGACGTCCCGACTTCCAATTTCAACTTCTATCCGATGTCGCTTTAACTAGCTCCTCAACATCCATCCGAGGTCGCTTTCACTAGCCCCTCAACTTCCATACGAGGTCGCTTTCACTAACCCCTCAACTTCCATACAGAGGTCGCTTTCACTAGCCCCTCAACACCCATCCGATGTCGCTTTAACTAGCCCCTCAACATCCAGTCTAAGGTCGGTTTAGCTAGCCCCTCAACTTCAATCCTGGAAAGCGTGGGCCAGCTGATAGGCACCAGAAGCCAGTACAAATCCAAGGGAAGAAATCCACTAAATTCAACTTCCATCTGGGGACGCCCTAACCGGCTACCTGGCTACCATCTGAGGTCGCTTTAACTAGCCCCTCAGCTTCCATCCTAGAAAGCGTGGGCAAGCTGATAGGCAACAGGAAGCTACTACAAATCTGAGAGAAGGAATTCTCTCAAATTCTCAACTTAACATTCCAAATCGACCAAGCGTCATTTCTTGTATTACATTATACCGACTTAGTGTCGAGACTTTGAGTTAGCGATTTAGTATCGCACCTTTATATTATATCTTTCAAATTAATTAGCGCCTCAGTTATAACTGAGTTGGTATGTAGTAAAATAAGGTTGACTCCGTTTAACCAAACACTCAATTTATTCAATATAAAGATTGCGAAGTTAAAACATAGACTCGCGTAAGGTCATCGGCATGTACACGCAGGAACTGCTCGACTCCAACTGCCTCTCCTCACCAACCGTACCCTTAACCAGAGGTGGAAGAAGTGAAGGAAGGAAATAGAAAAAGAGAAAGACAGAAAACTGAAGAAATGCTGAGATAAAGGTAAAAGAGAAAGCTACGCGAGAAGCGGCTCCGCTTGGGCTCGCGCGGGCCTGGTCGCCACATGTTCCCAACAAACGCCAGGCCCACGCGAAACCCTCGACAAACGAACTGTAGAAGAATAGGCAGGAAGTTGTAAACAGTAAGAGAATTTAGAAAAGTGAAAGTTAGAAACATAGGGAAAGAAAAGTACTGAAGAGGAAGAACGCGGTGGCAGAAATGCAACTGCCACATAACTATTCAACAACGAAAATTCAACAATATTCTTTATTACCGACTAAGCGTCATTTTCGTTAACCGTACGTTCCGTTACCCTGACTTAGGGTCAAAATCGAAATCACACGATAATCTTTAATACCGACCGATACGTTGTCACGCAATTACTTTAATTTCCATTATATTAATTTATCGTCAAAGTTCTCACGACTCCGTATCATATTATATGTTCCATTTGGACCTAGCGTCAAAACCATTCGTTGAATAAACTATTTTGTTACTTAGTGTTAGAAACAAGGACTCTCGTTTTGCGAAATTCATTTCTTAATCGCACGCCACCAATCCCACAATTTCACAAGTCATCCGATCTACTTGTGGAATCTCCTGTAATAAACGGGAACGTCTCGTTCGAGAACGTTAGAATAGATTGAACGATGTAATACATATAGATGAGTGATAGTAATAAATAATTAGAGTAACGGCGAGGTTGTAATAGATAGTGTTAATAAGTCTAACCATTAAATACATAAAACTCAGAATTAAACTAAAACTAATACAAATAAAATGAACTTGAGTAACCTACACACAGTTGAGTTGCACACGGTAAGAATAATTGATTTCGATTACAACATGGACTAGGACAGGAAGGAAAGAAATGACAAACAAAAACTCACATGCTAAGAAAACTGTTGGTGTTTAAATGACTGCTAAGATTCTAATTGTCAGCTACAATCTGTAAGAGCGTTATAATAATTTGCAGCGATATAAGGGAAAAAAGAAAATTCTTGAAACGTTGGTATCGTTTCTCTACTTACACAGCAACGTTCTTGCATTACATCCCCTTAAATGATAACGTCTTCACTTGAATCACATTCCACTTAAAACTCCCACTATCTCGAATTGTTTTCATACCACTAAGAAACTGTTAGAAACGAGCTAGATTCCCGTAAAATGAATTTGGGAATTGCCTAAAGGATTAGTCCAACTGGAAGTAATACTCTCCCTCGCTAATTCTCCCAATTAAGCATTTGGTAGCCACAACGGAAACGCGGACAAACCGTCAAAAACCAGGAACTAATAATAGTCCCTGTTCGACGCCAATCTAGAAACAGGTCCAAGTTTTCAGCTTCGAAAACAGGACGGTTAACGTCAAACTCGCGTTCGCCCAAGCTTCCATAATAAGGCATAGAAAATGGTGGGCTGTATTCGCCGAAGCGGAAGATCACTCTATATTTCCGGCGATTTCTAGGCAATTTTCGAGCGCGGAACACTTGGTTGCCCAATTACCGCGTGAGACGGTACTATTGAGATTTTCATATGGACCATACCGTACAAGGTAGCGTTTAAGACGAACGAACTCCCCTCCGCTCGTATTTCACGGTCTAACGAACGCTATCGTTCTTCCAGCTACCGGTCTCCGTCCTTCCTGTTGAAGAATAAAAAAAAGGGGAAAGGAAGAGATGAAATAAAAGCCATCGGAGGGCTTTATTCTTGCCGGCGCCGCGACCCTCGAAGTAGGCTGCTTCTTGGGCTTTCATTCTATTACAAAGAAGGTACTTATTAAATTACATTAACTCCCTGACGTCGCGCTATATTTCGAAAACAAAAGAGGAGGACGTTTAAGGAGGAAGACGTTGAAAGGTTAAAAAGACCACGGAATTTCAATGAACCACTGCCTCCGGAAGATTAGTTTGTACTCCCAGTTGTGTCTCCCGGACTGCAGGAGGTAATTCTTTAATGTTCCTACTTGGACTTTTCTATGTTTATCTTGCTCTTTGCCGCCTTTCTTGGATAGATTGATTCGAGCTACCACATTGTACCTGAAATTTAAACAGAGTAAAACTCGTTTTTTGAACCGAGCCAAGCATTCGATAATCCATGTAATACTTCAAATAGTTTGAATATTCAAACGAGCTTGACAAAACTCGATCTTTTTGAATGATTCGAGTGGTTTGCGTGCATACAAGCTACTTGATTTCAAATAAGTAGCTTGAAACGTTTCGAGCTACTCGATCGATTTCAAGTTACTAAAAAATTCCAATACTACTCGAATAATAACAATTATTACTTAATCAGAATGGATATGTGATTTAAGGCTTATATTCAATGTAAGTACATTTTGAACGACTCAAATTATCGAATACTAGCGCTCACTGTTTATAACACTAGTTTACAAAATCCAAAAAATTATTTGTGATCGAGATTCCACTATACAATTCTTATATCAGGTGGTCCCCTAAACTCAAAACTCGACATGAGACGAAATCCTAAGGATACGTTTTTGAGATATCGGGCGATGAATATTTTGGTGATTTTTTAACAAGACAATCCGACGTTTTTTACCATATCTCGCGTTAGAGTTGTCTGATTTGATCGCGACGAATCTTAAATTGAAGGTATTTAAATTGAATATAATTCTTACATACATTGTTTCCCAATCGGACAATTAGTTTGGGCGGAATCGAGCGAAACATAAGAAAAATGTAGGTAATGTTTTGAAGACATAGAAATTATCATGTGACGTTCAGTTTCTTATTTTTTACGTAGACTGCGCACCCTTACAAAGGAAACAAGCCCAACCTGAGCAAAATTCATACACAAATAAGGAAGTTTTGGGCGATAGAGTGGGAGTGCATGTTTTCAACTTTTTCCCTATTTTTGCATTTCTTCCTGTTACATGGCGACTTATGTATTTGTTTTCAATGAAAACAAATTTAAATTTATTTTTTCCACGTATTTATTTATTCTCAATGTTATTCTTCAATCATAATTAGTATTTGAACTGCTGAAGTGTCAAACGCCATCTATTGTAAGATAGCAATATTTGTCTATTTGTTATTGTGTGTTACCGGCACTGTGACGCTATGAACTTGACCTTAGGTGTAATAATAAAGATCCGAGATATAACTGAGCAAAAGGGTGTTTTGTCAAACTTTTCTTTTCTTTCAAACCGTTATTTTGTAACTTTTCGACCAAAATTGTTAATTAAGGTACGGACGATAGCGACACTCATACAAATTAAGAATCTGTTCGAGTTTTTTGTTTCGAGCTTGTTGGAGCTATTAAAAATTTAAAACAAATTTAAAAAAATTTTTAAAATTTTTTTTTATATATTAGAAGAATAGTTTTGAAGTTAGACTGGAATTTAGCGGTGGTCACGCATGCGCACAGGCAACGACAGCGCCATCGATCAGGATATGCGTACTGTCGTTGGCAGAGAAGAAGGCGCCCGGACGCTAAGCGCGGCAAGGTGGCTACTTTGCTCGCATTGGCCAACGCGACAATGTCGACCAATACAAAGTAAGCGAACGGGGACACAGGCGGTGGGAGCCAATGCAAGCAAAGTAGCCCCTTGCCCCGCTCAGCATCGGGATGCCAACTTTTTTGCAAACGACAGTAGATCCGCGGAGCGTACCGTTTCGCCCTTTGTACGCCACGGCCAAGTAAATACGCACATAGTAAAGATAATAAATGTAAAGATCCATGATCAATAGAATAAATGTTTATATTATTGTTTATTACTAAAGTCAGTGAGAAGTCAATATCCTTCCTTTCAACAAGCTTAATAAGGACTAAAATCGTTTATTTCATTATAGGTTGTATTAAGGGGTAACACCACTCTAGAGGCAGAAAAAGAAGACCTAAATTTGACAATTTATTTTGTGAGTATGATAAACGAAATAGTATTTCTTTTCAGAGGGTTTATTTAACACATATTGAAGTACAAAAAACAATTTTTTTTTATTGCCATTTTCATGCAAAATGGTGGCAACAGAGCCCGTCGTCGAAAAAAGCTTTTTTGAAAACGCCGCCACGGGAGGACGGATTTCTCGGCATGTATGAGTCCTGGAACCAAAAATAAAAAAAATTTATAATCTATATACAATTGGCTTTGGAAGTACGTAGCCGTTTTTTGATTGAATGTAAACTTTTTTTTTATAAACAATTTAATGCTCATTTTTAGGGCAAAGAATTGATTCATTTCTTAAAAAGTGCACCACTTCCACAAAAATTGATTAAAAAAAATAACCCTACGTACTTTCAAAGCCAATTGTATATAGATTATAATTTTTTTTTATTTTTGGTTCCAGGACTCCGACTGAGAAATCCGTCCTCCCGTGGCGGCGTTTTCAAAAAAGCTTTTTTTGAAGACGGGCTCTGTTGCCGCCATTTTGCATGAAAATGGCAATAAAAAAAATTGTTTTTCGTACTTCAATATGTGTTAAATAAACTCTCTGAAAAGAAATTCTATTCCGTTTGTCATACTCACAAAATAAATTGTCAAATTTAGGTCTTCTTTTTCTGCCTCTAGAGTGGTGTTACCCCTTAACTCAGAATAATTCTTTTAAAATAGCTCAATTTTTCGGCCGATAAAAGTAAGACCCCTTACACTTTTTAGTTGCATACCTACAGTAATAATAATGGAAGTTCTATTATATTTTCAAGCTACTTAAAAGTCATTAACATTTTTAACATATTGTCTTATGCTTAAGAGGGCCCATTTCATTAGGGCCCTATCCGAATTCGCCAAGAAACAGGAAGAAATGCAAAAACAGGGAAAAAGTTATATATATATATATAATAGAATATATATAATAGAATCTCTGTTCAAGAAAAATGAAACACTATATACACAGAAAATATATAATCAAAATATAGAAATAAAGACAGAGATAGACAACAAAATGCAACAGAAAATTTTGTATGAGAATTAAATACGTTAAGTGCTTGTGGATTTATATTTTATACACTTACTAACCATGTAAGTTTATTAATAAGCACATTTACTATTCTATTTGTTAATCATGCAGTCTGCTTTTGTGTGTCTAATTATTCCACCTTTTCAAATAAAGATATTTTTAATAGAATGCCGGCTATAAATTTGTCAAGAAAACCATAAAATATATTTTGTAAAACATGCTGTTTAGGAGACCCACCTCCAATGGCCTTGACCTTGACATATGTTGTCTCAGGAGGGTGACCTTGACAATATATGTCAAGGTCAAGGTCATTGGAGCTACCTCCCCCAAATATATTATTTCACCGTGGTTTAACTTGGATACATTTTACCACCGTCTGTGTAATACGCCGTATTGATATACTGTTGGTGTGTCTCGCGACACGAGACGCGATGAATCAATTTACGAAGACAAATTGACTACACGAGGCACAAAATCATGAGGAATTGCCGATCATAAATCGATGAAGAATGTACAGAATATTTCGACTAAAACATGTAAAACGTACCACAAATGTAGTTTTATTTCACTTTACAGGATTATCTCAAAATAATATTTCTCAAATATGATTGGAGGTTCACAGCAAGATGATTCCTAATGAAAAGTAAGTCAAACGAATAAAATAAAATTATTTGGCATAAGGCTTCGTTTGCGAGAAAATTGATTTGGAAAATTTGTTGAGTACGCGTACACCTGATTAAGAATTGGCAGAATGCAAGAATAAATACGACACAATTGGCGATGAAATGTATCTTTACACAGAAATAAGTCAAAACTGCAGGATCCCTTCTTATCAGAATGTAGCTTTGTTTTTCAGAAAATCGAGATTGAAGATCCATCGAGTATAGTACTTTCTCGCTGAGCGCTGGCTGGTCGGGACCGGCATTGAGCACTCATCGTTAAGGGAGCTCTAATTCCGAGCGATCATTTCTCGCTGCTTTCTGGTCGGAGGGAGGGACGAGATGTAACGCTTTGCGTGCGCTACGGACGCGAGCCTTTATTCCCGTTACGCACTTGCGACAAGTTGCCGGCAACTTGATCGACAAGAGACTAGAAACCTTTGTTGTTAGCCGCGACCAAGTGCGTACGAACTCATATATCCCCGTGTACCTTGTGGTCGTCGGCAACTTGTCACAAGTGCGTAACGAGGACTTAGACGAAAACGAGTCCACATCGCACGCATCGTAACTGCTCGACGCATGCGCGCCATGGCCAGATAACCAGACATGTCACGAACCATTTTTGCGTCCTAGGCGAGCTTGCCAAATTCCACCATTTATTATAGTACATTTAATTGAGCTTCTTGATGACCTTACTCTTAATTTTTACTCATAATTTAAAACAGTTGTAGTATTTCATTTAAAAATTTATTTTCAATAATGCCAACAATGAAAATACTATTTTGCGCCTCTTGTCAACCATACGCCCTAGCAGTTGCCTAATTTTGCAGAGTGAAGTCATAAATAATCTCAAATAAATTTATTATAATTAAGTGCACAATTGGACAAGTTTGCCTAAAGCGCAAAAAAGACTTGAGCCGGGCCTGCGTCAAACTTTTGCGGTAGCCGTTTTCGTCTTTACGATGAATGCTCACGACCTTCACGCACGCCCGTCACACACGCAAAGGATGGGGTGTCAGGCGTCCGAATGACGTAGTGAGACAAAATATCAACGCGTCGTCTGTCTCGTACCGTCGTCATTCGCTTTGAATACCTCTCACTCGCTCTCGCCTTCGCCGGACAAGAGTGAGACAGAAGTGGTGGGGATAGCGAAAAGGCCTCATCGTGTAGGCCAAACTGAGCCCTCAGCGAGGAAGTACTGTACCCGTAAGTACACTTGACGAAAATTGGTTTCACTTTCAAATGAATTTTCTCGAAACAAAGCCGAAGAGATTTGTTTTGCAATCTCGACTTATTTGTACACGAGGATTAATTTCACTCACAGTTCTGCTACATTTACTGATCACTTCTACTACTTGTTTGCAGCTATGTGGGTGTTTGCTTATTCAGCAATTCTTCAAATTCGATTTTCTTCTCATTCGAAGAGATTTGTTTTGCAATCTCGACTTATTTGTACACGAGGATTAATTTCACTCACAGTTCTCCTACATTTACTGATCGCTTCTATTACTTGTTTGCAGCTATACCTATAGGTGTTTGCTTATTCAGCAATTCTTCAAATTCGATTTTCTTCAAGTCTAAGCCTTGCGACAAAATTTTATTCGCCGCTTTTGACTTACTTTTGCATGAGGAATCACCCAATGGCGGGTACATATAAATTAACAACAGGTTATTAATGTCATTTCATATAAACGATATTAGCCGCGTATTAATGATGTTAAAGATGAAGATTTTATGGTACAACAATCCATATGATACTTTTCCTACTTACTTAGGTTTAGAACCTTGCTGTAGAAACGCTGTATGTGGCTGCAGCGAGTTCACAAGATTGACTTCTTGCACCTGAGATGTCTTCGAGGCTTGCTACGAAATATTAATTACTAGAACTTTTCTACGTTGCACGGTGAATGCAGTTTGAGCGAACTCAATGCGCTCAATTATTCGACGGGTTGCTAAACTTGACACTTCCACTCTCTTACCTACAACTACTAATATTCATGCACGTGTATTAGCGTGGCTTTCAGGCCTAGCTGAAGAGGTCGATCTCAATATTCTAGGGGTTAGAAATTACTTCGACTCTTGTGGCTCCGTTTGCGAGCTTCCGTAAAGCCGATCGGCTTCGTCAAGCATTTGTAACGCGGTTAGCAGGTAAACGTGAGGTGCGGGTAATCAGTATCTAAAGTCGGTCGGATGGTCGGAAGAATGCCACGCGCGTTACAGTACAAATTATTAATTAATTGGTTAAAGAATTTTGATTATTATCGTGAGTCAAAGATCTAGACCTACACAGGCCCCGCACTGAGTTATTATTAAAATACAGAAGGTATAACGGTAAATAACTCCTGCTCGAATGTACGGTTTAAGTGTGAATGGTTTTCCTTTTATTCTTTTTGTTTCCTTTACTATGCGTTAGATAGGCTGAAGAGCCAAGGGTAAACACAGAATATTAGCTAATGCCAAATATTGACTCTCCGTTACCTCTGCATTCGTAATGTTTGAATAGTATACATAAAATAAACGTTTACGTGAGACGACGCTCGCCAATCATTATTCCGATTACAATATTTATTCCGATTACACTATATCGGTATACTTTTTACTATGTACGAAATTCGGTCGTTGCCTTTCGCTAATGCTCAATAGAACACCTTTTCTGTGTCTGGAAAATAAATAACCACACTCACACACGATATTGGCGATTACAAACAATAGCAATAGTTTACAAAGAAAGGGGACCTAACTGAAGGTTGATCCCAACGGAACTGATAATGTCGCGTTACGTAATAATTAGACGAAAAGTGTTAAGAGAATATAAAACGCAGATTAAATGAAATTAGCACTGTTTATCGTGGAAATACTGAGTCCATTCACTATAAACTTAGAAATCTCTGGCTCGAAATACAATTAATAGTTAAAGAAAGAAATTACGAATCCACGGACACCTTGTCACGCTCTCCGCGACTGTACGGCAAAGAGTGGCTTCAACTTCGCGCCCCCGGGAGCGTCCGGTCGGGAGGCCCGCTCAAAAAAGCTGACGTTGCAATCCCAATCATGCCCTAGCAGCTAATGTATAATGTCATTAGGTGTTCGCACCTTCATCCTTCCATACTTTATACTTGGGCGCTACCGATCTTTGATCCTAATTCGCAGACGGTGTACACTTGTCCTCACGCATTCTCGCACTCAGATCACTCCCTTACATCGATGCAACGATTCGACGGTCAGAAATGCGCTCGAAGAGGTTTTACCAAAATGCTAGATGCATTGCCAAGACGCACCCCCGCCGCTTACATTAAATCAATTTCGCGAGGTATGAGAATCACTGCTTATTTTCGAACGAGCTTCTGAGAATAATGCTGATGGCCCAGCACAGTCCCACGATCAGGGTACAGCGCAACGACCAAGTGTCGCGACGGCGAAGGTCCCAATACCGGAGGTATCCGTTATCAAAGATACACTCCAGTAAGCAAGAGTGAGCTCGACGAGGATTTTCCCAGAACGCTAAGCATTGTCGATGCACTCCGCTTATTATAAAAAAAATAGAAGAAAAGAAAATTTTTAAATTTTTGAGTTTTGGGACGTAACACATTCATTAAATTTTGTAACATGTAATAAGACAACCATTCAGAGATTTTCAGAGAATTTAGCCCTTAAGTAGGCGCACTGCCAAAATCACACAAGTAGGCGCATAGAGTCAGCAGTAACACCAACATCTTTTTTATATTTATGATAAATCAAAACGTATTGAAAATTAAAAATAAATATATTTGCCAATCAACATTTATTACTTTTACAAAGAACACAAAAATGGAACCTATGCGTTCTGTATTTTCTTAGCGATCAAAGTGGCCTCGACACCATGCGCCTACTTAACAGTTAAGTTAATAACAGAAGAGAAGGTAGGGGGGAAGGTAGTCGGAAAAGGTAGATTATTTCTGTTAACTGTTAATATGTGAAATGTTAATTCCGAGTGTCGAGTCTTATAACCGATTTTTTAATCAGTTGCACCCAAAAAGAAGAGTTTCTTGAACGGCTCGTCGAGCCCTACAATTTGATATACACCACCATCCATAAGTCCCCGGACACTTAATAATGTTGGTAAGAGGATGACTTTACAGTATGAAATGACCTACGTAATGATATAAAGTCAACACTTATTAATCGTTTATTTATAGAGAATAAATATTTTAAATTATATGTTAAAGATATTGCCAAAGAGTTAGTAAGTAATGCTATAGGATTTTCTTCTCACCTGTGTATCTGCCCCGATTGGATATGACCTCTTGAATTGTTAGTGTCTTTCTTTTGATTAATTTTTTAATACTTCTGAATCGAAACATCCTTCAGTCAGTCCTTAACTTCCAAAGCACACGATAAATGAATACGGAATAAATGTTTACTCATTAAATATTCATTTAAATTATACATGTGCGTTATTAATTTTATATTAAAGTACTTACGTAAAATAAGTAAATATATGAAAGTAAAATAATAAAGTCATTTTAGAAACTTATATCCAATAATCAGTTTGCTCAAAACATGGAAGTGTTCGGTGACTTATGGACTTACTGTACAAGTTTCATAAAAAGTAATGGTCATTGGTTTCAGGGGTGAATCCACAGCTTTGGATCGGTGGACATTTGTAAAAAAACTTGCCGCAAAATTGTTTATAACATTGAAAATTCATGTTAAAATTTTTTTACATCAACTTGTTGTGCTCAATGAGGAGAAAAAAAAATGTTTAAAAGAAACCATGTGCTGCAAACGCACCGTTTTTACGCAACAAATTGTTAAAGTTTACACATAAATTAGAGTGTGTAAAGCCACGTAAAGGTAGCTTTTTCAAATTCTTTATCTGAGTCTGTAATGAAAATTGAAAAATCCCGTTTGTATATTTAGGTAAGTTGTATACATGCTGAAAATTTCATCGAAATCGGTTAAGGGGGTAGACACGGGTAATGCAGCGCGCTGTATACCGGCACAATCTGGCCCGAAACAGGGGGTTGGGATTTTTCATCATTCGTCCTTATATGAGCAGATTTTGGGCTGGGTTAGCACTCATTCGAAAGAGGAAGGTTCAATGCAGAGCGCTCTTCTCATGATTCAACGAGACTGTGTTGATATCTAATAATATGAGTGTCCAAAGTAGAGCAAAAGTCGACAAAATACACCCGCAGAATCCAAGTATTTTTAGGTCACTAAAAGAGCTTTGTGACTGAAACGGTGAGAAGAGCGCTCTGCATTGAACCTTCCTCTTTCGAATGAGTCCTAAACCAGCTCCAAATTTGCTCATATAAGGACGAATAATGAAAAATCGTGACTTCAATCCCAAATACGAGATCCGCCATATTGGCGATAATACAGAGCAAGTCACGTGACAAATTTAGTTCAGCTAGTGGACACGAGATGGCGCCTACTCGGGAGGACTGCCGACGTGGAATCATAGCACAACTGAAGCGTTAGCTGGATGCACAAGCCACAGTAAAAGCGTGATGCAGTCAATGTATGAATTTTCGGACGATTGTAGGTTAGGTTATATGCATTTTAGGCATATAACTGTTGGGAACTGTGTACATTTACTAAATTAACGCTTTTATTGTAACACATACATCACTTGAAATCGCTGTCGAATTTATGTTATAATTATATGGCCACATTATTTAAAATAAAAAAAGAGATTGGAACTTTTTTACTAATACTGGAAATATTGATTTACTGCTATCATATTTTCAGAATGTGGAAGTTACAGCAATTATTTGCAATTATTGCTCTTATTATTATTCTTCCGACTATTGTATATAACATACAACAAGGAAAAGTCTCCAAATCAGTCAACAGTTGACTCCCTGATTTTTTTTTTAATTCTTTACGGTCCTATGCAGAGATGGGCATTATTTAAATAAAAGAATATACTTCCGAATGGCCCCAGTGACTGATCGACACGAGGTTTGGGGTAGGGTGTGTATACCCTAAATCTAAAATTCTATTTAGCTTCGGGTATTTATTAGTTTCCTCTGTTTATTCGAAGGCCTTTCATCTTGGGCTTCGAATAATTTTTCATCTTTCATTATATCTTTATCCTAAGGTCGTATTCAGATATATTGGCCGGTCAATTCGTTTTCGCGAACAGCGATCGAGGAGTATGGTGGGTTAACGAGCCTAGCTAGTGTTAAACAGTCATAACCTTCCAAGTGTCAAATAAGGAAACTTGTCCAAATTGTTTAAATGTCATGAGTTTTCACACCATACAGAATACTGATACTGCATTTAGTAAACCCTCGATTATATCAGAACACCGATCAATGGAAACATCGGTTACCGATAATTTATTAAAGCAATGTTTTTGCAGCCCGATGTTACTCCATTGATGCATTCAATGGATCAATGTGTAATTGAATTTTTTAAACGAAATTGCAAAACAACTTTCACTGCGAAAATTTGTATTAAAAACTGATGATAGTGAAGTAAATTGCAAAAAAAGGCTACAAAAGTATCCCCATAAGAAACTTGAAAAAAAGTAAAAAAAATACGCCAAGTACATGAAAAAGTCGAGGACGGCAAAAGGTATTATCAAGTAAATTACAAAAAAAAGATAATAATAATTACAATATAAAGAAAGATGTGAAATCAAAATAAGCTGTAAATACATAAAGATGCTTTCCAGCAGCGTGCAAAGGCGAGACTGTGTAACACAATGTAAGATTCGGTCAAATACTTGGCGTATGTACATTGTACACACGGCTCAAACGATTGTGGCCGATCGAAATTCGATTGAGAGATAGCTTACCATGGTTGGCCGTTTTTCGTCGCTAACATTTTACTGTATTTCATGAGCATGGTTTAGGACACTGTAAAGTTACCGATTCCCGTTTAGAACACTTCTATTTCGTGAGGGAAACATCACTGTGACGACATCTACATTATCATAATTATATTACAAATCTTCACAGTCTGCTCTGTTCGATGCTGTAGCGTAAATGATGATGAGCGCCAAGAATAAATGTAAAATAATTTTTATTGCAATGAGCTTCAAGAAAAATGATAATAATTTTATGCTTCTCGCTAATAGGTATCACTCATCAAATTTCCGTAGAAGCATCATATCTCATTCATACATATATTGGCGACCTTGTTTGAAATGAAAATGAAATCGATGAAGCGCAAACGATATATTTGTAATGTGCAAAGTAAATAAATCAACGGATTTATAATGGAAGAAACAAATAAATGGAAAAGAAAAGAATGGAAGCGAATGTTATGTATTCGTAGGGATAGTAGGGGGTTAGGAAACCTGAATACTGGGATGAATAAGGTCTTCTTGTATTTTATTTGTAGCAGTCTTTATAGATTAAAATGTAAGACACTCATTGTTAGTGGAAATCTGTAGGGCAAACAAATATGAATTTATTTCCAAATCTACTATTCGTTATTTCATATCAACAACGGGAAAGTAAACATAACCGAAGGAATGTAAATTAAATTTTGTAACAGGACCACGTGAACGTGTTTTATATTAGATGGCGTCAAAGTGATGTTTCCTCACGAAATAGAAGTGTTCTAGACAGGAATCAGTGACTGTACAGTGCCCTAAACCATGCTCATGAAATACAGTAGAATGTTAACGACGAAAAAAGGCCAACCTTGATAAACTATCCCACAATCGAATCTCGATCGGGCACAATTGTTTAAGCCGTGTGTACATACAGTCGACATATACAGACGATATATATAGGGTGTCGAAACATGTACTTGGCGTCGAGACGCTACCTCGTCTCTAGATTGATATGAATGACTGTAGTAGTGACAAAAACACTAAGTTTGGAGAAAGCGTAGAATAAATTACTAGTGTAAAGAGTACAATGGTTGGCCACTTAAGTAAGAGTGTCACATAAATAGTGAATTATAAATGTGAATTTAGTAAATTTGAAATGAAATCAATATAAATAAGTGTGAAAAAGCCCTAATAATCTAAAAATAAATAGAGTTTATAAAAAAAAGCAAGAATTTATAGAAATATACAAAAAATGTGTTGATTACGAAGAAATATAGTTATTAGCATGGTCGTGACAGTAGTTGTCCGATCGGTTCGACAGTGATTGGCCGCAATTTGACACATAATATAACCTAAAAGAAAATGTTATATGATTTGATGATAGAAATGGGATTAAAATTATTCAATAAAAATGGATATATCTTATATATGCTTGTATGATTTGTTCATCTGTATATCTTTTCCCATATTTATCACCTTTTTTTACTTTTGGCATTTTTTACTGTAGGGTAATTCAGTTCTACTAAAAAATTAAAAATTTCTACAATTTATCCACTAAGTAAGCACAATTTAATTTTTAACTTCAATATAATTAAATAAATTCAATAATCAAATTAAATTTGAATAATCCAATTAATTCAATCAAATTTCATTTTTAGTTCCAATTTAATTAAATAAATTTAATAATTAAATTGAATTTGAATACACCAATTAAAATTCAAATCACAAGAAACTTAAAATATAACTATACAATGTAACATACCTAATAGTACTTCTTCTTTCTATTTAATTGTACTATAATTATGTCGATGTTGATTCTTTTTTAAAAATAACCGTTTCAATACCGCGAATGAATAGGGGGCCAATAACTGTTTTACCGTTATCATGGTTATAAAATAGTCGCCGGCCACCCGGCCAATTATTGCCATTCAACATTATTCATCTGACAGTTGTTAGCCTCTCATAATTTTCATAATATATGTACAATTTTAACAAATAAATAATTTTTTTATAAAGTTTTAACCTTTATTTATCAATATATACAGAACATGAGAGATATAGATACCACAAATACATTAAAATATTCGGAAACTTTCAACTGTACTCTTATGATTTTTTTTTTGAATCGCTGTAATTTTCAAGCTGTAAAGCCGAGTCATCTTATCTGATTTTAAATATAATCACAGTATATAATGATTGGAGAAATATTGATTATATCCGAAGCAAGAAAGTACAAGGAATATGAATATGTGCATTAAAAGAAGCATAACATTGGTATTTCGTTATATTCTTTTATTTCTCAAAATAGGGCCAATCACTGTCAGGTGGCCAACCACTGTACTCTTTACCCTATCAAGAACAGAAGTGCATAAACAATCAAAGAACGATAAACTCGATGAAATGCACAGCTCCACGCCACGTGCCAGGTTATAGCAGTGTTCGGAGCGATGAAGCTGCAGTGATGGAGGGGGAACACCTACAGGAGCGGTAGTTATGTGTGCATGAACTGCGCCAGCGTCAGTCACGCACACATTACCACCGCTCCTCTAGGTGTTTCCCCCTCCATCACTGCAGCTTCATCGCTCCGATCACTGGGTTGTAACAATTCTGGCAAAAGTGATACAATTGAAAGGCTAAATAATGGTAAGATAATTGATATCATGTAAGAGTGAAATTGTGGAACAAATATATATAGGATATTGTGACGAAAATGAAGGAAATGTGAAAAAAAAATCCAGCAGTACGTAATTCCAATTCTATCCCTACACACACCGAGGCATTCATTGCTTTGGAAACGAATTTAAGGTGAACCATGTTATAACACCTGCAACGTTTCGGCAATGGTCACGTAACGTTCCGGAGATTTTACAGCAATTGTTCCGCAACGTTTCGAAGATTTTACAGCAATTGTTCCGCAACGTTTCGAAGATTTTACAGCAATTGTCCCTCAACGTTTCGGAGATTTTACAGCAATTGTCCCGCAACGTTTCGGAGATTTTATAGCAATGATGTTTTGGCAAAATTCGTGTGATATTACAGAAAGGATAAAAAGTGTAAGGGAATTAATTAAATTACAATAAATACTGACATTTAAATATTCATATATTTTTTCTATACAAGATGACAACAAGAACAATAATAATAACAATAAATATAATAATTATATTGGCTTTGGTGGAACTTCCCAAGCCCGCGTGGTGAAGCTCCAAGCGTTGTGTAACGTCACTCACATGCGACGCGACAGGTTGCAAAGCCAAAGCACGTAAGAAAGCACAAGCGTAAATAGTTAGAGCCTGATTACTTATTAATTGCTTTTAAGTAATAAAAATGGTTAGAACGTGTATGTTTTATGGCGCAGGAGACCTGAGTGAATTGGATGAAGGTTTGACATATCACGGGTAAATAGAACCTATGTATATACTATTTGTAGGTTAAGTCGAACTTCTTAAAAATAAATATTTTTGTTTGTTTAGTATAGATTTCCGTTGGTTACAGAACATGGGACTGGACCAGAATTTCTTACATTCAAAGAACGCCTTATTGTGTCATAATCATTTTGAAAAACAATGTTTCCAAGAAGGCCCTTCTAAAGGTTGTCTTATTGTACCATTCAATTAAAATTAAAATTAAAATTAGAATGGCGAGTAGGCGAGGTTTAGCATTAACTGCTGCTCTACAACCTAAACTAAAGAGCCGTTGGGAGTTAGGGAAAGAAAGAAGATAACGATGAAACTACTACAGAGGAAACCGTGAGAGAATGAAAGAGCAAGCACTAAGTTTAAAGGAATGTAAGTATAAATGTTCTAAGTATAAATGTTGATGTGTTTTCTGTCACGCTATATAAGGACAGGCTAAAAACAGATCTTTCACATGTAATAGATATGAATTATTCAAATTAAGGAGCTTATTTTTAAGTTAAAGTAACTAATATACCATATTTTATGCTTATTAACCAACTGCAATTGTTTAATTATTAAACTACATATATTTCTTTGCTTTCTGTGCTACAAGCTTTTATTTTTCACGCAGTTTCCTTGTAAACGTGCATATACTGTGTTACGTATGTGGAATTTTCCATACGCCGCTCTCAATCATTTTTTGAGCTTGCGTCTGCGAAGGGAAAACGCCCTAAAATCCTTTCGCTTATCACGCACCATTCATGGGGGTCATGATCTCGACCATCTGGATCACGACCATGGGAACGGGAGTGACACGACGACGACCCCGAAGGATTTCCTTATATGGAAATTCCTAACGAATCCCCACTCATTTTGGGACTATATAAACCCTTTGGTTTCAACCCTCTTCGGTTCAAAGTTATACAGTCACGTGTAGAGTCACGTCGTGTCACGCTCGTACAGAGTTGGTTATATCTAAGGTCGGGGCCAGATATATTGGCCGGTCGATTCGTTTTCGCGAACAGCGATCGAGGAGAAATCAGCCACCACCATCTGACGATCGTGGATTTGTCAGTTGGAGTTGCGTGGCCCTCGCAGGGCATGGTGGGGTAACAGGAACGCTGCTCGGCTCCACCTGAACCTAGCCGTTTGGCTGTTATTTGTCCTAAGCGTAATAGTTGTGTGCGTTACGAAGCTATGCGCAGACCAATACGAGATGAAGCTATCGCGAAAGTGTCAATGTTCTAACCAATAAAGCTCCTGAATTTTTTCGTAGCTAACGCACACCTATTCTGATATGTGTATTTCTACGCTGACAGCTCGGTTTGGTCTACATCCCAGAAGCTTGGCACTATCCCCACCATTTCTGGCTCACTCTTGTTCTGCGAAGGCGAGAGCGAGATGGAACGAGAGCGAGTCAGAAAACGTTGAGAAAAGGAGCACCGAGGCAAACAAAATGTGTGGTGGGAGAATACCCCTCACGATCCTCACCGGCCAATATATATGGCCCCGACCTTAGTAAGATCGGGCTCGAGTTCCTTTCCGAATCAATAGTTAACCTCATCGAAACCGCGAGTTCGGTTTATATTCTATTTGACATATTGAAATAGCCACTCGTACGCTCCGCAACGCCAGTGCGTTAACACCGCGCAAATTAGTGGTAAATTACACACTTTATTTAATTAATTAACCGCGACACTTACATTTGTACAATAATTGAATATTGAATATACGAATGGTGTTCACGTGTAAATCGAGTCGATTCGTTACAACTTTACCGCTCGAGTTGTATCAAACATTAATTAAGAGTTACGAGGCATTACTAACATTTCCCGCGAGTCCCTGATCTCGCATCAGGTTCGTTCGCACTCCTCACCAAAACAAGGAATCACCAACCCAGTGGCTCCCCGATTTCGCATCGGGTTCGTCCACGAAACCCCACCCACCTACGGCTCCCCGATTTCGCATCAGGTTCGTTCGTATCCTACAGCTCCCTAATTTCGCATCAGGTTCGTCTGTAAATCTACCAACCTCCGATCAGCTCCCTGGTTTCGCACCAGGTTCGTCTGTGAATAATCCAACCTCCTAACAGCTCCTCGACTTGGCGTCGAGTTCGTCTGTGAACTTCATCCTAGTGACTCTCCGATTCACGACGTTTCACCCTCCTGCGGCTCCCTGATTATTAAAGTCAGGTTCGTCCGCGTTTGACTCCATTCTTCGAGGCTCCCTGATTTCGCATCAGGTTCGTCATCACCGTCAACAATCCTAGCAGCTCCCTGATTTCGCATCAGGTTCGTCCGTGCCCCTAACTAACAAACTCATAAACCGTATTCTTTGGGATATAACCTCCTCGCCGGCCTCTCGCGTTGCCGCAGCCCCGACTCGTAATACCTGTAGAACTTTCATTTCACTTTCCGTTCAATTATTTAAAGTAATGGTGATTGTTATTTTTTCATTGATTCGCTTCAATGTACCCTGTGATTGGCGTTACATGAATGCTTTTTTTAATGAAGCCATTTCTTATGACTAAAATAATATATTAATAACCTTTTATAGATTCATTTACTGAAGAGCAGCTGCGGAAACAATATTTCGATTGGCGTCGATGATATTAAATAAATTAATAGGGGATTCTGTGGCAGAGAAATATAGTTGGTACGGAAAATATCAAAAACAATCATTCATTACATTCAAACATATAGTAAAATTAGCAATGAGTAAGTAAATTGATTATTTATCACATTTCAGCTCTTAAAATTGTAAAATTGTAAAATAAATGCATGTATTATTCCAGGTTCACTACATGCTGCATGCAGTACATTTTAAGTAAAGAGGGCAGAAGAGCCTGGAACTCCACATACACGGTTTTAAAGATACACCAGAGCCAATACTATTATTATTATTATTGTTTTTGTTATTGTTTTTATTGTTGTCGTCTTGTATAGAAAAAATATATAAATATTTAATTGTCAGTATTTATTGTAATTTAATTAATTTCCTTAATCGTGACCATTGCTAGAAAATTTCCGGAACGTTGCGGGACAATTGGTATAAAATCTCCGAAACGTTGTGAGACAATTGCTGCAAAATGTCCGAAACGCTGCGGGACAATTGCTGTAAAATCTCCAAAACGTTGCGGCAGTGGCGTACCCAGAATGTTATTTTAGAGGGAGGGGGGGGGGGGCGAGACAGACGACGCTCCGTCTTTCAGGCTCTTGATACAACTCCGTTCTTTTTCCCTTGATTCTTCTTTTGTTTGAGGGGCCCTGCCCCCGTCTGCGTGCGCCACTGCGTTACGGGAGAATTGACTATAATATATCGGAAACACTGCAGAAATATTTCATGCAATGTTGCACACAGGCGGACATAGGAAGATTCCTGCAACATCTCAGAAATATTACATGCAATGTTTCAATCTTGCACCGCAACGTAACTGTAACCTTCTTGCAATCTTTCTGCAACGGAGTGTGCTGTATGGGTCGTGATAATAACATTCTGTCTTATTTTGAAGCATTCACTGTGTTGCATACATTTTGAGGTACAGCAGAAGCTTGATTATCCGAATTACTTAAGACACAAACTGTTCAGATAACTGAATTTTTCGGATAATCGAATATCTTCAGTTTCGCACGAAGGATATTTTGTTTATATTAGTTATTTTGATTATATTAGTTTATTTTGTATCATATAAATATTAATATTAAACAAAAATAAAAACAAAAACTTCTGAATAATAATTTGTCAATTTTCTTCAGTCTCGGTTCGTGTTTCTCAATCTTTATCAGCGGCCAAATAGCGATTCTTTTAAATGTTATTATTTCGCCGAATGTACTTCCTGTCGGAGCTTCGTACCTATAAATATAAATATATGAGCAATATTTATTATTTAATTTCTTAATATTACTATTCGTACGTGCAGTGAATTTAACAATAAAGCACATTACAGGTGGAAACAGTTGAAGCCAATTTACATGATGAGCTATAATTCCTTCATGCCTCAGGAAGAGAACCGTTTGTGGAGCGCATACCAAATTAGTTCCAGAATAGTATAGTCATAATTGATGATATTATGATACTTTACTGCTGTGAACATGATGAATAACACAATAATATTACTATATTATCATATGAATGTAGTGCGTTAATAATATTTCATAACTAAAGGAAACATATTACAGTAGGACCTCGATTATATTCGAAGACCGGATATCCGAACGTTCGATTATACGAACAATATCGCACAGTAACAGGAAACAAATATTTTAAAGTTTGTGTGACTGTGCGACGCACAGTCAGCTAAAGTGAACTTTTTTTGCGTTTAACTTAATATATGAAACTATAGAATAATTTTCGAAAAGAAAGCGTATTCAATAAGCGTTTACATGAGCTAATTCAAAAAGCAAATATTTTGTTAGCATCATTTATAAAGCGTCTGATTTTCCAGTTGTATGTTCATTTATTTTATTTAAATATATATATGCACGTATGTTATACATTTCTATTATTTATTATTGTTGAATTCTTATTGAAGTAAACACAGTGACACGTATTTGTGGAACAGTATATGATTTTGAAATATATTAAAATATGCCTTTCTACGAACAAAAATGAACACAATATACTGCAGTCGACTGAGTCGACGCTAATACAATATTCAAATAAAGTATAATCTCGCCTGGCGCCTTTACCTTGTGGCATACTATTTAAGACTAAACTATCCTGCGGCCTGCCCTACCGCACTACATGCTACACGCCACCAGGTGGCGCTTTAGGCCGCTTAACACTATAGGTATATAATTGCAGTGCCAATCAACAATTATCTTACCTATTGACCCCATGCAGCAAGAATTTTTAAAGTAAAAAATTTTCGCAGCGGATTCCCGTAGCACTCAATTGATTCGGCAGACTCTCCGCTTTAAAATGAGCTGAAAGTCGTGATGTTACGGTCATTCCTTGCCGAGATACCGCCAGTTAAAGAAAAAATGGAATTTGTGCAATTTCTAAGTATATTTTTGGAAGGACATGGTACACCGAAATGTTAACCAAATCGAAAAAGCAACATATGCGTCTTAAAGAGGAAAGATTAATCTTTCTACAGCTTTTTTGTTGAAAGTACTACGATGATTATTTCGCTTTCGAGAAGCAATTAAAATCAAAGGGACGATTTTGCCTCAAAGTTGAATAACTCAGCCCAAAAAAATCGCACTAGACCACTGAACACTGATTTTATACAGGAAAGTAGTCGCTTTTGACTGGTATAAATGTAACCTGTGTAAAAAAATACGGTCGCCCCATGTAAAATTACAAAGTTGAATTTCTTTTTTAAAATTGTCAATGTGCTCTTTATATCGCTATAATAACTTTGCCGACAAGCAATATAGCTAAAATCTTTTTTTAAAAAATAGTTGAAAGCAGAGATTCCACACTTTCAAACGATATTTCGAAGATATCGATACGACCATTTTTACCGGAGTAATGACCGTTTGAACTTGCTCCCATATTTTGGGTTCATAGAGGTGATGCCATGATTATTTAGAGGAGTGTACGTAACATTTCAATTAAATTTATCTTTAAAGGAGACATTGAAGTTTAATTTCCTCTAAATATAGAGATAACGTGTCAAATATATTCAATATATACCATATTTAACAAAATATTTAAAAAGCATATCACAAAGGTGATCATTTGACGTATTATTAAACACTGTACTGTATCAATGCTTTAAATACATAATAAAACATTACTGTGTATGTTTACGAATATTTATATACTATTTGACTTTCCAAATTTATTATTTTCTTACTCTTTTTATCGTTGATACCAATTTTCTACTGATTATGCTAATTCTTATTCCTGGGAATATAATTTACAAATGCCAACTACGTTCATTATTCTTACGAAATTCGTTAGTTTATTTTAATGATTCGGTATAAACTTTTGTCGGATTTACTCTACTGATCAGTAAAATTAATAATTTTAATAATTTCAGGAATTAACTGTTTCCCTTATTATGTATCTTTCTTGTATCAGTTTTACAATCTCGCATCTGTCTCGTACGAGAAGTCTGTGAGGTAGATGTACTTGTAATGTAGAATGCGTCCTATAAATCTCCCGTTAGAACAATGTAGGGTGTAAATTATGTAACTTTCCCACTGGAATTCTAATACACAGAGCAAAGCATAATTTGTGACAAAACCAGCAACAGGGTGTTTCCTCGAGCAGAAAATGCAAAATACACTCTTTTTGAACGAAGCTTTCAAGGATACAATGGCGTGTTTCTGATTTCAATGAAATATATTTTGCAACATATTTAACATATTCGTAAGTATCTAGTATGTAACTAGTAAATAGTTAGAAGTATGGAATATGACAAATTTCTTTAAACTTAAGAGAGTTATAAGACAGAGTTTAATAAATTTCATTAATTTAGATGAATATGTATTGCATCTTTCATTCACGGATATTTTTTTCACGTTTATAGATGTTTTGTCACCATATATCTAATAAAGCTGACGGCGCACGCGACGTATATAGACTTACGAATGTGTTAAAAGAAGGTTTTTCTTTGAACTCTAAAAAAAAACCGGATACGTTCGGGAATTAATACCGAAAAAATTAGTAATTTTTGGATTGTTTTGAGAAACTGGATTGTTTTGAGATTTTACACACGTGTTAATTGAGTATTAAAAAAGCAGATACTAATTGTTTTAATGTACTGATGTAAACAATATTATTTTAGAAAACTGATATTAGAAATATGCACCTCGAAGAAAAATTAATTTCTCTATTCAGAAGTGAAGTAATAATAAAGTAAACAATATTTTTGGAACTGGAACAAACATGAAAAGCTGTAAGGTCATAAAGTAGTGTCAGTTGAAACGTTAGAAACTGTAAATCTCTAAACTATTTGGTAACTTGTTTATTTAGAACAGAAAAATTATTCCAGATATTAGCATAATTCTAGTTTAAATATAAGTAGAACTCCTTTTTTACGAGCTGCTAAAATTCTATACCGATAGTTGCATTAGTTCTGAGATATAACTTTCATAATGTTTAAAAATGTTGATTTCAGAAGAATGACGTTAATGTTTCGACAAACATTCTTGTGTACATACTTACATATGGAAGGTTCTTTGATACTTACTGTCAAAATATGGTCGTTCAATTACTCAAAAATATCAATTAATTAAACATTGTTTCCATCAATTAATCTGGATATTTTGGGTTTCACTGCAATAGTATATCATGGTTTTCCTGAAAGGTTTCCTGAGGTTCGGTTAAATGTATCGTATATTAATTAATATTCGATTAGAATATGAATTGAAACACCTGGCAAGAGGTTTGTGTAATTTTCGAACGCATGATGTAAACGACAAGATTAATTTTTTAAAGGGAAAGGTAATCGTGTGTATTTCATATATAATGAAGAGTGCATCAGGTGATGCAATGTTGATTCGAGGTGAAAATGTATCTTTTACAGTAGGTAAGTACATACTGCTATTCATTAATAAATTTCATAAAATCGGTACTGATGGAGATTATATATTTATATATATATATATATAACATAAAAATATACACACTATTCTTGTTTAAATAATGGTTGAAGAAAGAAATTTCTCTTCAATTGTTTCGAGAGTCATATTTACTGAAGATATTTTTCGTTCATGTTTGGTTATTACATTGAAAATTAATTAAATACTACAAATAAAATAACTAACTCAATATGTAAATTAATACAAGGAATACAGGAAGCGTGTTTTAACACTAGCGAAAGGGAATCGTTAAATCTTCATCAGAGCGCAATTTCAAAATAAAACTTTCTCAAACTTAATTCTTTTCTTCAAAATTGTTAACATGGAAATTATAAGAAACTTGTGTTGCATCAGAATTATACAGTACAAATCATAACGTAAATAAACAGTAAATAAAAACACAATTACTATAAATCAAAATTATTATTGACTTGATATTCAGCATCGATTTCTGGTAAATAAATAATTATTAGAAAATTTTCATTTTATTCTTCCTTATTTGAATACAAATACGTATGGTACCTGTATTAAAGGTCAGTGTAAGTATATATTACATTCATTCACTTAAGGGGGGAGCCTGGTGTAACTGGCTAAAAATCGAAGCATTTTTCGGGAATTTTTTTTAAAGAAAGTATTTAATCGATCTTTCTGAAACTTTCAGGATATTGTATTAACATATTAAGGTAGATAAAAAAATTTATTAAAAAAAAACAGCAAATAACAGTCATACGGGCTTATGCCCAGTCCGTTGGCGACGCAATTGTTCCTACTGTATTCATATAAAACCAAAAATCGAACAATTTTTGTTTAGTTTATGAGTGCACGCACAAATCGTATAAATTCATAACTTAAAAGATGCAAAATTGAATAAATGGCGGCCACTTGAAAAAAAGTTCATTTTTTCCAACGAAATTTTGCCTTACATGTGTAAAAACAGTTATTTATTTAAACAATATCATTATGCCAATAACTAAGTTCTGTGAAGAAAATGTTCACAAATATCCGTGCACAAGGTCAAGTCGATTGGTTGAATATTTTTGGAGTTACATTGTCCGCCAATTGTAACTGTCGTTTCGAGAAAAACGCATTTAAAGTTTTGTGGTAACCTGGTGCTCCGTAGCAAAACCGGCTATATTCGCTTTAATTTTTCGAATTTCGTTTTGCGGCTTTGGGAACACATTATTGTGATGTTCAACTATTGATTTATGCAAAAAAAAACGGTTTCTTCGCCCCGCTACACCAAGCTCCCCCTTAACACAATTGTTACATACGTTTAAGTTTATAGAAATTAGTCGCACATAATTAGTTATAATTTCTTACAGTTCCATAAATCACTGATGAATTTTGTCACTTGTATACATGGAATAAAAAATATACATGAAATAATATAGGTATTTATAAAACCTCAGTGCTTGTTTAAGACTGCTACAATGAAAGGCAAATAAATGTCACTTATGTAGAAGTCTTTCCCAGGATTCTAGGTGGTACCTTTTGATACATTAATTGTCGATTTCATACATACGTAGGTATGTAATCCCCATTCTGTATTCCGATCGCATTGTCCATAATCCGCGGTTGAAATATGACATCGTAGTAATATCATGCACGGTGAATCGTTATTCGCAAGCCACAAATATTACACCTTCTTGATGCTATTCAGTCATAAATATGGGAGGAGGCAGCATTAGCCAGTAATAAGCTCTTAGAGTTTTATCGAGATAAATTCAACGAATCGTTTCCAACTCTTTAATTCTTTTAAGTAAGACTTACCCATGTATATGCTAGGCGAGATTTGGAAAATCCAGACTGATGTACGACTTAGGTTAATACACGTACTTAACCGAACAGAGACTTTGTCAAAGGCCATTTTTAATATTGAATTACAATTGCTTAATAACTTAATCTGAGTTTATAGTCACAATTAGTTTTGCCCTTTTTTCCACCCAGGCTCATAACAATTTAAATTTGTAAGGCTACCCAAATGTAAATATCAATTCCTTCATGTGGGGTCACTTAAGGGGTTATGCCTACCTGCAAGGTCTGAAAACGCAAGTATTTTCGGGATTTTTTGGGGGAAAAACTTGAAGACTTTTTTAAACAAACCTTTATGTATTCGAAAGTGTACATCTTATACTGCTTGTAGTAATTATTCCAATGGAAAATATAAATAAATAAAAGAAATATCAGTGATCTCCCGGCAACGATTTTTTTTTTCAGTAATTTGCGGTGATCACTCTAACTTTGACCTGATTCATCTTAAATGAAAAATTCGAAGGAATTTAGTTAGTATATTAAATTATCTTGTCCTTAATCGTTCATTATCCTGAAAAATTAATTTTCTACAAAATGGCAGCTGTTCAAATTAAAATATCGATTTTCGCCGCAAAAAAACGCTCATTTTTCATCTGTAAAATAAAAACTACGCAACGGAAATGAAAAAACCACGATTAAGGACAAGATTTTTATATATAGAACAAGCCTACAAAATCTGAATTCATTCCATGCAGCGGCTCTCGAGATATTTTGCTCACCGTTTCTGAAAATGTAGTTTCGAGAAAAACGCGTTTAAAGTTTTAAGTTAGGTTTACATCCTCCAGGACATACCTATACTAAAACTCGCACAGCTCCGTCAATTTTGGTCGGATCAAATTGAAATTTTCACACAATACTTTTGAGACGTTGTACTTTAAAAAAATGTCAAAACCCCAAAATCCATTTTTCCGAATTTTGCAGGTAAGCATAACCCCTTAAAGAACGAAGCTTACAGGGATCATCGTATCACATGCAAGAATATGAAAAGAGAATTAGAAAAACATACAGAATAATCTCAACAGAAATACTCGACAGAGCATTGTACACAGTCGTTCCGTGACAGAATCAACCAACGCATCAATACCCAAGGCGGAGGATTTGAATTTCTTCACTACACACAAAATTATTCACTTAAACAGTTGAAAATACATTAGTAAACGCTTAGAAAGTATTTTAATCATTTCATAGCCTACATACCTATCTGGAATTTGATGACAACAAATGACTTTCTTTATAAGATATATGCCTATATAAAAGGAAACATCTGGTACCATGAAAAAAAATAAAACTGTCTTCGAAATTATGAGGTATGTACTTTAACAAAAAGGTATTGATCATAGAATATCAGAACTTTTATTTGAAGTATTATTTCTAGCATCTATCAGTTTTGGAAAAGTAACGTGGGAAGGATAAAATGAAACATTCTGTATATGTATCACAGAAAATTTATGACTACATATGTTACTTATAAATAGGTTTCAAATTGTTTTACTTGTATCGAGGCTATTTTGAGGTACATATAATTTGTAGCGACAAAGCTTTTCCTTAATATACAAGAAATATTTTCACCAATTTTTACACTGATTAATAAATAATTGTAAAAGATATGGCAATATATATATAAATCCCGCGCGGCACCAACAGTCAATATTGCTAACAAGGGAACATCCCGAACCCGGAAATTCAAAAAATTCTGAAACTTCGTGAATATGTGGGGAATTTCCTCCTGATTACACCGCAAGTTTTGTTTGCTGCCAAAATTCACTCTAAGTGGGTGTAATTGATCCCTGAAAATCTGTTTAATTTCCAATTTTGTGTTATAATTCGTGGACTGTAAAATAATTTTTTTACCAAATGATAGATTTAATTAAAAGAAGTAACTTGTGTCTTGAAACTTTTCTTCTATTCTTTACAGTTCGCGAGTTATAACACAAAATCGGAAAATAGCCGAATTTTCAGGGGTTAATTACACCCCGTTAGAGTGAATTTGGGCAGCAAACAAAAATTGCGTTGTAATCAGGAAGAAATTCCCTACATATTCAGAAAGTTTCAGAATTTTTTAAAATTTTTGTGTTCGGGATCATCCCTTGTAAGTAATGCATTATACGCGGCCGCTGACTGTTGGTGCCGCGCGGGATTTATATATATTGCCATATCTTCTACAATTACTTATTAATCAGTGTGAAAAATCGTGAAAATCTTCCTTGTATAATAAGGAAAATCTTTGTCGCTGCAAAGTATATGCACCTCAAAATTGCCTTGATACTTTTTAACGGCGAACGTTGAAAAACATGGGTTATGTCCAGTATTACTTTTTAATGAAATATTATTACATTTTTTACATAAGGGTTTTGTGCATACATATTACGGCTTCGCTAGAGTTTTCTGAAGTAACGTTTTAAGTCTCATAATGATCGGTGAATATTTACTCAAGTTATCGCGATTTATGTTTAAAGAAATAATGACTTTGGACGATAAAAATTGTTTGTTTATAATTTTTAGCTCGAATAGTAATGATTGGATAAACAAACTGTAAATTGAAAAATATGTGTGTCGTGACGAGCTTTACAACATTATATTTTTTCAAATACAGTTAACAACATTTCATTTTCCAATCTTTCTTAGCGTTTGGACAATCATTTTTCCCATTTTCGAGCGCTAAGTAGTCCCCTTATTGCATGCGACCCTTCAATTTAATCCCAAAACTAAATAAAACTACACTTTTGGTAATATGGGATTGGTTGATAGCATTCTAAACTTATCAATTAGTAGTCTTCACTTTTAACAGAACACTTTCCCCATTTACCATGCACAATTGACGTAGAATAAAATTCTTAAAAACTAGTTCCCGCATAATTAGCACCTACAGTCCGGAACAAACTGATAGCACACTTAATATTCTTCTATAGTTCTTGAAATAAACGAAGGAAATTATACAATTTGCACACTTTATATGTTATACATCCCATTCACCGTAAACATACTGAAACGCACTTTCGTGGAGCATGGTTCATAGAAGTTACAGAAAAAACTGTAAATATAAATAAATATAAATACAAAGATCTCACGGAAGACTGCTCGAAGTGCCACAATCTTCGGAGCGAAAGGAATCTCCGAAGGGGTGTTTCGCAAGTAAGAAACCGTCGCGTTTCCCACTGGCACGACAAATGCTTGTCCGCGGGAATCGGAGTCAGAGTCAGAGGCAGCGGTCGAGTCCGACGTGGGACGTTCGAGGGGACCTGCGCGCTTCGCCAGCCTGCGGGATCAGTCGGCATTCGAAGCGGCACTCACGTTCCGCTGCCGTACCGCGCGCGCCTTTATCTTGCTTCACTAAATCGTCTTTTTGAGTCTCCCCGATCGAACCCCGTGTTATTCATTGCCGCGATAAACGTCGCGAATATCGAGCAACGTTCGTGTTCCCCCCTGTCGACGAGGGACCGAGTTCCAGTGTTCGTGCGCCGATAGTGGATCAACGATCAGGAATTCGTGTTAGATCCTCGCATTGATCTATCGACCCCTTATCGAGCCTGTATCGAATCGAGGCTAGTCGCTATCCGGACAATCTTTGTTCGTACCTGTACCGTGAATCGGTAAAGGGAGCTTTTCTATTTTTCTAGTTTGTGCACTGTTAGACGATTCCTCTTAAGACTGGTCCATCGATCTTACATCGATCGCCGCTCGTCGATCGAAAGTAGCCGAGGCTGATGAAGAAGACAATCAGATTACAAAAGAAGTTTCAACGTTTGTGTGTCTTTAAATAACGTTTGTGCTCACGTGTTTCGTCCTAGAGGGATTTAAAGGGAATTTAATAGCGACTGAAGGTTGGGAAGTACGTCTTCAGTGTTAGCCTTAATAAGGGCAGTCTCTTTCGGGTACACGTGTGCTTGATGAGTGATTAGTGTGCTGGAGTCCTGTTGTTGTTTGTGTTGTATCTTTAAAGCTGCAGTTCCCTCGTGTCCTCTCAACAACGGTAAGTAATGGCTATGCATTGTTATATTTTCGTAGTTTAGCATAGGTACCTGGTGGTCCTTGAATATTGCGTCTTGGCAGACAAGGAATAAAAACTATTCCTTGTTTTTGGATTCTGGAAATGAGATATTTGCTGGGCAAGCTTACTGGGCAAATTACCTTGAATCCTGCTGCCACGATTCGGCGGAAGGTTTTTTGCGACGAATTCGCCTCGTGAAGAAATCAATAACGATTATAGCAGCGATGAGGGAAGTGACACATCGTTGACAATGAAACTGTACCTACCTCCTGTTTGATGAATCTACAGGAAGTTTGTTTCGCGTTGGGTAGTTTATCTATGTAGAACGTCCTTTTGGTACCACAGCGTAATAAAGTTACGCGGTAGGAAGCTACACGTGTAAAAAAGTTGGCTACGTCGGGGTTGTAATTCGAGAACAATTGTTCTTTCGTCCTAATTCGTTTCAATTCCAGTTCTGCACTCCTACTATTTCTATTTCTTATTTTCACCTGTGATAGTTCGTCTCTACTGTACTGTTGCTTTCTAAAATTTTGGATTTCGCTTTGCTGTTGAATATATAACCACTGCAAAACATCGTCGGTACTCCTAATCGATCTATGTAGGTTGTAAATATTCCACATCATTTTACATTTAAATAGATTTCGAGATAAAATAAATACAGTAATAATACAAGACTGAGTTCCTTGTAACACATAATTAATTGTGAAAAAAGAGTTCTAAGGATATTATTATATGGCTAGTGGTTTTAATCCTTGCTGACTTACTCCACTTCACGTTTTCACGTATTATATGATGTGTGTTAGTTCTGTTTAGACATTTGTAGTTCACGGGAATGTTAAACGAATATTTAATTGTTAAAATTGTTGTATTGCTTCTCAATTTTATCTGTGTCATCTTAAGTTTCTATACCCAAACGTTGTTCTGTTTCGCTTATTTCGATACAAAGAGTAAAACTAGGTACATGATCCAGACGAGTATCTACACGTAATAGTCCATTGTGAACAAAGTTGTAAGTTACTGTACGTTTTATCACAATTTCCAATAACATCTTTATAAATTTATAACACATTTGGGCGTTATCGAAGTATATGTAATTTACTTAATTTTACAAATAATTTTCTATTATTTTATTATCATAGGTTATTTTCAAATAATCATTTCAAGTAACTTTTCCTTTTATATTAAATTGTAAACTATTTCAAAATAATTTAGTTAAGAAACAAAAATATCTTTTGAATAATGAATGTTTAATTACGATCTGTAACTACATGAATAAAAACACTTGCTACTTAGTTGTTGAAATTGAAATGAATTATTATTTTACTTTTGATTAATGATTTTGATTATTATCTATTACCTTCTCTTTGTTACTCAAATAAAAAAACTCCAACCATGGTTTGTATATTGAAATTAGAGTAATACAAAAATGAGTAAAGTCAAGTACAGTTGCTAATAACTCTAATAAGTTCCAACTCGTTGTCCAACTAAAACTATACAAGATTTTCTTATTGTAATTAGTTTGAAAGTATTTGAAAAATGACTCGACACAAAAGTGGATAGGGATTAAGAGATTTATTGGGCCGTTATTCTCATGATAAGCAGTATTGCGATTCAGTTACAATTAACGTTCTAGAAGTCTGTATGGAACAGAATGGGTGGTCAATGACGCGTAGAATGACAAGCGTATTCAGCACCTTAAGGGATTTAGCCTGCGCTCTGCAATCAATTGTACCACTAGATTATACTGAGGGTAGTCGTGTTCGATTATCAGCTTACCGAATTATGTAAGGGCCTTGATCAATATGTGTGTAGGAAATTAAAGTAGATTTATATTTCGAACAAGAGCTGATAATTAATCGCACTTTTTGACGTGTATTCTGATATGGGTGCCATTCATGTACACATCATGTTATTATACAAATTTGAGGGGCCCAATGAAAAACAGGCACTTTCCACATACATATGCATAAATTTTCGTTTCTTGTTATCTTTAATTATTGGTTGCTGCAATTTAGTGTAATTCTACCACCTCCTAATATGATAGCGTGTACCTACGTTACAAGCTAAAATAAATGCGTAGTGAAAAAGGGCTCCATGCCACTCGGCTACATAGGGACACGTGATCTAATACAATTAATTTTTCGGTTAAAATATCATAATAGTAGCCATTTACCATCTAATTCAAGTACAGTTTAACATAATTACAATTTCGTACCGCATTTCCTATGAAAACAATTTTTCCTTTAAATTGCTTTCTTCTAAAATCATGAAACAGTGGCATGTGCCTGTTTTCCACTGGGCCCCTCAACCGTTAATAATGATGTTAACTGTCCGAATTCTGTGTAATTAATCAGTGTTAATATTTGGCGTAAAATTTTACGCAAAGTGCGTTTGGTTAAATTTGAATTTAATTGGTTACATTTTTAACGATATTCGAGTGGAATAATTTCTACATTTTGCAAGTCAAGTTCGCATCCCATATCGTTGGATTCAGTTTGATCAGAAAAATCTCAGAAATCCGTTGGTATCATTTTTATGAAGATGCAATGACAGATAGGAAGCTAGAAAATTTCAAGACTGTCGGTTTCCTCGTCGATCGGTTCGCCCACAAAACCTAGTTAAAGGTTGACAGGTTTGTTGCCATACCTCGGTTAAAGACTTGTGCTCGATCCTAACAACGCGAACATTTAACCGGGCAGTTCTGTACAGTGGATCAAAAAAGTATTGACGCACCCTGCTGTTTTTAAATATCTTGATATATTGATATAAAATATATCCTTTAATGCAGAGGATTGGAGCAGACCAATTTTTTAATTGCTCCGCTCTTACCCAACTCCGACATCGAAAAACTTGCTCTAACTCCGCTTCATGCTCCGAATAAAACGTTTGCGCCTGGCAACGTCGGCAATCAATTTCGCAGTTTTTGGGCAACGCTGGTATTTGTTTGCCTTCTCGCCGCGCTCGCCTGCGTTAGTACTGGGCTTCACTGCCCTACAATATAATATTTTTTCAATGATGAAAATTTGAGAATGGGTATTTAAAAAAATATAATTCATTTGCATTTATGCAAAAAAAAAATCAGATATAGAAAAAAAACTGGAGCAGTGGAACAGTAAAATTTGTCCGTGCTCCGGCTCCGCTCCTGCTACGGGCAGTTATTGTTATTCGTTATTCGAACACCTGTTATTCGAATGCTGTGTCATATTACTTTTTATGGTCAGATATGTTGTCCCTATGCATGTCCTTTACTATTGTAGAATTAGACACGAATGTGAATACTATTCACACTATTTTGGGATGAAATTGACATTGTTCACGATATAATCTATATGAACATTTTTCGATTGCCGTTTACACTGAATCAACATGAATTTTGTTGAAGTGGGGGGCAAACGAACATTCGTTTGTTTGGTCGAAACGCACCTTTACATATGTAATGCCATTATACAACGTGTTGTATCAACTGTTGCTACGAAACAGGAAATACGTCAGCAGCTAAAAAACATACCTAGGATATACAAAGTGGGAAGATCTATGATAGTACATTTATATTATTTTTCATTTTTGCATTATTGTTACTTGTGTTATTCTTTCTGATATCTTAATATATAAAACAGAAAGTTTTTATATGTTTGTGTGTTTGTCTGTCGCCTAAAAACTTTCGAACAATAAACTCTGGGATCACGATATGTACTTCAGCTCAGTATGCTTGACTAATCCAGATGAATGTGACCATTTTCACAAAAATACAAAAAAATCTTTTTTTATAAAATCGGAATCTAAATTTCGGACACAGCCGATTTGTAAAGCTAGTACAGAATAATCACTACGAGGAAAGCGTGTGTTCCACTATCCGAAAATTCGCTTAACTCTTATCCACAGTGGTTACATTTTTAACGATATTCGAGTGGAGACGCAAATTTTACGTGGCCAAAATTTCATCGGATCTTTCTGAAACTTGATGATTGAAGCTTTTGAGGTCTCTGATAACGAATCTGTCACCAAAAATTCAAAATTCAGAATGGCGGACTCAAATTGTTATAAACATTGCAGTCTTTATACATGGACGAAAATGCGTATCACACAATAAAATAATTGAAATACATTTCCTCCCATGCATAAAGCTATAACACAAACCGGTATTCAGATGTTCTATCACGAGTATTTAAAAGAATTAGTCTCGCTATCAAATTCATGATTTTGCATTTAGACTGCTGTGTTTGATCACATAATTATCTGAGGCAAGTATATTTGAATTTCGAAGCTTAAAAGAGTTTCCAATTTATAGAAAAAAGAATTGTTTGAAAATATTAAACTTGAAAAATTGGCCACTAAATGTCGCAGACCACTGTGCGATTATATCTTCTTATCGATTTAGATGTTGAATTGTATTTACATTTCTTATTTTTCTAATTTTAATGTATTATAATTTATACGCATTGAAAGTAGTTAACAATTAAGTAAAGTAAATTAAGTAATACACAAATTCAAATATACCTCGGGCCAGTCAAGATCCTAAGAAGTCGTGAACTGTAAAATAGTTTTTTTACCAAATGATAAGTCTAATTAAAAGAAGTAACTTTTGTCGTGATACTTTTTTTCTATCTCTTACAGTTCATGAGTTATAACACAAAATCGGAAAATGGTCGAATTTTCTGGGGTTAATTTCACCCCCTTCGAGTTAATTTGGGCAGCAAACAAAAATTGCATTGTAATCAGGAGGAAATCCCCTACATATTCACAAAGTTTCAGAATTTTTTTAATTTCCGTGTTCGATATGTTCCCCTGTTAGTGCTAAGAACACGTGACATGTTGAATATGATTTATTATAAAGTAGAACAACGTATACAAGTTATTAAATTAAGATTCAGTAGCTGTATTGACATACACATTAGAATAGAAAGTACTTGAAACGATTTATACATTTATGTGAATCCAGAATCCTACTTATTAAAATAATTACAAGTCTTCGGTATTAAATTTACAAGTTTCTTATACATTTTGAATATGTATATTCTAAATTTTGCATATACATATGTCATGCCGTAAATTCTAGATAAGGTAGAAAGAAGATCCACCGTACCACATTTTATATTAGTTTGAAACAACAAAACTTCCCTTGTTTGTCTTTCTATAAAGTTCTCTGACAAAGCTAACAAGGAAGAAGATTATCGGAATGGAGATCAGGATTTATGTACCTCAGCTTTATTCTCTCCAAATTACACATTTCAAGCTTAACTACTTGCTGTTTAAAATTCAAAATTCGTAACTTCCACATGTAAACTTTAAGGTGAAGTTAATTTCACTGTGTTTTTACAAAGCATTTTCTCTATACATTATTTCAACCTCAACGCGTTCCAGTTAGTTTCAAATAAAAATGGCCAGTTATGATTGAATAACTATAATTTATTTGTAGCTTTTCAGTCATATAATATACGACTAAATTATAGGTTATTAAAGTTATAGTAACTCAGTAATCACATTAAACTAATTTGCCATAAAGTATATGTAGATATGTCATCTTTATTACAGAAGCATAACCAATAATTACATGAAAAACCGTACGAGAATTACAATGAGGGAACACGGTGGAATTCTATATTAATTAATGTGCTTTCATATCGTAAATCCTCAGATCAAACAAGTCCGAATTTAATGAGGAGTAGAGTAACTACCATATGTGAATCTATGTCGATTAGAATTCGAGAATAGGATGTTTTTCAACATTCTTTTCACCGTTCTGTATTAATATCAGCTACAGAATGGCTGACTATTAATAAGGAGAAAGATCTTTTTCTGATCATCATTATTCTCGAACACCTCTTCGCATCGCGGACCATAGAACTGCCATTTCAGCTCGCCAACAGTGCTCTAACAAGTGATCAATTCTGCATTTGCGGAAAGCTTTGGAAATGCCCGTCCTTTGTTAAAGACAGCCAAACGAACCAGTCCTTTCTTCTCTCCTTCTGTCACTTCCTCTTCTAGAAACCGTTTGCCACGTAATTTATATAGAAATGCTGAGCGAGATTTTAACACAAAAATACATTTGGAGTTGCTTCCATGTTAGCATAAATAGATAATGCATGAAGTTCCTTGACAGTCTCGAAATGAAGTACATTGTATGTATAACTCGTCAACTAAAGGACTCGAATGTTTCTGTACTCAATCGCCGACAATGTCAATGCTTTAGTTAACATTGTATATCAAAACGGTAGCACATTTTGAAAATGTCGTTTCGAAATTGCCCACTAAATAAATGATGACACTACAGTATTATCGTGGTATGCAATATTTTTTATGTAACAAGACTCTACAACATTCATTTCATTAAGTATTCCTCTCTCGGATTATTCAAATTTCCCCCTTCTTACTTACATCAGTGTTTGATATTATCATGAGCAATCTCCATTAGAAATTAAACATGTTTTTTCATCTTATACCATCTTTTTTAATAACGGACGTTATTAAAATTTTCGAACGTTAGAAACTAAACAATTTTTTTACCTTCATACCATATTTTCTAATAATGGACCTTGTTAGAATTTTAAGCAATTTGTTCAATTCATTTTCTCATTTCTGAAAATTTAAAAAAAAATCGTAAACATCATGGTGCCTGCGAGATATATAGAAGCGACATGTGTCATGACGTGTCATCGATTCGATATGGCTGGACATAAGAGAATAAGGACCAATATCTAGTGTCTGTCTTTGTAACTTGGATCTATGTGACTGCCAGAACACGATATTTCCGCGTAATTACAGGATAGTTTCAGCTTTTGACGCATTTCTACCGTATATTCGGTTAATACGGAAACCATTGGTCGAGCCGATATACCGTTGAAATTATGGAAAGCTTGTTAACGAACTGTACGCGTTACTTTGATATATCGATTAATGTACGCGCGCAAAGAGTAACATAAATCGCGGTACATAGATGAGCTTTCCATTTAGTTACATTGCTCCATTGAATTTACAAATTACTTTCAAGTATACAAAACGCGAAGAAGTGTTTCAAATAAATGGTACTTGTTTTACAAACATTTTTAAAATTTTCAAATATTATACACCATTGCATTTTTAAATAATAGTTAGTGTGGCTCTTTCGTTGGCCAGGGACTCTGCTGCAGAACCTCGTTTACCGCACAAAGGATTCGAGTGAAAAGCACTAAAACACTAATAAATTTTTTTTCTGTTATCCACAATAATTCTTGAAGGCTCACCCTATTTAATTATTCAATATGTTTGAGAATTCATTGATATCATATCGTTTTCTGGAATTTTCTGTCCTACTTTTAGGTCCGTGAAGTTGTCACCTCCAAGTGGAAATTTTTATAAAATAGAAACAGTCTTCGTTTTTCTACGATTTGTCCACATTTGCCCAATCACAATTTTCGTTTGTCCACCCTGCAAAAGTATGACAAAATTAAAAAAATTGTCATCAACACACCCATGAATATTTTTTATTGATTCTTTAGTGGGATATGATTGTCCACGATTTGTCATCATACAATTTCCGTTTGTACACCTACTTAGTAGAATCGAGTTATTAACAAAGAAATACAAAAAAAACATTGACTGCCCTGAGCACTTCTGATTTGCCGCAGAAGTCTGACAAGTAACTGCGTAAAATTTTATCTAGATTGGTTACATGGTTTATAAAACATGGTTTATAAGAAATTTTTCCCATCCAAGTGATTCAAGTACTTATGTAGTTTGAAGGAAATGCACCCAGGTTTGTTCATAAAGGTTAGTGTTCGTTTGTTTCCGATACTTTATAAGTAGGGTGAATGCACCAGTAAATGAGCACGTACCAGTAAATGGCCATTTTTTATTAAAATGTGTAAAATAAGTTATTAAAATAAGCAACTAATTAATTAGAGACTTCTTTTAATTTCTTGCTTCGTATCCAAATAATTTTTACAGCACGTGGAATCAATCGCGCTGCAAACATAATTTTATAATAGTGTTCATTCATTAGCCTTAAGTGTTTATTTATTGATGCGTTTACACTAACTCTCTTTTGAAGGGTAGACAGACGAAATTTTTGGTTGGACAAATGTTGAAAAACGTGGACAATCAATGAAAAATGTTCATGAGGATGCCGACGATAAATTGTTTAATTTGGTCAACTTTTTATTAAAGGGTGCGCAAACGAAATTTTTGGTTGGAAAAATCGTGGACAAACGAAAACTGTTTCAGCTTCATAAAAACTTGCACTTGGGGGTGCCAAGTTGACAGACCTCCTACTATTGTATAAAGCACTTTCCTTACGCTTAAATGTATGAAAATGTATAGTTACTTTATAATAAATTCACTTCTACAGTATTTTGAACCGCCATGATCATTTTAGTTCACCCTAAAGAGAGTATGTTATAAAGTAAGATCAAAGAGAATATTCAAATTCCCTTTTTGCCGGCCAGTGGTTTCATATTAATGGACGAATTAAATGATAAAAATTTAACGATCTGTTCATACGTTATTTATTTATATTTTCTGTATTTGTCGTACTGGTTGGTCAAAGAAATGTATTTTCAAAAGAAAATGAGATCTTTCGATATAACTCCACACAAAAATAATTTTTATCGCACAAAACTGAGTAGGTAGGTAAATTTCATTCCAGAAAAAAAGAAAACTTTACTTTTTTTTAAATTTATTACGCGCTTTCCTTAGCGTAGAAAATGAGCAACGAAAATGATCGGAGCAGAATCTTACATACAGTGGGAAACTGCAAAAGGTACGTTAAGTAAACTACAGTTGTAAATAGTTACAGAATAATTTCTTAACCATAGTCATAAAACAAACATAGGTACCTACTGTCCAAAGCAGTTCTTCAAACGCCATCAATTTACTCTTTCAATATTTTACCAGAACAACAACTTCATGGCGGGAACAGTTCCCATTTGCAATGTTGTATCCCACCCAGATATTTTCATTTTCATAAGATGAAAGGAAGATACTAATTTTTTACTGAAAAAATTTATAGCCAGCTTTCCAAATAGTAAACAAGTAGTGTACTTACTAATCGTCTTTACAATATAGTGTTCCTGAAAACTTGGCACAGAAAATTAAAAAATTGACATGAACAGGTACTATTACATATGTATATAAAGTAATATATTTTTTATACCAAATTAGTTATAAATTATTATGGTGAGGCCCTGGAGCAAATCATTCTGAGGTCAAACGCAATCTTGTATTTATACACATTTTTTGTTATTTATCATAAGTTACTTATTTTCTAAAATATAATATTCATTTTTCAACATTGACTATCTGGCATAGAATACCAGGTAATGTAGAGTAAGAAGATTTCGAATTACTGCTTGAAGTAGTTCCAAAGGGATGATTGTAAGTCCATCTTAGAACTTTTCATCTTAAATGCGAATGAGGTCATCGAAAACCAACCTACCGATTCTCTAAAGAATCGCTTAAAATTCAAATGTGAATCCGATTTCTTCTAGACGGACTGAGAGGCCAACTTCGAGGTGGAGCTTTACACGGGAAGGCATAATTTTCCACGTGAAGCGTGACATAAAAATTTCCAAAACGTTCGACACTCGTTCGTGAGAATAATTACACGATAATATAATAAAAGTAATTGCGCATTTTTTGCACTTGAATTTATAATTTCGAACTTCAACTTATTAAATAATGATACAGAACATGAAAAAAATCCACTGCTTCGAATTAATTGCGTTTTGTAGTTACCTACTTTCTATGTTTTGAAGGTACTGTTCCTTACAAAAGTATCCATCCCCTGCAAACACATAACAAATTTGATCAATTTTAAAGGTACAATTGCCAATTCTAATTCACATTTGTATAAACCTTAATTAATATTTTTATATTTAGTTAGAAATTTTATTAGAAGAATGGAACAAGATGAACATGAATTTCGCAGAGAAACTAGTAGTTCAATCTATAACAACTTATAATAACACGGCAGGGATATTTGGAACAATACTAATTTATTGTAATTAACTTTTGTATGTAATCTTAGTTACTTCACAAATAACAATAGTATTTTAAATAAACATTGCATAATTTTTCAATTGTGCGCATCTTAATCTAAATTACATTAATCACGATTTATAGTAATATGAATTCTAATTGGTAATTTGAGCTTCGACATTGATTAAATATGTGAAATATAATATACGTATGAGGTAAGTGGATACGTGGTGAATAATTGTGTTTCTCAGAAATGAACGCCCTTAAAATTTCCTGCCCATTATTCGTCTCGACGTACTAATGTTGATAATCTATTCTCGGTAATATCGATGGCAAACACCGAGGGAATTAGGAATCCCAGCTCGTCGACTTACCTCCTAAAAGAGACGTTACTATTCAAATTTTCGGTAATAGTACGTCATTAGCACTCTTATGCATAATAGATAGACATTGCCTACCTGCTACTTCAAGGAACCTTCTCCTCCATCTCTTCATTGCTTGCTACATTCCGACTGATATCATCTCACCACGAAACCAATTTCCTACATTCTCTAACAAATATTAACTAGCTATGAAGAAGGTATACAGTTCCAACGAGTTTCTTCTAACGTTTCTTCGAAATCTGTGGACATTAAATTATAAACTGTAATATTTGTAACAATATATGAACACTACAAATACGAAAATTAATAGATTTTTAAAAATCTTGTGAACGGGCTTTGTTTCGTGTAGTGCAGGTAATAAGGCCCGCCTATTTAGTATGTACAATTCGGATAAACAATGACATCTTCTGCCTCAGGTGTGAGCCCAACGCACTCCTCGTGTATCCAGGTGAGACACATGACCCACTGTCGCATATCATTCTTGAATGCAGTTCTACATAATTTGCAAAACCAATTGTCTGCAGAGTTGCCGTCCACGTTTTCTCTGGAGGTGGATGGCATGGGCTCTTGTTCACACAATCTTGTCTTTTTTCTTCTGGTTGAAGTGACACGTGCTTTGGAGCTCTTCTCGATATCGTTCCTGCTTTGGAAGGGGTCTCTGGTTACTTCCTGAGCCTTAAAGCCCACTTAATATTTTGATGGGCTTTATTATCTGTTTTGTCACTTCCTCAAGCCGAGGTTATATGTTAAGCGCGTACTTTACAAAATCATCCATTTTCTGGGAATATTTTGCCAACGTATGTACTTATACGTACCTATAGTTGTACAGTAATTGGGTAATGAGTACTCCCAATCCAAAGCCAAGAAACTGATGTAATTCTTATAATTGTAGCAACGCTAGTTGCCGGCGAAACATTTCTTGAATTTACAACCGACAAATGTTATATTAATCGCGCGGAAACTCTTCGAATTACATTTCGTATGTAATAAAAGCAATATATGACACTACCAATATTGTAGATTGACCTACCAAGGATAAATGACAGGTGGGCCTTATTACCCGCACTTACCTTAGTATTAAAATTTTTCTAGATCATATCGTCAATTTTTCAAAAAGATTTACCGTTTTTTGTTAAGAAATAATAAGATTTTTTACTTTCACTTTTTTTCTGCCTTTGTTGATCGTGATACTGCATAACATAATTTTATAGGAATTTTAACATAAATTATTTATACGTCACTATTCAACACAGTACTGAACGGTACTCACAAATATCTACATTCTACATCTACAACATTACAAATGTATCGAGTATGCATATAAACATTACGTTTATTTGTTTGCAAATAATTTTACATATATGTGGTAATAAGTTTGTGAGTTCAAAAGACCGTAATTTCTGAAGAAAAACGTATTAAGAGCATTTTCATTATTCTTTTATTCCAAATTCCATTTTCAAGTTTCAACATGTGCAAGTAATATGACTATATTTCCTTTATCCTAATACAAAGTATACTTTATGTAGATTACATATTTGTGTACATATACTATCAAATTCTTGTTGTGTAGGTACATACTTCATTTCCTTATCATTAATACATTCTACATATGTGAAGCCAGATGTATTGAGGACCACTCTGCGTGTTTCTCTCGTCTAAAAACCTATACTAACAACATATTTGCTTATAATCTCCTGTAATTGAAGATTGATCGCAAATAAACTTGATATAAAAAAAGAAAAAAATTAATTCCTTCCAACAATATTTTCGAATATACCGCGCCATCGTTATAGTAAACCAATTACAATACTTTGTACAATATCAGTGTTACCTTGGAATTTAAAGAAAATATAAGAAAACTGGTAGAAAAATGTTTTAAAATTTCTGTATAAATTAATGTGGCGCAAGAAATCATTTTGTTTAGGTCCGTATATACAACCCTTCTAACAATAAATGATAGGCACAGAAAGATTAAGAAGAAATCTAATTACGTAAATATATCCGATACATTTTGCTGGTTTGCCTTTAACGCTCCACGTTCAAAGAGCATTCATGCAGCCGTGCCATTTTGTAGAAGGAAACGAAGCTCATAAGGTCGGATAAGATTGAACTGCAGGTAGCAGGTGCATCTCTCCGAACGTGCAGTTGCCGAAAGGGTAAAAAAATATCCGCTAGTTTCATTTCACTTTTATGGGCTCCGAAGATTTCATCATCGCGAATGCACGGGCAAGGGATGAAAAGAAGACAGGGGTGGGGTTCACTCGAGTAGGAGGCTCTTTCGATGCAAAATATTAAGTTGCTGCACATGAAACGGCCTCTTTCTCACGTCGCAGTTTTGTAGTAAGAACACTTACGTTGAACAATATTTAAGTAGCAATTCTAATACATAATTTAAAGTTCTATATACTATTTATGTAAATTATTTTCAAAAAGTATTCGCAGTTGAAATATATATGCCCACCTGATATTTCGGATAAAAATGGAATTATCTATTAACAATAAGATCTCCAACGCTCTCAACACAAATAACCTAAACAAAACTGATTTAAACTAATTTTTGATAATATCGAAGTATTTTATTTTAAGTTTGTGTTGGCAATTTAACGTTGCTGAGGACTAGAGTTAATCTAACTTATCTTTATGATAAATAAATTGTTACTAAAATAATTAAATTTTGTTGACATATATTCAGATTATGTGAGAAAATACTAAATGATGTTTATTTTATACATTTAGATCACCTATGACTACTTACATACGTCTCCATAAAAAATTTCTGAAATTTTTTTGAGGAAAGACCCCTATGGTTCACACTATTTGGTCACAAATTACAATATTCTACAGAGTTTAACGGTAACCTCTATAAATGTAAACTAACGATTCACAGTGAACAACTTATACAGTCTATGCGAAACATTGCATGTGCTTCAGACCAAAAAAGAAAATAGGATAATGAGGATATTATCGACGATGTAAGTCCCTTTAAAATTGTACATTGTACAATTTTACTTTTCCTTAATTAACTGGTAAAATAGTCGATTAGCACCCCAAAGGTTTCCTGCTTACTAAAATTGGCTCTGTAATTTCGATTTTTTCCAATCTACATCTACCGATACTCGTCATAATCTGAACCGTGAAATTGTTTTTAAATACATGGTACTTTCAAACTATGTGACAGAAATGATAAAATGAATCGCACGTAACAAAACCACCTTTCGAGCGTGCGGAATATTCCAGCACTTCGCACAATGCTTGCAAAGATCTCCTCCGAGTCAGTCTTACCTTTTCTTCTTTATAGCTGGCTCTCAAAGAAAAGATCGCGAGAGGTTTTTTCGCCCGATCGCGAGAATCGTGCACCCGAGAATTGACTTAGCGTTGAGTTTCTATGTAAATTCTGGGCCGTGGTGGTAGCTGACGGTGATTCGGACGATGCGTTTAAGAGAAATTTACATGCGCCTTTTTTCTGTGTTGCCTTCCAATCGACCGTTCTTCAACTCTCAAGAATCTAGAGAAAATTCCATTTCTGAATAGAATGAATTTTCTGCTCCTGCTTTTAGTGGCTTCGATATGCGTTTCGTATACATACCGTAATAGTATACGCTAGAATTTATCCTTCAAAGTACTCCTTTATGCATGTTTAATATCTCCTTTCAGCTTTGAACACATGACGTTTTCGGTCTTGTCTTTTAATGAATTAGTTTGAGTTTAAGTAAAGTTTAATCGAGAAAATGCATAAATTAATATTGTACTTATTTGTTAAATTACTAAAAAATTCTTGAAAAATAACATATTTGATTATGAATCATCAAGATATGTACAGGTAAGGTAATGCATATAGTAAGGAATTAGATATTAAAACTAATATGGTTCATTCATAGAATCAGATTCGTATTACGTCTGTTTATTAGTTTATAAAAAATTTCCCAAAAAGTTCATCATTTTTCACTGAATCTGATTAGGTGGCCGAATTTGTTATACAAAAATACATCATTTTCGTCTAAAAGATTTTTCTCTACAGTGCATGATTTCCGAGATATTAGAACAAACGTGTTTTTCACCCCCAATTTTGAGGACTGATTTCATCCCCTAGATATGAACGTTTGCCGATACAAAAAAATACCTGCCAAATATTTTTTCGAGAACTATAATCTACGTAATGCTTATCAAAATCGGCGTGTAACGGTTGGGTGAGGTCCCCTGAAAATAAATATTCTATACATATAATTATATGCGTAAACGAAATTATAGAATGGTTTTTAAAGGTAACACAGTTTAGAATAAATTAAATGAAAATCAATATTATAGGAAGGGGTAGTTACGAACTTTAAGTTTAAGGTAATCCAGTCGCTATTCTTTTTTAATTTTTCGTTGTGACAAGAAACCTACAGGGTGAGACACCTAAGATTGTAAGAAAACATATCTCCGTTGCTGTTAATGATACAGGAAAATGTTTGAAAGAGAAAATATTCATTTGTGTAGGATAAATATTGTGACGAGTGTAATCTTTCCCTAAGATCATATTTTCAAAAAGTTTCAAGGTCATCCAGAGATTTTTAAATGGAATGGTATATTTTATTAATTGTAAGATTGTAGCCGAGCAGACCACAAATTCGTCCGTGTATAATATATTGATTTCTGAATGACCTTCTGTGAAATAATTCTTAGAAAAAAATAATGTAGCATTATAAGGGCGATGTGTGCGCATACCAGCCTCCATTACCTTCTAGTTTCATACCAGCCTTTTGCCTTCGTAATGTTTTCCTATTCCCCAAACGCCGTCCTTCAATCATCGATGCATCGTAATTTGCACATTATTATTTAAAACTCACTTAACGAAGTAACTTCGGAAACTTCGATATAGCGGTGAGGCTTCGTTAACACAAACTGTTATCAAGTTACGGAAAATCATCGTTACTGACTTATAAAACGACATCAAAGTGAAAACTACCAGAAACTTGTTCGCAGGTCGAAGATATTGGGTCAAGTGATCAAAATTCTCGTTTGCTAAATTTCTACAATTCTTTCCCCTGCAACTTTTATGTATTTTGCAGTACATACTTAGGTTGAATGTAAATCACATAATTTCTTACAGATACATATGGTGTGCTTCATAAATTGCGCTATGCAGCGATGAGCTAACACCTAAATGATGGTCGTATTTTATGTTTCACAGGGCTTATTAAAAATTGGGATGCTTATCAGTATAATCGAGCTTGTTACTCTCAGTTCAACCCGTGACCTAGGAGTTATTGTATACCCCGGCTTAACTTTTGTGGAGCATATTCGCCATGTTTCAGGTAGGGCGAATAAGATTTTGGGCTTTATTCGTAGGTCCTGCTCGAATTTCATGACTTTCAAAACCTTACATTACTTGTATAGTGCGTTAGTGTTGCCGCATCTGGAATACGGGTCCGTTATTTGGTCCCCGAGTGCGGCCAAATATAGACAGGAGTTGGAGAGGGTGCAGCACAACTTCTTGCGCTTCCTGGCGTTCAAGATGGGTCAGCCCCTTCAGCGTTATGATCATGACTATGGTCCTATTATGCGAAAGCTGAGTATCCAAACGCTGGAGTGTAGGAGGATTGTTAGTGATTTAACCTTTTTATTCAGGATCATTAATGGATTAGTGTGTAGCCCCCCTCTTATCAGCCAAATCAATTTTAATGCTCCGGAACGGGCCATCAGGCAATGTTTGTTACTTAGATCTTTAGCCTATACCTCCAAATTTGGCAACACCGACCCCATGAACAGGATATGTAACTTGGCTAATTTGTGTTGCAAGGATGTCGATTTTTTCAACGGATCTCCTTCAAGTTTTAAGGAAAGCGTCTATAGAGCGGTAGCTTTCCACAATAGGTCTGGGTAGCCATATACTCTTTTCGATCGTCGTGTTTGTTAACTCTGTTGTGTTTTCAGTTGAAACGTGTCTCTACGATTTTCGATGTATTTCTTTCCTTTTGTTACCAAATGGGTTTTACCCGTACAAGCCAAATAAATAAATAAATAAATAATCCATAATTCTCACTTGCCAAATTTTAGCGAAGAAGATTATTTTTAGCCCAGAAAATTTAAATAATAAAATAAGTTACAGTGTTCTTTATGTCTTCTAGATTCTGTTTATACCATATTAGTTCTCGTATAAAACCAAGTCATTTTTATTTTATCTTTTTTCTGCCGCTGTCAGTTTTCTAGCTGTTTCGCTAAATAACTTTATAGTCCCGGACTTGCTATTTTCATTCCCTTTGCATGAACATGTGCCGCTATAAAAAAGTACATATTGAATATTTTCACATATTCTACCTGTGTGCCAAGTTTCATGAGAATCTGCATGTTGGGTGGTGTTCCTTGTAACAACATACTTTTTTCATCTTCCTCCTGTTCCGTCTTACGGGAACGAAAGGGGGCTCAGAGCGAGGCGGAAATTCAACGGTTCTTTATTACTAGGCAATTGCTTACCTTCGAAGCGTTTTGGGGAACATTTGCCTGCCAGATGTCTAATAGGCGGCAATCGACATCGTGCCATTTTTTGGGACACCTCGACCGTCCTCGCTCTTAGAAAATCCGTTGATTGCTCTGTCAGTGATTGGTATACGGTAACTTCGAACCAGCACATACCGTCGACCACTGCTGACTCGCGGGACAATACGGTCATAAACCGCGACCCTGGCGAGACGCTTCGGCTGATCAACCTGGCGAGGTTTAGTAGCTAGATGTCCGGTTTTTCCTCCGCTATGTCACCAAGAGGGAGAGGGTTCCTCCTCCACCACCGAAATCGCAGAGGGAAGGTTCCTCCTCTTCAAGGACAGCGGGGGCAATCAGGCATTTTGGCGCTTCCCAAATTCCGATGTCTTGTCTATCTTTGACATCGAAAAGGTGGACAAGGGCAGAATTCAACCAGCTCTCTACGTGCAAGGTTCGTTTGCTTGATCGGGTCATCGTTCGGACCACAAGCATAATAAAAGTGTGCCCAAATAGGTGATTCCGACCAATCGTCATAGCGACGGACTGTATCACCCGAGCCCGCCTCTTGGGGATCTTCTTCGGCCGGGTAATAGTACATATATGAAGAAGCTGAATTTAGTTAAACACTGTTGTGTGCTTCAAATTTTCGACTGGCAGTACATGTATAGAGGAATTTATATAACCATATAATTCTATTTAAAATGTAGATATCTTAGCCTGAAATTATATTTTTTCTTAAGTTACACTAAGATCAACAAGGGAAGATACCCAACCCGGAAAATCAAAAAATTATGAAACTTTGGGGATATGTAGAGAATACCTATATATTCAGGGTGACCGTACCTAATATCGCCTAGCTAAAGTTAAATCGCTGTCTATTGAATAAGAATTTATATTGTTGCATGCAATTCGGTTCAAAGTAGAGAGAAATTATTCATCTTTCATGTAGCATAAGTTAGAATCGTTGAGACCTACCAATTTTTAATTAAGAATTAAAAAACGTAAGACATGCAAAAATCCTGTCCTGAAAAAAATGTACCTAATATCGCCAACTAAGGAAATATTGATTAATTCATGTATATATGTATGCATTCTTAAAATCATTTTCACATGTGCTTTTATTATTTCTTGCTCTATAAATGTTTTTTTTATGCATGTTTGATTTTATTTTTATTACAAAAATATAGAAGTAGGATTTTTTAAATATTTTATTTTTTACATATTGGACAAATCAAGTTTATTTCAGTCGCTCTAAAAGAAAAACGCTAGATTCATTACGAAGAATATTTTAATCGATTTCCTTCATAGGCGATATTAGGTACGGTAACCCTAGGTACTTAGGTTCCGATTTTGTGTTACAGCTTGCGAACTGTAAGAGATAGGAAAAAAAATCAAACAAAAGGTACTTCTTTCAATTAGGCCTATCATTTGGTAAAAGTGATACGCGAGTTATACCACAAAATCGGAAAAACGCCAGATCTTCAGGGGTCAACTTCACCCCCTTAGAATGAAGTTTGGCAGCAAAAAAAAATGCGTAATATACACCTATATATCCTCTATGTATCACCCAAGTTTCATAATCTTTTGAATTTCTGGGTTGGGGATCTTCCCCTCTAAGAAAAATTCTGTTCAACAGTGTAATGACAGAGAATGTTTGGAAACACCAAAAGCTTGACGTTCTTTTTCATGAATATTTGTGTCCTGCAATCTGTATTTGTTTACGTATTGATTGTTACGTCCGCATTATTTTGCGGCCGACAAACAACTTCCTGTTTCGAATCCCTCTACACGTTGAATGGTTACTAGGGCATCGATTGATCGAGCATTTCAAAATGACAATTGAATTGGAGCGGCCGTTAAGTGGTAGTATGCGTGTAAGCGTTTGCCCGTATTGTTGCCCACGTTATAATAGCCCTACGAGAAGGGTTTCGAACACACATTTCGGATTCCTCTCACAATAATGCAGAATAATTTCGACCCCTACTTGACAGGCTAACTGTGCACCGACAGCAACGTCACGAGTACAATCCATTGTGATAGGTTAAAATGGTCCAGAAGCAATCTGTATTCCATAGTTCGTCCGTGAATGATTTTCCCTTCGCCCTGTACAGCTACTATTTGCGTGGAATTAATCGTTCAAAAACGAATTTTCGTTATCTACTGTTATGTTTCTAAACTTCGTAACAGCGATGGATGTAGATATTTCTCCTGTAAAAATCCGTTCGACACCAGTTCCTTCACTTTAGCCATGTACAGACATATATTTCAGATCTACATTTGATAGCTTTATGAGTGTATAAATATGCGACATTCTTTTTTAAAGAGCATACGGAATATACCGGGTGACCCACTTTAATCTGTATTTATATTTCAAAAACTACATTGAATTGGAAGCTCTGCTTCTGAGTGGTTAAAGGAGTTGGCTGGGGACATCTGAATGTGAAGGAGTAAGTATGCTGAGTGGAGGCGTTCAGGTTATTTCAGGCTGAGTTGAATTTATTTAAATGGCACGCGTATCCTTGTTTTTTACAGAGTGATAGAGCGTAATAATGTGACTTTAACAGCACTTATGTTGGATGATTTTATTTGGAAATTTAGAAGGAGTGTACTCGCTGGCCAAGAAGCGTTGAAGATATGAGGAACATAATTTCTAATACATTTGGAAGTGCCAGTTTGGACATGAACATGGTCGTAAAAACAGATTTTAGGCGACGTATTAAGCAATGCATTAATGTTCATGGGAATCTATTCCAAAATTTGAAAGAATGCTATTTAGTCTATCCCACGGGAGGCGAACCTTTTTATCTGCGCGTGCCAAAAATTTGTAAATAATATTTATCGAATTGCTGACGTGCCGGGCAGTTTTTAATAGGGGAAACATTAGTAGAAAATTAATCATTGCAGCATTTCATTGAGACAAGTTTAAAAATTCACATAGATTTTCATAAGAATTAACCAGTGTTAGGCATTAACTAAATAAAAAATTATTTAAATAACGGATCAAATAAACATTTCTTCAACTTTAGATTATTTGACGAATGCAGTTATTTTTTTTATTCGACGAATAAAGTTAACCAGGTGCAATTTTATTCGACACATGACGTTCACTTTTTTGCCCATCTCTAGAATTAACTCATAACTTGACATACACATTATCGTATAGTAAAAGCTGGCCAAAAGTATTTTCGTAAGTGTATCTAATCATATAATAATTATTTTAGATGAATACACAGATATTAATGATAGCACCTGTAAATCATTGACGTGCCAGCAAAATTTTCTCTGGCACGCGTGCCATAGGTTCGCCACCCCTGATCTATCCAGTCGCATGTTCATAATAAGTTCACTTATGCTTTGTTGTTATATTTCTAAATTTTTTAACAAAATCATCCAATATTGGGGGTTGCTCAACTTTTCTCGTCACGCTCTACTTAACTCTACTATAACATATAGTATATATAGTATAATATATAGAATATTATACTTATATATACTGTACTATAACAATAAGTATACATGCGCTACATAAAAAAATGCAACTGACTTTGAAATGACCTTGACCCCTTCGCTCAGTACTCCTGCTCTTACACATTCAGATTCCCCATCCAACTCCTTTTGCTACTCAAAAACAGGTTTTCCAATTCAATGTAACATCTGCAATATAAGCATTTGTAGATTAAAAATGGTCACCCTGTACATGCACCCTCTTTAAAAGATTACTGGTGTAGCTTAGAGTGACTCGTAACATGGGGTTGTTGATTGCTACTTAGTAACTGGTATCATTTACTTCCGCAGATGGAATGTACATATACTTACATGATCAAATGCAATGGATAATGTTTTAATCTTCAATTAAAAGGTCTTTACAAATCAGTCAATTGCGCGTTTTGCCCCACTAACATGCCTATCTGAGAATATTCAGGAATTAGTGTTCGGGTTGACATTAAACAGAATACATACTGTTCTTGAATAATAGTCTGTTTAACTTCAAATATAAATTTTAATTTTTATGACAAATATAACTTTACATAGGGTTATCATAGTTCATCACCAGCAAACCAGGACAGGTAAAAAATGAGTACAGAACGATATATTTCTGAAAAAAAAACTTTTATTGTGGTGGTTACAAAATGACATGCAATGAAAAATACAACAGTTATTACAACAATCTATTTGGGAGCCAAGTCATATTTTTCTGTACATAAAACCCTCTACAGAAATATTTCATTATTTTTAATTGCTCGTAGAATTCCGTCAACAATCAAGAAATAAGTAAACTGGGACATTTTTTTAAACCAACCAGGATATAAAAATAAATTTTATTCTGGTATTTTTTATTATAGTATGCTAGCTAGACAATTTTAACGCAACAGATATTTTAAATTAATGTAAATACTTAGAATTTTTCATCATGAAGTAAAAACGAGCATCTTTTAACTCATTGATAGTGTGTTTCTCCAGTATACCCACGATATTTTTTTTAGCTGTAAAAATCTTTCCTATCTATTCTTCTATCTTTCCTCCCTATCGCGTTTTATCTCCACATTACTTCAAATTCAACTTTTCAAGATCAACTTTCCTTCTCCAGGAAGCAGAAAATATAACACATGCAAATTGTTAAGCAGTCCTTCATGATCGCGTTTCATTGGTCCACTAAGTAATCCAACATACGCACCAAAGGTTCCTTTCCGCTTTTCTTCTGTTCCCCGTTATACATACTAACCTTAACTTGCTCGCCTTTATGTATTTATAGAACACTGGGTGCGTTTGTCGTAACGATACTGAACTAGTTACCATCAGAGCCAGATGTCCTGGTTGTAAGATGACCCAAAAGGGCGACTCAGCCATGTCGAGTCCCTTTGTCTCATTAGTCTGAAAGTTACATAAATTTGTATAACTGCAGCTGTGGCGAGTGTCTCGACCTGTTTGTCCTTTAGTTTGTAATGGCCCGAAGCTGGGGACCACTTTTGCCCGGCTCTTATGACCCACGATTAAATTATTCAATACAAATTCTGAGCGCACGCGCTGTGTATATTTGCAAAAGTTTCGCTGGGTAACGAATACGGGAAGCGTAGACGGTGCGTAAGTCATTAGTCAGTTTCGTCAAGCGGTAACCTGTTTTAATTAATTTAACGAAACGCGGCAATCGGTCGCCAAGCGGCAAAAAAAATCGCAGCAACCACCGCGCTTTTTACTATTCCATTCCAGAATATATCTGTGTTGGGATTGAGTCCACCTTTAATACGCGGGATTAAAAGCGACATTTAATTTTTATATTTGCATTTTAATGCCGGACGTGGCAGAATCTTAGCGTGGTACCGCACACCCCAAATCTAGCGAGATTCATTTTGATAGGAAGGATTGTTTGAATTGAGTGGAATTCCTCACTAGGATTCGAGAAGAGAAATATAGTGCCCCGTACAAAAATTAATCGAAATTGCAAATCTGATTCCTTCTCATCATTGAAGTTACTCAGAAAGTGAGTTTAGTGTTGTGCTAAGCGTGCACGTTGGTGGCCATAGTGTTGTTAGAAAAATCTTATTGATTTTTTGTTATGCGTCTACTTCTATTTGTATTTGAGATCATTAACTATGGAATTGGACTTAATTATTCAATTTGGTAAAATGTATTGTACATAAGTGATATAAGGTTGCAGCAATTGAAAATATACTACTTCCTATGACACTTTATATTCACCCAGTGAGTAGCGCGATAAAAAAATTTAGCCTTGAATTTCAAAGTCGGTTTCCGATTTGTGATATATTTTCTTAATTAATAGATGGATTAAAAAGAGGTGAATGTTAGTGAATTTTTTTTTTAAAAAACGGAAGCATATATTTTTACAGAACTTTTTGCACTTCAAAGAGCAACATTTAAAGAACATTTGGTAATTTTTTTGTAGAAAAATATTTACGTTTATAATAAAGTAACAACCGACAGCCAAGTAGCCTTTATCAAAATTTTGTTTTACGGTGAGCACTGCCATTCAGAATCAGATTATTTAAAATAAAGAAACAAAAAAGATTTCGTTAGTATATTAATGTATCATCTGATTAACGGAGGGAATTTCCAAAATATTAATTTATAACCAAATGGCGGCTACTTAAAATTGAAGTCCATGATTTTTGCACAAAAAATGAGGATTGTATACATATAAAATCACACCTGATTGCCGCGGCAAATAACTTTTTTACATCCTGTTCGTATGTTCCTGTAGTGTTCAGTACGATGGGCTGAAATAGCAATGCTGACCGAACACATTTTAATTAATTTCCGCCATTGGTTTGTTTAATTACTTTGTCCGAGCTAATGAAGTTCGCTACGCTGAAAGATAACAAAGAACGGAGTGAGATCGAAGAAGTGTAAAGAATTATTTCACTGATGTTTCTACTGCTGCTCTTTGTGGCGTGCCCTTTCTAGTTAATGAGCAAGTAAAATGACAACATGTAGGACTGAATGTATAATCTTATTAAATCAAAACACCTCTGAAGAAAAATTAATGGTAAGAGTCGAGTGTTTCCGGGAATGACATTTTTAATATGTAGATACAATAAGAACTAATTTTGAAATTCTAGGTTATTGTCAGAGTCGAGGGATTTTTAAAAGCTGTTAAAAATGTATCTTCTCAGTCATTATTTATAAAACAGAGCACAAATTTTTGCTTATTAAACCTTTAGTGCAATTAATAGATTAAGAGATTGAATTTTAAATCATATTTCTATTGGACACAAACCCCTTTTTGGGCAAAATTAGTTAACTCGTCTGGAATCATTTTTATTAAATATCAAATTTTAAATTCATTGCAGACGTTCCTGATCGAGTACTGACCCAGTTACCTGGTCGATCTAGAAACCTTCCAGCAGTTATAAAACTGTAAAGGTGACGTAGTCGATTTCACTGAATAATAATCTTGCTTTTTCTCCACATCATGCTCCATATCAACTGTTTTCATGTGGTTACCTGTCTCTCTCTCTCCCTCTCCCTCTCCCTCTCCTTCTCCCTCCCCCCCCCTCTCTCTCTCTTCGTATTCACTACCTACGAACAAACCTTACGTATGTATGTATTATTACATTATTCAAATCAGTAACTTGTTATTGTATCACACTATATACAAAGTATATAGGTAAGTGCGCAAATGTTGTTGTCTAGACAGCCGCAAATAATTGGTAATAGAGAGTTGCTGTCAAGTTCTTATACAACAAACAAGTATTGTCAAGGATAGGGATAAGTCGTTGTATACTGGACATAGACTCTCCACAGATTTTGTAGCTTTTGTTAATAGGTGTCGCTCTAATCATTGCAACTTAAGGGGTACTTGCGGGTTTGACGCCTAAAAATGAAACAATTTTTACGATTTCTTTCTAAATAACTATACAAGCTACCTTCATGAAACTTTTTACATTTTATCAATCTATGTCTACACTATAATTTCCTGTGTTTATAGTGTTATAAAAAAATATTATGTTGTATTTATCGAGAGCAGAGGAGTGCCTCCTTCAAAGATGGGTGTAGGGGCGTGCAATGTAGCACCTTGTTCAATCATCGGAAATCGAAAAATCAAATGGGTTTTTAAAGTTCGAGCCTAAAAGTAGTGGATCTCCTTAAAAATATTTAAAAGAAAAATGGAAAACCCAAATCAGTGTTTGAATAAGAATTTACGATTTTCGCCTAATTATAACACTAATTTTCTTCAATTAAATATAAAAATTAGTATTAAGTATTTGTGGGGGGGGGGGGGGGGGCACTAGATTAAAGTCATACGAAGATACCGCAAAAAAATTAGACAAAATGACGTCCATTTTTCTTTTAATCTTGTACGCCAGTTTGGGATACGGTGTTTCGAGAAAAACGCGTTTAAAGTATATATTGTACATATTTCCCCTGAATACCGAGTGTAGATCGCATGACCTGCTTTGCTTCTCAACAATGTAACTTCGAAAATTTTTCGAATTTCTTCATGAAATTTTAACTGAACATTCTTAAGATGTTATACTGTCAAATTATAAATTAAAAAAAAAAATTTTTGAAGCCGCAAACCCGCAAATACCCTTTAAACGTTTCCTTAGCCAGAGTTAATTTTATATCTTACAGTGCTTGTCATTGCGAAGCAGAATCCCAAGGTTTTAATCGTGTCACATGGCAATACTCATTGATTATGAGGATGCACGCAAAATATTAATTACAATGCTCCTCAAACACGAGTTCTGTCTCCCGCTTTATAAGTAGATATTAAGTAGTTCTTTCTTATGTGATCCTGATATCGAGGGTCGGAAAATTATTGACAACTTTCTTAAACAATGTTCTGTAACAATCAAACTATAGTGAAATCGTAGTAATTACTAATTGCAGACGTTACCGGGCAAACTAACAAACTATAAGTTAGAAATTATGTATTATCCAAACCAGTGCCTTCGCATCGTTTTCGGGGGCTCTGAGTCGAGCTCCATATGTGGCCCTCTAAATTATTTTAAATTAGATAAAACCAAAAATACCGCGCTAACACGAGAAGTGAATAAGTATTAAAACAATTAAACAAGATTAAACGTGGGGTCTATTTCACGAAAATATGACTTTATTTTAAAATCTAAATTTTTGTGTATTCGTTACTTTCTTTTCGTCACAGTTGGACGGCCCATTTTTAACTTTTGCCTAGCTTTTACAACCCTATTTTCCTTTTAATTTTTCAATTTTTCGGGGGCTCTCTGAGCTCCGGGGCTCCTTGATGCGTCAGCCTCTTTCGCCTCCAGGTTAAGACGGCGCTGATCCAAACTACATGTAAGCATTTTGTTAGGTAAGATAGAGTGTAACAAAAATGTTAGTAATGATTGTGGACGACAGGATGTATAATAAATCTACTTTTCTTTTGGACTTAAACAATCAATAGTCTTGATCATTCAAATCAGAATTAGCAGATGTTAACAATTATCCTTAAAAGCTAATCAATTTGACACTTTTCCGAGATCATATAATTGTTACAGTGTGCTCCAGATCTGGGGTATAGTTTAACACCCTTAGGGGTACAATGTAAGAGAATAGGACACACTATAACAATTGTACAAAGCCTTCAAAATACCAATAAAATACAAACAAATTCATTAACTCCAATTATATATTTTCAAAATATTATCTGTAAATGTATAAGAATGTACCTGACGTTTTGTCTTATTTGCCATTTTCGGAAATGACAATATAAATTGTGTATCATCCACTGCAACAGTTCCAGACCCAGTTCCAGCGGAAAGTAAAAGATATGATCTACCTTTCCATTTTTGCGCAAGTAACTGATGTCATATTCGTGTTACATTGTGCCCCCTACCGTATAACTAACAAAAGATCAACTGGAATTTTAATGGGTATGAATACCGGCAAATTTTATTGTTATATCAAGCAACAAATATATGTAGTTTGTTTACAAAATATTATTACTTAGGTACCAGAATTACTGTATGTTGGAATAGAAACAAAAATCTTTGATTTGAATCCGTCACGTGTAAACACGAAAAAACCTATTTTGGTAGGTATTATCACGTAGGAATGACAACTGAATCAACATGACGGCAGGTGCATTTATCGAAAACGTAGAATGACGTAATAAAGATGTTACAAAGAAACAGCAATACTTTCACTGTTATACTGTGCCCCGTGTTACAATCTACCCCACCTGACCGGCCTGACCCTACTGTATGTGCTATATAAAGCATACCTGGTTTAAAATAATAAATATATAAATAAATAAAGACGTGTTATCCTTTGCATAAATTGTCACGTTAAACATTCCCGAACATGCTGCGCCGACGTAACAGTAAAACGCGTTACGGCATGGTACTTCGACCTGTCCCCTGTCCGTTTCTCTTCGAAGATACGCAGCGGTAACAGTAACCCACGGACTACACGGTCCCGTACGTGGCTTTGATGGCCAGCGAAGTTCCTTTTCTCCTGGCGAGAAGCATTTCTCGCTTCGATTCGAATCACCGATACCTTCATACCATTCCTGGCGCATCCAGCGAGCCAGGATAAGGATGAGGAGCGACGAAATGTTCTGGTAGAGCCGTTCATGACATAGCAGTCGATGGAATTCTCGGACCTTTTCAGTTCTTCGACCATTCCTCGCTACACTCGCATCGAAACTGAACGTTCTTTCGATTTAATGTATCTCCCAATTGATCCGCGACTGACCGCCACGTCTTCATCGTTTGCTGTCTTGATAACGGCGTGTGGTGGTCGTTTGAAAGACGACATTTAATCATCGTTGTAAATTTTTTGTTAACTAACCAACCATAATAATTGTAGGTCCAACAATGAATATTCGTTGGCAAACTGCCGATTCTTGTTAATTAACCCATCACAATAATTGTAGGCGAAAGCATCAGGAAGAATATGTATGTACAATCTTTCGATTGTTAAAAAGCCTGTGGGCTCGGATTATCGGGAAAGACGTCCCCACCCCACTATTTCGCTTTCTCGCTGCGAGCGAGGACTTCGGGCCCCAGTAGACCGCCCATTGACAGCCAGGAGCAATAAAACCGACGGGCCACATAAAATGTTCATGTTTTTGACAAGTGTTGATAAAAGTATTACCAATCGATTCCTTATGTCTTCCCGATGAAAATGGCCTAAAAATGATATAATTCGGACCATAATTAAGGATATTACGTGAGAAATCTTTTTGCAGAGTTCAAGGCCCGTTTAGTTAAAAATAGTGCGATTTCAATTATTTTCTGCCCAATTAATCGGGAGAACGCCAGGAATTCATTGGTGCCACTTTCATATTGATACGATGAAAAATAAACAAATTCAGATTCTGTAGAATCTGTCCGGTAGGCGACCGCGCGCCGATCAGGCCACAAAGGCTCAGGTCGGTTATTTGATTTTCTAGGATGAAGATAGGATGAAAGTTGAACCGTTATTCGAAATTCAAGTTAAAGGCACTTCGAATAAATCATCTTATTTGATCTTCAAATAACGAATAAACGTAAAGGACCTTTTATCTAGATGTTATCTAGATGTTATCTTCGCCCAACTCTGCTTCACTCCAAATTAATGCAATAGAGTCGCGTCGGTTGAGCTGTGGCCGTGTTGTAGGATTGAAAATTAACCCCTTAACGACACACTAAATTTTAGAAAAACGTTAAGAATTGCAACCTTTTTCTATGCTTTTATTTTACTATATGAATGTTTATAAACTGGGATGAACATTCTTCTTCGAAGAAAAGCGGAAAGTGGCTACGATTCTATCGAACGTAATATTCTGGAGGTGGAATTTTGAGACTGTTCGCAAGAAACGTAATATTACGGAGGTTGGTCTTAAGGGGTTATACTTATCAAGTCAGGAGACCGAAAAGTAGTGAATGTTACTGAATTTTTTTTGAAGAAACGGAGGCATATATTTTTACCGGATTTTTTGCACTTGAAAGAGCAATATTTAAAGAACATTTGGTAATTTTTTGTAGAAGAATATTTACGTGTATAATAAAATTACAACAAATTGAAGTGTTTTTTTTACATGTTTTTTGCTGAAATTCCTCAAATAATTCTGTGATAAATGTTATTTGAAATATTATTAAAGTTATGCGATCTTAGTTACCGAGGTCCACCTTGTGGCGAAAAGTAGGTTCAGTTAAAATTTCAACAAAAAATATCGATCCGTTCTCGAGGTACGATGTTCACCGTCTTCAAAAACATAGTTTTGAGAAAACCGGCTTTAAAGCCCGTCGCGGCACGTTTACCTTCATTGGCTCGCCCATTTCTTTTTATGCTGTAACTCTGGCAATTTTTCGAATTTTTCAATGAAATCTTTTTTAAAATACTTCTAAAGCTATCATAAACAATCGATTTTTTTTTCGATTTTTTGAACCCGAAATACACATATACCCCCTTAAAGCGTTTAGGTGTCCTGTGAAATATTAATGTAACATTTATTGGTAGCACATAATATATTAAACATTTACTTTTACAAATTTTCCGAATATTTTTATGACAAAAAAAAACACGATCCTGTGTTTGTATCTGGTTATTTAAAAAATCGTACACCGTACAGAAACAGGTTTTACATTCTTTTACAACATTATGCAATGTAGTTTTTTAAAATTCTACCTCCTTATTTAAGATAAACAATAAAATGGTGAGAAATAATAAAGTGTTGGAATATTAAAATGAGCAACTGTAACTGTTGCAACATAATAACGGATGCATGAAGCTGAAGGATGTAACCATTCACGGTTTAGAAGTCAGAATTTTCCTTCACAGTCTCGTGCTATGAAGATACATCCCTGAAGAGTAATTTCTCACTATGTCTGCATGTTTCATACTTCACGAGTTTATAAATTATGGGATCGTTTACAAGGAGTACGCGGAATTTTCGTGCCGTTGCCTTAAGAATCGGCGCTGTACCAGAATACATGCAAAAGGACTCCAGCAAATCGAATATGCAAGATGAGTTACAAGTCCTGTCACAAAATTTGCAGGTGTATTATTACCTACAGCTTGAAGCTAACAACCAAACTCTAATAAACGTAGGGCTTAGAACTATATATTTGTTACTTACACGCGCGACAAAATTGAATATAATAAAAATATAATAAAAATACGAAATTGATATAAGTAACACGAACGTGTAGGAAGCATCTGAAGAACTTTATCCGAGTTCCTCTCACGTAACGCGCAGCTACTTCTTCTTAAGATCAGAATATTGATTCGCCTTTGGAACTATGAGATTCAGTTGTTTTTTTTGTAATAAGTTTGAAAGCTAGGATTGCTCCCTTTATTTTACTCGCGTATTCGTCGGTTGATAATCCAAAAAGGCTCGACATTGTATATTCTTAAATTTCAAAGCACAGTGTGTCAGTGGAAGAGTTGAGGAGTTAGTGTAGATACTTGTGTAGAGGAGTTGAACAGGGAAATACACTGTAAGTCCTTTTCAAAACTGACATGTGTACCATATTTGTACTGTAATAACCCTTCGTTGACAGTCTGTACCTTCGTTGACACGCTGATTTTCACGCTCTGTACCTTCTATATGTGAAAATAAATATCTTTTTTCCAAAGCTGACTTACAGACTATTTTTTTGCTCAAAATATTATATCTGAACAACTCTGTAGATTTTTAGCTTCTACTATTGAAATTTGTAAAGGTTACAATTTTTTGAAGATTTCCTTCGCATTTTCTCCACATATGGTAATCTAGACGTTTTTACAAAAACTGTTATGAAATTTCAATAAAAATACAATTGGAATACATTCTAGAGATCTTGAAAGTGACCCATGATTTTTGTTATAACGATTGGATTCATTAGATGAGAATGGCAGTCATTCAAAAATTGCTCTGGGCGTGAACCACCCAGTATGTCAAAGTTGGTCGAAAAAAGAGGTGTGTTAATGAAAGATTAAGATAACAAATTCTATCCTGAACCAGTTTCACGATTTAATTTTATTACATGGTAAAATCAAGATAAATCAATTTGAAAACTCAGATACAGTTACTTACAATACTATTTATAAGTAAACTTTGTTGGAATTGGGTGCATGTAACCTTGAAAATTATATAACTAAATAAATCAGAATCAGTAATATTCTATTGAAAGGACTTATTACTATAAGTGTCAGAATGCCTCACGCCTTCACCTACTATCTAAACAATTATTTTCAATTATTATTACTGATCTCGCAACAAATCTACCGGATCAAAAATCATCTGTTCATAACAATTTTATTATTCAACATTTTAGGATGACTAAGGGAATATCAAACGCATTTGGGAAATCTCAAGTGAACAGGAGTAGCATAAACATAAAGATCATTGTAAAAGGTAAAGGAGAAATGTTATTTTCAGTGATTTCCGGCGGTCTATGCAATTGCAGGTGCATGGCAAGGAGAAGGTGAATTTATTTTTAGTTTCTTTGTTACTTGCAAGCCAATGAACATCTGGAACGCCCAGCATCTTAGCGAAAGTATCGGTGTTAATGGCGACTACATTTTCCAACGTAACTTGAATACACCTTGATACGCCCTATGCCACTAGCAGAGCGTAGGTCTAATGGCCTGTTCCTGATGTTACCCGCGTTTCCTATTTTTCGTTCGGAACAAGTGTCTCAGCTATGATACTTGCCCTGTAAGGAAGGAAAGGAAGACATAGAGGAAAATCTTTAGATTGCGAGAGCGAGAGAGGGGGGGGGGAGAAGAGAGAGAGAAAAAATTCTCAGAGGAAAAGGAGATTTCTCTCTGAGGAATAGAGGAAGGCTGTTTAGGAAAGCTACTGGGTACAGAAAGGAGAGAGAATGTTCAAATCAAAAAGGAAAAAATTGTGTTGCTACTACTACTACCATCATAAGAGGGAGATGGAGGGAGAGAGAGAGGAAAAAGGCAGATAAAAATTTCTTAAAGTGAAAACAGTTCTTCCTCCAAAGAAGAAGATAGTCTGTGGGAAGCCCTTGACTTGAAAGCGAGAGATTGAACGATTAAAGGAGAGAGAGGATGTTCCTCCTTAACTCGTGAGAAGGAAGGCTAGTTGCGAGATTCTGTACCTCTCACTTTCTTTCTCCTTCTCTGTCTCTTTCCATCTGTCATAGTGATTCGTGGAACAGTAGTAGGAAAGAGGTTTGGTCAGCCACTCTTTTGGTCTTCAAAGTAACAGGTTGTGACGTTTCTTTACGTTGCTCTAACACGGGAGAACAAATTTATGTCGAAGTTTGAACATTTTATCGTCTAGAAGGCACAATGTTAGTGGCAAAAAAGAAGTTGAATGTATATTTCTGAATATACTCAGTGCTTAGTAATCACTTTATTGGGATTGAGTAATGCATATAAAAATTGATTTGCATATTTTACATATTTGGTACATAAGTTTTTTTGGTTGCATAAGTTAGATTATAATGTAGTCTTATAAATTGTACTGTACATTTGAAGATTACACTCTGATAGTTTTTATATTTTTAAAATATAAAGAGTTCACACCATAGAAATTTAAAGACTATCATGAAATGATGAAATGGATTCGAAATCGATTGGATAATACCCTTTGTCTCTCTTTCTTAAAACATCGAAAAAATGATCATACATAAGTCCAGTGAGACATTAAGCACATCATTTGCCCTTCCAAAAAAATATTTTTTTTCATTTCAAATTGAGTGACAGGAAATAACTTTATACATTGTAGTCTTTTGAGTTCAACTAACAGTAATTTTGGAAAAAGAATTTTAAATTTCAATCAACTTATGCTGTTAGGAATTAACAATCCATTGCAAAATAAAAAATAAATATTGTAATAGAGTGTACAAACTAATGGGAAGATGTATCTATACGATTGGCTACAAAAAATTATAAGTTAAAGAATAGAGTCAGGGGAACTTCTATCTTGTATGTTTTTCATTTGTTTATCCCAATAATATTTTTCCTACTGACACCATTTTGTACCTGAATTAAATATATGCACATATATAAGAAACTGTAAATAATTGTAATAATGTAACGATAATGAAATACATACTTCCTAAAAAGTTTAACGATTTTGGAATAATCTGAGGCACGTAATTTGTAATTCAGGATTTTAGGTCAAATGTATGTTGCTGGTCGAAATCAATACTTTTTACGTCTGGTCAACAAGAACAGAGATGTTAACCTGTGAATCGTGGAAGATGAGTTAACTCGTCACCTAAAAATACCTTTACTTAGGCGAAGTGAATGAATTAATGACGAAGCTTAATAATGGTACTTTTGCAAAGAAAGAAAATACCGCAACGCGTTTTATTATAATGCTCAAAACAATTAGAGGATCGCATATTGCAGCCATTGTGCCTGTCAGCACGGCATATAATTCCTGGAAAATCTGTTCGTGAAAGCAAAGCTCGCTGTTAAGCCGCATATTCGTCTGAGCATTCGCCCAGCAGGTGCATCGTATGAGCCTCGAGCAAGCGAACGTTTCGTTGATGCGGACGGTGAACCGAGGGGGAACCGAGCACTTGCCGAGCTGCTCAAGCCGATCCTTTCGTTGGCGGCACATCAAAGTGAGCCCACGATCTGATCGCGCTCAGTGTAGACGTGTTCGAACCAGGCCCGGCCCAACGCACTAAACAGTCTATGCGATCCATAGGCGCATTTGATAACAAGGGCGTTAATGACAGGGGAACCTCGGACGCAAAAGGAGAATTTTTTAATTTTCATTAAGTGGTTCTTTCGGGAAGCTGACGTATATTGTTTGTAAACATCATATTTTTATGTGCGGCATCCCTGTCATCGGGCGCAAAAGGAGAATTTTTTTAACCTTTATTAAACGGGTCTTTTGGGAATCCCTGATTCTAGAGCGTCACCTAAATTCTTGCATAAGGGCGCCAAGCAGCCTGGCGCCGGCACTAATTCGGACGATTCTATACGACGCGTGCGGATACATTAAAGCAGAGTTAAACACGTGCAACAGCGCGCATTGCGCGACGAACATTCCAAATTTCATACGGCACGAAGTCGCTCTTTGCGCGTGGACCCATAAAAATTGACACTTTTAATGGTGTTCCGTAACGCGCATTACACATGTTTAAGGGGGTAGACACGGGTAATGCAGCGTGCTGTATACCGACACAATCTGGCCCGAAACAGGGGGTTGGGATTTTTCATCATTCGTCCTTATATGAGCAGATTTTGGGCTAGGTTAGGACTCATTCGAAAGAGCAAGGTTCAATGCATAGCGCTCTTCTCATGATTCAACGAGATTGTGTTGATATCTAATAATATGAGTGTCCAAAGTAGAGCAAAAGTCAACAAAATACACCCGCAGAATCCAAGCATTTTTAGGTCACTAAAAGAGCTTTGTGACTGAAACGGTGAGAAGAGCGCTCTGCATTGAACCTTCCTCTTTCGAATGAGTCCTAAACCAGCTCCAAATTTGCTCATATAAGGACGAATAGTGAAAAATCGTGACTGCAGTCCCAAATACGAGTTCCGCCATATTGGCGATAATACAGAGCAAGTCACGTGACAAATTTAGTTCAGCTAGTGGACACGAGATGGCGCCTACTCGGGAGGACTGCCGACGTGGAATCATAGCAAAACTGAAGCGTTAGCTGGATACACAAGCCACAGTAAAAGCGTGATGCAGTCAATGTATGAATTTTCGGACGATTGTAGGTTAGGTTATATGCATTTTAGGCATATAACTGTTGGGAACTGTGTACATTTACTAAATTAACGCTTTTATTGTAATACATACATCACTTGAAATCGCTGTCGAATTTATGTTATAATTATATGGCCACATTATTTAAAATAAAAAAAAGAGATTGGAACTTTTTTACTAATACTGGAAATATTGATTTACTGATATCATATTATCAGAATGTGGAAGTTACAGCAATTATTTGCAATTATTGCTCTTATTATTATTCTTCCGACTATTGTATATAACATACAACAAGGAAAAGTCTCCAAATCAGTCAACAGTTGACTCCCTGAATTTTTTTGCAATTCTTTACGGTCCTATGCAGAGATGGGCATTATTTAAATAAAAGAATATACTTCCGAATGGTCCCAGTGACTGATCGACACGAGGTTTGGGGTAGGGTGTGTGTACCCGAAATCTAAAATTCTATTTAGCTTCGGGTATTTATTAGTTTTCTCTGTTTATTCGAAGGCCTTTCATCTTGGGCTTCGAATAATTTTTCATCTTTCATTATATCTTTATCCTAAGGTCGTATTCAGATATATTGGCCGGTCAATTCGTTTTCGCGAACAGCGATCGAGGAGTATGGTGGGGTAACGGGAATGCTGCTCGGCTCCGTCTGAACGTAGCCGTGTGGCTGTTATGCCCAATACGAGATGAAGCTATCGAGAAAGAATCAATGTTCAGACCAATAAAGCTCCTGAATTTTTTCGGAGCTAAGGCACACCTATTCTGATGTGTATTTCTATGCTGACAACTCGGTTTGGCCTATACACACTAGAAGCTTGGCGCTAACCCCATCACCTGGCTCACTCTTGTTCTGCGAAGGCGAGAATGAGATGGAACGAGAGCGAGTCAGAAAACGTTGCAAACAGGAGCACCGAGGCAGGCAAGCGGTACCTATGGTGGGAGAATACGCGTTACGAATCGCACCGGCCAATATATCTGAATGTAAATGTAAAGTCTCGTTAGCCGCTCGCTGGTCGGGACCGGCGTTGAGCCCGTATCATGAATGAAGCCCAATTCCGAGGCTGAGTTTCTCGCTTCTTTCTGGCCGAAAGGGGGAGCGGGATGGAACGCTTTGCGTGCACGACGGGCGCGAGCGCTCAGATGGAATCGTGACTGTTCGACGCATGCGCGCCACGGTCAGATAGCCAGGCACGGCACGAGTCTTTTTTGCGACATAATCGAGCTTGCCAAATTCCGCCATTTATTATAAAACATTTAATTCAGCTTCTTCATGACCTTACTCTAAACTTTTACTCGTAGTTTAAAACCGTTGTAATATAATTTGTAGTATTTTATTTAAAAATTTATTTTCAACAATGTCAACAATGAAAAGGCCATTTTGCGCCTCTTGTCAATCTTACGCCCTAGCAGTTGCCTAATTTTACAGAGTAAAGTCATAAATAATCTCAAATAAATGTAATATAATAAAGGGCGCAATTTGACAAGTTCGCCTAGGGCGCAAAAAAGACTTATGCCTGGCCTGCGTCAAGATTTTGCGAAGCGGGTCCCGTGCTCACCGTAAGCGCTTGCGACCATCGCGTACGCCCGTCACGCACACAAAGGACGGAGTGTCAGGCGTCCGAAAAACGGAGCGAGACAAAATATCAACGCGTCGTCTATCTCGTACTGTCCTCGCTCGCTGTCAGTGCCTTCGCTCGCTCTCTTGCCATCTCGCGCTCGCCTTCGGCGGACAAGAGTGAGACAGAAGTGGTGGGGATAGCGAAAAGTCCGTATTGTCGTGTACACGAAACCGAGCCCGTAACGATCGTAGATGCTCGAATAACCGACGAGAACCTTTGTTGCCCGAGTCGCACGAGATCGCCGTTGCTCGGCGATGTGTCATCGATTATATAGGAACACAATTTGTTTTTTTTATCATGGTATCAATATGAAAGTGACACAAATGGATTCCTGGCATTCAACCGATTAAATTGACAGAAAATAATTTAAATCAGACTATTTTTAACGAAACGGGCTTCCAATTCTGCAAACAAATTTTCGCGTAATTACCTTAATTATGGTCCGAATAATATCATTTTTGGGGCCAATTTGATCGAGAAAACGTGACGAATCGATTCACGTCACTTTCGCAAAGATCTGATTAAAAATGCAGAACTGACGATTTGTCACTGCTTAGTGCGTAACATTGTGTGGCCCCGCTGAATTCGAGCGTCGAAACCCACGAAACTGAGCGACTTGCATTATTGCCAGCGTGAAGGACAAGAGAGGACTTTGCATGGCGAAGGAAAGTCAACCTTCTATAGAACTCAAATCGAGAAAAACTTTTCTGACAAACTTTACATATTCGCGTCAAATAAATACTTTAATTGTAAAATTTAGATGACAAACTATTGTTGAATTTCGCCAGTTCTTACATATGCATCATCTTGGTTGGGAATTCCTGATCCCAGAGTTTCATGCATTTACCTATTGAAATGTTGCTTCAAGTCATCGGGAAATTGCATTGCTTCTTCTCGTACATACATATATCTGTTCGCGAATAGGTGTCACGAGTGACGCGGCTTTGGTTTCCCAAATAAATGCACATTTATTAGAGCCCTCAGTCGACGGCGACTTGAGTCATCCAGTACTGAATATGAATATGTTCATATTTCTCATTACACCTTGATAAGAGTGTTACCACCGATGGATTGGTGAGTTTATGTCCACGAAAATAAGTCGAGTTGCGAAGCAATTCGATCTATTTTTTCTTATGAATACATGATTAGGACACACACACACACTACGTTCACTAAAAATAGGCCGAATTGCTCCATGTTTGGCATCATTTTCATCAGTAATACAGTGCTCTGGTGAAGAACATCGTATTACGGAGCTAATATTGTAGGCCCTAGAATCTACGATATTGTCAATGTGCAGTTGAACCGCACGCCGCTTCACACTATCGTTTCTTAGCATTTATACGGGATGATTCTCTAGCTAGAGTCGTCAAACGCAATGCTCGCCAACAATCATGTGTCTCGCTGAGTTTCGTGGGCTTCGACGCTCGAAACCAGCGGGACTATACAATGTTGCACGCTAAGCAGTGACGAATCTGAAGTTCTGCAATTTCTAATCAGATCTTTGCAAAAGTGACGTCAATCGATTCCTTACAATTTTAAATATAATGTTTGTTCATAACTGCTTTCTGCATAGGACGTGTAATAAGTGTATTTCATGTTCTGTTTCGGTGCTTTGCTAGTAAATAAATGTTTAACCTAACAAACTTCATTTTCTGAGGACATCCCCTCATCTATTTTTCCTTTTCACTTATAATTCCTTACTGCTAACGTAGAATATTGTAGCATAAGCACATTTCAAGTAATTAAAATGTACAATGAATTTTCTACGTTTGCAGTACCAGCCGACTTCCGTTTAAATTTTTATAAGTACAACGCAACAGCTGAGAATTTCTTTCCTGATTCAGAATAAAATACGGAAATAGCAAACAGCTCCCTCTCGCGTTTACCGGGCAATCGGCGATCTATCGGTATTACCATTTCTGTGCAGAAAAAACCTGCTGTAATACCGACCTGCCGAATCGGCCAGGTCACGTGACGTGTCTACCCCCTTAAACGGACCTTTAGGTTAAGGTTATACTGGATGCGTAGTCGTACGACTAGTTACGAATACGTCCGTATTCGGACGATCGAATCAACGCCACTAAAAACAATGGAAGCGGTTATACTGCATGCGTATCGGTCGTCGGATGCCGCAGGAGTTCGTACGTAGACGCACGTCGTTCAAATCAGTTTGATTTTTCAGCCGATTTGTTGCGATTGAGGTTACAGTTGATCCAAATCTTTTGCACGAACTTTCTGCTTCAAATTTTATCAAATGGATAGTGAAAAATTTATATCCATGGTGTTTCCGTACAAGAATTTGTGGGACATGAAAAAAAATTGGGTTGTTTTAACAGATCTTGAAATAAAATATGGTATTCTCCATTCTCTCTTGAAGAAAACATTTCATTTTCCAATAAGATCCTTAATAAAAGATTGTCCAAGAAATAATAACAATCAGCTAAATCCATGTCCATTTCGTACAATAGGTATGTGTCACAGAAATGCGAACTGATCATCAGAATATGCAGCCAGTATAACCACCCATTTCGTTCGTCCGAATTCGTCCAAATACGAACGTATTCATTTCGACTACGCATCCAGTAAAATCGTAGACTTATAGTAGGGGAATGGTGTCTAAAACGACACTCCTAAAGCGTAATTCATATAAAACATACAAATGCACGTTATTTAAATAAAAGTAAAATTTTTGTAAGTTAGTCTATCTACCTTATCATTGGCTTATATCAGATTTAGCTACCTGATCAATTATATTTCTTATTCACATTTTTGAGAAGGCATACTAAAGGATCATTTTGTACACCTATGTGGACCCATCCCTAAGTAGGATCATTTTATACCTACTTGTATAAACTTTTATTTAAAGAAAAACCGAAATTAAACACAATCACAAAATATACGAGCATAATAAATTAAAACACTCTTCTAAAAGAATCAAATCTTAAATAATTTTTACTACATAATTAATGAGTAGAAATTGTTAAATTCGCGAAAAAATAGCTGTCACATTAAACCGTTTATGACAAAAGTTACTCAACATTAAAAAAGTCCTTTCCTTTGATAAAAGGCAATAATTTTGATTTTTTTTATGTTTATAACGCACAGAGCGCTGATATCCACATGGCACTTCGTACGACACTTGGCGACGTGGGCAGAAGTACTGTACACCGATATTACGAGATAGCACCACTAATAGCCGCAAAACAGCCAGAAATCATTTTACCCCGAGGGATCTTTTTCGACACCTTTCTCCTAGTGTAGTATTTTTATTCGTAATTTTTCTTCTCGTTGAGATCGGTGCTCATACGGACACTTCTCGGATCGGTGTTCATGAGGACTGTGAAGGATTCCTGCGCGAACCCCGAACGAGACTCGAACAAGCATCACACAAGCAAATCGGTGCTCATACGATCCGCATTTGTGGTCAGGACCGCATTTACCACAAATCGCACAAGGCGCAAGCGGGGGCCTCACTCTCTATGAGGACACAATTTAATCAATTTAAACCCATACTACCCACAAACTACAATATAAAAAACAGTCTAGTTATTGTTGCAAAATAATGCACTTCTTTTTAAATCTTAAATTCATAATATAAAAACTAGAGGTAGCTGAAAAATTGATGACACCTCCCGCCTCAATTTGAAATATGTACATCGTTCTTTCCTTAGAATATAAAACGAAGAGGGACTCGTGTATTGCGTAAAATTCGTGTACGTGAGCGTAGCAAAGGCGAGGCAAAAAAATATTGGCGTAATAGCTATTTTGTTCCCCAAATCTACATATTTCATACAACCCTAGAAATATGTACATAGACTTGTTTTTTGAGGCCTCATAATGATGTGTGCCCAGGGCTTCTAAAAATAAAAATAGAGCCTTGTTTGGGATGAGTGCTTTAGAAGCACATGTTTATGTAAACAAAAGGATGGCTCTGTGACCTCAAACAGTTGACTGCTGTTATTCAAGGGCAAACTGTGTAAAGTTACCGGGATTCTCACGGCGATACATGTATTGTGATACGTTTGCGATGGATACCGACGTTATATTGATCATTATGGAACCGTTCACAAGACGATTCTCGAAAAAACATTGAAAATCGGTATCCATCATACGCGTGTCGCATACATGTATCGACGTGTGAAACCGAGCTTAGAGTAGTTCTGACTTCTGTCTTTTCGACTTTGATTTTTACATCCACTCCCTGTTTCCGTGCATTTTTGTTTAATGATTGTCTAAAACTGAATCTTTTTCACAGTAGCGTAAGAATAACATCTTAATCTGTCAAGCTTATAGCGTGTCATGTAGCAATTCTCCAATTGTTTTGGGCATTGTATAACATCAGTGCAAAATTAACCCTTAGTGTCATAGTGTAACATCCGTGTTACACGAACTGCAAAAATCGTGCGCGCCATTAGGGGGCTTTTTCATGAGCTTTAAAGCGTTAGTTTAGTATTACCAAATGAAACAAGTGCCCTTAGGGCAGAAATACATTCGTAGAAATTCTACTGTGATACACTGTCTCGTATTGTTGATTACAACTCTTAATTTCGCCAGGGTCACTGAAAGTACCAGATAAATACTAATTTTGTCTCGCAATTATTTCGGTTTTTCTTTCTGAATGAATTGGATGTCGAACATAACAATGTATGTAACACTTCTTAGTGTACAGATGTAACTTTATGCATGCTTTAACATTGGTGTTATATCCATATTTTTCCATTTATACTTATAAAAAATTGTTGCACTAGTTTTTTTTGCCTAATTTTACGAAGTAGCGTGAACAAAAATCCACCGATAATAATTTTTCTGGGTAAAATACGAAATCACGATACTAATAGTTAAACGAGGATACTTAGACAATTTTTAATAACTCCTCCAAACTTTATAACGAGTTCATTATTTTAATACTGTAAAAATACTTCTAAGTCGTATGCAACATGTAGGTACTGTCGGTAAATCGAGTTCATTCACGTACTTTCCAATATCCGTTCTAAAATACACAAGTAACATGTCTAGTCGGGAAACAGCTCGGTTAAGAGATTAAAATTAACGAAGCATTTTAAAACGAACTATTAGGAGAATTCAATTTTATGCCGTGTAACTGTATCTTCGCACTTTTAACTTATATATGCGGTTTGTCAGTTGTAAAATAACGCACATCTACAATAACCCTGTTACGTGTATATACCGCATAAAGGTGAAAGTCGGTTTTTAATATTCTTTCGCTCCCCGCCAAGGACGGAGTAGGTAAACAGGAAATTTTCCGGCGAATGAAGTCGCCTCGAAACAAACGCGGGGCAAGGCGGTGCCAGTCTTGCTGGCATATGAAAATATAATATATTTAGTAAATTTATTCAGCGGCGATATAATCTACCGCAAAGAGGCCGGGAAAATAAACCGCGCAGCCGTCGTGTTCGACGCGTTGAGAAATTGTGGAAACAGGGCGGAACATTTCCGACTTATTTCAGAACCGCGATTAATTTTTTCCCACGGCACCGGGACGAGTTGCATTTCGACGCGAGATTTCCAACAAATCCGACGGTGAGCCGTGAATTTATAGAATGTGGCATCGTTCCCAAGAATTATCGGTGCGCGAATTTTTTTGTTTATTACCCGTGAATGTCTCCTGCGTGCAACTTGAAAAAATTGATGTTGGGTGACAAATATAACTCAACTCTAGAATTTTATGAAACGAAGTTAAAATTGTAATTTTACTTTTGTGTATAGAATTTCATATTTTTCATATATTTTCGTATAGAATTTCATATTTTTTAGGGGGTTTACCTTCCGAAAGTAATGAAAAAGAAATTCCATGTGATCGAGGAGATTTTTATTAAGACCCAAAGGGATTTAAGGTTTATAAAATTATAAGCAAGATTTACAATTACAGTTCGACAGCCATCTGGATTTGTAACATTCAATAGCCGTTTCTTATAGGTTTTCGTGCGCTGAAAACGAATCCGCAAACCGTTTGTCGCCATCACCCACAGTTTTTGAGAAATTCGATTTTGAAAAAAACTACAAAAATTTGACTTTGAACATTTTTTATGCCGAAACGGTAGTAATAGTTATTCGGTTGCTCGTTGCGTAAAATTATTCTATGAACGCTTCCGAATACAACGATATAATTTATTATTGCATTATGAACATATAAATATGTTTAAACAACGATCAAAGGGAAAAGGTCACCCGAAATGCACCCATTTTTTCAGATGTCTTTCAATTTATCTCCAAAACTAAGGGTCTGGGAAAAAATCTGTCCATTCCAGGCGATGCAGTAGACAGTTTTCCTTCGGAACGCGGGAACAGAAGCGGTATGTCTCGTTTTGTTTTCAATACAGAAGCGAAATAGTTTGGCAAAACGCGCGATGCGGACAGTGGTAGTCAACGGCGGCGCCCGATCCACTGCCGCTTAGCGTAACACAATCGCTTAAGGGGTCATATACGTTTCTCGGCGCTAAAACGTGGTCAATGTTTGGGAGAAATTCAGGGATAAACTATTAGTCCGATTGGTTTAATTCATTTTGTGTTTTATAGGTATACGTTTATAGATTATAAAACAGGTATGAGAATTCCAAAATTTTTAAAAATGTGGCGTCCGCGGGCAGTGGCATAGAACATGTTTTCTGGCGCCGCCCAAAACGGTGGGCATGATAACTGCCTCACCGTTCATCCGATTAACTTCAGCATTTACACACATATTCTACATAAGATTCGTTATCGTGTTAGGAGAGCTTTTTCAATTAAATTGAACCATTTTTTAATAACAAGCAAAAACGTACGAGTTTTATAGCGAAAATCACGACCCTTTTCTTCAAAGTGCTACCATTTCCGCAATTTTTTTTTTTCGAAAAAATGGCGCCTTCACACGATAACTATGATCCCACAGATTGTTAAAAAATCGGTGATTTTAATTTCAGACCACTCGTACGGGCTGAATCATGCCCACCGTTTTGGGCGGCGCCAGAAAACATGTTCTACGCCACTGCCCGCGGACGCCACATTTTTAAAAAATTTGGAATTCTCATACCTGTTTTATACTCTATAAAAGTATACCTATAAAACACAAAAAGAATTAAACCAATCGGACTAATAGTTTATCCCTGAATTACTCCCAAACATTGACCACGTTTTAGCGCCGAGAAACGTATATGACCCCTTAAGGGGGGAGACCACTGTCTGAAATCTGAAATTTTTTTAATTTTCTTTTTACATTTTCTGAAAGACGTATGTTTCAAGAATGTTCTCTCCAAATTTTATGAAGAAATTCGCAAAATTGACGGATATATGGTGTGTTTCGTGGAGCGGTGTCAAACGCGCGAATGAGCCTCGCGGAACTTTGAACGCGTTTTCCTCAGAATTACATTTTTCAACCGCGTTGACAGTCTACAGAGAAAACTATACGTCCAATTGACATAAGCAAGGACATTTATTGTTCGGAAAACCCGTTGCTATTACGTGACGATCAGCTTTTTTCATTTTTTGACCTGCTTCTATTTTTTTTAGCAACATTTCCCCAATTTTGTACCCCGAAAACATGACTTTTTTTCCAATGGTCCGCCATTTTGTTACTTTTTACAATTTTGACATTTTTTGATCGTCACGTAATAGAGGCAGGCTTCTAGTTTCTAAATATTATTGTTTTTTTAATTCCGATTAACCATATGGCCTGGGGACTGTCAACGCGACTAGCATGTTTTTGCCGCAGCGCAAATTTTGACGAAGAGTATACACAAAACGGATTTATGGATTTGATTGAAAAAAATGTTTTCTTACCCTTCGATATGTACACTATTAACTATACTACGCAATAAATTGATTTACTTGCGTTGTTTGGCTGAAATAAATTCCCGAAAACACCCTTGTGGAGACCGGTGCCTAAGGAGGAAAGCGACGCCGCCAGGTGGCGGTTGTAGACACGTGGTCGGTATTGTGGATGGCCATGGTACGCACGTGGATTGTGAAGGTTATGAAGGTTATGTTATTGTGAGATACATGCGTAGTAGGAAGGAATGTAAACCGTGAATAAATAAATAACTACGTTGGTAGATTACAAGGTATTTTATTCCTAAGTGGGGTATTACAACCCTTACATTTCGGACCGAGACAGTGGTCTCCCCCCCTAACGCGTGTGACTACCACTGTCGGCACCGTGGCATCGCGTGGAATCGTCAGATTTTCTCCCAGATCCTTAATTTTGGAAATAAATTGAAAGATATCAACAAAAAATAAAAATGGATGCATTTTGGGTGTCCTTTTCCCTTTGATCGTTGTTTAAACATATTTATATGTTCATAATGCAATAATAAATTATATTTTTTTATTCGGGATGGTTCATAGAATAATTTAACGGAATGAGCAACTGAATAACTATTACCGTTTCGGCATAAAAGATGTTCAAAGTCGAAAAATTGCAGTTTTTTTCAAAATCAAATTTCTCAAAAACTGTGGGTGATGGCGACAAACTGTTTGCGCATTCGTTTTCAGCGCACGAAAACATATAAGAAGCGGTTATTGAATGTTACAAGCCCGAAAAAGTCAAAATTTGTCGAATTGTGTTATTAGCACCTCGGAGATGACTATTCGTTCGTGCTTAACCTAGACAGCAATAATTTGTTATTTATTTACGAATTATAATTTGGTGAATGACAACGTCAAAGTAGATGCTGGTTTCCTAAGTTATTCTCAGATTTAATGTAAATCAATATAAATGCAGCAATTTGGATTTTCTACATTCTTTAGGAGAAACAAAATAAGAACATGTTACAATGCTACGGTAAAATATAGAAATTATTACACGTAATATTCAGATAACATTTCTATCGACAGTACCTATTTTAAACAGACTATTGTTAACAGAGTAGTATGGAATGTATGAAAAATTCGATTGTCCAGCATCACACTTGTTCCGTCTCACCGGAACTAAAAGGGGCTCAGAGCGAGGCGGTAATTTTAACAGTTCGATATTGCCAGGCAATTGCTTACCGTCGAAGCTTTTTTGGAAACATTTGCCTGCCAGATGTCTAATAGGCGGCAATCGACATCGTGCCATCTTTTTTTGGACAGCTCGACCGTCCTCGCTCTGAGAAAATCCGTTCATTGTTTTGCCAGCGGGGTATACCGTAACCTCGACTCACTGCTGACTCGCGGGACAATACGGTCGTAAACCGCGACCCTGGGCGAAACTCTTCGACCGGTCAACTTGGCGAAGGTTTGTTCGCCAGATGCCCGGTTTTTCCCGCACTACGTCACCAAGAGGGAGAGGGTTCCTCCACCACCGACATCACAGAGGGACGATTCCTCATCTTCCACCGAAATCTAAGAGGGAAGGTTCCTCCTCTTCAAGGGCAGCGGGGCCAATCAGACATTTTGGCGCCTCCCAAATTCCAGGTTTTGTCTACCTTTGACATCGCAAAGCTAGCCAAGGCAGAATTCATCCATCTCACCAGAAGCGAGGTTCATCTGCTTGACCGGGTCACCATTCGGATCTTAAGCACGAACATAGACATTCTGGTATCCTGATCATCGTGCGGATCAGAGTCTACTTCTTCGAATCACTTTACAAACAGTCATCCAATATTAGTTTGGCGGGTGATACGCTCGTCCGATACACGCGTTCTGCAAAAAGTGAATCGGGCTTTACAACCCCGAAAGTAATATCGAAATTCACGTGCGTGTCGGTGCGAACACATTTTGGTCCTTCGAGCCGGATACCACGACCGTGGAAGTGCAGTGTGCAAAGACTTTAAACTTCCTTCAAGTGTATTCCATAATTCTACCACGGGCAGTAGAATTCATTCAGGACGAAAGGGAACCAATCACCGTGGAAGCTGAGCAACCAACCTTGAGGTGGACAACCATTCGTCAACGGCATCATCCGGACCAGAGACGATTCCACCAACACAAGGACTTCGGTTACGGTAAGCTCGTTATTGAAGAATTACCACTCAGTTAAGCACACGTGATCTATCCTTCCGTTAATTCCTATCGTATCCATTTCCGCTTCGACTAAAATGACGGAAGAAGAAATTAAAACGCGTATAACCAGTTTGAAGCTGCAACGGCGAACGTTTAAATCACAAATCACTTGCTTCAACAAGTACCTCGATTCATATCAGGATTCTGAAAAGAATCGTGTCAAACTTCGCGAACGCATCGGACGGCTTCGTAATCAATTTGAAACCTTCAACGGGATTCAAGACGAACTGGGCCTCATTGAAAACTTCGATCAAGCGGAAGCCGAGCGAGAGGACGTAACAGAACAATATGACGAAACATTGGCGACAGCAGTAGTCTTAATCAATTCTTACGTAGAATCCGTGAATGTTACTCCGCGACCGAACATCGAAATCGTATCACGAGATTCACACGGGCCGTCAGCCGCCTCATCGTTCCCACTTTCGGTGAAACTTCCAAAGCTCGACTTACAAAAGTTTGACGGTCGAATCGAAAAATGGGTCACGTTCAGGGATGGATTCAAAACGACAATCCATGCAATACCCGGTCTCAGCAACATGCAAAAGCTGAATTATTTACGCGCTTCGTTGTCCGGGAAGGCAGAATCCGCGATCGAGGCGTACACCATCACCGACGATAACTATGAGGCTGCATGGGATCACCTCCTCGAAATCTACGACAATAAACGCGCTCTCGTTTTGCGTCACGCCTCACTTCTCGTCCATACACCCGCGATGCCAAACGATTCATCAGAATCGAACCGCGATCTGGCCAACCACATGCAGCTGCACATTCGGTCGCTGCAAGCGCTCGGAAGATCGTGGGAAGACATCGCGAACGATCTTTTATTGAGTATCGTGGTCACCAGTATGGCGGAAGACTCTCGAAAGGCGTGGGAACGCACGTTGTCCGATATGGAGGTTCCGAAGGTCGCAACTGTGATTAAACATTTGCACATCGCCGCGCATCAATGCGAAGAGTATTTTACATCGCGCGAGAATACAAGTCGGGACTTGCCGGACGCAAGCAAAACGGATTCAGGAGCGCAACGCCGAAACAACACGTCGGACACCTATCACGCGAAAACGACTCGTTCGCAGAAGTCGCCGCCATCTTCGCAGAAGCCGCGACAAACATTCGCCACGAATCGATATCCCAAGTGCAAGATTTGTAACGCGGAAAATCACGGGGCATATCAATGTACAAAATTTCTCGAATTGTCTATCGAAAAACGCATCGAAACCGCGCGTAAAGCACAACTTTGTATGAACTGTTTACGCTCGGATCACAAAACCGACGAGTGTCAGGCAGGAAAATGTCGCGTGTGCAACAAGGCGCACAACACTAAGCTTCATTCAGAAACATACAATGAATCGTGACAGGAAACGTTGCGTACAAAATCGCGAAATCGCAATCCTCGGAAACGCAACCCTCGGAAACGCAACCGCCGAAAAACCACCTTAGTCGCTAATGCAGATACCGACGGGATCATGCCTACCGCGATCGTTCACGCGTTAGATCACGAGCAGAGACCGATCGAATGTCGAACGTTAGTCGACACATGCTCCGACGCGAATTACGTTACCGAAGAATTCGCATCGAAATTACATCTTCGGTGTAAAAAGGCTTCTGTGGCCATCGAAGCGTTAAATGCACTGAACACCGTGACGAACAAACTCGTTTCGACCACCGTAAGGTCGCGGCTATCAGATTTTCAACGGCATCTAACATTCTTCGTAATACCACGAATTTCGCGACCGTTGCCGGACACTCAAATCGATCGCACGAGATTCAAGATTCCGGCAAATTTGAAATTAGCGGACCCGAATTTCCACCGCCCAGCAACCGTTGATATGCTGATAGGCACCGGCCCTTCGCTCGCGAGCTTTAGCGTTGGACAAATCGATCTTTCCCCTCGTAACGGGCCTGATCTCATCCTGCAAAAATCGCAGCTAGGATGGATCATCGGGGGGAGCGTGTTGTCAACGTCGTCGCGCATACAACGCAAGACGTTTGCAACCAGCGTCAATTTCGATCTTTCGAAATTTTGGGACATCGAAGAAGGGCCACAGCAGCGATACCTGTCATCCGAGGAACGCATCTGTGAAGATCATTTCACCGCCCACGTCCAACGGAGCGAAACAGGACGCTATCTCGTCGCGTTACCCTTTAATCACAAGAAGCAATCCATCGGAGATTCGCGTTCGCGAGCGTACAATCGGTTTCTCTCGTTAGAACGTAAGCTTCATCGTGACAAATCGTTACAAAGAGAATATTCGTCCGTTATTCAAGAATATATCTCACTTGGTCATATGAGCAAGGTGGAAACACGCGATTCGGACGGTTTCTACCTGCCGCATCATGCGGTCATTAAACCCTCGAGCACAACTACAAAGGTTCGAGTGGTATTCGACGGCTCCGCGAAATCGAGCAGCGGCCTATCATTAAACGACGCGCTAATTACCGGTCCGATCATCCAGGATGACATTTTTTCTTTGCTCCTGCGGTTTCGCATGTACGCATACGTGCTGACCGGGGACATCGAAAAAATGTATCGCCAATTCCTCATTCGACCAGAGGATCGTCGTTATCAGCGGATCTTGTGGAGAGACGAACGGAACGACATCGCGACATTCGAATTGAACACAGTCACATTCGGACTGTCTTCAGCACCGTATCTCGCCATAAGATGTGTACATCAGCTCGCGGACGACGAAGAAGACTCATTTCCAAAGGCGGCATCCATTTTGAAGCGGGACATGTACGTCGACGACTTGTTAACCGGGGCCGACACATACGCGGAAGCCAAAGATCTACGCGACGAGGTCATCAACCTGCTTCACCGAGGAGGACTCAACATCAGACAATGGGTCTCCAACGAGCCTGGACTTCTCGATGGGTTGACGGAAGAACAGATCCATCCGAAATTCTCTGGCGATTCAACGGTGAAGACGCTCGGGGTATCATGGGACGCGCGAAACGATACGGTTACGTACACCGTTGATCCATACGTTGCCACGAAGGTCACGAAACGGACGATACTTTCAACCATCGCGAGAATTTTCGATCCGTTAGGGTTACTCGCTCCTGTTACCGTCGTCGCGAAAATTTTGATGCAGCGTCTCTGGCATCTTAAACTGGACCGGGACGAATCATTGCCAGCCAGCCTCCATACAGAGTGGACAACTTTCGCGAACGACTTCAAACATCTCCATAATGTCTCCTTCGGTCGAAACGTTACTCAGCGCGCAACTCGGAGGATCGAGCTTCACGGGTTCTGTGACGCAAGTGAACGGGCATATGGAGCATGTTTGTATATACGCTCAATCGACAAATGCGGTAAAATCAACGCAAATCTATTATGCGCGAAATCTCGTGTCACGCCGCTTAAAACGATAAGTCTCGCCCGTTTAGAACTGTGCGGTGCAGTTCTCCTGGCTTCGTTATACGCCACTATTCGAGAGGCCATCACACGTGAAATCGACAGCACTATCTTTTGGACCGATTCTACCATTGTGCTGAACTGGTTGCATAAAGAGCCGTGCACTCTGAAAACATTCGTCGCGAATAGAGTGTCCGAAATTCAAGCGAAAACTGACATCACCGCATGGTGTCACGTTAGATCTTGCGACAATCCGGCAGATCTACTTTCAAGAGGACAATCACCGGTACAATTTCTTCGCGATTCCAACTGGCGGCACGGACCGCATTGGCTCTCAAGCATCGAATCGGCTTGGCCAAAGTCAAGGTTTGAAATCGTTGAAGAGGTTCCGGAAATCAAGCCTCTCACCTGCTTTATAGCCGCCACGATCAATAATGACGAGATCTTGAATCGTTATTCAAGTTTGTCTCGCCTCCGACGAATCATCGCATATTGTCTGCGGTTCAGACTACCTCATCAGTTCAAGGGACCTCTGACCGTAGAAGAACTACACGCAGCGAACGATCGTGTGTTACAACTTGTGCAATCGTCTGCTTTCACACAAGACCTCCACGATCTCAAGAGCAGAGCAGGACTTCATCCGAAGAGTAAGCTTTTGCCGTTACACCCCTTCATCGACGGTAAGGGAATATTACGGGTCGGAGGGCGATTACAAAACTCCACTTTGCCGTATGAACAGAAACATCCGATTCTCCTACCGAAAGGTCACCGTATTACTGAGCTCATCATTCGCGAAGCTCATTTACAACATCACCATGCAGGTATTAACTCGACTCTGTACGCCGTTCGTCAAACGTACTGGCCGATCGACGGTAAAAACACGACGCGAAAAATTGTCCGGCAATGTGTAAGATGCTTCCGCGTTAATCCACCTGTCACCGACTACGTCATGGGCAATCTACCTGCCGCTCGAGTCACCGAAACCCGACCGTTTTACAACTGCGGCGTGGACTACTGCGGTCCGTTCTATATTAAGGAGCGACGTTTCCGTAACCGCACCCGGATCAAGGTCTACGTTGCAGTTTTTGTATGCCTCGCAACAAAGGCCGTTCATCTCGAGGTCGTCAGCGACATGACGACCGAAGCATTCATCGCGGCGCTAAAACGGCTAATTGCACGTCGAGGGATGTGCCGTAATATGTATTCGGACAACGGTTCGAATTTCATCGGCGCAAATAATGAATTGCGAGAAATTCATGAAGACCTCCTGAAGGATGAAAGGGTGCAACATTTCCTCGCGGACAAGGGAATATCGTGGCATTTCATACCAGCCCTATCGCCGCACTTTGGCGGACTTTGGGAGGCTGCGGTAAAATCGTTCAAGCACCATGTAAAACGCGTTGTTGGTGAAGAACTGTTTACGTTCGAACAATTCAATACATTCGTTATTGAGGTCGAAGCGATTTTAAACTCTCGTCCTTTAACACCCCTTTCCTGTGATTCCAATGATCCTATAGCCTTAACCCCTGGTCACTTCTTAATTGGTAATTCTTTAACGAGTCTACCGGAGACCGATTTCAAGGCAACAGCGACAAATCGGTTGTCAATTTGGCAGCACATCCATAAGGTTAAACAGGACTTCTGGTCCAGATGGTACAAAGAGTATATTCACCATCTGAACGTGCGCCATAAATGGACCAAGGGCTCCCATACGATCAAGGAGGGCACCATCGTGATCATGAGGGATGACCAGCTTCCACCGCTACAGTGGCATCTCGGCCGTATCGAGAAGGTTCATCCCGGGAAAGACGACATCATACGGACTGTCACCGTGCGGACATCCCGCGGTGTTTACAGTCGCAACGTGAAGCAACTGGCGCCGCTTCCAGTTCCTGACGAGGCCGGACAACTCGTCACATAAACAAAGACTTTTAGTTTAATCAATATCGTAGCTTTAAGTATATCATATTTTCATTCGGTTATGGTATATGTAATTGATCGACTGAGTCTCTCAACGGGGGGAGCATGTTCCGTCTCACCGGAACTAAAAGGGGCTCAGAGCGAGGCGGTAATTTTAACAGTTCGATATTGCCAGGCAATTGCTTACCGTCGAAGCTTTTTTGGAAACATTTGCCTGCCAGATGTCTAATAGGCGGCAATCGACATCGTGCCATCTTTTTTTGGACAGCTCGACCGTCCTCGCTCTGAGAAAATCCGTTCATTGTTTTGCCAGCGGGGTATACCGTAACCTCGACTCACTGCTGACTCGCGGGACAATACGGTCGTAAACCGCGACCCTGGGCGAAACTCTTCGACCGGTCAACTTGGCGAAGGTTTGTTCGCCAGATGCCCGGTTTTTCCCGCACTACGTCACCAAGAGGGAGAGGGTTCCTCCACCACCGACATCACAGAGGGACGATTCCTCCTCTTCCACCGAAATCTAAGAGGGAAGGTTCCTCCTCTTCAAGGGCAGCGGGGCCAATCAGACATTTTGGCGCCTCCCAAATTCCAGGTCTTGTCTACCTTTGACATCGCAAAGCTAGCCAAGGCAGAATTCATCCATCTCACCAGAAGCGAGGTTCATCTGCTTGACCGGGTCACCATTCGGATCTTAAGCACGAACATAGACATTCTGGTATCCTGATCATCGTGCGGATCAGAGTCTACTTCTTCGAATCACTTTACAAACAGTCATCCAATATTAGTTTGGCGGGTGATACGCTCGTCCGATACACGCGTTCTGCAAAAAGTGAATCGGGCTTTACAACCCCGAAAGTAATATCGAAATTCACGTGCGTGTCGGTGCGAACAACACTTGTCTCACATTTTTACATTAGGTACTTATACGAGAATATGATTTAACGAGAAATGTATTATAATTTCGTAACCTTTACTTCTACTACTGAAGAAACGTGTTAGGATTATAAATAAACTGGTTCTAATTTCTGTGGAATGCAGCACATTCACCACAACAATGTTTTAGCTCGAATTTGATTAAGAAACAAGAAAAATGGAGAAAGTTCAATATTTTATTCTCGCTTCTTCATTCTTCTCGTTTCTCTTCTTCATTTTCATTAATTTTTATATGAAAACCTTATCTTTAACCCTTTGTTGACACACCTCCTTTTTTGATCAACTTTGACGTACCTGCATGACTCACACTCAGAGCAATTGTTTAACGACTGCCACTCTCTTCTAAAGAATCCAATCATCATAAAAAAAATCATGAGTCAGTTTTAAGGTCTCTAGAATGTATTCCAATAGTTTTTTTATTGAAATTTAATCATAGTTTCTGTAAAATAATTCTAGATTACCACATGTCGAGAAAATACGAAGAAAATCTTTAAAAAATTGTAACTTTTAAAAATTTCAATATTAGAAGCTAAAAATCTACAGACTTGTTGCTCGGATATAATATTTTCAAAGAAAAAATAGTTTGTAAGTCGGCTTTGGAAAAAGGTATTCATTTTACACATAAACATACAGTACAGAGCGTGAAAATCAGCTTATGGGTGGCTCACACCCAGAGTGTCAGCGAAGGGTTAAATAGTTTTTTTTACAGATAAACCGAATACACAGTAATGTCAGTTGAATTATAAAAATATATACGCCCTTATTAATGTCAAACAATTTGAATCAAGTGTCCAATGCGCGCTCTTACATCTACTTCCTTTATTTATTGCTACTTCCTTAAAGTATGCAATATGCGTATATGCAACATGTGCGAAGCCCCTATAGCCCGGTCAAAATAGACATTCAAGGTTGCATAAATTCCCATAGAGCTGAAATTTGGTACGAATGTTTGGAATACCATTATAAATGAAGTGTCAAAAGTCCCCATCGATCCCGCGTCTGCAAAAAATTTTATTCAAGGTCAAAGTTCGCAAAAATGGGTTTTTCGCGTTTTTCAGCCAAACGGTAAGTTTTATCATAAAAATAGTTCAGACAAAAATTGTAGTTCGTGTAATTGTCTATAAAAATTGTCTCTACACTTTTTTTCGTAAGACTCGCCGTTTCCGAGATATAATCATTCAAAAAGTTGAAAAAGCTGTGTTCTTCATAATATGCACACGTTTCCACGCCACCTGTGAGGTAGTGTACTATTACCCGGCCGAAAGAAGATCCCCAAGAGGCGGGCTCGGGCGATACAGTCCGTCGCTATGACGATTGGTCGGAATCACCTATTTGGGCACACTTTTAAAGACGCGGCACACGTATTTTAGTTATTGGCTGAAGTAGGCACATACATTGTCGCACCGCGCGTCATTGCGACAATGTATGTGCCTTCAGCGTTTGGCTGAAAAACGCGAAAAACCCATTTTTGCGAACTTTGACCTTGAATAAAATGTTTTGCAGACGCGGGATCGATGGGGACTTTTCACACCTCATTCATAATGGTATTCGAAACATTCGTACCAAATTTCAGCTCTATGGGAATTAATGCAACCTTACCCCTATTTTTTGGGCTATTTTGACCGGGCTACTATTGTAACAGTAGAATATAGTTATAGTTAAGCGTTGGAAGTGTTCAACCTGCTTCATTATTCCTGCTGACACATATAAAACCCAACAATTAATTATTCCTGTTAACTGTAAGAACTTCGGGCATAGGAGCTTCGAAACTGTCAAAATGGATAGACTCTCAAACTCGTGCCAATGTTGTTATAATGATGTCGTCAATTTTTTCCAGTTTCAGGAAAGAGAAGTTTCTATTCAAACTCAATACTACAATGAAAGTTCCAGTTTGTCGCACGATTCTACTTCTTTTTTCACAATTATAATGCTTTCGGTGAATTTACTTCAGCATACCTCGTCAGCATCTTTCACCATGCCACCATGAAAAGTCTATCTATCTCCTGTAATATCACTTTTTCCCAGTGAGTTCATTGTCTGCAAGCTTCAAGGATGAATTCTACATTACACTTGCCCACGCCGTACAACTTCTAATCACGAATCGACGAGAGTAATAGCGAGAGAACATGTAATTATCTTTGATTATACGAGATACCTAAATCAGTATCATTTGAGAACAGATGTATTGAAATGGCTTCAAATCGAAAATAAAGATGATATTCTGCAATAAAATGCGATTAATCGTTTAGTCAATGTTGTATTACTCCAGTGCTACGTGCATAGAAAGAAGGCTAACCGAATGTGAATCTTGTGGAACACTAATAAGAATAGAACATATTTTGCCAGACTGCGCTAAGTTCTCACATGAAAGAAATCGACTCAATATTAAAGAAAATTTGAAGTTGAACTTAAAAAAATCTAAAAACATCCACAAAGGGTCTAGTCGGGTAAGCATAATGGATAGTGCCCCCAAATCAAATTGAACTTGATGTACAGCAATCGATAGGTTCCTCAAAGAATACTATTTCTGCCAAGTATTAACCCGATACCCCTACTACTAGGGTACTTACGGGGTGAAACGTAATTTGCAGTTTAAATTCCAGTACTTTTGTTCTTGTGAATAGAAACGTATAAAAAAAGTCGGAGACAGTCTATCCATTGGTGTACATGTTTGTCATTTTGTTCAGAATTTTCAGCTACGAAACCGAATTTTAAAAAATTCAAACAGATTAAAAATGCCGATTTCATATTTAAATTATCAAGGCACCACATTTATATATTTTTTTACAGTTTTAGCGTCTTTGTATGGTTATTAATGTGTAACTTTTTCAGATTTTTCGAAAGGGTGGAATACAGTTACAAAAATTAAAAACTAATATTTCCTATCTTCCCGTGTGCAAAGGAGTGGCATAGGTACTTATACCTACGACAAATATAGTTTGTTCATTAAAAGTCTGTTATATGCGATTCTAAATACTTTCACATGGATTAAATGAGCCAATGTAATTAATCTGAAAAAATTTTACCGTTGATAAGTGTGAATTTCTAATTGCGTGTATCAAGAGACACGGTAGTGTCTCGCGCCAAGTATATAGCTATATGCGCAGCGCGAGACGCACAGTGTCTCTATTACGCCACGACCCGCTATCAAAAACCCTGAGATTATCGAATCTCAATAACGGCTAATCCGATTAGATTTTGAATGGTCTTAATGGATAGCTTGGGTTTGATTTACATAAGAAAAGTGTCTTTGTTTTGGTCCTACGTGCCTTATGAGCTGAGATATTTCAATGCAAAGTTCCAATTTGACGAATTTCACGTTCTCAAGAATTAAGCATCGTCAACGTCAAGTGTAGGCAAGAGGGGAACATGAAAGGGAGAGGAAATGTCTCCAATATACGCGTCGTTCATTGGATGAAGGTTTCGGCACTTTCGGCCAATCGCGGAACAAATTTTTGTCAAGTGACAGCCAGACAGAGAGCACATCTGTGGAGATAAACGTACTCTCGCTAGTGTCAAACAATCATAACCTGCGAAGTGTCAAATAAGGAAACTTGTCAAAATTCTTGAAATGTCACGAGTTTCTACACCATTTAGGACACTGAATTATTGTCTCAATTAACAAGGTAAGTCGCCAAAATTTTTTAATAGACTATTTATGTAGAGCTTATAGAAATGTAGGAGACGTACAGACTTGGAAGTTGTCTGAAGAAGTTTCGACAGAGCACCATCTTCTTTCGCACAAGTTTCTACAAAATAATATATTGTTCTTATACCAGCAAACTATTTTTACATTAGAGTTTATATGTAAAGCTTATAGAAATGAAGGGAACGCACAGGCTTGGATAGAAATGAAGGGGACGCTCAGGCTCGGATAAAAATGAAGGGGACGCACAGGCTTGAATAGAAATGAAGGGGATGCACGGGTTTGGAGGTTGTCCGCAGAAGGTTATATAGACAGAGAAGCATCTTGTTTCGCACAAGTTTCTGGAAATTTGTCAAATAAGGTAAATGGACAAAATTTTTCAAATTAGCGTAGCGTTAAGAATTAAGAAAATTATGGCGTACTGCTTGCAATCTAGAGTAAGTCACATTAGTGAAGAAAGTACGCTGAAAACGCATCTCCCTTGATACGTCTCAATCTTTGGTGAGAGATATTCGTACTACTTTATTAAAATCCACAGTAGCTCCCACGCTATTCATTAATTTAATTAGTTTCCCATTAACAATATTTCAATTCACCAATAAACATGCTAAATAAATTTTATTTAACACAAACCAATAATCTGTGCGTTAAAAATATTGGATCTCTTCGTTCATTTTCACTAAATTACCATTAGCATTTAAATTTCCTCAAACAAGACTTTCTGCCATACGCTCTCACCTCCTTCGGACACATTATGTAGTCTCTACATCTATAGCAAAAGTCCACTCTTTTTCTATAAGTTCTACGTTATGTTGTAACTAAAAAATATGGCTTTTATATATTTACAGATAATCGAAGCAGAAGATGATGTACTGTGATCTACGTCAGAGAAAAAAATTTATTGTGACATAGTATTATATTAATTAAACGATTTTATTCAGCTTTGATCCTCTGTTTGCTTCTTGTATGTTTGATTCATATCTGAAAACTGAAATTTAAACCAATTCCTCTAATCCAATTGTCTTGAAGCTTTGCAGGTGTGCGTAGTTTGGATGACAATACAGTAAATTAAAAAAATAAATAACCCGTAAAGGGTGATAAAATTATCCAGTCATCAATAAACACTAAAAAATGTGTGAAATCCCAACAAAATTACCTTTTTTTAAAAAAAAGGTACAAAAAGTGCGCCAAGTATATAATCCCATCAAAAAAGAATCCCACTTAAAAACATTGTCGTAAATTAATATCCTATCAAAAAGAATCCCACTTAAAACATTGTCGTAAATTAATAGCTTCACAAAACTATTGATATACAAAATTTGCGCCAATTACAACAATGGCTATTTATACAACGACAAAAATGTATTTAATAATATTAAGCAGATATATTTTCATAGAAATAAATATTTTAATACGAATAAAAATTTTATTTTCAAAATACTTGGCGCTGCGAAACCGAAAAAATGTTAACTAATTTTCTTGGTTAATAAATGAAACAATATATAAAACAAGACAAGACACCATTGAGACAAGAAAGAAAGAAAAAGATTTTAATGCAACCTATACATATTTATTCAGTTTAGCAACACCAATTCGGTTTCGCAGCGCCAAGTATTTTGAAAATAAAATTTTTATTCGTATTAAAATATTTATTTCTATGAAAATATATCTGCTTAATATTATTAAATACATTTTTGTCGTTGTATAAATAGCCATTGTTGTAATTGGCGCAAATTTTGTATATCAATAGTTTTGTGAAGCTATTAATTTACGACAATGTTTTAAGTGGGATTCTTTTTGATAGGATATTAATTTACGACAATGTTTTTAAGTGGGATTCTTTTTTGATGGGATTATATACTTGGCGCACTTTTTGTACCTTTTTTTTAAAAAAATAAGTGATGACCGGCGTCAGTACATAATAGGTGTCCCTTCGACTTTTCTTGGTAGATCCTTGGATATTTTTTTGTATTTTTTAAATACTGTTTTTTGTTATAAACATATATTTTTTATCGCATGCTCGGTATCTTGCACAAATTATAAGGTCCGCAGATATACTTAGCAAAATATTTAATACCGAACAGGTAAATTCAGTAATAAATGATGATTGCGACGAAGATTAAATTAAAAACTTCGCGTTACTTGTGCTGCAAATCAAAATTATCAAAGGTAAAACTCACTGATTCGGTTTCAGTAATTTATTTAATGAATGCAGAAGTATCTGATAATGAAAACCTATTTATAAGATACTGTTCTCTCGAAGGGAATTCAAAATACCGAGCATGCGATAAATAATAGGATATATAAAAAAATCGTAACATAAAAAAAAAATATTCAAGAATATTACCTGACTAGACCCTTTACTTGACCTCTTATAATTGAACATTATGTAACCCTATGTATAGTGTAAATATTTTATAACCAAATTTCAAATATGTAATCATTGTGCGGAGGTAAGTGGTCGCTATTTTACAGTGGTCGTATTAACAATAGAGTCATATCTCTATTGTTAATGCGACCACTGTAAAATAAACTCATATAAAAAAAAATGTATTATGCGAATCTTATAAGACCCGAGTGTATCTACATAATCTTTCTATATAAACCTATTGAGCCAACGCTTGTTAAATTGGACTCCTTTTCGAGCTCACCTATCTGTCTTTTAGAATTTTCATTCTCAATACTTCAACTTATTAGACGCCACGGGACTTTTACGATGGGATTGAAGTTATCGACATTAAATCTCGCGGAACATTTCGTCCAGGCTGCTTCAATTTGCGTAATTGAATTTTATCATCTCCTCTATTTCTCCTCATTGGACCTTCGTTTTCTGTCACTAAATTACTGGGTCCCTCCAACCAGTAAATATTGAATTTGCTTCGCAGTGATGTACCATCTTGCACGATTACGGACATCAACATCGACATTGACTATCCTGTGCTTTTTCCTTTCAGCGTGTCTGCACGTCCGCTTGTCAAATAATATTAATCAAGACGGGGGAGTCGGAAATTCGCTGTCTGGAACATCGGAATAAATTCTATTAGTAACATTTTGCTCGAGTTATGTGTGGGTTTACAACTGCCGCAGTAAACACCGGATGTCTGTGCACTAATTGAGTGCAACTGTTCGCATTCATTGGTATCATCTTCATGAAGCTGCAATGAAGAATAGGAAGTAAATCATACGTTGTCATTCGCCAAAGAAAGAATGTCTGCAGATTGGTTGTTTCAACACGATAACGACCCGAAATGCGCTTCGAAATTAATAAAATCATTTTTAGCAGAAGAAAACGTTAAGGTTATTTTATCTGACCGAGTCAGTCACCAAATTTAAATCTCATAGCGCGCATATGGGACTATGTTGTAGGACAATTAAGAACTTACCCATGTATATATATATACTCGAATATTTACGAGTAACTAGAAAGTTGAAGATTTGTTCGAATATATTTGGGTGAAAATGTATCTCCAAAGAATTCGAAGCCTTACGAGGACTCGAATATTCGAACCGTTTGAGTTTTTCAAGTAGCTCGCATTTTTTTCAAACAGTTCATCGATTTCAAGAGGGATTTATACAAAAAACGACTTTTGAAAAAACTTGTTCTCGAATTCCACTATTCCCAAAAAACCGGTTAGGTAAATAGGTTTTCGAATTTTCACAAAAAATTATAATTATAATATTAAATGAATATTTGTGCTTATTTAAAAAAAAATTAGTTTCCTTAATATTATGGAATTACAAAAATATATTCTATTTATATAAAACCAAATAATAAATAAAAATAAATTAAATAACTAAAATCCGTACAAATACGTACAATTTTTTAGTTCATTTAATACTTATAGACCTACTAAAATATAATACAATACAATAGAATGCATTCAAAACCAAATGAAAAGAAACTAAAATGACTAAAATCCGTACAAAATATAAATCTTTTAAATGGTGGTACCAAATTATAAATCTTTATCTCTTTTAGTATTTTTTTTCTGAAAATATGAACTCATGAAACAGTAAACTGTCGTCTATTACAAAATGCTTGTGCCCGCGGCGATTTCAAGTAAAAATGTTAACTTTTAAATGTTAAATTTTAATTAAATTATTAATTAATTTCCGCATATGAAATATGGTATATAAAACCGGTTTTTTAAATTTAAACCCCGATTTTCGAATTTTACAAATTAATAAATAAAATCCGGTTTTTATGATCCGACAAACCCTAATTTCAAGCAGCTCCGAAATTTCAAATTCTGGACTCGGCTCAACCGACCGATCATTATTCAACTCGAAATTCGCACACTCGAGTAAAGGTCGGTTTATACAGCGACCGAGCCGAGCCTTCCGAGCCTTCCGAGCCATCCGAGCCTCTATAGTATGCTTATGGACGGCGCCGGCAAGTTTCCGCCGAGCTCGGTGGAAGCTCGGAGGCTCCCCGCTGGGCCCGGGCTCGGAGGCCACTCGTTGAGACGACTAGACGGTCGGACCGAGTCCGTGCCCTGTTGAAGTGCAACGCTGCTGGATTTTATGCTCCCAACACGTAGGATAAATGCTAGAGACGCGGTCGATCTACCTGCTGGCGATTAGTAAGGCAAATAAATACAAAAGTGAATAAATAAACTAAATAAAAAAAAATAATAATAAAGAAAAAATCATAACTCAACCATCTCACGTTTCTGCAGCGACAGATGCTCTTCTCGTTAGCTTTTAGAGGAAGAGTTAATATGGCCAAATACTGCATTGTCCCTCAATATCTCTACTATCTTATTATCCCAAATATTAAACGAAAATAAACTTAGACGTATATTTTAAAATACGAATCTGTACACCACTGGTTGAGAAAAGAGGTTAAATGTAACCTCAATTTAACTTTTATAGCTTATAAATAAAAAAAAACACAGAAGGAAGCGAAATGACGCTATTCATTCAACTGTTTGGGTTCTGGAGAAGTAATTCAAAAACTGCAATTTAACGTGTTTTTCCGCATAGAGTCTGAAATATGGCGAGTCGACCAATTCTCCGGCACGACCGCGTCTCCGGGATTTACCATAGAGGAGTCATACCTGACAAGCAAAGGTCGCGAGGTGTAGCTTCATGACTTTATTGCCTACGCCTTTTTAGCTGGTCGAAAGCGAGTGACTGATCAGTTCTAAACAAATCTTCGACCAGTGAAGACCTTTGAGTTCTGTCATTCGTAATGCCTTATTCATTTCCCATGGAGCACTTAGCTATAATGGCAATTTTATTGGAAGAACCTGAAAACAGAAGAAGGCAGAGAAGGTGGAGTGTCCACCCTCTGTGGAAAAATAGAAGCCAGCAAGGAGAATTTCAAATTTACAATACGCTAATCGACCATGAGGACAAATTTTACAATTACTTCAAGATGTCCAGAAATACGTTTGATGCCCTACTGGATAGAATCGAACTACTAATAAGCAGAAACGATACAAACTGGAAGCGGTCGATATCACCGAGAGAACGCTTAGCAATCTGTCTGAGGTAGGTACAAAAGTTACATTGCAGGAAATAACAGAAAATAGTAATAATAAACGTGCACAAACCGCAGAATACAAATATGCAGGGTGTCCGCGGGAACAGTAAACAGCTGGATATTTCCTAACGTATTCAGAATAGAAAGAAATGTTTATATGCAATTGCATGGTTGACGGGAGCTAATTTACTAGCCGCGACAAATTTTTTCTTACATTATTATTTTAAAAGATACGATGGTCAAGCTTGGTTTTTTTAAATAGAACTATATATGTTTTTCTTATTGTCTAGCCTTTGGGGCTGCCACTTCTGGCATAGACTATTGGTGGGTATCTGTTTCAAGAGGCAATGTCTAGCGCGTGCCACCCGTGGCGTAAACAAGACCACCCTCGGTGCTTCCTATTCGGGCGCGTTCTCTTCCAGTCAAAAAGAGTAAATTTGCAAACGCAATGTCGAAAACTATTTGAAATAATGTGTATACATTACAGGTTATTGAATTTGTCTTGAAACGCACTATCAAGTGATTTGTAAAAAAATATATAGTTCCATTTAAAAAAATCAAACTTTACCATCGTATCTGTTTAAATAATAATGTAAGAAAAAATTTATCTGGTCTAATAAATTTGTGCTAATATCCAGGTGAGGTGTACCTTTCCATTTTTTTTTTTTTTTTTTTTTTTTTTTTTTTTTTTTTTTTTTTTTTTTTTTATATAGAGGGGGAAAATGCTTTACGCATACGCGTGACATTAGGCCAAGGGTTATGTGGGACTCCCAATTTGGTATACCCACTAAAAACCCCCTCTGGAGGAATCCTCCTCGTATGCAGTGTGCTTCACCCAGGGGTCCAAGGTGAGGAGATTCCTGATTCCGACTGAATACCCAAAATGCAAACATATAATACATATAAACATAAACATAAAAATACAACAAGTACACGGTGAAATATTTACAAAATAGATACACTTTTCGGAGTAACATTTCGTCCTAATAAAAATTAATCGTCTTACAAAAAAACCTAACCTTATTGACAACTATTGGGGATTGTCTGCCTCGTCGTCCTGATTTTCATGTTCTTCTTCTTCTTCGGAGTGTATGGGAGCTGATGAGAATCCCTGGGACGTGGAGGGACCATCATAAACGTGCGTATGAGGTGGCACCCAACTTGATAATGGCTGTTGCTCCCTGGCTGATACATTTAAACTGTCGTATTCCAGTTCCTGGACGATGCTAAAAATGCGCCCCCTGGCTGCATGTTGGGCACGTGGCGACAACGTTACTAAAATGTGTCCCATACTTTTTAAAAAAGACATCATCGGATGCTCGGGCATATTGCGTTCATCGTTATTGCGTAAAATGTATTCCATCAGTACTGTTGCCGGTGTTGGTTCATTGTCGCAAACGGATCTATTTCGTTTTCTTGTGGCTAAACGTATGGGTTCTTGTGGCTCGGCCACAGGCTCCTGCCTTTGTCCGTTACCCGCTGTTTCTAATCCCACGGGGACGGCGGGTGTAATTTTTGATTGTGGCCCGGCCACAGGCTCCTGACTTTGTCCGTTACCCGCTGTTTCTAATCCCACGGGGACGGCGGGTGTAATTTTTGATTGTGGCCCGGCCACAGGCTCCTGACTTTGTCCGTTACCCGCTGCTTCTGATCCCACGGGGACGACGGGTGTAATTTTTGGATGTGGCTCGGTCACAGGCTCCATACTTTGTCGGTTATCCGCAGTTTCCGATTCCACGCGGACGACGGGTGTAATTTTTGGGTCCACTATCACGGATCTTATGATACGTGGAACCTGCCGTGTTGGTATGTTTGAGATGGTGTCCCTCTCGCTCAGGTGGGGCAATAGAAATTCTAAAATCTTAGCATATTTATATGGCTTCACCTTTTCCGCGGCTTGCCCACTTTTTGGCTTTTTTCCCAAATTCCGGCGGAATTGGTCCCTAATATTGGTCCATCTATTCTTGCATTCCAATGCTAAAAAAACAGTAATAATAATTTCAATTATACAGTAATTACAGAATAGGAAGTAGGAAGTATAATACTGTACAGAGTGTCTTATAAGAAATAGTACAAGCCAAAGGATGGTGATTGTATGTGAATTGTTAAACAATTAAGGAACAATTTCTTTCGATACAATTGAATTAAAGGGATTTGTTGAAATTCGTAAAATTCCCGAAGTCCCAGGCATTTGAGTAGCGGCAAATGCATGGGTAACACCCGGCCACTCGGCACTAAAACTTTAAACTCATTTTTCTCGGAACAGTGTTCTTAAAACGGTGGGACCTCTGTCTCCAATAGTTATTATCCGATTCGATTGAACCTTTTTTTATTTTGAAGAATATACTTCTGGCTAGGGGGGAACGAACAAAAATGACAAAAAGTTGAAAATTTATAATTTTCAAAGTCGATGAAAGGACGAAAAATACAGGGAAAAGTTATTTCAAACTTGAAGTGTCGTTATTTTCTAAAAAAATGTGATTTTTGTAATTTTTTCTAGTTTCCCCTAGCCAGAAGAATAATCTTCAAAATAATAAAGGTTTCAGGCGAATCGGATATTAACTGTTGGACAAAAAATATATTTCTATAATTTAAGACATCCTTAATACCATGCAAAAAGTCCCATTAAATTATATATAGTAGTTTTCCTTTAATTAATTCCTAAATATCACCTATTTTTTGGGGCTCTAGACCGGAACCTCCCCTTAAATGTCACTTTCCTCAAGTATTAGTATATTTTGGACTTATTTTTCACTGGAAAACAGCACAATTTCAATTGTATCATTTGTTATAAAACATCCTGTACATATATTGCTATATTATGTTAAAAACTAATATTACGTTGTGTATGAATGTTTTCCGACTTTTTTTTACTTTTAAATTAAATATGGTTTTTAATTTCTGATTCAGGTATCTTACTACAGGAGATTCGTTTAAATCAATTTCTTATAATTATCGAATTGGGCACACCACCGCATCGGTGATTACACATGAAACGTGCAAGGCGATAGTTCAAACACTAATGCAAGAAGCAATGCCTCTTCCAATCGAAGAACAATGGAAAGCAATCAGTGCAGAGTTTTTCCAACGTACAGGGTTCCCAAATTGTATAGGAGCAATAGATGGGAAACATATCCAAATACAAGCTCCAGCAAATAGTGGAAGTTTGTATTTCAATTACAAAAAAACATTTTCCACAGTGCTGCTGGCACTGGTGGACGCCCAGTATAATTTTATCGCGGTGGATGTGGGAAGTTACGGGAAAAATAGCGACGGTGGCATACTAGCTCACTCCAATTTAGGGGAGGCATTGGAAAACGGCACATTCCGTTTACCCCCCGATGAGCCTCTGCCGGGCACTTCGGTATCAGCACCGTACGTTATTGTAGGGGATGAGGCATTTCCCCTAAAAAGATATCTCATGAGGCCATTTCCGGGACCCCAATTAACTACAGACGAAAGAAGTAACTTCAACTATCGGTTGACTATAGCCAGGCGTTATGTTGAAAATGCATTTGGCATTTTGTCTCAAAAATTTAGAATATTCAATAGACGAATTCAATCTACCCCCGACCACGTCGACTATATTGTGATGGCGACGTGTATCTTACACAATTTTATCCGGAAAAGAGAGGTATGCGTTGCACCCGCTACCAATCGAACACCAGCATCAAACACTGTACACCCGAGAGTGATCGCGTTAGAAGAAGGAAATGCAGCGCATCTGCAACCTTTTAAAATTAGAGATGCGTTTGCAAGTTACTTAACTACATCCTAAGTGATTTATGCGAGTGGCATTGGGTGGTGTAAATATCTTTTTTGTGCATGAAATTGTAGGGGAGGTTTGAAGGTCAAGTTCATTTGTTTAAATGAAATATCATACATATTTACTCATAATATGATGGTGTTTGTTAAGAACGTGCGCAACGTTGTGTCGCATAAGGTAATTCAGTGTAGTACAAGGTTATACATTAATGACATCCTATGGAGACAGGGCAACGGAAATCGTGGATCGTCGCGTAGGTAAAACCCTACGTGACCGTGCAATGTACTGTACATATGTACTATGACCTTGTACTACATGTAATGACTTTATGTGGCACACCGTTGCACTCGTCTTAACAAACACCATCATATGAATAAAGATGTATAATATTGCATTGAACAAATAAACTTGACCTTCAAATCGTCCCTACAATTTCATGCACAAACAAACTACTTACACTATACAAAATCCTATACCTTTAACGTCCTACGGGATGTACGAGACATCCAGCGTTTATAGTTAAAACAAGCCCACTGTATATATATGTATATATATTTAATATTAAGTTAATTAAGTATATATGTAAGTAATTCACACATACCTGGCATGTCCAAGGTTATCCCAATTAGTTTCCACACTTTCATTTTATGTTTGTGATCAATATAGCGTGGATCCGACATGTCATACAACACTGTGTACTGCCTCACGAGCGCAATCAATTTTTCGTCGAACATTGTGCTCACACTTCCGTTAAATGCAACTGGTTCATACACTTCAAGACTCGGAAGTAGACTGACTTGGTGCTCCAAGTCACTTTACCTCGTAAGTTTCCATTTTCCTATGGTAATTCTAATTGGTCATTTACCTGAATGGAAATAACCAATCATGGTTGCCGATTTTGAAACCTCCCTTGTTTTACTCATTCGACGCGCTTCTTCGAGTCGGGGCGGGGGACGACGAGCACCTTCGGGAGATATAGCCATAAAAACGAAGATAGGATAGTCCCGAAGTCGCACGATTAACTTTAAGCCATTATTATTGCAAAACGGGTCAGATCGAACACTTGACCATACAACATTTTGGATCATTTATTAAACCTCTCTGCGTACCCTGTGAATATTTCTCAAAATATTGATTACGCCTGGTATAGTCTTATGTTTGCATTTATTGAATGTTTGCATTTTGTCTGTAAGCGTAATTTGTACATTTATATGTATTATATGTGTTAGTATACGTTTATTAATATCATTGCTTAATAATTTTTGGAAATGTAACATTATCCTGAGAAACTTTTATTTATGTACCCCTGACAGATTACCAAGCGTTCTCTCAGTGGTATCGATTGTTTCTACTTGGGGTGAAATTATACAATTCGCCCCGCTCTTGCAGAAACATCATTAAAAGAAATTTTTTTTTGAGTAATTCCTTAATGTTTTTTCCTAAAAACATTAAATGTGGCAAAACTCCACGCAAAATACACATTTAAAATATATCAGCAATATTCGGCCATCATTAACGTAAATAATTTCCCGAAAATAATGGTCATTTTGAAATGACTGTATCTTCGCGAAAAATTTCCGCAAAAAATATTTTAAGAAAAAAATGTTAACGCTTAAAGTTACTGATTTTTGAATCAAGGACTCAATTTTTTCATCCATTATGAATCAGTGAACTTTTGCAGTCTGATCCGACGTCACATACATTTTATGAGATGTTGAATGTTAAATGAATTTTGAAGGAAAGAAGTGGCCTCCTCTCTGTGAATTCGTCGGTGGAGGAGGAAACCTCTCCTCCTTGATGAAGTAGGGCAGGAAAATGCACATCTGGTTCTAAAAAACTAGCCTAGTTGATCTCTCCAGGGTCGTAGTTTATGACCGTATTGTCCCGCGCAGGTCCGAAGTCATCGTATCTACGTACTACCCACCGGCATGCCGCGGCAGAGCAATATTCGGATTAACTCAGGGCAAAGAAGGTATAAACCATTAAGGGCCGCACATTTCTGGTTGCCTTTTCGAAAATCTGGCAAGCATATATTTTACGACGAACGCATCGAAAAACAAGTAATTACCGGTCGTAAGTAAACGATCAACGAATTTACGCTTCACTCTGAGCCCGCTTTCGTCCTGTAAGATGGAACAGCTTTTCTCACATATATTTTATATTTTCTCGCTCAGGTGGGACAATAGAAATTCTAATAATTTCCCATATTTATATGACTTTAGTTTTTCGGCGGCTTGCCCACTTTTTAGCTTTTTGGCCAAATTCCGGCGGAATTGGTCCCCGATATAACGTTATATATATTTGTTATCAAAAAAACACAACATGTATGTGCAAATACATAGTTTTCTTTTAAATTCGAGTGAAAATGTTGCCTCATTAACATTAACAAAATGGCTTACTATTTTGTAGAGGTATAATTACTACTATTATACATATACTTGCAAAAGCGGTGTACATATTTGTATGTTGAAGTAGGGGCGCCTTTGCGGAATCCCCTTGGCGTGACTCACGATGGGGAATTCCGGTCGTTCGACTTAAAAAATAAACAAAAGAAGGTGAGTTATAAAGTTGGTGACCTACTGCCACCTTTGGAAGAGATCGTAAAGTAATTTAGGCTCGACACTCGCAGCACGGCGCGAAATCTTAACGGACCGCGAGGGTCTATCATAAAGTGCATCATAGATAGTACCTACTCTGAGTCCACTATTGTCCCGAGCCCAGTGGGTCTCAATCCCAAGAAGTAGGGAAAAAATTAAACATACCATCAGATTCCTAATTCCGAGTGTTCGTTTCTCGCTTCTTTCTGGCCGAAGGGGGGAGCGAGATGGAACGCTTTGCGTGTCGCGCACGCAAAGGACGGAGTGTCACGGCGCGGCGTCCGAGAGATTGCGAAGGGATTGGATAACAATGTCGATGCATACGTTGCAGCTAAATACAAAGTTTTGAAATTTCGTTTCCCACGCTTCATCTTGATAAAACAGTCTCATAATGGATAAAAAAAAATTGAGTCGTTGATGAAAAAATCAAAAACATCAAGCGTTAAAATGCTTTTTTTAAAATATTTTTTGCGAACATTTTTCACGAAGATACAGGGTCATACCACGCCAACTCGATCACTTTTTTCCCTCGATGTCTCGGATTTTGTTCAAACTTGATATGTTGTAGTCCTCGTGGAATTAGGGATGGTCTAAGTCATCATTTTGTCGATTTCAAATCTGTTTAAAAAATACAAGGCCTTGAATTTTGCTTGAAAGTAAAATTCTTCTGCAGGTATAAATGACACCCTTGTGATGGATACGTGAGCTGTCGTTATTGTTTCTACCGTTGTTAGACCTGATTGAAGTAATAGAGGGTGCGGGGGGTACGGTCAGGTGACCGTAATAGCGGAGCGCGCGGCTCGCTTACCTGAAACGGCGCGGGCCGCTGTCTTTAACAGCTTCCTGCGACGTTGAATATGCAAATTACCAACAAAACATTGGCTGATTTTATAGAAAATTCTGCAGTGAATATGATGGCATTTTTTCGGATTTTTAAAATCGTGATGTTGAGCCTCAATTTGCAAAATAAAACTTTAATTATAATTTTCATTATTGTAAAAATGATTTTTTAACCGGGAACAAAAATATTCAGAAAGGCCAATCCTTCCACATTAAAATGCCGTAAGAATTAAAAATTCATCAGTACAACCCATTTTCCCGAAAATAGGTAAAAATCGTAAAATTCAAGGCCCTGTATTTTTTAAACAGATTTGAAATCGACAATATGATGACTTATACCATCCCTAATTCCACGAGGACTACAACATATTCAAGTTTCAACAAAATCCGAGACATCCAGGGTTGTAATCATTCATAAATAATTTTACTTTATTAGTTTTAATAGCCATTTTATATTAGGTCGACCGCGTCTCTAGCATTTATCCTACGTGTTGGGAGCATAAAATCCAGCAGCGTTGCACTTCAACAGGGCACGGACTCGGTCCGTCCGTCTAGTCGTCTCAACGAGTGGCCTCCGAGCCCGGGCCCAGCGGGGAGCCTCCGAGCTTCCACCGAGCTCGGCGGAAACTTGCCGGCGCCGTCCATAAGCATACTATAGAGGCTCGGATGGCTCGGAAGGCTCGGAAGGCTCGGCTCGGTCGCTGTATAAACCGACCTTAAATCGAGTACTTACTCGCACACCCGTACTTCGGACAGTCTTGAAAAATCAAAACCACATCAGAGCCAACCACGATCACTAAAAAAACGTACATCATATATTTTTTAGTTATTCGTGTTATATTAAAATACAAAAATTTATTTCGAGCAATACTGTATCCCAGAATGTCAGTTCAGTAAAACAAATAATTCAACGCGCAGACGAGTAATGATGAATGTACGCCACGTTTAAATCGCACGCATAGCTTCATCGTGGAATGGTTTTCAAACAAATAGCAACAATACAATTTTTCCCTATTCCGACTGAAACGCGAGGTTAGGCAGTTTAAATTGGAGTCAAGGAAAACTAACGCTGAAAGGAAACGCAGAAACTCGGTTCTGCCTTGGGAAAGTAAAACTGAAATAAGTTTCCGAGAGGAAAGACTTACATTGAAAATTCCAGGGACGTTGGATGAGCTGTGCAAATTTTCGAAAGCGAAATATTTATCTTAGAACTGGGTAAGAAATCAGACGCTTGTACAGTGACTTGATAATTAATTGGAGTTTATTTTGGATTAACACCAGCGCGCTACGTAAATCAGTTTTATGCTTCATTATACAATAGAACCTCGATTATTTATTTATCCGAACTAATCGGGGAACGCCTGTTTGAAGATAAGTGAATTTTCAAATAACAAAAGACTTACTGTTCTATTTTAATCTAAATACGTTTTGAAATAGAGAATACAAATATTAACATTAGAAATAAGGAATAATACATTTAAACTCGATTTAATTAAACATTTATGAATCCCAAATATTTTGAACGTTTAAGTCACAGAAATCTTTTAGCACATTCAATTCGGTAAAGTTAGGTACATTCATTTCATTTCACATTTCTACGTCAACCGCGTCACAATTATAATATCCTGGTATTTTACGCAATGTAGAAACAGTTTCTTGTGCATTTATTGCATCACATTTTAATAGTTGTAATACATTTCTTTTTTAATGTTATGTATTTAGCATTCGACTAATAATCCACTAGTATCAATAGAAAAATGATAAAAATTTTCATATTTTAATAACGCAATTTGCCTGCATCTGTTTATTGTGCCCGAACTGTGTCAAAGTGATTATCTTACTGCATCAACTATTGTATTTAATTCATATCACAGTTCATAACTACCGTTGTATGATAATTTTGTAATATTATAAAATACAATGCTGTACGTTTCTGTTCAGTAAGTAGAAAATGCATGTCAATGGCCAGACTGGATTTTTTAAATGGTTCGCAATTCTGCTGAATGCCGATGTGAAGTGAGTGTGGAAATCAAATGACGTGATATGGGACACTTTTTTTCATCTTTTTTAATAATCTCTTCAAATTTTACAATTTGTCTTTTTTCTAATAACAGTCGTTAATTTATTTCAACGAGCTTTTGGTTAGCATGTAGATACTTTGTCAGTGATCCGTATCTAAATTCGTATTTAACGGTAATTACTTATTTATTGGTACGTGGTCAAATCATTTCGATGTTCTTTATGCAACCTTCTTAGTATGCAAGACAAAAATAATCTATTTTTTGTACCTATTAAATAGACACCACGATTATTTTTTATTTATTTATTACGGGATAACAATCCGTTGGTATATTATAATACCATGATAACACATAATATAGAGAACGAACAAATCAGGCAAAATTAAAAATTAAAATTAAATTAACAAATACCAAAAAAATAACAGAAAAAAAATTAAATACAATGAACAGATATTATAATACCAGTATCAATTACATATTAATCATACAGTATACACAAAACTGAGTTTCTGGATGTAGATAAGGAAATGGCGAAGCTATAGAACATTTGCTTCTTCATTTTACCTCCCTAATCATCTCCTTTAAAGAGAACAATGACGAACCGGACACCCTGTATTGTTATAAGCTCGCTGCACAGAAAACCCGTATTACTTATTGGATGACCTAATACATTAATAATGGCAAGCTGGTCAAACGGTTCTCATCCGTAGCGGCCAGTTTTGCAAGAGCTGCACGAGTGGCGCAGGTTAGAACGACGTGCAATAGATCAACCGGTGGCCCAGTACACCGCTGCTTCCGGACGAACGAGCAACCGCACTAGAGTCTCGCTATACGCGGGACCTGAAAGTAACCCTTCCTGGTTTCCGCCTACAGGACGGCTTGCCCGGCCACGAGGCACCCATTATTGCCCGCTCGACGACGCCCGTGCGACCGCGCGCGATTTATCGCCACGTGTGTTTTATTGGTTTCCCTGTTGGTTGCTGTCATTGACGTCCACCTGGTTTCGGGGCCATCGTGGCCAAATAACGTCACACGGATGAAAACGTAACTTGGCGCCATCTATCATTCTTTCTTACCGGAGGTCAGACTTAATAAGACACGTATTGTAATGCAACCCAACAGGGGGCACGCCTGTGAAATGAACTGCTTTTGCTAGTTCCAGGGGTCTTCCATCATTTATTCTTTTCTCGCGAATACACAGTGACGTGGAGAGATATAACGAAAGCGGAGGCTCGTATTGTGCGATATGAGAGAGAAAGTTGTGAGCTTCTTGTGCCCTTCTGTGGGATTACAAGAAGCATCAGCCAATTCCCCTACAGCACATTTATTGCCGTAATGTCTCAGTTACATTGCGGTTAGATATTGGAAATATTGCGCGGAATATTGCCGAAATGTTACCAGTAAATTGCTATGTCCGCCCTGTGCAACATTGCAGGATATATTTCTGCAACATTGTTTCGGGATATTACAGCAATGGTCGCGCAACATTTCTGAGATTTTACAGCAATGGTCGCGCAACATTTCTGAGATTTTACAGCAATGGTCGCGCAACATTTCTGAGATTTTACAGCAATGGTCGCGCAACGTTTCCAAAATTTTACAGCAATAGACCCGCAACGTTTCGGGCAGTAGGGCCAAAAAATAAAAATAACGGTATTTTATATACATATATATATAACGCATGTGTCTATGAGAACAGGAGAAATATTATCATAGTACATAGTATGACGTCCATGTGTCTTTTATAAATAGAAAATACTTTACCCCAGGGAGATTCGAACCCGCGACCTGTAGCACCGTAGACGAACACTTTACCGCTGCAGCTATAACCATTGATTGAAAAGATTGCTTACGTATTCGAACTTATATTCCTACCGTGCAACTCATTAAACTCAAATTATTCAAAAACGAAGATTCGTTTTAACAAACACCATTACATCTCAATAATCGTGGAGCCGGATATTTCACAACAATTTCACGTCGACGCTTGATGGTGTATTAAGTTGATTCATATTCTGTTATGGAATATCCTGCATAGTACAAGAAAACAATGTTTTTTTTTTAGTTTTCAGCACATTTTTAATACAATCGTCTAACATAATTTTTTTATATTTTTTTTATTTTCTAGTCTTTAGTGTTTGTGGATTTACATTTTACAGCTTAGGTTTCTGTGCAAATATCTTTTATTGCTGAATACAGTTTAATAGCTTGCTTACACCTTATAGTGCTAATTAACTAATTGTATTAATTACTTATATCACATATTGCCGGTGTTTACATATATTCCCTCAATGGTTGTCTGTGAAATGTAACACTGTATTCTGTTTGTCGACATATGTGACATAAGTAATTGATACAATTATTTAATTAACACTATAGAGTTTAAACAAACTCAGAGACTATATGCAGCAACAAAAGAGATTTGGAAAAAGTGTTACACGTGCCAATTACTGCCAGAATCCTTACTAGTACCGTTGAATTTATTATATATAATTAAAACGTTCCGAATTGTCGAGGGAAAATATCTAAGTCCGGGTGATGTTGCTGGTAGATTGCTGGAATCTTGCACGTATGTTGCAAGCGCCGTAACGTACATGCAAGATTCCAGCAATCTATCAGCAACATCACCCGGACTTAGATATTTTCCCTCGACAATTCGGAACGTTTTAATTATATATAATAAATTCAACGGTACTAGCAGGGATTCTGGCAGTAATTGGCACGTGTAACACTTTTTCCAAATCTCACCCGGACTTAGATATTTTCCCTCGACAATTCGGAACGTTTTAATACAGTCTAAGATTCCACAGGCTAACACCGAGCGAATATATGCGAACGTGGACAATATCTTAGTTAAATAATTAATACGATTATTTAATTAACATTATACGGTTTAAACAAATTCAGAGACTATATGCAGCAACAAAAGAGATTTGGAAAAAGTGTTACACGTGCCAATTACTGCCAGAATCCCTACTAGTACCGTTGAATTTATTATATATAATTAAAACGTTCCGAATTGTCGAGGGAAAATATCTAAGTCCGGGTGATGTTGCTGGTAGATTGCTGGAATCTTGCACGTATGTTGCAAGCGCCGTAACGTACGTGCAAGATTCCAGCAATCTATCAGCAACATCACCCGGACTTAGATATTTTCCCTCGACAATTCGGAACGTTTTAATTATATATAATAAATTCAACGGTACTAGTAGGGATTCTGGCAGTAATTGGCACGTGTAACACTTTTTCCAAATCTCTTTTGTTGCTGCATATAGTCTCTGAATTTGTTTAAACCGTATAATGTTAATTCAATAATCGTATTAATTATTTTACTAAGATATTGTCCACGTTCGCATATATTCGCTGGGTGTTAGCCTGTGGAATCTTAGACTGAATTCTGCGTGTCGACAATTCGGGATCGCTACGCGAAATTCCGGATTTATTTCGGATTCATTGCTGAGACGTTGCACAAACGTTGCCTTTGCAATATTGCACGGCAATGTGTGCGCAATATTCCTGAAATATTGCACAAACGTGGACATTGCAATATTGCACGGCAATGTGTGCGCAATATTCCTGAAACATTGCACAAACGTGGCCATTGCAATATTGCACGGCAATGTTTCCACGATGTTGCAGGAATATTGCAATGCAACCTGCAATATAACGGCAACATTGTAATGTTCTGCAACGCTTGTGCAACATTCCTGCAACCAAATGTGCTGTAGGGGTTGATACGCTCAGATGTTGATCAAACTCTGCACACATGTAGAGTGTTGAAAAATAATTTACATTTTTCATCCCCAACTTTGAGGGCTCTTTTCACCCCGTAAACATAAATTTAGGCAGCTATAGAAAATATGTATGTAATATATTTCGTTACTCTACGTGTGTGCAGAGTTTGAACCAAAGCTGAGTGTATCAATCGGGTGGTGTTCTTTGTTAGCAGTGATGTCATTTGGGTGGTATTAAGGAATATGATTTATTATAATACGGTTATTATATAGCTTCAAATGAGCTCCAACACTCTTAGGGCGTAAGGGCGATAAACAAGTGGACTTCTTTACAGTTCCGTACACGTTGTCGCCAGTCGCAATGACCGGCCCATAAATTACGAAATTGACTCTTCTGTAAACGACCCTCAGTTCAAGAGAAAGGTCCTGAATTTTTTCTTTTCCGATAGCACTGAAAACACTCATTTTTAAACACCTCTGACCAACAGCAAATCATTATTCCTCACATTTTTACTCGAAACTCCACCCCTGGAAGGGACTCCATAATTTTCGTTTAACCAATTATCACGACACCATTGCAGAAATCGTCTAATTGTAAGCCTGTTTCGCGAACGCGCGACTGTATCGCTGCAGAGGGGCAACTGAAACAAATGCCAGCGACTGTACCGATGCAAATGCGCGATTCAGCGTTCACTCGCTACTGCATCGCGACTGTGCTACGCACGTGTGCAAAGGTAGACGGGCAGCGACTACATCGCGTTTGTATCGCTGCTGCATCGCGACTGTATCGCGACTGTATCGCTGCTAAAAGTCGCTCGTGTGCAAAGGCCCTAACAGTCCGCGATCTCATGGTGAGGCTGAGACATGACACTACGACGCCGACGTAGTCTTTCATGATTAAAAACAAAACCCCAACTGATTACCTTCGAAGCAATCTCGGATTGTGCTCGACGAAAATATTGACACCACGAGATTCAGTACACAAATATTTGTAAATATTGAAACAACTGATTCTATGCATTTTTCTGTATAATATCTCATGTGGCTATGTACAGACGCGGACCTACATAAAGAAAGTAGATAATACAGCACTATTAAAAATGTGTTTTACAGCCACTTTACGCCTCGATATAAGTATTGGCACACCCATAAAGCCATATTGTTTTAGCATAATACAATGGCAATTCCCAAAATCCAATAGTTTGGTCACGCACACGTGTTGCAGGGTTAAGTATCAGGAATCGAACGTGACCAATCGAAATGCGCGAACATGTTCATAGTACGTGATCGCATGGTAATTATGTATGCTTTTCGAGCCTTCTATAGACATGTGAAGTACTAGACGAAATAAAGTCCTCCTTTGCAATATCACACCTATAAATTTATTTTTTCTTAAGTCGACTTCCAGTTAAACCTAGAAAGTCGTCGTTGTTTTGGAAATTTAAGTACAAGTGAAGCTTAGCGATTAGACTAAATATTTCGTTGGCATGGTAAAACTCAAACCAAATTCACCCTTTTTTAAAAAATGAGATTTTGATTTTTACTAAAAAATAATGCACTTTGCATAGATCAAAATCTCATTTTTTAAAAGAAATGGAATTGGTCAGTTTTACCAACAAGTCAACGATTTGCCCATGTGTACCGTAGTTGATGTAACTTGTGGACTCAAAAGTGTTGATACCATATAAATAGAGTTTGAGTAAGATTTGTAACTGCAGATATGCAGAGTGAATCACGGAAATTTTTACATATTATGTTTAGAAGACATGTTACTGCTTCATGAATTTTTATTTTGTTGACAAAATTATAAATTATGTTGAATTTAAATAATCTTTGCGATTTTTTAAAATACCTACGAAAATGTAAAAATTTATAGAACAATAAAGGTTTAAATGATTAAGTCACTCCTAAAATGTAAGGAAGGAAAGTTGGGGTACGTAAAAATTAGTGACTGCTTTTTAATTAATATTTCATTCATAGGAAATTCAACCTCTCAGATTGGTTAGACTCATTGTAAACAGTCCAAGAAATACTAAACTTTTATTAATTGCTATCTTTAAAGCTGATACATATAATTCTGTAAGAATAGAAATGGTGGAATTGCATGTAGAAATTAATTGTGAAAATGAATGTCAAGGCGTTTTCCAGTTGCAATAAAAACACAATTACGTATTGATAAAAAATTATACCTACTTACTTTTAACTGTTACACTAATAAAATGAGATATTGACAACATGGACAAGTTACCCTAACATCATTTGATATATTTCTTTAAACGAAAACCCAATATAACTGTGTAACTGATTTCATATGTTTGACACTATAAATAAGACAACTATATGAATAAACAATTTTATTTAACTTCACTCCCCTGTCGTTTTGTTTCTTTGTTTCAAATCTTGTAAATCAATTTTGAACTCACTTTCACAGATCCAATCTACTTGAAGGTACCTATGCAGGCGTACGTAGTTATGATGACAATACCAAATTTGGAAAAACTCACCGGGGTGAAAAAGTGCATTCCCTACAATTTTAACCCATTTCCACAAATCCGATCCATTTCAAACTTCATAAAAATAATTGTAAGTTTTCAAAAATTAATTGTAATTTGTTAAAAATAAAAATGAACTGTAATTTGTTAAAAATAAAATATTAACTGTAATTTGTTAAAAATTAATTACATTCAGTGCTCATTATGTACTAAGGGATATTTGAATGGAAAATTCATAAGACAAAAATTGGTTGCAAAACAAACACTATAAAGTAAATAATAAAAAATATATAAAAAAATAATTTTTCAATGAACCGATTTTATTCAGATTGATCAATAATGCCCTAATACAGGCTTGGGTATTAAGTGAACTTCGCAGCCGATTTTCAGAGGCAACGACTCCTTTCTCCCGACCCGTGTCTTACAAGGGAACATCGCGAACCCGGACTCACCGATTGGAACGCAACTTTATGGGTTTATAGAGTGACTCTAAACAAGAACAACGGTGTGTTTCATTTGAGCCCGATCGCCCTTTACGGGGGGTAAAAACTAACCTCAAAGTCAAATTGGCACTTCCATTTTTTCGCGTATAACTCTCAAAGTATAACAGACAGAAAAAAATGTTTCAAACAAAAGTTTAATGGTGCAATAAGCGCTACAAACTTACGTTAACAAAATTTTGAAAAGAGTTTAAAAAAAAATACTTGAACGAAAATTTTTTTTTCTCAAAATTTTGTTAACGCAAGTTTGCAGCGCTTATTGCACCATTAAACTTTTGTTTGAAACATTTTTTTCTGTCTGTTGTACTTCGGGAGTTATACGCGAAAAAGTGAAATTTGACGAAGTGCCAATTTGACTTTGAGGTTAGTTTTCACCCCCTTAAAGGGCGATAGGGCCCAAATGAAACACGCCGTTGTTCTTGTTTTGAGTCAGTCTCAAAACCCCCAAAGTTGCGTTCCAATCGGTGAGTCCAGGTTCGCGGTGTTCCCTTCTTAGCCCCCGCGGCAGCCAAGCAGCTTGGAGCGCCTCAGGCCCGTACCATATGAACCACGCGTGGCGCGTTGACAAAGCAAAAACGCATCGACAATCGTGCTCTCTGGGACGATGTGGAAACTTATTGATATAATGTCGCCCTAATACGCCATGCGCGGTTCACGTGGTACGGGCCTGAGGCGCTGCAAGCTGCATGGCCACCGCGGGGGCCAAGACGCGCGGCGGGAGAAAGGAGGCGTCGCCTCTGAAAATCGGCCGCGATGTTCACTTAAGGGGTAACACCACTCTAGAGGCAGAAAAAGAAGACCTAAATTTAACAATTTATTTTGTGAGTATGACAAACGGAATAGAATTTCTTTTCAGAGGGTTTATTTAACACATATTGAAGTACAAAAAACAATTTTTTTTATTGCCATTTTCATGCAAAATGGCGGCAACAGAGCCCGTATTCGAAAAAAGCTTTTTTAAAAACGCCGCCACGGGAGGACGGATTTCTCGGCATGTATGAGTCCTGGAACCATAAATAAAAAAAATTTATAATCTATATACAAATGGCTTTAGTAGTTCGTAGGGTTATTTTTTTTTAATCAATTTTTGTGGAAGTGGTGTACTTTTTAAGAAATGAATCGATTCTTTGCCCTAAAAATGAGCATTAAATTGTTTATAAAAAAAAGTTTACATTCAATCAAAAAACGGCTACGTACTTCCAAAGCCAATTGTATATAGATTATAAATTTGTTTTATTTTTGGTTCCAGGACTCATACATGCCGAGAAATCCGTCCTCCCGTGGCGGCGTTTTCAAAAAAGCTTTTTTCGACGACGGGCTCTGTTGCCGCCATTTTGCATGAAAATGGCAATAAAAAAAAATTGTTTTTCGTACTTCAATATGTGTTAAATAAACCCTCTGAAAAGAAATTCTATTCCGTTTGTCATACTCACAAAATAAATTGTCAAATTTAGGTCTTCTTTTTCTGCCTCTAGAGTGGTGTTACCCCTTAATTCTCAAGCCTGCCCTAAAAAGTAAAAAATAATTATTTCTCGCACTACAATTTCGATGGTGATATGTGACTTTAAATAAAATCGCGGGGCGGCCATAAATTGTACATTACCAGAATTCCTTCATAAATAAATGAAATATTCAAAAAGTTCCAAGAAAACTTTTAATAAACATCATCCACTAAGTAGTTGATCAATTTTCTGTCACGTTACAATCTGTATTTCGCAATTAAAATATTTTGTTTCATTAATGTTAATGCATTATTAAAAAGTTACCCGTAAAAAGTCATTTCGACGTTTGATTCTGTATTAAATTGAATCATATTCTGTTAAGAAATATTCTGCCCCACTTATTTAAAGTCACATATAACCATCGAAATTGTTGAACAAAAAAATAATTATTTTTTACTTTTTTACTATTCCTATTATTGACCAAGTTAAGTAAAATCGTTTAACTTAATAATGTTTTCCTTCCCATTACCATTCATCTTACTGAACCTTTACATGGGCATGATTAGTACTGATTCATTATTTGCTATTTTATCTTTGGACATGATGAAAAATACGCTAGTGGAAGACCGTAGCTTGAATCTTTGAAGTTTAAATTTATTGTAGGGAAAGTGTCAGGGAGAATTTTAGTAAATTCACCATACGGAACACTTCAGAGGCGATTACTGCACGTGTGACTGGTTTAAGCGAAGCGCCCCTCGTTGGAACTTTATTCACAGACCATGAAGTTGTGTCTCATAGGAATTAAATTAATTAAAGTTTACTTAACGTAATAGAAGATTGCAATTTAACGGTAGATTAGACTGGAAGGGTGCACGTTCGCCTTATTTTATGTTGAATTTATGTTAATTACTTGAATATACGAAATGGTATCTGGTTACGTAGCGAAACGTAATAGCTGGTCTGGGCAACAATCCGCTGTCTGTCAGACGCAGCCGATGGAGAAAGCTTGGAGCGAATAAACAAAACTTTATTTCCTTTACGTTTCCATTCCGTGGAAGAAAATTACATCTGCAAGTATACGTGACACTAATACTCAAAGTTGTACTTTAAAAAATATACTCTGGCATTTCGTTGAAGAATGGTTCTGAAAGCACTGGCACGTTTTTCTCCTGTGACATTCAATTATTTAAATATGACATATCATAAATTCTTTAATAATCTTGCATTACTGAATTTGATCACCGTAATTACAGTGATTAGAGTGCTAGTAATTGTAATTGTCTACAAGTATCATCAATCACTTATCGTTTAATTCCCAATCTTTATTATACTATGCGAAAATTAGCAGTGGTAATATAAGTATCACTTGATAGTACATACATCAAATTATTTGTTATTTTTCAAATTATAGTGAATTTTACGTTTATTTAAAGCGGGGTGTGATTTTCTAACAACATTTACTTTCAAGGGACAAGCATTCCCTTTCAGCTCCTGTAATAGTACAAATATATAAAATTAAATAAAATCGGTATAGATATTACCTGAAAAAATTAAGTGACTCATTTATGTTAATCTGACTTATCACTGGTTATTATCATGAGATTCACACAACTTAATAAAATTTACGAATTATTTATATTCATAACGAGTTAGTTTATAATTCTGGATAGGTATTTGACTGAAATCATTTCGTTATAATACCGATGTATTTATTCTCCTCACATTAAGTAAGAGATAAGGATTCCACACTTTCAAACGATATTTTCAAAATATCAATGCCACTATTTTTGCCGAAGTTATGACCATTTGAACTTGCTCTTATTTTTCGGGTTCTTAGAGGAGATCTCTTAGTTAATCTGAGGAGTGTATACATTGAGAATAAATTTTATCGTAGTAGCTTTCTATGTATCAGTACTCTTCATTCATTGTAAAAGTTTAATTCTTTTATATAAATTTTTTAAAACTCCAAATACAAATTTTTGTAACATATATTAGTAAAAATTAACGAACACTTTTGATGTAAAAGATATAACAAGTAAAAATTGACGATTACGTTTGAAATTTAAATATACAAATTACTACTTAATAGTCATTTTAATATCATTATTTAAAACAGCAAAATCTTTTGTTTAGTAGATTGCCGAACCACTGTAATCAAACCAGTTAAAATATTTTCATTACATAATACGATCAACTGTCTTACAATTCTTAAATAATTATCGCATAATACATATATTTCCAAATTAATTTTGAATGTCGAATTCGCCAAACACGTACAACGAACTTCTTAAGGTTTGTTGAATGCTACAATTCTATAATAACATTTTTATGAATATCAATAACTTCGTTTGTCACAACTTTTATGCTATTGTTGTCAGAGATACGTATTCTTCATTTCTTACATGCAACCCAACAAGAATGTAGTACCTTCCACTTTGTAGTTGCGTGATAATGCATGTGGTTTCCTTAGTTCTATGTCATTATCACTGTAATTATAACACGTTTGTGTGGAAATCTGCATAGAATATACGTATAGCAGTGGAAGTAACGTTAATAACGACATGCCAAGCAGCAAATTGTGCGTCAGCGGTCGATGCACAATTTGATAAAGGTAAATAATTATAGGCTGACTGCATGTCCCATTTGTCGAAAACGAAGTCAATATTTATTGATATAATATTAATTAGCCGTACGTCTAGAGATTGTCGGATGGATTATTTATCGAAGATCCAATTAAACGTGACCTTAAAACCTAGTAGCCTATTATTCTTAATAATCATGATTATAATATAGTCATAATATTAGCAATATGGTCATGATTTTAAATATTTTTATTATTATGGTAATTGAAAAAACCAAATAATGTAAAGTATAAAATTACTTGACTCTACTTTAACGATAAGTTTGTGAGCCAACGAGAATACATTTGGGAGTCGTGATTAATGCTTCGTTGAATGTTGGAGTTTCGGCAATTACTCGCAAGTCTGACAAATATTCCCTGGGGTATATCGATGACCTGGACGATTCATCATGTCTCCCTGGTAGAAGCCGTTCGAGTATTTCCTTAATTTCGATATTGCCCCTCGTTCAGATAATCCCCTGGAACTTCGCAGTAAATAATTTCGTCGAGTGTAGAGCCTTTTGACCCGGATTATCTCCGAAAATGGCTCTTAAACGTGAACCACCTTTTCCCGAAAGCTCTGTAAGTAACATTTCCGCCCACCCGCCGAGCTTGACAATAAAGAATACAAATGGAAAAAACATGCTGTAGTTTTAAGGTGCCATTCCATTTTTTGCAGCTGTCGCTAATAAAATGTTAATACAGATCATGTAAGAGTTTCTATTTCTTTAAAATTCTGATTCGGATTGTGTAGTGCTGTGGAAAGGAGAGAAATGTAAAGTTTAGTGAATATTAGTCCCTTAAGGGTTTTCTTTGGACCAAATTATTCGTAGTAAAATCAGTGACTGAAATCTGAAATTTATACAGAAATTAGATTAATGATACATTTCAAGTGGTATTATAGATGTAATGGTAGCAAGTAATGAAGACGAACTGTAATATAAAGATGTTAATAGTTAACACATGGCGGTTCAAATATAAGAAAACAGTAAAGGATGGTTTGAGGGTCCATTCTGCTTTGCCGATCGAAAAAGAGGCCTATTTTCATGAATTTTTTCCAAGAACTAACGTACGGTTTTTAATGTTTTGTTTTGTTAAATGTTTATTATCCCTTGCTTTATAGAATTGTAATTTTTCATGTCTCCAAAATACAATTACAAATGTGTGGATTTAAATCGCAATGTTTGTGCCTCAGTGAGAACACAGGCCCTCTGCGGAAGTCCTCCTCGGCCTTAACCCTCCGTCCCTCGTGTCAATTTGACACAGTTTTCCCGTAATAATATTTGTGATTCGTTTAAAGAAGCAGTATGGCCTGCACATCGCTTTATTTAATGCGAAAGTTGTGAAAAATCTAAGACGTAAATGTAATAATGTAATAAAAAAATATCGACAAATAACTGTTTACCTTGTCATTTCATCGATTTTATACCACTGCGTCAATCTGACACAGAGGGACAGATTGATTTCGTGAAATCAGGACCGGATGGGGGTTAAAGTGGTCCTAAAATGATACAAACAGAATGATTATGTCATATAGGGGTGTACGCATAAAGTGGACTAGAATCATCCAGGTATCAAAAATAGTTTTTGTTCCGTCCACAAAAACATCGAAAAATACGCAGAAAATCCAGAACTTTTACTTTATAAGGCCGCTATTTTGTAACCACTGTTGATAAATCATTAATTCTAGTCCACTTAATGCGTACAACCCTATAGGACACAATTATTCTATTTTTGTCATTTTAGAATCACTTTGACACCACAAACATTAGTCACAATTACGACTTGACTTCACACATTTGTAATTACATTTTGGAAACATGAAAAATACGATTCTATACAGCAAGGAATAATAAATACTTCACAAAAAAAATATTAAAATCCATAGAATAGTTCTGGAAAAAAATTCATGCAAATAGGCTTCTTGTTCGACCGGCAAAGTAGAATGGACCCTTAATTGAATAGAAAAAATTGTCCGGTAACACGAGTTAATCCTAAACACCAACTGAATAAAATAACTACAATAATTATAGAAACAGAGTACATACCAAGGAATCTGAAAAAACAAAACAGCTCATTCTCTTCTTGTAATCCTTTATAGATATCGGAAAGAAGGAGTATGTAACATGAAACTATGAAATTAAAAGCGTGCAGATTCGAAATTATAGTAACAATTAAAATATTTAACTATAATTTTGAAGAAGTAGATTCCCTTTAGAATTTATTAATAATGAAGGAAATATTTTTCTGGATGGAAATAACACCCTTAAAAATAAGTAACTTAATTTGTATTACAAGACGCCTGTGCCTTTATCTCGAACAACATTATCATGCTATAATTCCCATTAAAAACGAGAAAAATAAAGACCGTTCATTCCACGGCAACCGATCACTTTTGTACGTCGATGTCAGGGATTTTGATGACATTGATAAATAACATTGTCCATATGACACCAGGAGGAGATTAAATCATCCTTTGTCAAGTTTTGAAATTATTTAAACAAACTTTATACGTTTTTGCCGATTTTTACGAAAACCAATTTCGCAAATAAAATGTTCTTCTCCGAAACTATTAAAAATATAGTCTTCGGTATGCTTTGGATGTCTTCAAATAAGTTCCCTGTGTGTTCCAAAAAATGGTTTTTGAAACATAAAAGTAATATAAATACTTCTGTTTTGCAAATTTACATTGAGCTTTTCTACTGGACGGGCACTTAAAAACTTTAGTTAGAGGACGACGACAAAGGCCTGCAGTGCGCCCCGTTTCAGATGTATTGTTTGCAGAATAAACTCTATTAAGGGTACTAAGTAAGCAGTCGTTTTTATTAAAAATGAAGCATTGCTTTTTCAATTCATTACAAAGAAATAAACTGACGCTAAGACTTGTTATTTGATACAAAGTTTATTAGCATTATAAGCTTTAAAAACACATATTTGTTTAGTCAAAAATATGCATTATATATGATACTATATAGATGGATGATTAAAGTGGCGTTTTAAAAAACTTTCTTTTGTTTTGCAGGCCAAAATAAAACGAAATTTTAGAGTGGCGAAATTTTGATAGACGCTTCGTTTCCGAGTTATAACTATGCGTAAAATACTGGAGGGGTCCAAGAAATGGAGAAAGCTATCAACCTTCAAATTGACAAAAAATTAGTTAAACACAGTACGGATCCAATTTAGGGCTGGGACTATTTGTCGAATTTTTCGGTATTCGAATATACGAATACTTCAGTTGCTCAATTATTTGGCAAATATAATTCAAATATCCAAGTATCCAAATACAATTCGAATATTTAAGTATTTGAATAGTATTCGAATAGTATTCGAATCCTTAAATTTTCGAATAATAACATTCGAATACTCAAATATTCGAAGTTTATTCGTAGCATTCGAATACTTGTAAAATATTCGAATATTAAATTATTCGAATAGTCCCAGCCCTAATTAGTAGATTTGTTTTGATCATCTCTATAATAATTTAAGACGGAAAAAAAATATGGTTTCACTGAAATACCGTAGATTAGTCTAGTTTCTTCATAAAAAGTAATATTTTACAAAATTTAATTATTGCGAGTCAGGTAATTTTACTTGTAAAATATTCGCATATTAAATTATTCGAATTGTTCCAGCCCTATTCCAATTGCGATCTTTATTTTGCAAAAAATTACAAACCCATAGAACACCCCTTACCTTATACAATTATTAAAACTATCAAACCATAGTTCCATTTTAGGCTTAGAAAACAAATACTACAGAAAATTTAAAATAATATTAATTATGCTACCCACTGTCAACTATTGTTAACAGTGAGTAGTATTAGTAAAAACATTGTAAAACAATAACAAGAAATAAAGTATAAGTACCCAATAGAAATAAAGCTACTTTAACAATTCAAATCTTCAAACTAAAATTCAATTTCAAATCGTTGAGGGTTGGTTGCTTTCTGCATAACTTGGCCCAATTAGACTACTGCCAGCGCACGTTAGCTATATCAAGCACTGCGGTGCCGTAGCCACCTAGAAAGACCGAAACTCTGCGGATAATAGCAAACGCACCATGGTTTATGACTAATATTACACCAAAGAAAGATTACAGAATAAAGGAAATTGCGAACCGCAGACATTTAAACGGACTACAACATTGCCCGAACATTCTAGTTAAACGATTACTTGAAGAATCCCTGGATATTCATAGGCTCAAATTTAAACCCTCAGACAACATAAACCAATTTTAACACCATGATGGTACTATTTTATTTACGTATATTATTAAGTACATAAGATATAAGCCGGTGGGCAAATTATTTATAATTTACTATTATACAATAAGTTAAAATTACAGTTCAAACATTTGCGTATTGTAAATTGTACCAGATGGCAAATAGACGAGGATTATATTAAAATAACAAAACTATTTCATCCTTCGTATACAACATGCTGACATTGAACTCTTCAAACTGAATTAGTACCTAATATTTCCGTACTGAATCAAGTTTATAAGAGAAACATTTCTTTATAGATCGTAAATGATAAACAGAACTAAACAAGACACTAATGTTACCAAAAAAAAAATCACCTTACGATTTTCAGTTATATTTACTAGGAATTTTTTACTCATTAACAGTTTAATGAACACTGGGTCGTTATCAAAGTCGATATACTTTTTTTTACATACTTATTTTGCAGAGTATATTGAAGAAGTCAGAGGAAGTGACTTTTCTGAATTATCAGATACATGCTGTTTGACTAAATTTTCCTCAAATTTGTGGTTCCTATTTGAATTCATGCTGTATGTACGGAGGAGGAAGCAAGTTGCAATTCGTGGTGCTAACCTAGATATTCACCGCTAAATTTCCTGGTTGCTTCAAATGCATCCCGGCGTTTGTAGCTGGGCTTGTAACACACTTGCTTAGCTACTTGCGGTTCTTGTTCTTTGATTAGAGTTGAGGAAGTTTTCATATTTCGTCATTCGAAATAACGTCGATTACTTTCTGCTGATTTTCTGGGAATAAGTGTCCTGTACGTTCTGTACAATTCTTGTACATTCCTATTAAAATGAGAGAAGCCTTGTATTCTATTAAAAGTCAAATAACATATTCCCTTAATATGCACCAGCGGCATTGTTGTAACTTATTCTTACTATAGAATAAGTATTGATTGGTTGTAAAGTAGACTGCACAAAGTAACTGGAAGGATTTGAAAACAGAATACAGGAATATTCTCGTCGTTCCTGAATGTATAAAAGTACTACTTATCACACTGTCCAACAGCTGTTTTGATCTGTAACATTCAATAGTCGTCTCTTATAGATTTTTGTGTGCTGAAAACGAATCCGCAAACCGTTTGTCGTCATCACCCTCAGTTTTCGAGCAATTCAATTTTGAAACAAATGCAAATTTTTAACTTTGAATATCTTTTATGTTCAATCAGTAATAGTTATTCGGTTGCCTGTTCGGTCAAATTATTCTATGAACCCTCAGGAACACAACGATATAAGTTATTATTGAATTATAAACATTTAAATATATTTAAACAAAGATCAAAGGGAAAAGGACACCCGAAATGCACCAAATTTGCAGATATTCTTTCTATATATTTCAAAAGCTAAGGGTGTAGGAGAAAATCTGACTACTCTACGCGATGCAGCAGATATTTTTCCTCCGGAAACCATCGACAGAAGTGGTAAAACACCTTTTGTTTTCAATACAGAAACGAACGAGTTTGGCAAAACGTGAGGCGCGGACAGTGGTAGTCATGCGCGTTACGCTATTCTGTGACGCTTAGCGGCAGTGGACGCGCATCTCCATTGACTACCACTGTCGGCAACGCACATTTTGCCAAACTCTTTCGTTTCTGTATTGTAAACAAAAGGTGTTTTACCACTTCTGTCCACGGTTTCTGGAGGAGAAATGTCTGCTGCATCACGTGGAGTAGTCAGATTTTCTTCTAGACCCCTAGTTTTCGAAATATGTAGAAAGATATCTGCAAAAATTGGTGCATTTCGGTGGTCCACTTTTCCATTTCCTCGTTGTTTAAACATATTTAAATGTTTATAATTCAATAATAACTTATATCGTTGTGTTCCTGAGGGTTCATAGAATAATTTGACGCCAAAACCGGATAACTATTACTGTTTGAACGCAAAAGATGTTTAAAGTTAAAAATTTGCATTTTTTTTCATAAACGTATTTCTCGAAAACTGCGGATGATGGCGACAAACGAGTTGCGGATTCGTTTTCAGCACACAAAAATCTATGAGGCGGCTATTACATGTTACAGAACAGAAAAAAGTTAAATTTTGGTGGGCAGAGTCATTAGAGAGAGCTTCATGTTCAATGGGATAAGTTTAATGGCCGTTTAATGAGATAATTACGATTGTGGGGCAAGGTTTTGTGATACCAATTATTGTACGCTTTTATGAACGTATACATACTCCACTCAGTCTGTCAAAAGTCACCTGTGTTCTGTCCATGACACAACTGAATCTACAACTTAATCAATTCAGAAACTCACCAAGAGCTCAAAGCACGTTTAACATTTCGAAGAGAATTGACAACAATGTTCCTTTGGTGCCAATGCACTTTTGGTGCCCAGATTTGGCAAATTATATTTTACTATCTCAAACTTTGTTAAAACCTTTGCCTACGGCAACTACTGTTTCCAAGCTTACCTATATCTTTCTTTTACAGACTTCTTTCAGAGCTTTTCTTTCAAAAAATTATCTTCAAACTGCCCATTTTACAAACACCAAACTTGTTTTACTTCATAATCAATCACATGTTAAATATTTTCTATTTGATATGATTATTGATTACTCTTAATGAAACTCATTTGTTATTTAATATAATATTTTGATTCTTGTTTCATCACATCCAAGTATAGGTGATCTATTTATTTCATCCGTTCTGTTATTTTCGTTGGTATTTGTTACTTTAATTTTACCTTATTTGTCCGTTCTCAATGTTATATCTTTTCGTATTCATCTTTGATTCTCGTTAATTACACATTCGGATGCCCATTTAAATATAGGTACCTGCAATTTACAAATAAATATCACTATGTATAAATACACATTCGTTGTATGTCGTCGCAGATGTTACTTCGCGTTTTCATTAATTATCCAGCTACAGAAATTCTTTCAGGGCACATTCGTACTGTTCTTATCTTAATTACAAGGTGTAAGATTTATTGTGGCAGAGGGAAGTGGATCTCCTATGTATAGATGGTGGCAAAGATAGGCACCGAGGGTTCGCCTAACTCGCTGATAAGAGAAGTTCGGCGAGAAAGCGAAAGATCTTCGATTCTCGTTCTTCAATGAACTTCAGTAAACCGATGTGATGACTTTTCTATGGATATCCGAGGCGTTAATTTTATTATTAGGTTTGTAGAATTTAATCTGATGCATCCGTGAATTTTGCACTGTAAGAAATATTTTAAAAGGGGGTCAGCAAAAGCGCGATGTATACGGCGTAAATATAATTCCAAACTACATTTAACAATGATATTATCGAGTCGTACAAAAGACGCGGAGGACTTTGCCAATAGTGATCCTCTAGAGAGTGATCGGAACAACGTATATCGTCGCTGATTGGTTGCTGCGATTTGGAGCAGAAGCGGAAGTAGACAGAGAAAGAAACTGTAAAAAAGAAAGAGACAGAAATACTGATAGAAAGAGATAGAGTGAACGGTTAGGTTATGTTTATTTTCGGTTTTGCTCCAAATCTTGAAAAATGGCTGCGGTTATACCGATCACTCCCTGGAGGATCACTATTTCCCAATGGCGAATAGCACACCCTGGCGGCGGGGTCGTAGCGTCCGTCCCGTGGCGCCACCATCGGGTCTGCGTTTGCCCAGGTTCTCCCGCGCAGACGGTCCCAACCGATGTTGCGGACCTGCAGAACGGATTTTCTTACAGCACGCACAATTTATTACAATTTAAACTGGCGACGCTACTGTACCTACTTACCATCAACGAATTATAGAAGATATTAAATGTGTATGATGTCCCAAAGGAGTGTGATTTCTTGAAGAAATAAACTGAAAGCGCAAACTAAAATTTGATTGAACGAGCATTGGTTTCCGAGAAAATTGATTTTGGATATATGTGTACACGTAGGACATGCTATACCTAGGTAATATCGAGCAATACTGTGGTCATCACTTTTCCGTATGGATCTCGCCGCATGTTTTCAAGTGGCTCCGGAATGGTCAATTAAAAAGAAAACATGAAATATACAGGAAAATGATGTATAAGTACTACATAACAGTAACCTACAATTTTCTTTAGCGACTTCAGTAGTTTATGTGTATATTAATATTATCAAAAGTAGAGTAGAAAAGATATTTTGTTTGACATTTCATAAACTCGTCTCTAGCAGAAAAATAAGAAAACTGAGTCTAGCTTGAATTTCTATTGAGTCTATAACATTTATGTCAATATTAGCATTGCATACAGAAAATAAAAAATATATTCTGCTTAACATTCTAGATTTGTTTCTATAGCACAAAATTACGAATATATTGTCCGACCTTCATTTTTATTAAACATTCACGTAATTCTTAACATTACCCAGTGTAGAGTAAAAACGACATTTCGCTTAACAGTTTATATACACTTCTGTAGGAAAAAATACAAAGACTAAACCTAACTTACATTTTTGTTGAAAATAAAAATATACAAAATACAATGTGTTTGACTGCATGTGGAAGAAAATTTAAGGAGCGATTCTACATGAAAAGTTAAGTCGAAAATACGGAATAAATTTTTTTAATATCGTCTTTCGTTTTCGAGAAAATTGACTTTGAATTAAGCGTCTGCGAAAAGCGTGACGCATTCCCCTTCCCATACAGCACACTCTCGTTGCAGCATAGTTGCAGCGTAGTTGCGGTGCAAGATTGCAACGATGCACGCAACGTTGCCGCAACTATGCAGCAATAATTCTATGTCCGCTTGCTGCAAAGTTGCACGGCAACTTTGAGGCAACTTTGCACGGCAACTTTGAGGCAATAGGTACAAATGAAAAAAAAAAAATAATGCCAACCGTGAGATGCGAACTGACGACCTCATGGTTACTAGTCGGGAGCGCTAGGCACTCGCCCACGCTGTTCGTTGGTCATTACTTTCAATCAAATGTATATAAGGGAACTCCACATTTTTCAAAGTCGATTTTCTGGAATTTGGCTGAATTCTTACTATTTTGGAAAATTAAAGTCCGAGTGAAGACCTTCGCGTACACTAAGTATAAACAATTTCTGAGATGGACAGTCCTGAAGGCCCCCTTGTTAGTGCCGCGTTTCGACCTGATCTGTCCCACTGTGCGCCGTGCTCGCCTTCATGGAAACATCAGCTTGGCACATGGCACCAGTAAAGTAGATTCTGACTTATGCTTGGAACTGATTAAATGGTTGCCTTCTCCGACATATATTTTATATTTTAGTTCATTATCCAGGATGTCCGCGGGAACAGTAAACACCTGGATATTTCCTAACGAATTCGAGATATAAAAGAAATTGTTTATATGAAATTGCATGGTTGGAGGGGGCAAATTTACTGGGGCAGACGATTTTTTTCTTTGATTATTATTTTACGAGATACGATGATCAATTTTTTTTTAAACGGAACTCTTTTTTTTTAATAGATCACTTGATAGTGCGTTTCAAGACGATTTCAATAAGGTATAATGTATAAACTTTATTTCCGCCGGTTTTGGAGATATTATATTTTAAAATTTGCTAACGCCGCAAAGTTGCGAAAAAGTTGCGGCATAGTTGCGGCAAAGTTGCAGTGCATTATTGCAACGCAACTATGCAGCAACAATTCTATGTCCGCCCCGTGCAATGTTGCACGGCAACGTCGCAGCAACCATACATCGACATTGCGCTGCAACTATGCAATATCGCAACCAAGTGCAAGGTTGCTGCAACCATCCTGCAACTTTGCCGCAACGAAGTGTGCTGTATGGGTTACCACAGCATGCCATTTAGGCGCCTAAAACTATGCTTCGATGCAGGCGTACTCAGCTAAAATTCAAAGTCAATTTTCTCGAAAACGAAGCGCGATATCAAAAAATATGTTTCCATATTTTCGAATTATTTTTTCACGTAGAATCACCATTGAAAGTTTCTAGCACCTGTTGTCGAACACCCTGTATATACGCCGCCATAACGAAATCAACAGGCCACTGAAGGCCATTGCTCCGATTACGAGGCACTCTCTGGATGCATACACATAAGCCCAAATTCAATCGACTGCTCATGGCCATTGAAGGATTAATCCTAGCGTAATGGCCGGTTACTTCTCCGTCCAACTCCTCGTCCTTTCACGCGGACATGTCTGTACACGCTCTCCATCTCTCAAACAGGGAGATAAATTGACATGACGTACAAATAGTGGCCGCATTTAATGCAATTCGCAGTCAGGAAAGTAATCTTTGGCAGCAGATTATTTAGACTGATTGTAGAGAGCTTCACTCCTATTTATATGTATGTATCAGTGCCGCCTTATCGTTTTCGGGGACCCTTGGGCGAGCTCCATAAGTGGCACTCTAAATTAGTGTAAATTAAATAAAATAAAAAATACAATATTATATTTAATTCAACGAGAAATTTTAGGTAGTTTATGTTTCGATGACATCATTGTTGAATTCATTTAAATGAAAAACAGGAAAAGAGTAATTGCATCATCGTCATCTGCCTTGAAATAAGTCGTTACGACACATTTACGAATTCCAATCCACGAAAAGGGCCCAATATCCAGTAATTTTAAGTATTTTGCGTATATTCATTCAATATTTTTTCCGCATTTTACCAAATAAATATTATTTCAAAATGAATAAGTTTAAAACAATTAAATAAATAAGATTAAACGTGGGGTCCATTCCACGAAAAAGGGGCCTCTTTTTAAAATCTAAATTTTGATGTATTTGTTATTTTCTTTCAGTCACAGTTTTCTAGCTTTTACATCCCTACTTTTTTTTAATTTTCCAATTTCTATACTAGCTGTAAGTACCCGGCGTTGCCCGGGTAATACTTCGAATATCACGGAGTGTCAAGTGGGTGAAATAAGAGGGAGGGGGTGGGATTTCCAGATTTCATGGTAGCCTATATTTTCCGCAGGGTTCTAGAGAGTAATTATGCAAAATTTGGTCCAGATCGGTTAAAAACATCGGGATAGAAAGTATCCTATATGTTATTCCAGGTCCTAGACTACGTATACGCAAAATTTCAGAAAGATCCGTTACGTAGTTGCCACGTGATTGAGTAACAAATATCCAAATTTCCAAACATCCAAACACACTTTCGCATTTATTATATTAGTAGGATTAGATCATCCTATAATCCGGAATTTAATTTTTCGGTACATACATTAAACGAAAATAAACTGTTACAGTTTACAGGGGATGCAGATATTTAAACTTAATTTGTTTTACTACAAAGCGTAGAATATAATCTTCCTTTGGACGAAACCAAAGAAAGAACAAACATATAACATCCCACTCTCTACACGCAAAGTACACAATATCTCTACATAGTATATTAATTCCACCAATAGAATCTTGCGATTATACAAAAAAACATAAAAATTGTTTTGTTAATGATCAATCAATGGTATACCTATATTTTATTTTCTCTCATTTTTTACAATCCTTTCGTATATTTCTACTGCGTTTTCTATCCCCATTTTATAAAATTCCATTGATTTTATATGAATATATTCTTCAAGAAACTTCTTCGACTTCCGCTCTTCATCTCATTTCTGAACCAACTTTGACACTGACACTACTAATCTCCCCGTGCACTTAACAGATGTTGGCCTTGTTTTCATGATTAAACTTGTTTAACATAACATGCCGAATATACTCTTTCGTCGCATTCTTTTTGTAATAAGTAAAATAATCAAAATATACACACTCGTCAACTTTTGATGCAGTACTATTTTTAGAAGATCTCTATGTAAACTAGTATTCATACCAAATCAATAAATAAAGCTTGTGTCAACTTATATTGTTTCAAACTTATAATTAGTTGTCAGAAAAACTGTATTAGGGAAGATCGGGGTAAGATGACCATATTAAGCAAAAATTGGTATAATTATGTTATTTATTATACAAGCAAAAACAATTTTATGCATACAGATCTTATATGTTTTAGTCACTTAAATGTCAATATGAAAAAACATAATTTGAAAGTTACCTGTAGCAAAAAATGAAAAACTAATTCTGAATGAATTGGTAATCTTATTCAACCATTGGGTTGGTGGCAAACTTCTTGGAAAAAGATGGTTACTTATACTAATTAGTGAATACAATTTTTGCATTTTGTTGAAAATAAGTACGTATTATAATAAGAAACTTTATTATTTTATCATAGTTTAGTTATGTTGGTAGTGTAAGCGGAAAGTGAAAGGTCTCAACCGCCTTGCTTCCTCCACTCACTCCTTAATCAGAATACAGTCTTGTGCAATGGAGAATGGTGGGAGAGCAAAGCCAAAGTTATATTTTTATGTTCATTTTTATGAAGATTTAGCTGAAACTATTATACAATTATCTTTAAAACAAAAAAGTGAGTGTTCATTTAACTTTCTTGTAATTGGTGCAAGATTCTCGTCACCAGTATAAACACTTGAAACATTAAATCCAGTCCTCCAAAGTCCAAATTAAGGCGGATCTACATATAAATAGCTCATCACATCCATGATACACAGTAGATTCTTCGTTAGCCCCTTTATATTTCCTCTTACTTTGTTCTCTTTTTTCTCTTCATTTTTTGTAGTATTACTTTATTATTTTCTTCCTCCTGTCTTAAAAGTTTCTCTTTTAATCCAAACTCCTTGTTACCTAACCCACCATCTTGTCCCCTGTAGGTCACGTTCACAAATAGCATCAAAATAAACTTTAGACTTCAATAGAGATTTGGTCTCAAATCTGCAGTTTTATAGACGCCAAAATTTGCTTACTGTGCAAACTTTATCTTTAATTAACCTTTTATTAACTAACTCAGTTTTCAAGTTTTTATAAACCACGTGCTAAATACAGTAAATCCTCGTTATGAGCCCGCCGAACGGGGCTGGCGGCGGCCTCATAGTGGGTTGCCGACATGATTCTCTCTTTCCTACCCGACGGCAACTTCGTGTCTGACACTTTCGTTTCCTCTCGCTCGTTGTCCGGTTCTCTCACTCTCGTCCGCAGGCTTCCAAGAAATGGTGGGGATAGTCACCGGGCTGTCAACGGGAGGTAAAAAGGGTCTCATAACGGGGATTTACTGTATAATAGATTCCAAATAATCTCTGCTTTCGCGTCGTAAACTATATCATTAATTCATACGCATAGACGACATAACAAACAAAATCAATATGTATTACGAATTAAAGCAAAAAATGATATTTGTTATTTTAACCCCCCCCCCCCCCCCCCCCCCAAACTTATGGGACGACCCAATATATTATTTTAGGGAATCTTTCGTTTCTTTCTGAACCCTTTCAGTTGTGCTCGCGAGAATTACACACATCATACTGGCACGGATGATTATTTTGGAACTCCCAGAAGTATTATATTTATTCATTCATACGATGTTTCAGATTTTTCTCCTCACTATCCTCTTTCATCCCTCTGGGGTAGCAAGATAGATGAGACATAAATTGGGGAAGATGCTGCTGGAGATAGTCGCTCACTGGCCTTAAGCGACCAAAATCTTTCGCCCGTATTACAAGGTGTCCCACCCAATTATCTCCTCTCTTTAGTTGCGGCGATGGAAGAAATATTTTACAAGAACGTTGAATACTTTCAAAGACCGAAAGAACATTCCAAGGAAAATTATTTTTCACTACCAGTTTTTGTCAGAATTTTCAAAGTCACCTAAGCTTTTCGCAAGGAAAAACATATGTTTTTCTCTTTCTTGTAATTCACATTAACATCCATTCAAACATGTAGAATACAATGACCTTAAAATTACTTTCCCGTCCAAAATATAAAGTCAAATACGTATAAAACTTATTCTCTTCAAGACCCCACCTTTCAACGACAACAGAAGACAACACATGAATGTAAATAAAAATGTTTATCCTATAATTTATTATATGAAGAGATCTGGAAAATGCTTATGAAACATTTTTCGCGGCAGTGCAAGTAGAAAATATAATTAGGTGGTTTGTTTTAGGTCGTACACGCTGGATAGTAAAGCATTATATAAGATGCTTTTTTAATTGGACGTATGTATGTAGGTTTGAATATTATAAGATTGTTTCACACTTCTATTTGCTAATGTACATATGCAGTGTCGCGCACGAAAAAGGAAGCATGCGGTACACAGAGTACACCTGCTGTATGTTCACCATATGACCCATTAGGCAATGAACGTGGGCGGAATGTGCGTCCTGTATGTCGTATTATCGCGCGTATATCGGGCCTGCCAATAACAGCCGCTTATGAACGACCTATCCTTTCGTAACACGGTCGAGCTGTAATTCCAAGACTTATTGCAGTGATACGATCACGAGAAATTCGATGTCACATGAGAAAACTTCCAGAGAAAGCAAACGGAGGAAAATAGGGGCACAGGGGATTAAAGAATGAAAGCATCTGTATCAATATCGACGTCATGAAATGGAGATTCAGAGAAGCGGAGGGAAAACGTCATTCGTGTGGGGATGAAGGAAGGAGTCAAGATTTTCGAGTAAACGTTGAAATTAGAAGAGAGTGGAAATAGAAAAGTGAGACGTAAAACGTGGTAACAGCTTAGGACTGAACCTTGGTGTGATGAAAGAGAAAAAATTGAAAATAGGACAAGATCGAAAGTAAATCAAGGAGTGCAATTCTATGTGAATCTGGCTCTCATAGCCAAAGCAATATGAGGAATACAGATAAAAAGGATACAACAGGGGATGGAAAATTGAAATTTGAATAAATTTCTGTGTCGTGTTAGGCAGGAAGGGAATCATATAGAGAATGATTAAAATAATAATAGTTTATGAATAACTTTTGGTATCGCAAAAGGATTTGTACGAAATTCTCGTGATACTAACTATACTAATTAGTGCTAATGTAATAGGTCAAAGTTTCTATATGTGTCTTATCAAACGTCCTACATAATATCGGCCTGGAGTATTCAACCAGGAATTCCAACTTATATTATCTCCTAGAGGACGCTCACATTAGAATTGTGAGCATTAACATTTCATCAGTCCTCTTGTACACCATAGAGGGTAGTTCAGTTCTCCCTAATTTTGACTGATTGATTCATTTCTTTTTCATTCATTGAATAGGGCAATGAATATCACGAGTCATTATGATGACATTGATGACTGGCTAGGATCTCTTATACTGTAGTCATCCAACGGTATCTTTCTCCATTTTAGCAAAATGATGAAGAATTTCTTTATTTATTTATTTAAACCAACTGTGGTTTATATAGCAAATACAGTATACATGTAGTTTATATAGCATACCATTTACAAATTACAAGCTATCAGTTTACATAACAACATTTACAATATATAATATTTATATTTTACTTGGCAGTAGTTACATTTGTACATTACATTTTTAAAAAAAATTATAGATAAATTTAAGACTTTCGGTATCGGGTTCATATAGAAAAGAACTAAGAGAAAGTGGTAGATAATACTTGCGCCTGACAATGAGGCTATAAAAAAGAAACTTTTTTAAAAAGCCTTTTTAGCGTCATATATAATGCACATTTCTGACTAAACGAATAGGATTTTTTAAACCTTATGATGTTAATAAACTTTATGTCAAAGCACAAGTCACACAAGTTTCAATTTATTTCTTTGTAATTAATTGAAATAGAAATGCTTCATTTTCGACAAAAACGACTGCCTAAGGTCGGTATCATATATATTGGCCGGTGAGTTTCGTGAGGGGTATTCTCCCACCACATAGTTTGCCTGCCTCGGTGCTCCTTTTCTCAACGTTTTCTGACTCGCTCTCGTTCCATCTCCCTCTCGCCTTCGCAGAACAAGAGTGAGCCAGAAATGGTGGGGATAGTGCCAAGCTTCTGGGGTGTAGCCCAAACCGAGCTGTCAGCGTAGAAATACACACATCAGAATAGGTGTGCATTAGCTACGAAAAAATTCAGGAGCTTTATTGGTCAGAACATTGATACTTTCTCGATAGCTTTATCTCGTATTGGTCTACGCATAGCTTCGTAACGCACACAACTATTACGCTAAGAATAAATAACAGCCAACCGGCTAGGTTCAGACGGAGTCGAGCAGCGTTCCCGTTACCCCACCATACCCTGCGAGGACCATGCAACTCCAACTGACAAATCCTCGATCGTCAGATGTTGGTGGCTGATTTCTCCTTGATCGCTGTTCCCGGAAACGAATTCACCGGCGAATATATTTGATACCGACCTTAGTACGCTTAAGATTCTGAATTCCTGTTGGTGAAACATTTGCATGGGTCGAGTGGGTTGTATTTCTTTAGGCTATGATTACTAAGATCGTGTTCAGATATATTGGCTGGTGAGTTCGCTTTCGCGAGCAGCGCGCGAGGAGAAATCAGCCACCACCACCTGACGACCGTGGATTGGCAGTTGAAGTTGCTGGGTCCACGAAGGGTATGGTGGGGTAACGGAAACACTGCTCGACTCCGCCTGAACGAAGCCGTGTGGCTATTGTTTATTCTAACTCACCGCGCGACGACCAGGCGTAGCCCGAGAGAGAGTGAGAACGTAGAGAAAAGGAGCACCGAGGCAGGCAAGCGGTGTGGTGGGAGAATACCCCTCACGAAACTCACCGACCAATATATCTGAACCCGACCTTAATATCTAACACCTGTGTATGGTCTTTAGGGGTACTTCAGATGTACATAGTGCTGTTTGCTGTAGTTAGTATATACATAATTTCTTTTTCCTTTGTGGGCGCTCTTAAAATGTGACGTATAATATCATTTGTAATATACCAGGAAGCACTACAGATGAGTCTAAGGGTTTTTACCTGTAACCTTCTGTGGGATTTCAATGTTTGAGTTGCTAACTGAGCCCCACAATTGAATTTCGTCAGTACAAATTTGTTTCAATATAACTTTGCTACCCCGCTTTGTGGTATGGCACTTTGTTAATTTTTACTTGTAGACAAGCTTTTTTACGTAGGACGAATGTGATCTGTGTATTTAGATTTATGTTCAGCAACCCGAATGTTCTATTTTCCAAACCATTCTTGCATTCTGTTAACCTGATCCAGACAATTTTGAACGATGTTACTTGATTTTTGCGATTATTGTGTTACTTGGTTATAGTGAGTTATTATAGTGGAGGTCACATATCTTCGGTGGGCTGGCAAACGAGGATAATTGAGAATTGTTAGTTTTGCAGGAATTCACTTAGAATATTTAAAGTGCTATGTAAGATCAGGCGTTAAATATTGGATACGGGAGTTATGCCTCGTCCCATTAGACTTTCAAAATCTACCTCATATGCAGAAAAAAAAATACAAAATTGAATTAAAGTACAAATTGAACAAAAGGAACTTATTTTTATCTTCGATTCACAAAAACTAACAAACAAGAAACTATTTAGCTTGAGGTGAAATATTATTTTCTTCGTCACATGCATCGACATAACTCAACTTATACTGTTTTCCCGCTATTATATTGTATTTTTGACATATGCACATACAATCTCTGTTAAAAAAGCGGGAAAGAAGTGCGATGGACTGGTATACTGGGACCATAAACAAAGGACAGCAATGTAGAAATAATCTTAGCGTACTTATCCCGTTTTGATAAAAATTTGACTTACACACGTTTTCCTGCCCACCAGAGATATATTGGCTGGTCAGAGCGATTAAGGGGTAACTCCCACCATGCCGCTTGCCTGTCTCGGCGCTTGTTTCCTTAACGTTCTCAGTCTCCCTCGGGCTACGCCATATCCGTGGCCTCACTATACCCTTCGGGAGCACCACGAATTGACAAATCCACGAACAGGCGTAAGGCTCATCTTTAGACAGAGAGGGCCGATTTCCCCTCGATCGCTGTTCATCAAACCGCCCAGACCGGCCAATATTTATGACCCCCACCGTAGCATTGCAGTCTCACCTGCAAAGCAATTGTTGCATCGTCCGATGTTAGTCCTACTTCATCGCACCTACTTTTCGTAAAGGAAGAACAAGGCAGATAATAATTATGCACTGATCTGCAAATTGTTAATGTCCTCATTTCTCATATCTGAAAATATGTATATAATATTATCATGAATTGTTACATAAATCAGAAAAAGATTCGTCAACAAAATGTGAACGACATTTTCATACTATCGAAATGTTATTACTTCCTGACGTACGTCAAAGTCAGGCGAAAGGATTGTATGCCAGCAACTGATACCAAACGCTGCAAAGGTTTGCAGATTCCTGCACCATGCCAGCCAATTTCACGCGGTCGAATTTCGTGGCCCTTGAACTCGTGAGCACCACAATTATATTCGCATCACCTTCCAATTTCGCTGGTCTTGAGGCTGGTCCAAACGAACCTTCACCCGTTGCATCATGTTGCGCAGTGTCAGCACCTCTCCCTGAACTTGGCGGGTTTGCTAGCTGGAACGAGACAAAAGCATATAAGCCTTAATTGCTCCGTGTACGCGATGGACAATATAGTATCGCTCTATGAACAGGGCGTGGCGCGCGACAACCATAACCGTGTATATAATCATTTAGGTGTATCCGTCGATTAATGTTACCGATGCCCTATTTCCTACAAACTATACATAGTCAGGGTAACAGGGGCGCAAACAGAAACGAAAGATGACCTGGTGTTTTTGCTGTGAATATCATATTCGTTTCTATTGATGAATTAACATTATTGGACAAGTAAGACTCTTCATACCTATACCGTTAGTGGAAAAATAATGATCCGTTTCGAAAACACTAAAACTACCTTCACTGTACCTAACCTGGCTAACGCGCGCCGGCAATAGTCCAATATAATTGTAAATCCCTCGCATCAGACATTTTTTACGCATATTTTCAACAATTAATAACTCGGAAGCGAAGCTTCAAATGCAATTTCGTAATTCTTGATTTTCGTTTTATTTTTATATACAGAATTAGCCCTTAAAGTTTCTGACACCTGTTGTCGAACACCGTGTATAAAGTTTTAGACTGACAAACACAGTCACATATAGCAATAAAAATTATATCATACATTAAATAAATGTACATATATAATACCAATCGAATTTTTCTTTGTCTCTAAGAAACGAATATTACTATCTTGCAGGGGAAGATTCCCAACCTCGAAATACTAAAAATTATGAAAGTTTGGAGATATGTAGAAGATACATAGATATGTATAACACAATTTTTTTGCTGTTCAAATTTACTTTGAGGGGGTATATGGGTATATCGAAGTCAAAAAATCAAAATTTTCTTTCGATTGTTTATGATAGTCATCAGTCTTAGAAGTATTTTAAAAAAGATTTCATTAAAAAATTCGACAAATTGCGAGAGTTACAGCGTAGAAAGTAATGGGAGGACCAATGCAGGAAACGCGCCGCGGCAGGCTTTAACCCTTCGTTGACACACCTCTTTATTCAATCAACTTTGTCATACTGGGTGGCTCACACCCAGGGCAATATTTGAACTCTGCCATTCCCATCTGAAGAATTCCATCGTTATGAAAAAAAATCATGGATCATTTTCAAGGACTCTAGAATGTATTCCAATAGTTTTTTAATTGAGATTTTACCACAGTTTTTGTAGAAAAATTCTAGATTGTCATTTGTCGAGAAAAAACGAAGAAAATCTTCAAAAAAATGTAACTTACAAATTTCAATATTAAAGCTAAAAATCTACAGAGTTGTTGTTCAGATATAATATTTTGAGAAAAAAAATAGTTTGTAAATCGGCTTTGGAAAAAAGGTATTTATTTTGCATATACAAGGTAGGCTATTTCGGTAATTGAAAAAATAGAGATATTCCACGAATATCCTCGATATTCTACGTAGAATCTACGTATTTCAAAAGCGTAAAAGAGCGTAAAAATCATCTTATGGGTGGTTCACACCCAGAGTGTCAACGAAGGGTTAAAGCCGTTTTTCTCAAAACTATGTATCTCAAGACGGTGATCATCGTAATTCGAGAACGGATCAATATTTTTTGTTGAAATTTTAACTGAACCTACAAAACACTTTTCTCCACAATGTGGAATTCGCTCACTAAGATCGCACAACTTTAACAACATTTAAGGCAAAATTACTTCAGTAAAATCCTTCAAAGTTGATATTTGTTATATAACTCCCTGAAATTTTATTAAAATTTTGCGACCGAGTCCCACATTGTAGATTTTGAGTTAAAATATACTCACATACAGCAATTTAGCGTTTAGATGTGTCGATCAAACGGAGTCGTGTTCACCACATGGAGGTGCGCATTACGCAAGCACTCACTTTGACGTGTTATATATTAATTAATTTTTAATATTTTGTAAATATTCTTATTTAAAAATACATCTGACATCCCTAAGAAAAAAATTGTTAAAAGAGCAAAGGGTTTAAGTTATTACTGGCTCTACAATCTAGCTAAGAAGCAACCGTTGATTTTATCAGTCTAATACCCATGTAGGGGAAAGGGGGGCATGACGGGGTAGCGAGTAGAGCTGTTTCGAGACTCGAAACATTCGAGTAGCTTGAAGTTCGAACCGAGTCTCGGCTCGGCTCGGTTGTTTCGAGTCTCGAAACAGCTCTAGTAGCGAGGTAAGATGGGGTATTGTAAAAAAACCATAATCGAAAAATGCTAGACATTTTATGAAAGTACCAAAAGGAAGCCATTGTATTGTAACAGTTAGGTCGTTGATAAAAATAAGTGGGGGAGCACGCGTCTTTGGTTTGGAGCTGTGAAATCGTCCACATGCTGCGTGGATCTTATTCTGTGTACAAAAAAAACTTATAATAAATATATATTTAAAAATGGTAAGTCAATTATTTTTGTTACATTATAATCTCCATTCTATTTACTTTAATCTATAATATTAAAAATTGTAATATTTTTTTATTTGTTGTACAAATAACATCAGTCTCTGGAAAACGATGATTTCAGGCAAGATGGGGTACCCCATCATACCCCGGATTATGGTTATTCATGTGAGGTGGAACAACGCCATCGTTCTCTATTATAATTTAAGTCGAATTGGCGTTACTTTAAACTCGGATTTGAAAATGGTAAGAACATATAAGAAGAAACTAAACGAGGAAAATGGTTAAAACAAGTTATGAAGAAATCTGTAGATGAAGTTTTATTCAACTAAATAGGGTACAAGAAAGCTGCTCGAAAATATTGCCTTCAACAAACAACATTGGAACGTTATGTCCAAAAATTGAAACAGGGAAATGTGATTATGGGTTTACCATTAGGTCCATTTAAGAGTGTATTTTTGCAGTCAGATGTGGAAGAACTTGTCGAATATTTAAAAGATATGGTCCCACAACTTCTGTACGAGGGTAGGAAGAAAATAATTTAGAAGAAATTCATATTTACATCGATTGTGAAAATATTTAGAGGAACCGTGTTGCTCCATTTTTGGTATCCCGTCATACCCCGCGGCAGGGGCATGATGGTTTTCCATTACTTTTTTTTAAAAGTTTAATAACTTCAATTTTTTATTTAAATGTTTCTCAAACTATGTACCAAAGGTTAAGGTATTAACTTATAATTATATATTGATTCATAACAACTTAAATAAAAGGTATATTTATACATTTTTTTTGCATATTTGCTTAGCTTCCCCATCATACCCCCTCTTCTCCTACTCCCTTAAGGGGTTGATGAAGGGGGTTGAGCCTTGGAAATCTGGATATTTTTTAATTTGTGTTATAAATCGTGTATCACAAGAAAGATGTATATAATAATATTAAGCAGATATATTTTCATAGAAATAAATATTTTAATACGAATAAAAATTTTATTTTCAAAATACTTGGCGCTGCGAAACCAAAAAAATGTTAACTAATTGTCTTGGTTAATAAATGAAACAATATATAAAACAAGACAAGACACCATTGAGACAAGAAAGAAAGAAAAAGATTTTAATGCAACCTATACATATTTATTCAGTTTAGCAACACCAATTCGGTTTCGCAGCGCCAAGTATTTTGAAAATAAAATTTTTATTCGTATTAAAATATTTATTTCTATGAAAATATATCTGCTTAATATTATTATATACATCTTTCTTGTCTCAATGGTGTCTTGTCTTGTTTTATATTGTTTTATTTATTAACTAAGACAATTAATTAACATTTTTTCGTTAAATAATTAAAAATGGTATTCGTATAAAAATATTTATTTCTATGAAAATATATCTGCTTAATATTATTAAATACATTTTTGTCTTTGTATAAATAGCCATTGTAATTGGCGCAAATTTTGTATATCATTAGTTTTGTGAAGCTATTAATTTACGACAATGTTTTTAAGTGGGATTCTTTTTGATAGGATATTAATTTACAACAATGTTTTTAAGTGAGATTCTTTTTGATAGGATATTAATTTACGACAATGTTTTTAAGTGGGATTCTTTTTTGACGGGATTATATACTTGGCGCACTTTTTGTACCTTTTTTTATAAAAAGGTAATTTTGTTGGGATTTCACACATTTTTTAGTGTTTATTGATGACTGGATAATTTTATCACCCTTTACGGGTTATTTTTTTTTAATATATTGTATTGTCATCCAAAATACGCACGCCTGCAAAGCTTCAAAACAATTGGATTAGAGGAATTGGTTTAAATTTCAGTTTTCAGATATGAATCAAACATACAAGAAGCAAACAGTCACAATAAATTTTTTTCTCTGACGTAGATCACATTGCATCATCTTCTGCTTCGATTATCTGTAAATATATAAAAGCCATATTTTTTAGTTACAACATAACGTAGAACTTATAGAAAAAGAGTGGACTTTTGCTATAGATGTAGAGACTACATAATGTGTCCGAAGGAGGTGAGAGCGTATGGCAGAAAGTCTTGTTGGAGGAAATTTAAATGCTAATGGTAATTTAGTGAAAATGAACGAAGAGACCCAATATTTTTAACGCACAGATTATTGGTGTTGGAATAAAATTTATTTAGCATGTTTATTGGTGAATTGAAATATTGTTAATGGGAAACTAATTAAATTAATGAATAGCGTGGGAGCTACTGTGGATTTTAATAAAGTAGTAAGAATATCTCTTACAAAAGATTGAAAAGTATCAAGGGAGATGCGTTTTCAGCGTACTTTCTTCACTAATGTGACTTACTCTAGATTGCAAGCAGTACGCCATAATTTTCTTAATTCTTAACGCTACGCTAATTTGAAAAATTTTGTCCATTTACCTTATTTGACAAATTTCCAAAAACTTGTGCGAAACAAGATGCTTCTCTGTCTATCTAACCTTCTGCGGACAACCTCCAAACCCGTGCATCCCCTTCATTTCTATTCAAGCCTGTGCGTCCCCTTCATTTTTATCCGAGCCTGTGCGTCCCCTTCATTTCTATCCAAGCCTGTGCGTTCCCTTCATTTCTATAAGCTTTACATATAAACTCTAATGTAAATATAGTTTGCTGGTATAAGAACAATATATTATTTTGTAGAAACTTGTGCGAAAGAAGATGGTGCTCTGTCCAACCTTCTGCAGACAACTTCCAAGTCTGTACGTCTCCTACGTTTCTATAAGCTCTACATAAATAGTCTATTAAAAAATTTTGGCGACTTACCTTGTTAATTGAGACAATAATTCAGTGTCCTAAATGGTGTGGAAACTCGTGACATTTCAAAAATTTTGACAAGTTTCCTTATTTGACACTTCGCAGGTTATGATTGTTTGACACTAGCGAGGTTACGTTTATCTCCACAGATGTGCTCTCTATCTGGCTGTCACGTGACAAAAATTTGTTACGCGATTGGCCGAAAGTGCCGAAACCTTCATCCAATGAACGACGCGCATATTGGAGACATTTCCTCTCCCTTTCATGTTCCCCTCTTGCCTACACTTGACGTTGACGATGCTTAATTCTTAAGAACGTGAAATTCGTCAAATTGGAACTTTGCATTGAAATATCTCAGCTCATAACGCACGTGGGACCAAACAAAGACACTTTTCTTATGCAAATCAAACCCAAACTATCCATTAAGACCATTCAAAATCTAATCGGATCAGCCGTTATTGAGATTCAATAATCTCAGGGTTTTTGATAGCGTGTCGTGGCGTAATAGAGACACTGTGCGTCTCGCGCTGCACATATAGCTATATACTTGGCGCGAGACACTACTGTGTCTCTTGATACCAATCAATTATCACGTCTAATAGTAGATAGCTACGTCTAATTGTAAGTATATGGAAGGGTTAGATACCTTATACAATAAACCAGCAATCTATTCATACAGTTGATCACGATTCTGATTCCTGCATCGTTTACAGCTTATATGGGTGATACATTAATAGATAAGATGTCCTCAAATTAGTTCGAGGATTGCTTTCAGAACTCCTATCCGATCAGATTGGACAGATCTACATCAAGGAGATTCAACAATCAATCCTGCTGTAGTGCACTAGTGTTCTAGCTAGTTCATATGTATGTACGTTGTGACTGAAGGGTTTAGATGATTATGGAGGAGTATGATCTGGCTATTGTTGAATTCTGTATTACATGGCCATGATCAGATCTGCATGCCGTTTGTAGAATATGTAGAAGTCTTACAGGACATTGTTACTTGAAATATAAAAATTGCTCAAAAATACACGAAAGGAATTGTTTGGTATAAAGACACAATTATACGGACTTCAAAACCAAAGAACAGGCCCGGCGGAACTCATTACGTAAGTTATGGGTCGCATAAGGGCACGAGCCGAAGGGGGCGCTGAAACACTATATCGCATGCTTAATAATAAAGAAATCCAACTTGCACATTAACAAAATGTAAATGTAATTCTTTTTTTGTACTGTATGAAGGTGAAACCTATTAAATAGGAAACAGGTGCAAAAATTTGGGGGAGCCAACAAATTTTCTTGCTTAAGGGCGCCAACCATCCTCGCGCCGGCCCTACCAAAGTGGGGTGAAAAGTTTCTTATAAACCCACACCCTATTTCACACTAAAGTGATTCGTGGTCATAGTACCGATATATGGCAAGTTGTAATATGAGATGTCAAGTCTTACTTATGATATGATTCATAAGTTATGAATAGCTGAACATGACAGTTATATATGTACCATCTCAGATATTAAATTGTACCAAAAGAATTACTGAAACACAGGAATTGTTAAAACATTATACTCAAGTAAAGCAGAAGACATATTTACATCCTTAATTTACAATTAATATTACGATTGCTTTAAATTATCTGATTGTTTTAGATTGTCATATATGTCGTGATTTAGCTGAAAAGGTATGAGTATCCAGAAGGAGGAAGTATTTCGATTGTCGATCAGAAAGTTCAAATGTAAAGTACACAAAAAAAGACATGGAGTTATTAACTTAATAAGAAATAAATTTCACTATTATATTCGATCAAGTTACGATCACATTAATTTTATTAACTTTATTAAGATGATTTAAATCTTTTTATTTTGAAAAATAGACACAGTATACTATGTACGCATACAGGGTGGGGCAAAAACTTCGATCACCTGGAATGTCTTATTTTTAGAAACATCCAGAAACATTATTTACAAAAGTTGTATGGTCCCGAGGGTGCCATAACATATCAGTAATAATTTTTTGGTAATTATGCAGAACAGATGTTTCCACCGATTTCAATGATTTTTGGATATGTTGTCGGGCACATGATTCTGAACAATTTTTTCCTATACATATTACCACCGCTCGACCTTCGTTTCCAAGATATTCGCAAAAAACTGCTGCTACTACTAGAATGTATTCTGCCGTATACCTACCTACAGTACGCGTCCGTGGCAGCGTATGCGCCAGCATGGGACAAAACAAATGACGAAGCTGACCTTTATTTCCGAGATATTTGCGAAAAACTTCTCTTGACATTTTCCGACTCAACGCATTCTACTTTTCAACTTGTTCCAGGTATTAGTATTGGTTGTGGCTAGATTAGTGCGGGCGGGGGGGGGGGGGGGCACCCGCTCGCGGGCGCGTAAAGCATGGTAGCGAACCGATGTGAGTTGGGATGTTGACGGGAGTCCCTACACACCCAACAGGTGCTCTCGAAGGCTCCCTCTTCCTTGCAAAAAAATTATGTTTTAGAACTAGAGTCATCCTAATATCCGGCGGCACCGGCACCGCCGAACAGAGTCAAGGTGTTGACGGGCATCCGCTAGTTCCTGCTTCAAATCTCGAAACTCACATCGGGTCCCTACCATGCTTTAAGCACCCGCGAGCGGGCGCGCGCATCCCGTACCAATCTAGCCCCAACCAATACTAATACCCGGGACAAGTTGGAAAGGGGAATGCGTTGCGTCGGAATAAATTAACAGAAATTGTTCGCAATTATCTCGGCAACGAAGGTCGAGCGGCGATAACATGTCTATAAAAAAGTTGTTCAGAATCGTGTCCCCGACAACATATCCAAAAATCATTGAAATCGGTGAGGAAACACCTCTTCTGCATAATTACCAATTTTTTTTGTAGGTGGAGGCTTGTCGAAGATTTCAAGGTCACCTCAAATTTTTTTTATCCTTAGTTAATGAAATCGTCTAAACATCCGCTATTCTATTAGAGATAAAAAAAGTATAGCTTGTCATTTAAGAAAATAGGGGTGACCTTTAAAATCTTCGTAAACCCTCTACCTACAAAAAGATTATTACTGCCATATAATGCGTCCCGTTTGATTATTACTGTCATATAATCGTACAACGTTTGTAAATAAAGTTCTTTCATATCTCTAAAAATAACGGAGATATTCCAGGTGATTAAAGTTATTGCCCCACCATGTATACCATAAGGGCGCTCTTAGCACGCTTCACTAAACTCCTTGTGTGGGGACGTGTAACTCCCATTAAATAGGTTTATACCAGAGTTGGGCGAAGATAACATCTAGATAACATCTAGATAAAAGGTCCTTTACGTTCATTCGTTATTTGAAGATCAAATAAGATGATTTATTCGAAGTGCCTTTCAACTTGAATTTCGAATAACGGTTCAACTTTCATCCTATCTTCATCCTAGAAAATCAAATAACCGACCTGAGCCTTTGCGGCCTGACCGGCGCGCGGTCGCCTACCGGTCAGATTCTACAGAATCTGAATTTGTTTATTTTTCATCGTATCAATATGAAAGTGGCACCAATGAATTCCTGGCGTTCTCCTGATTAATTGGGCAGAAAATAATTGAAATTGGACTATTTTTAACGAAACGGGCTTTGAACTCTGCAAAAAGATTTCTCACGTAATATCCTTAATTATGGTCCGAATTATATTATTTTTGGGCCATTTTCATCGGGAAGACATAAGGAATCGATTGGTAATACTTTTATCAACACTTGTCAAAAACATGAACATTTTATGTGGCCCGTCGGTTTTATTGCTCTGGGCTGTCAACGGGCGGTCTACTGGGGTCCGAAGGTCCTCGCTCGCAGCGAGAAAGCAAAACAGTGGGGTGGAATTTACCACATAAAATGTTCATGTTTTTGAGAAGTGTTGATAAAAGTATTACCAATCGATTCCTTATGTCTTCCCGATGAAAATGGCCCGAAAAATGATATAATTCGGACCATAATTAAGGATATTACGTGAGAAATCTTTTTGAAGAGTTCAAAGCCCGTTTTGTTAAAAATAGTCCGATTTCAATTATTTTCTGTCCAATTAATCGGGAGAACGCCAGGAATTCATTGGTGTCACTTTCACATTGATACGATGAAAAATAAACAAATTCAGATTCTGTAGAATCTGACCGGTAGGCGACCGCGCGCGGGTCGGGCCGCAAAGGCTCAGGTCGGTTATTTGATTTTCTAGGATGAAGATAGGATGAAAGTTGAACCATTATTCGAAATTCAAGTTAAAGGCACTTCGAATAAATTAGCTTCAACCTAGGCGCTTCGAATGAAGCTAACTTTATTTGAAAAGTTATTTTATTCGATTTTTAACTAGATGATGCCCATCTCTGGTTTATACACTTCATTTATACTCCTATCGTACACTTACTAGTAAATAATTACTACTAACTCTACAAGAAATATTTCGTTCAAATGAGAACAAGATAAAAATTAGTATCATTTTTCACATAACAAGGCGAAAGTGAAATATTTATTATAAAGAAATGGGTCATCGCATCAAAAAAATAGTATGCTACATTTTAGATATTTTATCTGTGAACAATAAAGTCATGGTCTTTCTAATTTCTGATAAACCTGGGCGTCATAATTTGATACACCGCTCACGCGGCGGAGTTTCACGGGACCACACATAACTCGACCATTTTTTAATATTTCTGTGCAATACCTATGCGATATATTCATTGATTCATGCCCTAAGTATAGAAATAATTTTCAACCTCATAGTATCTTAAAAAACAATCGTGGATTTTGGTGCTGTTTTGAGCGTCTCCGGGTGGCGTAATCCCTTAAGGATAAACATGAATAATTGTTTAGTTTTTGATTTTTAGAGTACATAATTATTTTATTTATATCACCATCGTGTGAAGTAATGAGTGAAATTAATTGAGGAGGTATGAGTCGTGAATCGGAACGGTAGAAGAAAGGTGGGAGAAGAAACAAATCAAATAGGTGTGCGCGTTTCGTCCTGGGCCTGAGAGTGGACAAGGTTTTACCTAGCAGACACTACCATAGACGCGGGAATGTTATATAGAAGGTAGGACGAAACAGGTAAGTATCAGAATCGGTGGTTGAGTGAGAACTTGCGAGGGACCAAGATCGATTCAAATAGCCTTTTGTGGCCAGAGCGGAGGCATCCCTGCATAATAAATACAGAAAATAATAAGAACATAAAATAAAAAACAGTAAATAATATGTCATTAATTCACTTACAATTTGGGTTTTCAATATGAGCTCACCATGTCCATTGGTCCACTTGGTTAGTATTAAGTCGTCTTCATAAAAATAAAAATATTTATTTTGAACTTGTTGATACCTACATTTTACTTACTTACATTAAGTGACATATTTTACCCAGACGTATGCTTTGACCTACTATTACTTTCACTAAATAATATTCAACTCTGATGAGTGTCGAAATTATTAGTAGGAAAATAATTTCTCTGACTTGTACAATTGGTGAGAAGCCTTTGAACTCGATTTTTTTGCAACTTGATAGTAAAGAATTAATAATAGAAATATTCGTTGCTAACAAATTTCACGTATTACAACTACCACATACCTCTAACATGTGAAACCGGCGTATCTACTTCATACCTACCAGATTTCAACCTCTACAATATCTGTGAATACTTATTAGCAGTGGCGGACTGGCCAGGGTGTCAGCTAGCCCAATGGCAAGTGGGCCCTGTGGCCCCTTAAACACTGTACTTAATCACTGAAAAATACAAATTTATTTCACAAAAATTTGAATTGTTCTTTATTGCTATTTATGTATTTTTTGAAATTTCTATTTATTTCTTATGTGTAACAATTAAATGATGGCCTTATAGTTGTGGGTGGACCCCATTTGCCTCCTGGCAACCAATATTCTTAGACTCAGTCCACTGCCTATTAGTAGATATCATCATCTTTACTTACAATTACAGTAGCGGACAAAAAAGTTTCCTACTTTTTCGATCCACTCTACCTCTATTATTTTTTAACATCAACTAATAACTGCAGCATATGCCCAATATACATATTCTGATATAGAATTTCAAACTGTATAAAACCCCATTATTGTTGAATTTATTTAACTAATAAACAAAATCCCTGCATAACATTAAACACGGCAACACCCTTTTAAAGCTGTTAAAAAGTTACCACTTTTGAAAAGTAATAAAAAATCTGACATTTCGTGAGGGAACCTTCTGCTTTTAGGACGGCCTAAAAGAATACCAAAAGTGGTAACACCTTTGTCGGCCCCAAGAATGTGTTATCCCGTTCAATGTCATAAAATTTGTTTCATTAGCTACATAAATTCAATTTTAACTGGGTTTTGGGCAGCTTTCAATTACCCATCAGAATATGTATATTAAACTACTGTTCCAAGTTGATGTTAAAAAATAACAAAAATACAGCAAATCGAAAAAGTGGTAACTATTTTGTCGGTTACTGTAGATACCAAGATTCCTTACATTTATATCAGCATTCCCATTTAATCGTCCACTAAAGAGACATTTATTTTATAACACAATATATAGAAAACTGGCGATCACTATGTTCTTAAATAAATTTAATAATACCGATCAGTATTTCATCATGGAATTTACATGATTGTGTGCTGATTAAATGCACCGTTACGAATGCTTCCTATAGAGCAGAACAATGTTTTTAAGCCTATCTTTCAGATATTGAGGAATCCTTGCTGCGGAAAGATATGTATCATTATAATATAATCTCAAACAATAGAAGCTCATAAGCGATACTGACAATGAGAGCGATAACGTGATGGCGCTCCGATAGCCAATATTTTACGCATTGAACAGACCAGCCACTGAACGAACGTCGATAAATAATAATGGGCATTCTCGTGCTAGCCATAAATCCTGATACCTTAAATTACGTGTACCAGTGCATCACAACGTCCTCGTAATCGACAATACGGCCTTTCATAAGAAGCTTCGTCTGCCTCTACACATCCAACAGTTATTGTACAACTTCTGCACAAAACAACCCCTCGCGAAGTGACTGAAGTTTTAATGAATTCTTACACAGGCCGTCGCTGGTAATGTTTCCAATATCGCTAAGTAAATTGGTGGGAACGGTTAAGCTCGGTATCCTCTGTTCGGGGCTGTTGTTACTTTACAATACAGTCGTTCACGAAGCATCAGTTTGCATGGGGCGCAGGGAGCTGGCATTGAATAATAGGGTCTGGTGTATTTATTAACCATCGGTGAGTCGAGCAGGGAAGTTTTCTGAATGTAACAACTGCAATATCTTATGTGCCTGTTCATCCGGCCATGACTTCTTCCAATGTACATTGTTGCAATTGCATTGTACTCAGTTATATTTCAAAAACTAATTAATCTTTTGTTCTACGCAAAATACAGTAGATACTGTGGACGTATTTAAGAAAGAGTATGGGTTAAAATTTAGTTGAAATTAACTTCGATTTTAATTGATTACGTTAAAATTTCTAGTTATAGCAGCTATATCTTAGTAAATTTAGTTGAAATAAACTTCGATTTTATTTGATCGCGTCAAAAATTCTAGTTGAAGGAGCTACGTTTTAGTAAATTTAGTTCATAGATACTGTTTAAGATATCAGTCCAGCCTTAAAATATTATTAGAAAATTATATAGGGTGACGTGTCCAGTGAGTGAACACTTAAGCTGCATGTCTCTTAAAATTAGTATTTAAAAGTTATTATTTAATCCCCTGAATGATATTGCTGTAAGCGAGCTGTTTTATTAATAAAGTCAGACATCCCGGAACACAATTCTAGCAATATTTGATAGTTATAACTTTTATTAAAAGTCTGGCAGAGGATTAAATAAAAAATGGGCAAATGACCAGTGAATGAACATAAATTTCTAGTGAATGAACAGGGGTACCCCAGTGAATGAACGGGATAATAACTGTGGTTAGGTTTCCAATGTATTTAAACGATTTTTTGTGTAAATAATTTTTCATACTCCAATTGCAATAATATTGTTGATTTGATACTTTACTAGTCTTATAAGATTATAATTGCGCATAGTTGAAATTTAATTTCTGGGCTGCGTTAACCTAATCTCCCACACTAGCGGCGAAAGTGTCAAAAGAAAAAAAGACCGGGTAAGCTGTTCATTCATTGGTAAAGTAAGAAATGTCCAGTGAATGAACGGCCGTTCATTCATTGGTATTCACTGGTATCTCCCATCCAATGCATGAACAGCTAAGAAATTCGACAAATTCTTAGAAATCCGTTATTTTATACAGTATTTTTCGTTAAAGGAACATATAACAATGTAATTATAACCGCAAATTTATCATAGGACCATTAAATGCACCTCAATATACAAATTGTGGACATCACGTAACAAGCCTTGCCTTGAACTTGTGGGACGCCATGAGGACAACTGTTAAACAAACGGAATTAATACCGTATCGGTTATAATTAAACCGAAAAACGCTTTTGCGCGATATCTGTAGGTCTCCAGTCTATATGTCAGTGGCAGTTTCAACATGAAGTGAGCGCGATAGGCGTTAATTTTTCGTATTAGGCCGTGGTTACAGTGGACGCGTTTTCGCGCGAACTGAACATCGCGCGAAATCCCGCGATATCAATGACGAAGCCGAAATGGAGCACACCATTGAATGTTATTGTTTACACAGAAACAAAATCGATCGTTCGCGCGAAAACGCGTCCACTGTAACCACAGCCTTATATGAGCAACGTTCTCTCACTGCGGGGTGTTCACTCACTGGACAAGTGACCCTATGCACCTATCAGTTTTTTGTTCCGGCAATGAAACGGGTCTAACGCCTCGTTCAGATTAGTCAAGATACTTGACAACATATGACATCGGCAACATATGGCTGGCGAGCCAGATATAGCTCTTTGGATATCTAAATATGGCTCTTTTGATACCTGAAGGAATGGAAAAATTTGCCAAGGTTGTGACCTAATGTGAATTAATATTCTGTAAATTTGTAATCATAATGGCTTTAGGATACCGCATGCTTGTTGTGTATTTGGTTCGTTTGCACTCGCTGTCTTTATCCCCACCAAAAATTATGTATTTGTGTATTATTAAATTTCTATGACACTACTAAAAGCAAAGAATGTGTATTTTACGACTTTTTCGCACCTATTAAGTTCCGAGTTGCCGATCCCTGGTCTGAGGTAAGATTTCTCGGTTTTTAAAAACCGGGTTCAAAAACCATTCCTTTTTTATAATTTTTTAAACGTTTTTCTATACTAGAACTAATTTATGAAAATTAATTAATTATTTAACTAAAAACGTTAACATATTGACTTGAAATCACCTCGAACACAGGCATATTGTAGTAGGTAACAGTTAACCGTAAAACTAATCTTCATAAGTTCATATTTTCGCAAGAAAAATACTAAATGAAATAAAGTTTTATAATTTATATTTTATACGAGTTTTAGTTATTTTAGTTTTTTTTTCATTTGATTTTGTATGGAGTGTATTTTATTGTGCTACATTTTTGTAGATCCATAAATATTAAATGAACTCAAAAATTGTACGGATTTGTACGGATTTTAGTTATTTTAATTTTTTTATTTATTTAGTTTTGTATAGATAAAGTATATTTTATTTTGTTATTTCTTGTAATTCCATAAATATTAAAAAAACCCATTTTAAATAAGTACAAATATTATTATTTTAATATTATTTATAATATTTTTATAATATTATTTATTTTCTATTTTAATTATATTTTTGTGAAAATTGGAAAACCGGTTTAACCGGTATTTGGCAAACAGTGGAATGCGAAAGCCGTGTTTTTTCAAATGTCGCTTTTTGTATAAACCCTAGTCTAAGGGTGGAAATGGGAATACACCCTCTAAAGAATTGTGTGTTTCCATATTATCGGGCATATGTGTGAAACTGCAAGAGATATCGAGAAAAAGTAAAATATAAAGATTTGTTTTTCATTAAGCTGTAAAGTCATCGTTGTTTAGAACACCAGTACACATAATTCTGTTTTTACACATTTTTGCATGATTTATTTTGATATAAGACCATTCAATTTTGCCTTTTTAAACGATTTTATTGAGCTTCGATCCTTTGTTTGTTTGTTTGTATGTTTAACCCACTTCCAACTATCTAACTGTCTTGAACCTTTGTAGGCGTGCGTAGTTTAGATGACAACACAATATTTATAAACAAAATTAATCCCGAGCGGGTGAAAAAATTACCCAGTCATTAATAAATATAATCAATAACCACAAATCCAAACGATTTGAAATCAGCCACTCGCATTCTTTACGAAAACGACAAAAAGTCGATAATAAAACCACATGAGAAAATTACTTGAAAAGCTCATATATACATGAATTAATCCATATTTCTTGAGAGGGCGATATTAGGTACACCTTTTTCAGGACCGGCTTTTTGCATGTCTTGCATTTTTTAATTCCTAATTCAAAAGTTGTAGGTTTCAACGATTCTAACTTATACTACATGAGAGATGAATAATTTCTCCTTACTTTGAAACGAATTGCATGCAAAAATATCAATTATTATTCAATTGACAGCGATTTAATTTTTGCTAGGCGAAATTAGCTACAGTCACCCTAACACATCTGATGATTTATGCATGGGAAAAGAACATAAACACATATAATTGATTTTATATTTAACTTCGTGTCAACGTTAGTATTAGCCAAACAGAGATCTGTAAGAAATTTCATAATAAAATCTTAAAAAAAAAACACATCTTTATACTGTCATGATTGCTCGTCCGTAACATACAATATTAATAATATTGTTAACGAAAGTACAAGTTAAAAGTGAAATGTAATAAAATCACTCTAAAATTGAGTACAGATTTATTATACATATTTTGTTTGTATTTAACGATTTCCAAACACAAACTAAATATATGTCCTTTTCCTGACATTTATAACACTGAATTTAAAGTTCAATTAATGGAACATGTATTTCTAGTTAAACTATTAAGCAGTATATGTACACATTCAAGTATTTTGTGTGAAATTACTTCACGAATGTGTTAAAAAGTGCTATTAATCTTAACCACTTCGTTCTGTATTGTCCGTTTGTTCCATGAAATTATACGATGTGAAATTTATTTCTGTCTGACTGTGCTACCGCGAATCGCCTGGAATTTAAGAATTTGCAAAACCAACGGCATGATCGACAGCGTTGAAACGAGTTTTTAAATAGGTGTCGATCAATCATGGTCATTGAAACGACGCTGATAGGCAATTCCCTCTCAAGTTGACACCAGATTTCAGTAGGAGTGCATAATCGACCGTTAATGTTGATAAAAATTGCATGTCAGAGAGAAATAAGGTGCGCTACTAACGTTAGCAGAAGCCTGAAATTACTTGACGACAAGTTAATAACGTAACGTAATGCTGCATGCCTATACGTAGTCTCAGATGATGAAAAAAATTTATGGTAACAAAAATTTCTTAGTAGGTATTTTGTAAAATGAAAACACGAATTGCTTTTTCAATGTTTCTTGTCTCTGTAACTGACGTGATCGAATTATATGGAACTTTATATCAAGGCCAGACTTCGAAGTATCTACTTTAAACAAATTTCTTTGTCGACACCATTAATCATTGCCTCTTCTCTTGATTACAAATTCTGTATACAATCGTTAAGAATTGGCCATCATTTTAAATGTCGTTTAGGAAAGCTAATTAGTAACAATTTAAATTAGATTATTTTCAGATAATTTTTGGAACACAACAAAGGAAAGTTGATGTTAATTAGAAGAAAATACTGGGAACATGTATTTTAATAATAAATAGTCTGTACTATAGAAAACGATCGTGTGGGGTATAACCATTTCGCTTACATTTCGGTTTCATTGAAAAGTAATGGTATCATTATTTTAAATATACTTTATACCTATGTTTATAGAATATACGACCCATTTGTTTTTTTTTAAATAGTGGGGAATAGATGAGGAAAAAAATTAGAAGTTTTTGTGCTACTATATTCGTCATTCATTTATTTACACATACTTAAGAAAAATATTAGTTTCATAGATACCATTATCTATTATGAAAACAGCGAAAGTATAGTACAATAAATTTTTTAAAGTTAGTACAATAAATTTTAAACAGTAGGGAGGACCGACCCTTGACTTTTTGATGATTCTGTATTTCAAAGAATTTGAAAAGTGCTTGAAAAATAATTTGTGCGATATTATCAGTTAAAGCTTAGCGTAAAAACAAGTCAGGACTTTTCATGGATTACTAAATACTAAACTGTATACTTTTTGTGCCTTTTTGAACTCTTTTACGACGGCAGATTTTGATACATAATGTATTTTCCTTCTTCTATTATGCTTTCTACACACTACATATTTGGGTCTCGCATTTTTTCTTTTAATCAGAATTTACTTTCATCAGTGATACAAGCGAAGTTCGTTGCAATTATTGCGGATAAGATTTGCCTGGCGCGGGGCGTTTATACGTGCTTTAAGTTCGCTTTGAGCAATATGAGGTGAGCGTCTATAGGCGCCTACAGTACATGGGAAGCAAATTTTCAAAGCGTCTTTAGGTGCCAAGACCTGTGAAAGGAGTTAATTTTTCTTAGGCTTTTTCTTTATTTTATTAACATTCGAATAATATTGTTCCGTTCTTTATAGCACATATTTAATATCAATGTCATATTTAGCGAGTTTGTGTATTCATCCATATGAAAATTTACTCGGGAAGTGTAAAAGATAGCATACTTTTCCAGTCATAAATGGTAAGAACTCAATTGGTAATTTAATTTAATTACTTTTCATTTTCTTATCCAACATACGTACCTATATGTCTGCATATATTTTTGGATCCTGATAAATAGTCAAATTGTTAAGAATATAATGTGAAAATCTAATGTAAAATTAGTTACTCATAAAAGTATCCACCCACCACATACATCGGTATAACATATTTTACTTATTCAACTAAAATTAAATTCAGACTTAGCCATTATAATTTACATTGGTATAAACCTTGATTAATATATTTTTAGTTAATAGGTACCATCTACCAAAGAAATGGCGAACAAATTTTGCTGGAGAAATGAAATAAAATAAATCACCACTCTGTATCTGCCATGTTTTTCTCACTGTCACACAAAAATTCAAAACAATAGCTCAAGATACAATAAAACAGCGTGCCAAACCTCGAATTAATTTTTCGAACTGTTTTTGTAAAAAAATATTCACAAGGAACTACCTATTTCTCAACTAACAAAGCGCAATCCTCCCTTAAAGCTTATAATAGAATCAGAATATTAGAAGTACATTAACTTGTAATTACATTTGTATAAATTAATTATTAAATTTGGGCGAATATTTTTTGCTACTTCCACGAATAATAATAGGCACTTTTGTAACGAAAGTGGGTACAATTGTTTAATTCAATGCATCCAAACCGAAAGTACTTTTAATCAAGGTCTATAGGTATTAAAGTGAATTAGAATTTCGAAATTTTACTTTGAAGTCTATTTAATACGTAAAATATGTTACAAATATGATGGACGGATACTTTTTTTTAGTAACTGTATATCATTATCAGCACCTCAGTACACGTGTAGTTTTTGGCAGCGAAGAAGAACCTCGCAACGGCCAACAACGTGTTAAGTAAAGTAATAGATCCATATCTTATAATTGCTTGGCATGCAAGGACACAAACCTAAGGTGTGGGCAAAAGCTCGTCTTCTGACTGGCACTTTCTGCCTTCTTCTCCACGACGAGCTTTTCTTAAAAATCTAGGAATCGCGTGTGTCGGCTCCTTCCTACGCCTCACCACTATTAGTCGAAAAGCTACTCGAGTAACGTTATCGTGCTCCTAATCTGTCTGTTAACGTCCTCTAAGCAGTAGCTGCTTAAGGCCGTCTCGTCGATAGCAGCTACTTTCGCGTGTCACGGTGTTCGATGTGCAAAGGGAACCCGAGCCGAACCAACTTACAATTAGATTGCGTTCCACGAGGAAAAAACATTAACCCAAGTTCTCCTAATTCAGTTGATGGCGCTCCTGTGTACGCCTAATCGAGAAAGCTACGGGCATCGCGCTGTTCTTTATTGTATAGAGAGAGCCACTTAACGTTTCCTCCTTAAATATGTAAGCCTTAATCTCGAAGAGATCCATGAACGTAGATTGTAAGTATCCCACCATTCTTTCGATACATTCATTCCATCGCGAAGATACTTTTTATATTATGAACTATACGGATTTGGAATGATTCCTGCGACAGTATTTGATTCGTTAGTTTGATTTTCTCCTTGACGAAGGTGTCAAAATATGTAATTGTTCCTCTACCCGTATTATTACTTTATAACAGTAATGAGGCAGCCCTCTAAGTCGAATTAAGCTTTAAAGAGCAGTTGAATTTTTAAGTAGTCATGCGTCGATAACAAAAGTTTTACTTGCAATGTACAAGGTAGCCCAAGTAACTTTTAACAACTTGATATCTCGAAAACTGCATAATCAATTTTGTAGTTCCCTGGGGCCATAGACCTGTACTAAGTGCTCTGAATAGGGGATAAAATAGGCGCTGACTTTAAAATTTCAAATGGTAACCTATGGAAAATCGATCATTCCATTCTATTTCATCTACAGAAATGTTCCTTGATTTAAGTAATGAATACTTGTCCCACTCTCCTCAAGAATTCAGCAACTGAAAAATAGCTCCCAAAAGCTGTCAGAAATAGGGAAAATAATTCAGACTTATTCTGTCAGAATGTAATTTAATCCGGTAGTTGGTGCATATCGGTATTTTCGGCCGACGATTTCGCATATTTTAAACTATGCTCTAATATCTTCCACTGTTGCTGTTTATAGCAAAGCTATTCTAACTTTAGACGTGTCGCAACTTTGGTTCTGAAAGAACCAAATTTACCAACGGTAAAATCTACAGCCTGGCAACTTGAGTTCGCAACCGTACATATACGATTTACGGGATCTGTGTGGGCAAAACGAGACGTATAGCGATTCGGAAGAAAAGTAGCGGGTCTGTACGATCTCGCTGATGCCTACAAATTTATAGATTGTAAAAGTTGAGTGCAATCGATATCACTATTAATTATCTTGAAAAGAAATAGCAAATCAGCTGCAGTACGGCGCGTTTCAAGAGATTTCATATTGAGTTTACTCATGATTGGACTGTAGTCGTGATCCATAAAAGACATTTTTTTACCCAGCTTCAGGGGAGCAGCCCGTATAAACAGCTTATTTTTGTATTCATTTTTTAGAATTTTTTACAAAGATATCAATGCGCTAATCCTTTCGCAACTTTAAGGGTGCTTTCTTTAACATTATAACAAGGAAGAAACAATTTTATAACAGTAAGATTATAATAAATACAAAAGGAATAGAGCACAGTATCTGAAATAGTTTTTTTTTCGTGATGCAAAACGGCGCCGGTTGTGGCGTCTCCGGTAGTTATATGAAACAGACCAATCTTTTTTTCAACTTATGTGCTAATCGTAAGAATATGAACCGAAAATGAAGTACAAAAATAGCATATTTTAAAAATGGCGGAACTTCAAACATTTTCGCCAAAAAATCGCGTTTTATTTGTTTAAAAACATTAGTTAAAAATAATAATTTGGTTGAACATTGTGGTTCATATTGTGGGGAATATTATAAAATAAAAGTGTGCAAAATTTGAAGTTGATTGGTCAAATAGTTTTTGAGTTATCCACGGCGCCTATTTTGAAAACGTGGTTTCGAGAAAAACGCGTTTAAAATACGTTTTAGGTATAGGTACTCGGCGCTCGGAGGCGCGCTGACTCACCAGGCTATAGTATCGTTACCGAGTTGAATTTCGGCCTATAACTCTGGGAATATATTTTCTAAACGATTTAGAAGCGGATTATGGATTTTTTTTTTAATTTTTCGGTTGATTTATAGTGTTCTCCTCTTAAAGGCAGCAAACCTAAGAAATCGATGTTGTACCCTCTCAAGGAGTTGCCTATATTTGGTTTGATTTGGGGATGAAATACGGACGCATGCTCCAAACACGGCCTAACAACGAGGGCTTACGAAATACACCGCGCAAAACCTAAAGTTAATTAATTTATTGTCTGTAAGAAATATGTCAAAAGTTTGATTGCACTAAAAGTCCAAATTAACATTTATGAGGCGCTCATTTTTTATGAGAGATACACTGGCTCTGTTTCTCCCTTTCCGCGACTTTCTATTCATTATAGAAAAAAATCCTCTTTGTTAAAGTTTAAATTCTCGCAAATTCAAATTTTGATGTTGTCATACAATATAAAAATAAGTAAAAATTGTAGAAATTTATCAACGTATCGAAAATATAGTATTTTGACGCACTATATCGTTTTCTAACAGTATATAATACACGAGACAAAAACATAGTACAATACTATATATTATAGTACAGTTGGCAACCCTAGCGCCTACTCATGGGTTCAACAACTTATCTCTAATATTTTTAATGCAAATTATAGCAACTCAGATGGAAGTCATCTAGGACAGTGATTCCGAACCTCTGGGTCGCGAAGTGTCTTCTGGGAGATCGCCACGGTTTTTGGGTTTATTGATTTAATATTATTAAGTTAGAATTATACTCTGAAATACCAATTTTTAACGTGTGTTTTCTGTATCTTATTAAATTTAGCTTACCTTATATAGGGGGGCAGGTTTTTTAAATATTATAAAAGGCGGTTGCGACTCAAAAAAGGTTAGGAAACATTTACCTACCTACACAACTTTGCCATTATTGATCCATTGATATATTCGTGATCATACAATCAGAAAACCTACAAATCCTTATCGTAACTCGAAGAATTTTCTTACTTTTTAATCGCTACCAACGTGTTTTGAATACATGTAAATATTAGATTCGAACTCGTCTATTTAAATTAAAATAAAATTATAATTAAATACGTGTGTAATTACAAAAATTAAGAGATGTCCTTAAAAATCCACTTCAACTGTAATATAAGCATAACTTCTTGACTGTATCTCTCTATTGTTTAAATTAGGTTCGATGATAGAACGGATAACAATTTTATAAGGAACAAATTAGAATTTTGTAGAAAATAAATTCGAATTTCGTAAGGAAAGGCTACAAATGAACCTAAAGTATGTATATGTATAAATGCTACTAATTGTAAGTATTAGAAAGTATAAGTCAAAGCTTTACATACATTGTCATAAACTTAAAGGCATTTTAATATCATCGTCACTGTTATTATTGGTTAATTCGTTAAAGATGCATTATTTAAGTATCCGAATAATAATATTATAACCGCTTTATTGGTGGCAAGACCTTAGTTCGGTTATATTTAATATTGATATATGTACTTATGTTCTTTGTTTATAGTATGAAGTGCAGTTATCCAAAACTCAATCGTTTTCATCGAAACCTTATTTTTCTTAGAACACCTAATTTTCTTAGATTTCTTTTCCCCTCGATATGATCAATTTGAACGCAAATTGCAAATGGAAGTTAGACGACTGGCAGAGATTTGAAATCACGTACCTATAGCCAGCAATGCAAGGTAATATCTAAATCAGCGATAAAACTACCTTGAAAGTAGATATTTCGTAGTCGATCACGAAGGTACAAAATGTGCTGCGATTGCTTGGTACCACGAGGGATTGAAATTGAAAAACTTGTAGTGGCGAAGAAGTAATTTAATTTCTACCATTAGCCTGCGAATCGAAACAAAGATTCTCATTATTTAAACTCTTCAGTGCTGCGGTGTTTAACAATACGATGTAATTAATTAGTTTTTAATTTAAATATGGGCCAGAATTCGTGCTACAACCAAGAACGGCGTGATTCTACATTTCAAAAGAAGTCGAAAATGAGCCATAAATTTTTGTCGTACAGGTCATCATTTCCAAGAACAATAGCTAAAAATTGACAAAATATAATAGTAAATATGGTATAACTGAGGTTGAAACGAATCCTTGTGCCATGTCAAACAGTAAGTCAAAATAGAGTAGGCACATTTTTTTACTTAAAATAATAGAATACGTGACTTAAAGAATTTTTATACACGACTCGAGCATTTTTATATTCCATAAAACACCGGCCCGGAATGCTTATTAAAAGGCAGGCAGCTGACAGGCGTGTCCGCCAGTTATTTTCATTCATATCCATTCCTTCTCGCCTTTAAAAAAACAAAGGCGAAATAATAATCAATATATCGATCTGCGGAAACACCGCTGGGTGTTGTTAAATGCCACTTTGATAGGCGTTTCGGACCCGTGTTTTACGAAATATAAAAATGCTCATAATTGTAAAACTAAGCATTATTGGATATGCGCCTATACCACCTTCTTTTATTATTCTACTGAGTAGAACTGATCCTGAAAAAATGTTCCACATGTTTATGCACACCCTGTATAATATACACAGAAGTTTACTCGCACTCAATATTAATACTCACACGCTAGTCATTATACACATTTGGAGAATTTTGTTAACTTTGTCATTATGGATTTTCAGAAACTAGCAGAGAGAACTTTGCAACTATGGCAATACTTATATTTCTTTAGGAAACAGCAGGTTGATAAAATCTTGGTACGTTAATACACTTTTTTTTCATCAATTAAATTTGTTCATTTCAGTGGAGCACTTTCACTTTCATTATGTTTCAACAGGAAGCCAATCAAAGTTGAACCCCAAACAAGTCGCAGAATATTTAATTGTACGCGATCCAAACATAATATTGTTCTGCATCATTAATTAAATACGAAGGAAAGTAACCCAATAATTTTTTTATAATTAATAGATATTTTCGCTTAGTTCATAACATTTATGTTCACTTCCTCTCTTCTCCTTAAAATGTGTGATAACTCTACCTTGCATAAACAAATCACTTTTCAGTATTTAGTATTATATTAACCCGTTTTAATTTTGAGGGTTTTTGCAATACACAGCACATGTAAATACAAAATTTTCTAACATAAATGTTAGTTACAACAGGGTACGCTTAAACCTAATTTCAAAGACATAACTAGACTGCGGAATGTTATGCAAATATATATTTTTATAGTAAAAGACTAAGCAAGTTTCAACAAGTTTGAACACATTGAACACGGTTCAGCAATACAACAAAGGTTGAATTTGTATGAAAAAATAATGGATTGTGCTGTTTCATAATTATTTAAATCACCAATTAAGATTTCACGTGAAACAACGAATTTTAGAAAACTTTATTCATATTTTTGTTTATAACTTTTTTCTAATTGTTTAAACAATTTATACAACTTTAACCATTTGATAGATCTAATTAAAACAAGTAACTTTGTCTTGAAACTTTGTTTCTATCTCTTTCAGATTGCGAGTTACAAAATAAAATCGAAAAATACCCGAATCTTCAGGGTTTAATTTCACTTCCTTAGAGCGAATTTTGACAGCAAAAAAAAATACGTTGTAATTAGGGGGATATACCCTACATATTCACAAAGTTTCAGAAATTTTTTGAATTTCCAGGTTCGGGATCTTCCCTTGTTAGTGGTACTCAATGTCAGTCACAAATTTAAAATGCCCGACGAATTTTGTATTATTGAAATTCAGACCGAAGGTACAACGTATAAAGCAGAAACACATCTTAAGAGATCTAACACCTAAGTCGGTATCATATATATTGGCCGGTGAGTTTCGTGAGGGGTATTCTCCCACCACATAGTTTGCCTGCCTCGGTGCTCCTCTTCTCAACGTTTTCTGACTCGCTCTCGTTCCATCTCCCTCTCGCCTTCGCAGAACAAGAGTGAGCCAGAAATGGTAGGGATAGTGCCAAGCTTCTGGGGTGTAGCCCAAACCGAGCTGTCAGCGTAGAAATACATACATCGGAATAGGTGTGCGTTAGCTACGAAAAAATTCAGGAGCTTTATTGGTTAGAACATTGATAGTTTCTCGATAGCTTCATCTCGTATTGGTCTACGCATAGCTTCGTAACGCACACAACTATTACGCTAAGAATAAATAACAGCCAAACGGCTAGGTTCAGGCGGAGCCGAGCAGCGTTCCCGTTACCCCACCATACCCTGCGAGGACCTTTTCAACTCCAACTGACAAATCCACGATCGTCAGATGGTGGTGGCTGATTTCTCCTCGATCGCTGTTCCCGAAAAAGAATTCACCGGCCAATATATTTGATACCGACCTTAGTGCAACTTTTGTACTTTTAATACAATTATCTTCATTTAACTTTTCCTGGAGAGATAATAGGCTACCTGAAGCAGGAGAGTTTATTTATTTTGGAAACTATGAAGTTTGGGGCGGCGTATCCTATCATTAAATTTATTGCATATACCTATTTTGTCCTACCGAATGACTGGATGAAATACATACATTTTCATTTAATTAAACAAAATTATTACCAATATCTTGACAACGGATAAATTTCGAGGTTATTATAGGTCAGTCCTTTCTTGCCTTTAACAAAAGATATTTAACCCTTATTTTGTATCTCTTACTATTTTCTAGTGAAATTCAGTGGACACCAAAGAATCATTCCCTTAAAATTTGTAAATAAAACTTTATTTTAAAAAGAGTACTTATGCAGGAACATATGTGGTAGAATTATACGACAGAGCGATATCGCGCTCAGACACCTGCATAATCGTCAGAACTGTTCATCATTTAGGGGTTAATCAAGTAGTAAATCTACACTGCTAAACATTCCAGTGAGAATAATTTTTGAAGCAATTGGAATAATGGATTTTACACTAGGTAAGCTGTCATTTTGTATCCCTGAACGGGAGGTAAGGTGAATCTCACTGTAAAAGTGTTACATCCATGCAGAATTTTAAAAACGAATGCTATGGCAAACACTAGACATCTATGAAAGCCGGTCTCAAACAAACTGGGGATTTTCCTCGTTTGAACAACAGTATTTCCCTTTTGTTACAGAACGTACGTTTCAAAGGTTTCCAGCAAGTATCACTTAAGCTCCTACTACCATAGTCGCTCGTATCGTTTAGGAAACCTACAGTTTGAGGAGAGCCAATTTCGATGAATAGTAGAAGGCATTCCTTTAAACTCATTTCCCTTCACGGCGTAATTGGCTGTTGTATCATCGCGTGGAACGGAGACAGGGAAAAGAGGCTAAATGGTATAATGAGGATGAGAAAGTTTCTCGCGAATTTACAAAACTAGTAATTTCAAGTTTTCAAACAACTCGTAAATGCTACCCTTTTTTCTGCATAGCACTTGAAGTAATTTCCCACTGGCTGCTTTATAGAAAAACTTATTCATACTTTGTACTTTTTACGTGTTTTCTTACTCTAATTAATATGATAATAAGTGCCACTAGGGATATGAAAGAAAAACTTAAAAAAGTAATATTAATGAAATATATGCATAATTTGTGCTTGCATATAAAATAAAAAAAATTACTCATGTGAGCTAATGTCAGGAAATCACTGTCGCAATCCACTATTTGCGCAGATTTACGATTAAATTAAAGTGCTCAACATTTACGTTAACACTTGCTGCGACCAAGCCTTTATAGCACTGTTAAAGAAGTGCCATTTTTGAGCTGAAAGACTTTGCAGATAAATGTTTCTCTTCCTTGGTGCTGTGTAGGAAGTAAACATACCACAAATACAAGAGATTTCATAGAGAAAATGAAAGATTATTTGAGGAATAGTTCTCACTTTATATTTAAACGTATTGCCATGTCTAAAAACTTCTCCATGCGGGTTTATCAATGATAGCGCTATTGTTTAATGAAGATGAAGAAAAAATAATAAAACAAAGTAACAGGCCAATATATGCTTGCACTCTCCTTGAGCTCAGAGAAAAGTTTAATCGTTCAGAAAGCATTATTACCTTTGCCGAAAGCATCAAAGCAGGTAGTCAGAATTTACACAATTTAATAATTGCAAGACAAGAAGAAAATTCAACTAATCGGACTTCCAAGTACGAGAAATGTATAAAACTCTTTTATTTGAAGTGGGGCCTGCTCCATGACATTTAAACATGATTTAAAGAATAAAAATATTGAATTTTCCTGTTTTATTTAATGTTTTTACAATTTCATCCCATACTTCTATCTTGTGAGTGTTATCACTATAATTCTGTCATCCGGAAGAATATTGTTCTCTTCACTGCTCCTATTCCGTTACAAAGGGATATTTTTACTTACAAATCTTTTTTTATTGTTTCTTTTTATAATTCCCGAAAAATTCAGTTTTTTCAGCTGTCACACTAGGGAGACCTCTTAAAACAATCCGATTGATTTTTCGGTGAGCGTGATCGTCTCTTGAGCGTCGTTCAATATAGGCTAAACGATGCTTCGAACGCGAAAAAAGTAATAAAAAAAAAGGTCTTCGTATATTACTTTTGGGTATTTATTAGGGCTGCATAGACCTTAGAGTACTAGAAATCATAAAACATTTTACGAAATGGCAATCGGGAAACACGTGGGAACCACGTATATTACCGTACGCCCTCGACTTCGGCCACACGTACTCATCAAACGTCTTCAGTCTTTAGTCGTGTACAGTCGTGAATTGCAAGCATTTTTCATTTTTTAATTTATTTTTCTGTGATGGCTTGTGTTCCTCCAGGTGTGTAACATATTTTTCTATTAATTTATTTACACATTAAATACATCAATTTTTTGAAGTTCTTCCCATTCATTCTGTCAACAGATATTCTAATTTTATCGAAATGTACAAGAAATTGCACATGTTTGCATGTATTGTGCATTTCATATATAATAGCACATATATTTAAGAAATTATTGGTATAAAAAGAATTTGCATATCTGTGCATTTTTTGGAGTTATGAAACATTTTATTTCGTGACAAAGAAGAGATTTCTGCAGATATGCTCGATTTATTAGACTTACCAAACAGTTATACAACAATAGAATATCAACAAAAGATAATTCTTGTAGTTAGTATAGCAATTAAAATAAAATTAAAGTTATAAACTATTTTTTGTAAATAAACAAAATTACAAGATTAAATTTTTGTTTTCTTGTCCTCCTAATATCATGTATATATCTATCATAAAAAATGTCATTTCATTACTTAATCAATAACACTGCTACAGACATAATAATATTTTTTTTGCGCTCGAAGGATACTTTAGCCCACTGTGCGTCACGTCCCGTGAGCGCTAATGGAATCATCCTGACTTCTATCGACGCGCAGTAGTATCAAGTTAGCTCGGTCAGACACAGCGAAAGCAGTAGTCGAACAAAATAAGTCCCTCGCGTCAGCCGCTTCTTACGCGTATTTTTAATAATTAATAACTTGGAAACGAAGCCTCAAACGCAATTCCGTCATTCTTGATTTTCGTCTTCTTTTGGCCTGTAGGAACACTCCCTAAAAGGATGCCCTCTTGTAGTCAAACACGCTGTATATTTAATAATGGACAGACAATAAAGTTGCAGCAAAAATTGTAATCGTTTTGTAAATGCACATCAGTCACAAAACCACATAAGTCAACTGCTACGAACGGATATGCAGGATATTTCGTGAAGTATTCAATAAACTTTTATCACGTGTTTAGCAAATTGTTCCGAGAAAAAAATCATCACGAACGCTATAAGTTTGTTTTAGTTTCTCAAGCAGATAAACATTGTTCACGCTACGTCCACGTGCAGTAATAAGTGCTCCCCCATGATAAATACAAAGCATCGCATTCATTCTACGGTTAGTATTGGTTTTTGAAATATTGGCGTCTTTCTCCATCTTGACCAAGAGCGAAAGTGAGGCGCCGCGCGTCTTCGCGCTTCATGTATCTTTTTCTTTTCGGGCAATGTGCAGCAATGTGCACACGTTCTTTTCCTCATTTCACTCTTTAAAAGTAATACAGTATTATTTTGTTTTCTCGGGTATCTAAGAAGTAACGAGTATTATGTGTGTCATTTGTGTCGAGTATTAAGGGGACATTGTACTCTCTCCGCCGAAAAATCTGCCACTTATCGGTGATGGTTTTTATAATGAAATAAACACTTAACGTTTTCAAACTTCTGGGGATATATTCTACCACTCTTGAAATACAAGTAAAAATCTTTGTTGTTTGTTTATTTCATTTGTTTACATAAATATTTCACAGTAAAGTTAGCGGCTTCAGAATTTGACCCCTTGCTGGTGATTGAAATTTCGGACGAGTGGATCATCGGAAATAAAAAAAACCAAACATATTTCTAATTCGCAGGAGTACCTATGGTTATCTCGCTTTCCATGAAAGAATAATTTTGGACCAAAATTATTAAAATGCCGGTCGATTATAGTTGAAAGTACTGAAAGTGGCAATTCTTTTCTATATTTAATTGATATAAAATGTGGGAAAATATTAAAAATCTTAAGATACGTGTGATTAGCGAGATAGCCATACTCCTGCAAATTAAAAATATGTTTGGTTTTTTTATTTCCGATGATCCAGTCGTCCGAAATTTAAACCGCCAGCAAAGGGTCAAATTCGGAAAACGTCAACTTCACTGCGAAATATTTCAGTAAACGAGTAAAATAAACAAACAACAAAAATTTTTTCTTGTATTTCAAGAGTGGTACAATATACTCCCCGAAATTCGAAAACGTTAAGTGTGTATTTCATTATAAAAGCCATCACTGAAAAGTGGTGAATTTTTAGACCGAGAGAGTAGAATGTGCCCTTAAACTCCAATCCTAAACCAACGACATAATAATTGGTATCTCCTATCTTCAAAATCATACCACTCAATTCAAAAACTGGTGAAAATGCAATAGAATTAAAGATTACGATTACTAAATGTCAACACATCATCTGTACCCTACGAAAAACCGAGCAAACAAACAATCTCAAACTAAACAATGATACCGTATCACCAGTCACATCGGTAAAATATCTAGGATTACACACAGATAATAAACTTACATGGAACCAACACAAAAAATAAAACTCATAAAATTATTTAGCAAATCTTTGTACAGGTTAATGTTTCGAAAGAGTAAACTTAATAAGAAATTTGCAATAAAACCAATATTTACTTATGGAATCCAACTTTGAAAAATGGTAGCCAAATCACGTGTTCAATAAATAGAAAGTGTACATGCTAAATTCTTCGCATAATAATAATAGATGTACCCTGGCATGTCAGGAATGACGAATTTCGTAAATCAACATCCCCTCCATACAGGAAAAATTATACGACTCACAAACAAGCACAAAGCCAGAGTGGATTCTCACACAAATCCGTTAGCTATGAACAGTTGTGCTGAAATAGTCAGAAGATTAAAGCATAAACACCCAATATACTGATTAAAAACATAGAGCCTTAAGTCTTTGCCATTTATGGTATCTATAGTACTTGCCGTTTAAAGAATCGGAAGTCAAACGCTATTAATTATTGCATAACTATTTATAAATATCCTTGTAAATAGATACAAATAATAAAGGAAATTATAAAAAATAATCCTAAACCACAACTGTTTAATTGCTTCTCTAACCTCGCACAGTTATGATTTGATTAAGTTACTTCTTTATCAATGTCTCACACTGGTGCACAACGCCTCGTATTTTTTCACATGCAGAAAGTATGCAGATGTGGTATTCATATGCAATTTCTGCAGCGAGAACAGTGAAAGAGAAATAACTGACAATTAGGATCAACCCTGATTGCAGGCTTCCATATCATTTTACTTTTCAAAATCAACACAGAATTTTAAGAGAGACAGGTTCTTTTCAACTATATTTAACTTTTATGTAAACTCAGGAAAATGTAACGAGAAACAGATCTGGATTGATGCTCTACTGTAATGTGTGTTCTATTATTTGTGATATAATATGTTAACGAAAGTAAATAGACCTATAGTATGTAGGATATATTTTATGCGAAATATCCTGCAGGACACTTGGGAAAAGTTTGTTGAATACCTTACGGGACACCTTGTACAGCGAATATAAATGAGCATTTTCCTTATTTCGGGGAAAAAAGATACATGTAGTAAATATTATGAACTTCGTGCATCTAGAAATTGAAGAAGTGCATATCTAGCAGAGTAAGCTTACTTTGAAATGTACATATGAATGAAGGCGGTATAGTCTAAAATAGATCCGGACGATATTGCGAAAGCAATCGCGAGAACCGTCTCTCGCTCGCGGATTAACTCAAGACTGATGGAAATTTGATTACTCCGTTAAACTGACTCAAACGCTGAGCGTTAGCGAATCCAACTTAAAACTGACTGTTGGAAAGCTCGATTGCTTCTCTACCTGACTGGTGGTTGGAGGCTTGATTTGGAAGAAGCCCACGTCCAGCGTTCTAGAATTGTGATTGATTGATTACTGACCACTTAATGACTGGCTAAGATTACTCGAAGGCATTACGGGCTCCGTTCCATTGCGCATTTCGCCTATATGTATACACTATATGTATAGTGGAATCTTGATTATCCGAACACCATTTAACCGAACGTTCGATTATATTAACTGAATCACAATTTTAGTGATAATCAGATAAGCATTACATAACGGAACGTACAAACTGTAGGTACATATTCTGTCCGATTTTGAAGCATTTACTACTGCATACACAATTCTCAAGCGGTATGAAGCATAGAGAGAAAATAGGTGTTAGGAAATACATACCTACGTATATGCAAACTGACGAGTGAGTACAGCAGTGAACAAAGCAGAATAGAAACTAACATGAGTAAAATAATTAAATTTTTATTAATGATGTATACATTGTGTACCAGTATTTATTGTACAAACAAGGAGTGGATGATGCTGCACGAAAAGATAAGACGAAAGTAGGTATAGAATAAATCTTTTTCATTTGAGACTTTATTATCGCGAAAATCGACTTTGTATATTCTTTGGGTACCTACGTGCTTGAGTACGTGTGTACTTAACACGTACAATTAAGGGGAGCCTCCGGTCAAATCTCTTAAAAAATGCGTGATCTTTATGAATTTTTTACAAACAGAGTTTATAACATATCCTAAAAATATTTTTTGGAATTTATTGATACACTCGTTAGAGTGCAAAACAAATTTTTGGGTTCATGTTTTTGGTTTTCGCTGGCAAAAAGAGATGCCTAAACGGTACCCACGAAATTGACTCTCAGGATCGTCCAAAATCAAAAATTCAAACAATTTTTTAAAATTTATTTCAATTTCTATCGCAGCACCCTTTGTTGGTGCAAAAAGGACCAAAAGCACGATGTTGGTGTACATTTGAACGAATTAGTGCTAAAAAGCGGGTAATTTTCTGCACAAATATGCACATAAAAAAAATCTCCAGTTTTAAAAAGTTATGTCATACGGTGCTGCGATAGCGAGACCAATTACGAAACGAATGCCTCAGGTTTTTTTTAAATCGGCGCATTAGTTCTTCTGAAATCGTGGTTACCGTTTCGAAATATCATGTTTCGATAAAAACGTGTTCAAACTTCAAAGTGTGCTCGGGTCATACCTGCGTTTAGAGTTTTAATTAGTTATGTGAGTGTAGAATCTATACCGTTACGAATTTTGGTGTGAAACTTTCACAGGGTATTCTAGGGATGTTATACTACAAAAATATATACATATAAAAAACGATTTTTTGAACAATTTTAACCGGAGGGTCCCCTTATGGGGTTAGACTACTGCGACGGCCCAAAAAAGTAGGTAATCTTTATTATTATGTAATATTTGTACAGTAATTTGTATACTAATAATAATTTGGAAACATTTATAACTTGCTATCAGTTGCGAAGCTTAACCAAAGATTTATAAATTTTTTATTATGGATAGGTACGCTATAACATATTGATTCACTAAATAAAAATAGTGACCTCGTAGACAACACGTACTTAAATTTGTATGAACCAAGCTGTATGCTTTTGTGTTACACGCAATTTTGTTCTAAGTATTAGCAGAAGTTATTGTGTTGTCCTTATTGCAATTTATTGCAATTTTAGGTATGAACTATTAGTAGACTTACTATTTAGTAGAATCCAATCTAAGGTTGCGGTTACTGTGCATACCTGTTCTCACCAACCCCTCAGAACAATTGAAGATTAGAATTATCATGAGATTAGTTTGTACTCGTCAGAACACGTTGGTCATTTAGGCTGAGGGCACACGAGCGTTTTTTTGACGGACGTTACGACAATACATTGCAGTATATTAGACTTACGCTAGTGTGCGGTGTATACGCACGTCCGCCAAAATTGACGTACGTCGCGACGGACGTCGAAAAGAACGCTCGTGTGCCCTCAGCCTTAATGGGGTAGGTACTCTTGCCTAGACAGGTAATTTTAGGGTCAATTTTGGGAATTTATTTTGAAGAAGCGAATAATGTTACAATATTCCCGTATCGTGCACACACTTATTAACACTTTAGCTATTTGTAGATATTTTTTTAACGGCTATTGATAATATTTTAAAAGTTATTATCGTTCACGCCTTTCGCGTTTCAGAAACGTTGCCTCATCGGTGCTGTTGATTGGGCCTCTTCTGGTCGTCTGAAATAAAAAATTCATAGCTCATTTTAAACGTAATGAATGTGGTTATCGTCTCTACCAGAATGAACGAGATACGAAAATATTTAAAAAACAGCTGCCTTGTAAAGACTCATATTCGAAACTTAGCATCAACTTTGCAACTTCCGAGTGCTATGAATAAAAAGTATTTGCAGTATTGACTTGAATGTGGTAAGGGCGATAACCACATTCATTACGTTTAAAATGAGCTATGAATTTTTTATTTCATGCGATCAGAAAGCGCCGATGAAGCAAAATTTCTAAAACACGAAAATAACGTGAACGATAATAACGTTAAAATATTGTCCATAGCTAATTAAAAAGAATTCTACAAATAGCTTAAGTATTAATAACCATGTGTACAAAGCACCAATATTTTAGCATTGTCCGTCTCTTAAAAATAATTTCTGAAAATGACTTTAAAATTGCCTGTCTAGACGAGAATACCTAATTAAACGAGTTTGATTCCTTTTCTGGATTTCTGCGGATTACTGCACCGGATATTGACAAATTAATAAATTGAGAGTTCGAAAATCGATGTCTGTGGTATTATTACACAGAAAGATTACATTAACTGTGTTACGTTCTGGATGTTCTTTTTCGAACATGAATTTTGTATTTCGACGTGTCTCGATAATGCATTGTGGGCATTACCCTGGTCGAGCACCGTTGAGGTTCATGAGATATTCAATTACTTTAAGCTTTAAACGAGATAAACCTACTTCCTCTGCATCGTCGTCACGAAGATGATGCGTTGTCAAAATCAATGCCGTAGTATGAATGTGTGTGCTGCGATAAAAATCGTTTATAAATTTCTTCACGGGATGCGGAGCTCGATAATGCGTAGCATTCTGGGAACTTCCCCTATCGAGCGCGTCAGCGACGGCGCGGCGCGACGATGCGAATGATACATTAATAATTTTAAATTATTGCGCGCCAGTCAGTCCTTGCAGTAATATCTAAAATACGGTTGTAAATAGGACCCATATAAATTCTGTGAAATGTATCTTTTCGAAAACTAATTATTATATGCATCCGAAAATATAATTGTATTATAGTGAGTTATAACACAAAATCGGAAACTAGCAGGATTTTCGGGGGTTTAATTTCACCCCGAGTGAATTTGGGCAACAAAAAAATTGCATAATACATATCTAGTGCGTACAAATGCGTCCTAGGCCCTTGTTCGACTCCAAGATGCCACTGTACCTAAACTACACAGCGGATCCCATTAACAGAGCTATGGAAACAGCTAACCATTACCTTATGAGCATTGATTTGTTCTCTACATCGCGCGACTCGTTCCGTAACAAATTGCTCTATTGTCTCAACAATCCGTCGTTATAACCCGTCCCCTGGAATGTCTGCTGAGCCTATGTGTTTGGTTCCGATCACCGTATGCTTATTACTCTGTAATCTGTTTATGCTTATGTTTACTTGTACACTAAAGGGTTTTTCCCGTATAAAATAATAATAATAATAATAATCTATATACATATACATATACATATCTATATCCTCTACATATCTCCAATGTTTCATAATTCTTTAATTTCCGGATTAGGGATCTTCTCGTGTAAGATATATCTTGTAAGAAGTGAAATTTAGACGTAAAATTTGCGAGCTTGGACATTCTTTAATTCCATTAAGAGTACAGCAAAACAGGGATTGTAACCCGCTCGGAGCCGTTTACTAGTAACATAAGACAGTCTAGTCTAAACAGCCACTTAAGGAGGTACTCTGGTCATCTCGCCGAAAAAATGAGCAGGGCACAAGTAGATGAATATTATGTAAGAAGTTTTGCAGGATTATATTTGTTATTCATTGAATAAAAAATTCATAAAGGTTGTTCAATTTTTCGGCCGGATGATCAGAGTACGTTAAGTGGTTGTCTAGTCTAGACTATCTTATGTTACTAGTAACCCGCTCCGGGCGGGTTACAATCCCTGCAGCAAAATATTTTTGGTGACATTTTTAAATATTTAAGTTTTTAAATATTTAAGTTTTCAAATATTTATATTTATATTTTTAAATATTTATATTTAAGTTTTTAAATATTTATATTTAAATATTTAAATATAAATTAAGCTTGGACATTCTTCAGTTATTTAGGTGTTGACTTCCTCTAGTCACGAGTAGAATTTTTTACAAAGGGTTAGGTATTACGACGTACTGATTGTGAGTAACATTTTGACAGATTATGCATTTTTGAACACGCATCTACTGTAACCATAGCCTCATTCGTGCAGTGCAAAAGGGTAAGCCACATGCGAGGGACCAATGAAATTTCAAACTTTCAGTTTCATTCTTTTTTGAATAATTTATATTACATTTACAATTTAAGCACTTTAATAAATAATTCAATTATGTTTGACAGCTTACTGAATAACCTCAGTATTGTCTTATGCATAGTATTAAAATAGTTCAACCATGAAGTTAGAAATCCCTAACATCCTCTGTGATGATTTTTTGCCAAGCTTTGTACACATTACTTTGTTAAATGTTACGAAAAGTGCATGTGAAAATTTTTATAAAAACCTCACGAACGAGAATATCGTCCATATTTTCCTTTCGCATCTACTTACTGCCTTTTCTTTGTCGGTACCTCTCCCTATGTTAAACATGCTTCCCTCGTGTGCAGCTGTCTTTTCTTCTCAAAGAGCTCCGCGACACGAAAAGACTCCGCTTTCATTTTCCCAAGCACATTTTTTAACGAAGCAAGCTTTCAAAAGGCCATCTGGCTGGGGTCATGCGGCAACGTTCGAACGTTTGAGAAGTGTGCCAAGATCATTTAAGGACTTTAAAAATGCTGGACAAGTTATAAACCTCAACGAAGTTAAGCAAAGGACTCAAAGGAGAACAATATTTGTAATTAATTGGTTCGATGCTCAAAGGTACACCTTATATATATATAAGGAAAAATATATTTGTTTTATAGGGGCAATTATTGTGATGGAGAAGATTTTTTTCTGAAGGTCATATTTTCCGAAATTTCAAGGTCGTCGACTTTTTTTAAACGGGATGCCGTATTTTCATTAGTGTAACGCTATAGCGAATAGAAATACAAATTCAACCGTGTATAATATCGTCGGTGATAGTGCAAAACCGCGTATGAGCAGTTTGTAAATACCGCGGATCTGCAAAAGTAGCAAAATTGAAATTTCGCGCCCACGGTTGTCAAGCGCTGTTTCACTTTTTTTTAAAGTCACACCATTGATGTTAGTATTTATTACAAGGAGTGCTAAAACTGTCCGAAAACAGTTCAGTCAAAGAAATCCCTTAAAATGGCTAAAATATTAAGTTTTCTCTTCCTCCTGTAAAATCGGTAGAATACAGATCTGCGGTAATAATAAAAACCAAAATTAAGGCTGGTGCTTTAAATACAGCTTAGAAGCTCCACTTATTGTTAGGTATTAAGTTATTAACTTCGTTTTGTATTTCTTCTTTTATATATATATATATATATATATATAATTCATTTTAAACCTAAAACACTGTATACCATAGTCTTTTGACGTTTGTGCTTCAAGAGTGTGCATTAATGAAAATATTTTAGTACCATTTTTTTGTTAATGTCACGGCTTTTTGTTATTAACAATAAAACTAGATTGTTTGATAATTATTTTCAGTATTGATAAATCAGTTTGACACACTTGACACACAGTGGTAAGTTTTTGTGAAGTTACATTATCAAGAAGTGATGCTGCTTCGTTTCGAATTAATGTTGCAGGATTACATCAACACGATACTATCTTCGATGTATTTAATTCTTATTGTTGATAATTGTTCTAAAGTTACTGAATTATTATTCCTCGCAACAGTAATTTCATAAAGACAACAGATCCAGTTATACGGGCAATATAGAGAAGACTTTCGTCTAATCCGTGTCTAGATTTATTTGTCCGAAAGGTTTGCAGGTCAACATATTATACATGGTTGAATTTGACTTTTTATTGGCTATAGCGTTACACGAATAAAAATACGGCATCCCGTTGAAAAAAAGCCGATGGCCTTGAAAGTTCGGAAAATATGACCTTGAGAAAAAATCTTCTCCATCACAATAATTGCCCCCCTGAAACAAATATATTTTTCCTTGGACATTTTCTCGTATCATTAAAAAAAAGAGAGATATTTTAGGTTTAAATGTTAGATGACTCATCCTGTATAACAGTCTATAATGTTGTAAGACTTTGAAGTAATATGCATACTGTGTATTATATTGCAGTTGGTACATCACAAAAGTTCCATATCCAATTATTGTAACATGGGAATTAGATACCATTATTTTGCAATCAAATTTTTATGAAATGTACCTGTCAATTTACATGATACATACAATCGTTTAATGTCTTTCAATGTCCTCAAAATTTCTATTACCGAGTATGGTAAACACGCACATAATGAAATTGCAGGTCCCTTGCTTGCAATCTAATTAATACTTAGTCTATTAATTGCTAAAATATTGTTAGTGTATTACTTACATCTTTCTGTGTTAAATTGTTATAAGTGGTTCAAATTCAAACACTATGGCTACCTTAAAATAGCCACCCTATATATAACAAGAGTAGAACGTACAGTTATCAAAGTGTACGTTTTGGGTAACTTCCAGAATTTCGGATATGTCCCGCATGAGTTTGCTTCATGAAACATACAATTATACAAAGACACTATATACGCTTATACTTTGAGACAACAGTCTACATATGTACGTTTGGTTTAAATACGTATGAAACTTTATGTTCGTGCATCTTCACGATATGTTCATTGCTATTAAAAAGCAAAAACCTGCTGCATGTTCTTTATCATCTAAGGACCGTTCTTGACATATTTCAATTATAAACTAAAGTTAATACAGTAAAAATACAGAAATTGTAAGTTTTATAAATAGTAAGGAAATCATGTATGAATTTATAAAGTCATTATCATTATCATTATCATTATCATTATCATTATCATTATCATTATCATTATCATTATCATTATCATTATCATTATCACCATTATTATTATTATTTTATAATCATTATTATTATTGTTGATATTATTAATCGTCTTTATTGCATAAAGAAACAAAACAAGGAACAGAATAGGAAGAGAAAGAACAAGACTGTCGCACAGGCGAGGTTCACTCGTCAGACTGTCTTACAACCTAACCTCATATACTTAGAACAAAGACTTAACCTACTTAGGCTAAAATTTAATACTAAATAGCTCTAGCGCTTGAGTGTACATAACAGGTGATGATGACAAACTAAAACTGCACACTTAAAGTACTGAACAGTTGAAATACTGAAGAGTTGAAATACTGAACAGCTGAAATACTGAAAAGCTGAAATACTGAAAAGCTGAAATACTGAAAAGCTGAAAAGCTGAAAAGCTGAAAAGCTGAAAAACTGAAAAACTGTAATACTGAAAAACTGGAATACTGAAAAGCTGAAGTACAGAAAAGCTGAAATACTGAAAAACTGAAATACTGAAAAGCTGAAATACTGAGAAGCTGAAACTCTGAAATACTGAAAAGCTGAGATACTGAAACCTGAAACATTATTATATATAGTAGAAGGAAATATATAACGACTATTCGTATAAAAACTCTGTCAATTAGTATACATGCCTGATTCTAGGGACAATTTTATTACGATCTCGTTATTGATCACATATACGTGATAGGTACTTGGAAAAAGGAGATTGGAAAAACGCAGATATTTCTGTTACTTTGTGCGCGTAGTTAACAGCTGGGACTTTGCAGAGGGAAGACCTTGGATCGAATTTAGCAGTTTTATTTTCACTGCTTGGTTGCGAAGGTTCCTTTTCCAGTTTTATGGATGCTACCCTGAGTTAATGGGAATTTTGGTTGAGAGTTAGAAGCTGTGAACATTTTGCAGTTCGACTTCTTTTTACTTTATGAACCGTTGGACAAATTATAAAGAAAATTGCTTTCAACGAATTTTAATGAAATGCATTTTAACTTCTTTAAATGAAAGACATATCAAATTAATCAGTATGACGGAATTTTAGAAGAAAATTTAGAAATACGAAAGAAAAATATAATTTTCATACATAAATTTGTAGGAAAATGGCTTAACATTTGATCAGAAAAGTTAACAAAAGTGTGCTATTTTTTCATGTATTCAAAATACACAACTTTGCTATTCAAACCGTTTTTCTAGCTCGGGCAGCTATCGAAATATTCGACCAAAATATTCTTCACCCCTACTTTGAGGACTGATTACATCGCGTTAAGGTGGATGGTGGAAGCTAAATAAAAATAAGTGTCAAATATTTTTATGAGAGCTATCAAAGCCTCTTTAAAATCTGTGGTTGCCACTTTGGGATGCTTCCTTGTCAGTTAAATTCAGAATGAAACTACGTAAATCTACAATAAGGTCATCCATTTAAAAAACACATGAATACATATTTAAAAGCCTTTTGCTGTAATGCAAATCATGGATAGAAGAGACGAAACTCTAATGGATCATGCCTTCGTCCTGAAATAGTCTAGAGATGAGCTCAGATTATAAGGACTCTGACCCCAGTGACCCATCAGCAAGTCACACGGGAAGCAACTATGTAAAAAAGTAGAAAAAGGAAGGAAGCACAGTGTCGAATAAAGGTAGCTGACGGACGACTTTAAACCAGGGGTTGAAAACAGTTATAATATCGGTTTCGGTTCTCGAAACAGTTATGAGAACCGAAATAATCTTGAAACAGTTAAGAGTGAAAACGGTTCCGGCCGGTTTCGGTTCCGGTTCTACAGAACCAATATTATATCGGTTCCGTAACGGTTATATATCGATTATACAGTAAATTCTCGCTACGGCCTGGGCTCGCCTCAACGATGTGTAAGCGCCTTTTAAATTATGATTAAATAATAAATCTGTGAAGAATAAATTGATTCTCAAAAGTAGTTTGAAATAATTGTTTTTTAAGTTACGTTTAAGTTAAACCCTTATTAATGTGGCGGTGTCCCCTTAAGTGTCTAAAAATTTAAACAAAGTAAATTGTATATACATACCAAAATTGTTGCAGAATAACTTCCAACTATACGTAACATTTTCATGCTGTCATCACACGTATCAAAATACTTACGAACAATGTCGCATTTCTATCGGCCCATTGTGTTGATATGTATTTAAATACCAACTAATAATTATTATACACTACTACTGATATTAATTTGACACTTAATTTAAAGTATTGCTAACACTAACAGCAATAACTTTCCTAATATGTACAAACTTACTACTAATTTTATATTAATTATGAAGATTATTATTTTTTTTTTCAATAAAGACAGTCTCTCGAGGACGACACGTGTCTTGCTGCGAAATATAATACTTTTTGTATTAAATTCAATGTGCTCGCCATTAACTAAGGAATGCAAATGCCTGTGGCTCATTTGATCTTAAACCATCCGACCCAGAGAATCGCTCTTCGCTTTTGTTTATAAGATCCTTCATCGCTGATCCTCTCTATCTAGAATCTCTCTGTTCAATACTTAATTTACAGATGCTGTCTTTCATTTCGGCTTCTCCTGTATTGATGGAGTTTTGAAAAGAGAGATACCAGATAGAGAGGCCCAGCGATAAAAAGACATATAAACAAATCGAATTTCCATTAAAAAAAGTTGACATTGATCGTAAATATTTTGGAACGTGCTACGCATACTTATCCGATGTGTAACCGATATAATATCGGTTCTGCAGAACCGTAACCGAAATCGATATAGCCAAAAATTTCGGTTCCTTATAACAGTTATTCAGAATATCGGTTCTTCATAACTGTTTTAGTCAGAACTGATATATAACAGTTTGAAACAGTTATTTTCGGAACCATATCAAACCCTGCTTTAAACGTTGCATCTGAGGACCTATTAGCGTATCAGAGGTTAGTGCACCGCTACCCTCGACAGGCCCACTCCAATGTCCCACACTATGCGCAAAGGACAAGACTTGACACGTTAGTCCTATTGGACCCTTTGACCTCGCACCTCCACGCAAACTGAAGATTAGAAATGAACCGCTATTCCCTGAGACACTATTGCCTCGTGCTCCGCAGGAAATATGTACCTATCACCCCGTAAATCACGTCGTAAAGGAAATCTAGTAGCATATTGTTCAAGAAATTCAGCATTCTTGCGACATCTCCGAGGCCCACCTATAATTGCTTGCTCATGTGGAACGCCGATCATCGGCCCCTTCCATCGACTCGCGATCGATGGAAGGGGGACTCTCTTCCTTCCAGGAAATTATTGCCGATTTCTTGGATCATCACTCCCTCGCGGTATGCGACTACGCTAGCAGTTATCCGCTGCGGTTTGCCTTACTTGCGCTGTTTGTGAAAGTTCGATCGTGCCTCGAATATTCTGTTCGCAAATTTGCTACGCGCAATACTTCGCTTGCTTCGCTTACGCGCCTTTGCTGTCGCTTTAATTGTTAAAACAAGTTCGCTGAACTGCTTCACGACTTGTGTAGATTTATCATTGGGTTATTGCAATTCAAATAATAGATATTGTATATAGTGTAAATATACTTGTGAATAGTGATTTGCTGTACAAATGCTTATCAATAAACTCCTAGTTTTTCCTGCTCGCCGATCCTTGCGAGCTTCTTACAGTATTGATTCTTTGAGTGAGAAGGCCTTTCACAAGCTTATTCATACTTTTGTTGGATTATTCGATAAAAGTGCTACTTTTAGAGCATATAATGATTCATGGTATCACAAATAATTTGCAATAGGATGCTGCCGACTCGTGAAATTGATAGAGGTTAAGATGCTTTGTGGATACACATGTAACGTTCGGAACCACGCCGTCCGTGGACGAGAAGGGATCTTGCCCCCGTTGCCTCCGGCGTCACCGTAATCCCTAAGGCCGGTTACACGCGATGGCGTTGTACTGTGTGGAGGACAGGTGGATAGGCGTGTTAAAGTTGCAGTAGGGCTGCAGCCGACGGACCATGCTCTTTTTAACCGACTTCAAAAAGGAGGTTATAGATTCGACCCGTATGTATTTTTGTTTTAACCGACTTCAAAAAGGAGGAGGTTATAGATTCTAGCCGTGTGTATTTTTTTTATTTATTTTTTATGGACCGATTTTGATAATCTTTTTTTTATTCAAAAGACTACGATGCCCCGGTGATCTCATCCTACACTGCATCAATATTGGCACAATATTTTGCCAATTCTGGTTAATAGTAAAGACTATTGTCACTTAATTATTATTATTTTATGTATGCACGCGCATATCTCCACAGCATGTTGTGTCAATATATATAAAACTAGAAAGTTAAAAAAAATAAAAAAATTTATAAAAAAAATTAAAACCGTCTTCAAAAAAATAAAAATGCACTAAAATGTAAAAAATATTTTTTCCCCATATTTAATCTACTGTGGTTTGCAAAATTGTTGGCATTCGGATGCGGAGCGGGGCAAGGGGGCTATCTCGCTCGCGCCGCCCCACTCTCTGCCACGGAACTCCCCAAATCCCCACTCGTAGGTTCTTAGCGGCACACGCTGCATAGTCGTAGTATTCCTATATCTACGGGGGACACGTTCGATGATCTATTACTTACTTACCGCGAATATACAAAATCGCGGTTGGGGGGTCTTACTGCACTAGCAAAACGTGATTATTGGCATTTATATTTCACAACATTGAACGTATCTTTCATATAAGCACGAAGAAAAGAAATTATGACATGAACATTATTTTTTATGCAATCTGTAGGGAAACATGGTGCTTAAATAAATATTATTGACAGCGTACTTATGCTTACTGAATTCGAACCCTGTGCATAGCACGACTGTCACCTGACCATTATCAAGATGGTATTATTACCAAATTAATATGCATATTGATTTTTCTGAAGTCGTCAAGAAACACATAAACTCAGCGATGTTTCCCATCCGAATTAGGAACCTGGATACAAGTAACATCCTTTCATATCACGTCGTTAGACACTCGAGTAATGTTTTTCTGTCACCGTTAACACTTTCGCTGCCGGCGCGTGAACAAATGTCGAATGCCGGGTGCCACCGACTTATTTATATATTTATATGTCGTTTACTTATTTATACTAACACATCATAAAGGATACATTTTATTTACAATAACGTAAAGGATAAATGTTAAAGCAATTCATGATATTTGTTGAAACGACTCCGATCGGAGCCGTTGCACCGGCAGCAAAAATCTTAACCTTTAGAGGTCCGGGATTTTTTCATTGAAATTGTAAATTTTATTTACTTAAAATTTATGCATATATACCATCAACGTGTTCGGCAAAGTATCCAAATTTTTACGTGGTCACTATAGTGGCCAGCCCAGCCCTCTAAAAGTTGAAACGTGTACTCAATAGTGCAACATTGTTGGCAACTTGTGTCCAAGAAATTGTGTCGTTTCCAAGCAACAAACAAATTCTCCAGGATGCCCAAAGCAGTATGTAAGCGTTCTTGTCTCAAAGCAGTCTGTAAGCGTTCTTGAGCGATTATATTTATTATTTTCAAAAATAAATTACAGTATAGTTTTAGTGTACAGTTTTCTTAAATTACGTATCTATATTATTTCAATTATGCAATCACGGAAGAAAGGACAAACAGTTCATGACATCAACGAGACACGAAACATGGTGGCTAGGATTATTAAAAAATGTGACAAATAAGCTCGACAGGGGCACCTTATTTACCTACTAAATCAATCAACTAAGCGTGCGGTTGATTATACTGGTATATCAGAGCGCACAATTAACAGAATTCGGAAAGAAAGCTCAGTATCCGGAGAACAAAAATTATCTTCACCAGGGAAGAAACGTCCTCGATGCATGGAAAAGAAGCTTCATTTCTCTGAAGAGTATAAAACAGTTATACGCGATACAATTAATGAATTCTATCTGGAAAAGAAAATTGTACCAACTGCTGCAAAAATCTTACATACAATAAAGGAGAAAATACAGTTTCCGTGGACAAAACATACGCTCTACAGATTGCTGAATAATATGGGCTTCAAATATAAGAAAAGCAACAGCAACAGAAAACTTATAATCGAGAGGCCGAATATTGTTACCTGGAGGACAAAATACCTGAGAGCTGTGCAACACTATAGGACACAGAATAGAAATATTATTTATATCGACGAAACGTGGGTCGATAATAGTATGTGTTTTAGCAAATGCTGGCAGAGCGAAGACACATTAGGAGTGTTGGAAAATAACAGTTCTTCCTGCCGCCTAATAATTGTTCACGCCGGTGGGAAAAACGGATTTGTAAACGGCGCGGAACTTATTTTTAAAGCGAAGACAAAAACTGGTGACTATCACGGGCAAATGAATGCTGTTAATTTGGAAAAGTGGGTTACGGAAAAATTATTGCCGAACATTCCGGAAAAATCAGTCATAGTGATGGACAATGCCCCATATCACAGTGTGCAGTTAAATAAACCAGCAGCAAAATCTGAGAAGAAGCAAGTCTTGCTGAAATGGCTAAACGATAATAAAATTCCATGTAGGTACAAACCAAATGAAGAAATGCGAATTAATAGAACTTGTACAACAAAATAAGAAATTAGACAAAACATATAAGATAGACGAATCAATAAAAGAACAGGGTCATAATGTATTAAGATTACCACCTTATATGTGCGATTTAAATCCCATTGAATTAGCTTGGGCACAGGTTAAGCGAAAGATACGAGAAAAAAATATTACGTCAAATCTTTCAAACAGTGAATTAGAATTATTGACACGGCAAGCTATAAGCGACGTTACACCTGCTGCATGGAAAAATTTCTGCGGACACGTCGAAAAGATAGAACAAGAATATTGGTCGAAGGATAATTTAATAGAGAACATGATGGAAACGCAAGGTAGCGAGTCTGAAGAGTCCGACGAGCCCCACGAGTTCAACGAGTCTGCCGATTCAGACGATAGCACCTCCTCAGAAGATTTATAAAGTAAGAAAGCATGAAAATTATCCTAATAGAAATGAACCAAAGTATGTAATGCGAAATTCAAACTAATTTTCAGGAGAAGATTCAGGAGAATCTCACAAAACCAGTAATAATACTTCGTACTTTTATAATAATCCTATGTGTAATGTCCTTCCTGTATATAAGAATGAACATATGAAAAAAAAGAAATTTATATCATAAATGTATGTTATTCCTCTTTATTATATCTATAGCTGTTAATACTTTGAGACGTCTACACTATTGCTTTTCATCGGGTCCCTGATATAGCTCTATTCCTCTCGTTTTCGCTGTGTCCCGCTCGCTCTCTTCGTCACGCGGTGCTGCTGACCGATTCGTTGCCATGACGCGTCGGCCAATAGCGACAATACGTGTGCCTTACCTCTACCACTGTGTTAAAGAACGTGGGCCTATGAGGATACACTCGATCGGACCACCAAGTTTCTGCCGGCAACAATTTTGCAAACCATAGTAGGACTTGTGACAAAGGAGTTGTAAGATTAGACCTCTGGTGGTACTGGCAAACACTAACAGTCGCGACCCCGTGGTGGGGCTGGGGCGTTACACATGTCGTTACGTTGATGATATGCTGATATGAATAAAATTCTGCGTTGTGGAACAAAAATTGGTTTCCCGATAACAGAATTTTGGAATGAAAGGGTACTCGAGTATTAAACTCGAAATAATGGAGTTTTGATACATTGGATTGAAAGGTTTGAGTAACATCCTTCGTTACTCGCGATAAATAAAAATAAATTGAGACACTACTGTATCTAGAATAGTATCATAGCAGGTGTATATTAACAAACATACCATTCGTTCTCTGATATTTTGGGAACTTTTAATAAGAGCTTCCAAAATCTTTGGCAGTATTTTAGTGCAAATATTCTTACAATACTAAGCTGTTTTGCTTTCAATACTACTGACATATAATTATATACCTCCCTACTCCTTTTATTTAAAATCATTAATTATACTATTACTTTTTACATTATCTCAATTATAGCGATTATAGCATTTCGAATAATGAAATACTTGAAAATAGCATTCTATAGATTATTTTGTTATTTTATTCATCTTCTATTCCTCCCCTAATATCCTCAAGAATATTATGTCTTATCAAATTTTATATGACATTTTTCATGGTTACATTATTACACACCAAAATTTTCCTTATTTTGTTATTAATTCTATGTTACCCCTCTCGACCACAAACTGTATACCTGTCACAGTTACCTTTAATGTTATTTTAACAGTCTTCGTAACTACAATTTGAATACACTCTGGTAAAACTTATTGAAATTTTTAACATTGTATATCGGTTACAATGGTGTAAAATCGTGTCTAAAAGACTGCATAATAGAAATTACTTCGGTGGGAGCGTAATGGTCCCTATGGCGCGCTAGCCAAAGTAATGGAATTTTCGTGCGTTAAAGAGCACGTCATTTAGCTTGATAATCGCGTAGGCATATACATATACGTACCACGTGCATAATGCGAAATCTCTCCTATGAGCTGCTGCTGGTCATTATTGCTTGCCTCAGCGGCGTGTCGAGAAATCAGTGTGGCCATTATGACACATCAATCGACCGACAAAATTTCTTGATCAGGGTGCCTCTATAATTCTAAGTCCCTTTACGATTTAATTAAAATTCGCCGAAAAATAATGCAGAATACAGTGTTCTCAACTGATCTACAGAAAACAGTTCAAAACGGTTCTATTATCTCAAAGGGCTCTATTATCATAATTGTGGAATACTCGAGGCTCCGTTTTAACTCTGTAGAGGAATTTAATTACGCCACTTGGTTTATACCAGTTGATTATAATACTTAAATTTAATTCAATGCAATGTAAACGTCATTCCACGCCAAATCGATCATTTTGCGGGCGGTGTTTGCGGTTTGGATGACATTTGGAGGGGTTATAGTTATTATTAAAGTACATGCAATTTGTGTCTATTGCCGCAAAAATACAGGTTACAAAAGATAGAAAATATCGATCGCACGAAGTTCGTTCTTCTTTCGTTTTAATAGGGATTGACAAAAGATTGATGTAAATATAATAACAACTCATAAATACATCACAACAAATATGTTCGTTAATAGAGTGAATCCTAGTTCAGCTTTTATAAAATCTTGACCGCATTAAGAAGTAAGTGAGAAATGACTGATAAACTTGATTGCGCGAACATAATGTTTTTTGAAATACTGTCAACATTACAACATCGCTAATGACACAAATAGAATGCCACTACTGGTCCGCATTATTGGTTCTTACAAGATTACAAGGAGCTGCGAATGACTGGAACTTAAATTTTTTTCATATTTTAAAAAAATTGTTTCTGCTTTGAAAATAGAATAATATCAGATAAGGATATCTGCAGATCAACAAAAAATAATTATTAGATGAAATTTCATATTATCGCTTTGAGTGACGCTTATGTGTTTTCACTCCGATAAATTTGCATCCGGCGGATGGTTCTGGTATGTTTTCACATGGATATTTTCTGCAAAGCATCGAAAATATTTTCCCACAGCCCTCGAGTGTTTCCTTTAAAAACAAACCAAGCTCCGAATTCGCTTTGAACCAAATCTGGCGATAGCGATAGCTCGGTAAGACTTGACTGATTTAATTTAAATATTTGAGAACCACATGGTTTTGCAATATTTTATAGTTCCACCGTGCCTAAAAATACAGATAACTTTAGTCTTGCGAATAAAGACTTTAAAACAAAAGTGATGATTTAGGACTAATGCACACGAGCCGCACTCATCATTTTGCAGTGCATCAATATGGCATTACTGTCGCCAAAAAATTGTTCACGTATGAATCTCTACATATACATATATGTACATACATGTAAACCCTGCTAGAACGCGGAGCCATATTGACACGGCTGCAAAATGATGCGTGCCGCTCGTCTACACCGGTCGTTAATTGTAACGTTTCGTGCTTTAAGGGGGAACAACACCTTGAAGCCCGGAAAAAAGTGCAATTTTTTTTTAATTTTCTGTTAGATATCCATACTTTGTAGGAAAGTCATTGATATGGGGTTTAAATGTGCATGTAGTGGACATTATTTTGGAATTTTTCTGTGACAAATTATACAGTTTTAATCATGTTATAGAGGTCGCCGTAGAGCGCGACGCGTCGAACACGATTTTATGGTTTCCCACTTTATTCACGTCGCGTTCATCCGAGAAAAAAAAGGAGAACATTTTTTTAATCTATATTAATATAGTTACAGTTAAGCGTACGGAAATTAAAAATAAATTATTTTTGCTATTTTTTCCACCCCAAAGTATATTGATTTTTTCCTTAAACTGACTCGAAATTTTAGAACTTTCCACTTTAAGCTCTGCCATTTCTCCAAAAATTATTGTAATTAAATTTCCGTACGCTTAACTGTAACAATATTAATATAGATTACAAAAATGTTCTCCTTTTTTTTCTCAGATGAACGCGACGTGAATAAAGTGGGAAACCATCAGTCGTGTTCGATGCGTCGCGCTCTACGGCGACCTCTATAACTTGATTAAAAGTGTATATATTGTCACACAAAAATTCTAAAATACTGTCCACTACATGCAGATTTAAACCCCATATCAATGACTTTCCTACGAAGTATGGTTATCTAACAAAAAAAAATTTTAAAATTGCACTTTTTTGCGGGCTTTAAGGTGTTGTTTCCCCTTAAACAAAGAAACTTCTGTGCGCGTCATGTTTTGGAAAGTTAAAACGCAACGGAAATGTTTAGATGTATCATTTTAGATGTCCCACATTCCATGAGTCCAATGTTTTAAAATTTCAACTTTACAGGACCCGTTCTCACAATTCGTATTTCGGATATAATTATCTAACCCTGTCGGTGCTGATTCAAACACCATAGAGAAAGACAGAAAATGTTTAACCCTTCGTTGACACTCTGGTTGTGAGCCACCCATAAGCTGATTCTGACGCTGTGTACCTTCTATATTATTTTTTTTTCTCAAAATATTATACCTCAACAACAACACTGTAGATGTTTACCTTCTAATATTGAAATTTGTAAAAAGTCCAATTTTGGGAAGATTTTCTTTGTTTTTTCTCGACATATGAAAATCTAGAATTCTTTTTACAAAAACAGTGGTGATATTTGAGTAAAAAAACTATTGGAATACAATCTACAGACCTTAAAATTGGCCCATGATTTCTTTCATAACGATTGGATTCTTTAGATGAGAATGGCAGTCGTTCAAAAATTGCTGTGGGTGTGAACCACCCAGGTATGTGAAAGTTGATCGAAAAAGAGTTGTATCGAGGAAGGGTTAAATATTTTGGAAATACCTGTCGTGAGCCATACAAGTATTTCGTTTGTAAATGCCCATATAATTTTACATCTTCATCACGCAACGATTATATACAAATAAATTATATTAAATACATGTTAATTAACGTCAACCGTTCTGGAAAGTTTGATGTGTGCTCGACTCAGGGCCGGGCTTCTTTATAAGGGGATCCAGATAAACAAAATTAATGGAGGATAATAATAACAATAATAAAGAAAATAAAATAAAAAATAGGAGAAATAAACAAATTAACATTATGACTTTTTTATTGTCCTATCATTAATAATAGTAGATTATTATCTTAATAGTCTTAATACATAAAGCAGAAGGCTTCTATGTTTGTGTGTTTGTCTGTCGCTTAAAAACTTTCGAACAATAAACTCTGTGATCACGAAATGTGCCTCAGCTTATTATGCCTGACTAATCCAGATGAATGTAATTATTTTCACAAAAAATAAAAAAAAAATTTTTTATCTGAAATCAGAATCTAAATTTCGGGCCAAGCCGAGTAGTAATGCTAGTATTATTATATTAGATGTTATATTCTAATTTATTTTATGACAGTCTTCGTCTTCCATCGAATGGTTACCACACCACGATTGTGGGGTGTCCGTAGTATTGCCAGTTCTCTATTTAGAACGTGAAATTCAAATCGGTTTATAAAATTATGTTAATTTGAAAAAAATAAAAAATTTCGTTCTCATTTCTTCCCTTTTTATTTTTTCTTTTCTTTCCTTTTTCCTTTTTCTGGAGCCCGTGTGCCTTGCACCCGCCCCATAACCGTATCGACAGCCCTGGCTCGACTGCCAGCATCAAATCCTGTCGACAGGCTCAAAGGATCACCACACCACAACTTCCAAGGTGGTAGCCTTCACGTTTCATAATAGACGAAATCATAACCCATAATTCTACTAAAATCCAATTAGCAGTACAAGTTGTTACTGTTGAAAGGTTTTCATAAAATAAATTCTAAATAAAGTGTGAGGGGAAAAACAGGGAATGTCCAATTAGTAATTCTGCGATGTATATTGTATTTTATTGGTGGCAACTAGATTCACAGAACTGTCGAATCGCAAAGGGTTATAAAGTATAAATGTCCACATAAGACAACGTTAGAGATTTGGTGTACATACCTATTGGTTTAAAACAGGGAATGTCCTTCCCCTATTGAAACAAAACAAGGAATGTCCCCAATCTTCCCACTTGCACTATGTATATCTCATTAGTGTAAGCTTGCACTACGCCAGGAGCCCTAGGACGTCACTGTGAACACATCCTTGCTTTGATAATAATAGAAGTGGGCATTTATTTTGATGCAGTATTCTGCAGTGTTCCACTTGAAAGATATTAAGGGGTCTCCCTAGTGTGACGGCCTGAAAAGGAGTGCGAAATTTGGGATTTTTTTTACAGAGAAATTTTCAAATTATATTAATTAAAAAATTTATGCCTATATTTGTATATGTTTAGACAACATTTAAAGAAAAATTAATTAAAAAAGACGGTACTTAAAACTTTAAACGCGTTTTTCTCAAAACTGTTTTTTCAAACGGCGCGCACGATTTTTAAATATCTCATGGACCAATCTACTGAGATTGGTAGGATATGTGTGTTGGATACATTATTTTCGTTCGGCCAATAACCAAGTCAATATTTACTAAAATAAACTTTTGGTACTAAAAGGACCACCGTTTATTTTTCGCAGAAATCAAGATCTTTCTTTAAAATGCCGCCACTTAGTTATTTATTGTTATCTTTAGTTTGCCATATGCCCAACTATAACTACACAAATATAGATTAAGAATATTCTTGATTTTTGTTTATTAGCCAACAGGGTCATTCCACGCCAACTCGATCACTTTTTTCCCTTGAAGGCGCGGATTTTGTTGAAACTTGAATGTGTTGTAGTCCTTGTGGAAGTAGGGGGAGGGGGGGGTGGGGTGGTGGGGTGGTTAAATCATCATTTTGTCAATTTCAAGTTAGTTTAAAAAATACAGGGCCTTATTTTGTAGAAAAAGTCTTATTTTGTAGAAAACACTTAAAGGAATATGGTAGCATAATTTTCGGATTTTTAAAATCGTGACCTCGAGCCCGAATCTGCAAAATTAAAATTTGTTTATAATTTTCAAGGTTGCAAAATTAATTTTTCGATGTGGAAAAAAATTATTCCGGAAGGCCGATCCTTCCACATTAAAATGCCGTAAGAATGATCCGCACTAACCCACACTAACCCACACTACATCCGATGAATAGTTTCCGAGATAAAAATTCATAAGTACAACCCATTTTCACGAAAATAGGCAAAAATCACAAAATTCAAGGCCCTGTATTTTTTAAACAAACTGGAAATCGTCAAAATGATGACTTAACCCCCCCCCCCCCCCCACTTCCACGAGGACTACAACATATTCAAGTTTGAACAAAATGCGAGACATCGAAGAAAAAAAGTAATAGAGTTGGCGTGGAATGATCCAGCAGCAACAACCACAATCATGCTTGCCGAGTGTAGATTTTTTTTTCTTAAGCGCTATGGTGATTCGTCTGTAATTCGGAGCTGAAGCTGCATTTTTAATTGATTTTTTTTAAAATGTTGTCCACATATGTACAAATATAGGCATAAAGTGTTTAATTAATATAATTTAATGCTTTTTCTTAGAAAAATATCCCTAAGTCACACTAGGGAGTCCCCTTAAAACAATGTAAAACAATTTTCTTTTTGCTCCATTCTTGTCTGTCGCCTAATTAGAGTACAAATTGTTCATGTTATGAAGAATACAGTTAAGTTCATTGAACCTTGTTTCTTTACTGATGGACTAAAATATTAAAACTTGATTTTCTCAATGAAGCTGTTTTGTGACATGCCTTGGGTTTTTCCCTTCTGCAAATATACAACTCCGCCACTTCCCGTCACTACAAATCCAAATAAGGATTTAAAAGTGATTACTACAGGTAGTAGACAAAACTGACAAGCTCAAAACAATTGAAGCTGATTCGTTTCCATTGTAAACTCATTGTCAGTGCAAGCCACTGTCCTGTGCAAAGATTGAAACATCTTATTCAAGCGTGCAACCTCGCAGAATAATTTCGTATTCATCGTGCAAGCGATGAGAGAAGCTTTTCTAAACATTGTCTTCATAGCTGCAGGATTGAAGCAGCGAGTTACCTAATTGTTGCGGTTATCTTGCCAATTACCACCCTGTCTGAAGAGGAACATTGTATTTTGAAATTGTAAGCCATTTCAGTGCTTCAAGCTTTCGACCTATTTCGAGCTGGAGCATTGTTGAGCGCCGAAACAACGTATGAACGAAGCGTTGTTTAAAGCAGATGCACTAACGAACCAACATGTTCACGCCGATATGCACACGTGCACACATCGTGTAATATCGTTCGATAACTCATCGCGTTACTCGTAGACTAGCTTCGCTCTGCATGATAGAAAACGTTCAAAAAAAAAAATCTGGAGATCCAGATCATTTTAGGAGAAAAGGACCTGGATGATTGATGGCCTTGTTTCAGTGATATAAATAGATCATCGTATTTCAAAGGGCTTCGCAACGATGTCTCGAATTTGGTTTCATATTGTAGGTATATGAAAATCAACTTATTGCATTTCTCGTTACGAAAATATTCTACTGAAAATAATTGTGTCACCAGTGGCGCAGCCAGATAGGGTGAAAGGAAAAAGAAGATTAATGTAATCACGACTGTAGTAATTCAATAGGTTTGTAAAAAGGAAAGAAAACTCAATTTTATTCTTTAAAAAAAAAATCATAATCACCTAATGAATTTTACTGAATTTGCATTAAAAATATTTTTATCCGTTTAACTCGGCTGCTCCCAAAATTAAATCCTAAGTGCGCCACTGTGTGTCACAATTCTTTTTCAGTTTTGACCTGTTCCTCGCTCGTCGAAAATTAAATGGTTTTTGTGGTGAGTTACTCGTGCACCTGGATTTATTTCTTTTATAGAGCGACTAGTTGAACAAGTTTCAGGTTGTTAAATACTTCAGGGGATCTGATGGAAGTCTATCGATTGTATTCAGTAAAATTTTTCTCTTCCATTTTGCTTCCGACGAATATCGAACATTTTAAAATGAATTCGTAACAGCGGGCACATCCCAAAACGCGGGTCTTCAAATACTTTCCAATTCCCAACGCTCATAAGTCAATGAACTTCCCATCGCTGTTGTGCTTGAAATATCGTCATAAATTCTCATTGTGTATTCAGAGCAAGAGTCATATTTAAAGTTCGATTGTTATAAAGTTAAATTAAATTCTTTCGTTCCAAAATACCATACGATTTTCCCTACGGGGAACTTCGGATGAAAAAGTGTCAGACTAATCGATACGCGACACGAACTAATAAAATTAATGTAGCTTCCTCTGAAATTGAGTAACGTTGACACAAAATTTGCGGAAGACTAATTCAATTCTTCAGTGCCGTCAGCCTTTTATTAAGTAAAAACATATTATCAATCTACTCTTACATTCTGATGTACGTATCATAGTTTCCTTCATTATTTATATTTTTATTATAAATTTTTAGAAAAACCATTTCTCTTTATTTTTGCACCTTAGGGCACCAGACATGTGAATGGAATTATTAACACGAAGGAATAAGACTCATACTAATCATAACAACTAATAGTTTTTAGAATTAATCAGGCAAACTTATTTCTTAATTAATTACTTAGGTACTGTTCTTTATAGGAATAAAAAGAATTTAGTTCTCAAAGAAGTATACTTCAGTACAATTAAAGTTTGTGATTTATAAAATTTCACCCTTTAATTTGTTCAAGTAACATCATGCAATCATTCTAAATTATTCCATACATCACGATCGTGTACTATTCTCTATTTCCACAGAATTTTTTATTTTCAGTTCTCCCTCGTTCAATGTTATATATATGCACGTCAAATATACAGGGTTATTCATTACAACAAATGAAACTTTCATGTTAACTCATCCTCTTTTAACAATTTTGTTTAATTTATACACATAGAAGTTTTTCGTTCCGTTTCTTTAATGCCATCCAAAAGGAATTAATTTATTCGCGTCTCATTTCATTTCCTTTTCGTTTCAATTAATTTCGTAATCAAACAACCAAGGTGTCGAATTATACTAAATAAATCGATAAATGTAGTATTTCATCGTACAGAATAAATAAAAGCTTGGTTTATTGAAAACGATAGAAATCTGGAGCACCGTCGTTTGACGTAACTGGAATAAACTCAAAGCTTTCCATTTTCCATCTGATGCTAGCTTAATACGTCGTTTATTTTATACGTACAATATCTACACTAAGGTCGGTATCAAATATATTGGCCGGTGAATTCGTTTTCGGGAACAGCGATTGAGGAGAAATCATCATCCACCACCATCTGACGATCGTGGATTTGTCAGTTGGAGTTGCACGGTCCTCGCAGGGTATGGTGGGGTAACGGGAACGCTGCTCGGCTCCGCCTAAACCTAGCCGTTTGGCTGTTATTTATTCTTAGCGTAATAGTTATGCGTAGACCAATACGAGATGAAGCTATCGAGAAAGTATCAATGTTCTAACCAATAAAGCTCCTGAATTTTTTCGTAGCTAACGCACACCTATTCTGATGTGTGTATTTCTACGCTGACAGCTCGGTTTGGTCTACACCCCAGAAGCTTGGCACTATCCCCACCATTTCTTGCTCACTCTTGTTCTGCGAAGGCCAGAGCGAGATGGAACGAGAGCGAGTCAGAAAACGTTGAGAAAAGAAGCACCGAGGCAGGCAAACTGTGTGGTGGGAGAATACCCCTCACGAAACTCACCGGCCAATATATATGATACCGACCTTAATTTAACATTAAATTATTTTGTTTCCCCTTGGGGATTAAAATCCGCCATTCCACCGCCTCTTACAACTAACTCTTAAACCTACTCGCCCGCTACTTGAACCTACTCGCCCGCTCGCTCGCTCCCCTCTGCCACGCACGCACCCCCCCCCCCCCCTTCCCAGCCGTTTGACCCCCGCTTCCGCTCGCCGCCACTCACTCTCATTCCTTAGACATCCCTCCTTCCATTCATCCCCCTCTTCATTCCTCCACTCTCCTCATGCACTCCTCTCCCCCTTCCACGTCGCCCAGCACCCACTACTTCCTGCCACCCCCACCCGTACACTCTTCCCACACATGCCCCCACCCACACACCCTATATTTCCTCTTCTCCTCCTCCTCCCAGTACCTCCCTCGGTAATTATTTAGAAGTTTTCCATCCTCACTGATTTCAATGATTTTTTGATATGTTGTCGGGGACACGATTCTGAACAACTTTTTCCTATACATGTTACCGCCTCTAGACCTTCGTTTCCGAGATACTATTCGCGAAAAAATTCTGTTGATTTATTCCGACACAATGCATTCCACTTTCCATCTTATCCCGGGTATTAGTATTGGTTGGGGCTAGATTCGGGCGCCCCCCTCCCTCCCCCCGTAAAGCATGGTAGCGAACCAATGTGAGTTTAGAGATTTGAACCAGAAACTTGTGGATGCCCCTCAACACCCCGACTCACATCGTTTCACTAGCATGCTTTACGCCCCCCCCCCCCCCCCCCCCTAAACTAGCCCCAACCAATAGTAATATCCGGGTCAAGTTGGAAAGTGAAATTCGTTGCGTCGGAATAAGTCAAAAGGACTTTTTCGCAAATATCTCGGAAACAAAGGTCAGCTTCGTCATTTGTTTTGTCCCATGCTGGCGCATTGGTGATTGGTCGGAATCACCTATTTGGGCACACTTTTAAAGACGCGGCACACGTATTTTGGTTATTGGCTGAAGTAGGTACATACATTGTCGCACCGCGCGTCATAGCGACGGACTGTATCGCCCGAGCCCGCCTCTTGGGGACCTTCTTTCGACCGGGTAATAGTACTATTAAACGGCCGAAAGAAGATCCCCAAGAGGCGGGCTCGGACGATACTCTCTACTTCATTTGCGAGAAAAGGTTCGCATGTAAAACGCAGCTGCTTTACATTCGCCATCTAGCGGTTATAAATTTACCTATACATAATGAGGATTTAATTGATGAGAGATGATATTCAGAGTCTTTCCACTATCGCGTTTTGTTTTTTTTACCAATTACACAAAATATAATTATAGACAGTAAGTACAAATGCAGTTTGTTTGTTAATATTTGTATCGGTTTTTCTTTAATTTTCTTACAAAGTTAATAATTTGATTTTTGAATTAAATCTGGCGCCGACTTCAAAAAATTGAAAGTCGTAGATTAAATAAGAAAAAAATATTTTTTACTTTTTAGGTTGCCTTTGAAGACGGTTTTTTTTACTTTTTTTTTAAAAAAATTTGTTTTGTAATTTTTAATTACCTTCGTTTGAAATCAGTTAAAAAAACATATATCATGCTCCTAATTGGGGAACATACTCTATATAACAACGAAAGAATCGTCCAAATCGGTCCACGCGTTACAAAGTTATGCGCGAACATACTTTGAAACTGGAATTATAGATAATTGAAGAGTATCTATATAATAATAAAACAATTATCATGGTACCACCGACTCTTCATATGCTTTCAAATATACGTTTCGAACTGAGTAACCTCCTCCTTTTGAAGTCGGTTAAAAACAGTGATACATGATATTTGTCCCTAGGTCGTTTGTCAATCGATTGCCAACTTTGTCCGTAAAGTTTAGTTGTATCGTGCGTCCATGCCCTCTGACGCTCAATCCATACTCTTCACCCCATTCACTCTGGCACCGTGAAGTGGGTCACGACGGGGTTAATGACTCATTAACATAGCTGGACGTAATATGTTTGCAATACTGTGAGCATCACGTTATATCCGTCACGCAGAAGTGGTGCCAATTATCGCACAATACCTATGTCTTGTTCCGTTTTTGTCTATGGACGTCGCAATGTGAAATCAAATTAAACTGCTGTCGGTACTCCAGCTATAAAAAGCGATTTTAATCGAATGAACGACTGCCTGAGTATTGTAATCGACAATTGAATTTGTTGGAAGCTGTTATTTCTTGCCATGCATGTACTAATATAAGGAGTGACTGCTATACCGCAGTATACCATTTTATATGACATTAAAGTCTGAAAGGAATCAGATTTGTATCGTCAATTTATTCCTGACGTGCATCCTCAATAATTTAAATACGCGTAGTCCATTGCTCTTTATGCTAATTCTTCTGCATGCAATCAGAATTTTCACGGTACGTTATCGCAAAATACCACGATATATCAAAGATTTTAAGCTACATTAACGCGAACAGGTTTTAAGAAAGTGACACGAGTAGCGTTGAAGCTGCATTGGATTGCGAACGAGTCATTATTCATCCACGCTTGATACATTATTTCACACTTCGGCAACCGCCTTCTTGGCCAGGAGGGCTCGTGCGGCTTTTCCCTGTGTCTACGAACCTTGCGGCGAAAATGGGAGATGTCGAGATTTCTCTGAAGTTCCTTGGCATAAAATTCGCAACCGCTGGAGGCTAAAAAAATCTACAACACTTGCGTCGCAACTGGAGTAACATCTGACATCGACGCTCCATTGCGGTCATCTGAAACGCTGTCTTGACTAATGATGAGGGTCTTAGAGAGCGACTAGGTCTAGACCGTTCAGAAAAACGGAAGTGAATGAGCTTTTTCGAACTTGAGTTATGTCAGCACTGACTCTGATGTTTTCTTCCTCTCACGGGACCGTCGCGCAATCCTGGTTTCAGAAAAAATTCATGGAGCATCTGGCGTCGGAGCTTCCTGTGTCGTCAATGACATCTGTGACGCTTGTAACTGGGAACTGAGTGCGGATTCGCTAGATATCTATGGAGCATTGGGCGAAACAATGATTTCACTTCTCTTTTACAAGGCAGTTCCCAAATAGGTACTGCAACATATTGCCAAATTATGATAGTATGCTTTTTGAGTAAAAATATAATAAACAAAGTTGTGGTAAACACAAGCCCATAGTGTGTTCTTAGAATTTTGTAACAAAACTATGATATGTGAAGAGAATGGTAGCGCATCCAGCTTCAATAAGATACTGGAGAGAATGGGTCACTTACTAACAATAAATGAATTATTATTGATATTTCAACTGTCTTTATTGTTAAAAAGAATTGTTTCTAGTAGAACTTTATTTGGTTTTTACTCGTGAGGAACTTCGACGCCGAAAGTACGATTTTAAGCAAGTGTTACAGGGTGTCTCAAAATTGCGGGACTTCTCGGAACATTCAATATCCTGATGCAAAAAAACATCGAAGAGTTCTTTGCCGTTTTGGAATCCGAGTCTTCGTTCTGGAGGTATTAACAGTTGAATATTAGCGGTGCAAATTCCGGGGCGCGCAATTTAAAGCCGAGTCAGCTGAGCGCGGGGCAGTGACTTCTCGCATACGCACGCAGGAGGAACGCGTAGATACAAACCCACACACACGCAATAGACACGGCCGCGCTATCTCATTTTCATGGTTTGAACCAGCACGGTCGGCTGTACTGTGTGTATGGGTTTCTATCTACGCGCATCTCCTGCGTGCGCGTGCGAGCGTACACTCCCACACGCTCAGCTGACTCAGCTTTAAACTGCATGCCCCGGAATTTGCACCCCTAATATTCAACTAGTAATATCTCGAGAACAAAGCATCAGATCCGAAAACTGTAAAGGACTTTTTGATGTCTTTTTACATCAGGATAATGCATGTTCCGAGAAGTCCCGCAATTTTTGGACACCCTATGTATACGGCTTATTTCCTCCGAAATTCAATTGATCCCAGAGAATCGTTCATAAAAGTGTCTCACAATTAGTATATTTTAATCACAACAGCTATATCGGGGCACTGACATTCTTGCTTCATTTTACAACCTTTTCTACAATAGCCGATATGACACAACACGCGATTTGTAAAACTTAGCAAAAGTTCATAACAATATGCAAATTGTCTTTAATCTTTCTGCCGTGTATACAAAAAATAAAATGGGTATTTCTATACATGACACTTTTGCTTCTAGATTTTTTAATTGATAGATGTGAATGATGAGAGACGAAGTATTTTAAAAATCTCCTGCTACATCTCACAATTCACATATACCTATGTATAATGTAAGTCTACGGTTTAGAATTGTTTGTCAATATGTATTAAAATCACGTCGTATAACAAATATTCTCTTACTTCGACGTTGTTAAAAATATTTTTTTTTAAAGCACATGCAGAATGTTCAATAAAAACTATAGAAAGCCATTGTGTTATAGATCTTGCACTTTATTATTATGAGTTAAAAATCAGTTGATCTTCGGAGCAGAGGTTACGATGAGTATTCTTGCATCCTCAAATAAATGTTTCTACGATACTTGAAAAGTTAAACATTCGTTAGCCAGTGCGAAGTTCCAGTTCATATCATGTTCGACTCTGAAACTCTGTACCTTCAATCCTTAAAGCATATATACATGGAGGTATCATTGCCTTAGAGCAGCGCTGGTCAAGGTCGCTTACGCGTAAGCTTGGGGTTCTCCCACTCTCGTCCGCGTTGTCAGGGATACCGCGCGACGCTAATCGCGAAGACGCTAGCACGGCTAGTCCGTCATGGCAGCCTTCGTAGCGTCGCGCGGTCTCCTTGACGACGGATGGCACGCTGTGCGAGAGACAGATTGGAAGGGGAAGCTGGCGCGTGAGGGGCCCCACCGCTGGCCAGCGCTGCCTTAGAGTGACTGTCTTGAAACTGTCGGCAACATCACGTGAGAGAGAAAGACATGTGGCTCTGGTGGGAGCGTGAGAAGTATATGTCCCATTCGACCGTAATGCGCATGCGCCGATATCGTGCGAGAGAGAAAGACATCTTGCGAGCAAGAGAAGTATATGTCCTCGCCCTCGCACCAGTACGCACATGTCTTTCTCTCTCGCACGATATCGGCGCATGCGCATTACTGTCGAATGGGACATATACTTCTCTCGCTCGCACATGTCTTTCTCTCTCGCACCATGTTGGCGACAGTTTCAAGCTTTCAATGAGACCTCCATTGTATATGCTCTAAGCTTCGATCTGTTATAGCTCGAAATCACTGTGGCAACGAAATAGACGAATCTTCAAAACACATCTGTGGTGATCAGTTTGGATCACGGTGTAATAGACAGATGTTACGACTGTGTCAGAATGTGTGACTTTTTCGTCCTAATTCGTCGTAAAGGCATTTACAGCATGGCCTGTTGTTTCTGGCAAGCCCAGTAATACCACTAAAATCTCTACTACTGCAGTCTCATTAATACATATGTATATGCCTTTTATGTCACGACGCCTCTCACGACAGCCAGGGGAACTAAGCAGAAATCGGCACACAAAATCGTTGGGTTTAAAGGTATAGAGTCGGTACACCTGTCTACTACACCGTGGTTTGGATACTACAGCAAGAGCCACTCTTTTCAACCGCTGCTCCGTCGTCTCCACGTGACAATGCTGATATTGATGTTCCCATCGCCAGCCGAATTAGCGATGACAGCATACGGAAACAGCCATCTAACACGTGCCGTTGAAACAACGCCAGCCAGCGTAATGTTAAGTAAATATAGGCGGTGCCCACGTCGCAAATTCACAGTCACATCATAACGAATTGGATGTTATTGCACTGTTGCTCTGATGCGGTCGACTGCCGGTTTAATGGCTTTATATCACCGCGAAGGGTAAACGGCAATAAATTTAAATTGAATTGTATATTATAGAATCACCGTAAATAATTGGGATTTTAGTGACGGGTGAAGAATGACGACAAGGGGCGGGTTGTAAATCATGACCGATACAAGTCCAGCGGTGAAGTTTGTTCCACCGCGTTAATACACGACTGTTTGGGGGTTCAATTTGAAATCTATTATTGTTTGGGGTATCTGGGATGCATAACTTACGTACAACTAGCATTCTCGTACTTCGACGAGTTAATCTATGTACCTATAGAGCAAATATTGGGATCTGATAGTAAATAGAGTAATGCAATATTTCAGTTGCTCTTCATTTTTCTATTCCTTAATGCTGGTGGAAGAATCTTATTATTACGGGAAGAAACGTTTCTGCTGCGGTGTTACGAATCATTATTAAGAGTGGATAAAAAACGTTGATTTCAATGTGTAAGAACTTTGATTTTTCAATTGTGGTTATCTACAAAGATAAGCTTGTCTTCTCCATAATTTAGTAACTCGCTGTTTGGACTATCTCCATAGAAATGAAAATGTACAGGGTGTCCAGAAAATCGGGGTATAAACGATCAGGATACTACTCGTCATAAAAAAACAAGTAAAAAGTGTAAGATAAATTTTTTGATTAGTGGCTCGATCATCACGAAAAATAATTTTAAATATAAAATTACTTTCTGTTTATTTAGCTGTGTGGTAGACATGTCTCATCATGGAATTTGGTACTCGTCACCTGTCGATTTTTGCTTATGGAATCATATTAAAGCAGTTATTTCCACTGACGAGATGAATTTTGAACAACTATGATAGAATTTCATTAGACGTATAGTAGATGTATAACAACAAGATGCACGACATAAACCATACTTTTCTTAATTGTAAGAAAATATTTCCAGTAACATCATCACAAACTGTATGTTGCAGTAGTATAGTACAGTAAATCCTTGTTAAACCCCTGTTTTTATTGTGTGTAGTACGCCCGATGACTATCCCCACCATTTCTTGGAATCCTTCGGTCGAGAGTGAGAGAACGAAAGAGTAGACGACAACTTCGTATCAACTGTTTCATTCCCTCTCGCTCGCTCTTCAGTTTTCTGACTCGCGGCATCGGCCGTACGGAATAGTGTCAGCAACGCGTCGTACGTCCGCCGCCAGCCCCATTCGTCGGGTTTAATACGAGTGTTTACTGTATTGTTATATTGTCAGGTGAACGTACATCGAGGTCGTCTGGATTACTATAAATTTTCACAGAAAATTGTATACAATGATTAAACAATTTAACAGTTCAGTAAATTACAAATGCTTAATACGAATTATAAATTAATCACGCCTCCGTGTCTTTACAGTACTTCGTAAGTCTTCCAACTCCTCTTTTTTTATTATTTTACGTTGTAAAGTTACCAAACAAAACGCACTATCACACGCGACAACTCTCACTCTCTCAAAGTAACAAATTAACATTTAACGTATTATAATATTTACAACATATTTACAATTTTCCTACATTATGGTAAACTGATCCATAGTAAATCTACACCTAAGTAGTATCATATTTTTATGCTCAAAGTCATTATTCTCGAAGAGTAAGCGTTCCATAAAAAAGGTATTCCATATTTTCTACTAGCTTTTGTATGAGGATTCATTTTCTGCTCAGTTGTACCACGAACCACGACTTACCGGACACCCTATATAAACAAGTAGATGCCCATTTGAATTTTAAAGTATTTAGATAAATTTATATTGAACAACATAGCTGTATATTTTATGAGAAAATTCGTCCACGTTGATAGAAAGTGTCATCTTTGTTAAGAACTGGCGACTCTTTGTGGAACGCCTTGACAGTAAAGTGGAAGTTGATTTCGAAGTGTTTAAATTCGAAAACATATAAGGATAAGCAAACTAATTTCTATCCTTTAGAATTAAGAGGCTACCATAGTACGATCCTTATTCACAGCGAGAGAATGAATAAAACTGGATAAATGTGAAATTAATTTCTGTTCTTTCAAACCCTTTGAGAGCAAGTGTTAGAAAGTTCGTGAGTAACTTTGTGCTAATCCTCCAGATTTTAGCTTCATCACGTCTTATTGTATTTATGCTTTATCCGATTCCGGAGTTTAGTAATCCTACCAACAAATTCACAAATTGGTCTTTTATGTAGAAAAGTAAAATTAATATTATTTTGTAATATTAGCAGGTATTGTCAAGTATAGAATATATTAACAGATTTATTAGTAACGTTCTCTTATATTGTTTGCAATACTAAAACACATATTTTTCAGTTGTAAAGTAGTCCGTAACACAGAAATGTGTTTTGTGTGCCTCATAACTATTTTGAAGTACAACAATTGAGTTCAACATTCGAATAATTCGTCGGATTTAAGGATCCCAATAATAATGTCCTAGGCACAAAATTTGTAAATTCAAAAACAATTTTTTTATATTTCTCAAAAAAGTAAATCAAAATATAATTTCACAGCACACAATTTGCATTTTGCATTTAGTATATTTTTAGTCTATTACAATATATTTTTTATTTGTATTTATTTTTTACATTTCGTATTTCATATTTCGTATTTCATACTTCGTATTTCATATTTCATATTTCATATTTCATATTTCGTATTTCATATTTCGTATTTCATATTTCGTATTTCATATTTCGTATTTCATATTTCGTATTTCATATTTCGTATTTCATATTTCCTATTTCATATTTCCTATTTCATATTTCGTATTTCATATTTCGTATTTCATATTTCGTATTTCATATTTCGTATTTCATATTTCGTATTTCATATTTCGTATTTCATATTTCGTATTTCATATTTCGTACTTCATACGTCACAGTTCGTATTTCATATTTCACATTTCATAATTCGTAATTTATATTTCATACTTTATATTTCGTATTTTATATTCAATATTTTATATTCAATATGGCTGGATATAATTAATTACTATCGAATATACATATCAATCAGTATTTACTTAAATTAAATACGCATATGTACCTATTTCTTTAAGTGTTACCAATTTTCAGAATACACTTTTCCGGAAGTAGGAACTTGTGTGAAAAAGTTTTATTTCATGATTTTATCTTCTTGACTATAACACTAGTTACAAATCATACAAACTGATTTTGCTGAACAGAATACGAGAATAGTAGACAAAATCTCGTTACAGGACAATTGTGTGTTTTTAAATTATATTACATATTAATCAATATCGATGTATTTGAATTCTTCTGCAGGTACCAAAGACGTAAAATTAGAAGGTTACAGAGGATCAAAACGTTCCCAATTCTTTTTTTCGAGGTAGATAATGTATCCTCTTAGTTTACTTTATCCTTAGTTTAATATCGATGTATTTGAATTCTTCTGCAGGTACCAAAGACGTAAAATTAGAAGGTTACAGAGGATCAAAACGTTCCCAATTCTTTTTTTCGAGGTAGATAATGTATCCTCTTAGTTTACTTTATCCTTTCAGCATCAAAGTAATCCAGGTAGATAAATGAAGACCTCATAAAAGCCCACTTCTTTATGATATTAACTTAAATCTGTACAGTACCGATATTCAAGGTAAAACCTGTAACTTCAATATTAAATATAAACATTCGTGTAAATCATAGATACTGTTGCAAATATGGCGAAGTCACACTTTACAATTACAATCAACATTGATTAACCATGAACTATTCAAAATCGAATTTGCATTCAAAGCGAAAACGCATATAATTTGATATTGATACTTTACAATTTCAATAATAAACAGAATTGTAGTGGTTATAATACTTTTTAAACAGTTACTAAAATATCACTGATTTATTTATTTCTTAAAATGGATGAGGAAATAACCACGACACGTAACAACACAATACCACAAATTTCACAAAACAAAAGTATAATGAAAATCTTAATTTAAACTTATCGCAAATGCTACGAAACTATAAAGGCACAAATTGTGAACGCTAAATTTTGCAGTCCCTTAAATTTATTTCCCATAGATATTAAAAACACGATTAATGGTGTAACGAGGTATGAAATATTTTATGGTGTATACATCGTGGGGTTAAAACGCGACATGTTTCTCCAAGGGCTCTCCCATCTGTCCACGATAAACCAGTAAACGCCACCTAACAGCCCATTAAAAGCGACTGGCCGTTAAAAATTAGCCGTGCAGATAAGCGTAATAAAATAATTTGCGTTACTGCGTGGCGCGCGTTGGATGTGGCAATAGCTGCTTAGGCAAATTTATTCAAATTGCAGAAGTATGAGAGGTTTAAGATTGCAAATTACAATTAAGTGGTGATTAGAGGTTTACCATTTTCGAATAGCCCTAAACGGTGGTTTGTAGCGTTCACCTTTTTTCCCTCCACTCATCATTATTGATGTAAAGAAGGAGCTATACACAGGGTGTGAATTGTTCGAACAAACTCAGTAGCCATTAGCGCAACGATTGCCTCGCATTTCGCGTTGAATTTTCGAAGCGACTTTGTTATTTTATCAGCATCCGCTTGGATGTTCATGCAGCAAATGGGAAATCAAAGAGTAATTGCATTTCCACGCTCCCGTCAAAATTGTTCTCCCTGTGTTTGTCCAACCATTCGTTCAGACACTGACCACAGAAATGGTGGACAAACACGTGAAAGTAATAGCTGCGTGATTTTGGTGATAGTTGTTCGAATAATATGGTAACGCAGATCAATTTTCGGAACATCTCTTTCAATTGTATTCGCGGAAGGGAACCTGCGAAAATTTTCGGTGTAATTAGAGTAAGGAACTACGCCAGTAATCGCGAAATAAAATAATCGTTCGTAAAAGCATTGCACATGCTAAGTTATGAACGGAGGCAGAAATTGTGCCGTGGTTTACACGCCCCTGAACGTTTTTAATCTCGTGTCAGCGGCAGTTCTCACAACGCGAAATTAAGTACACTCGTTAGCAAGACGATGCTTTCTAATGCGAGAAAGATTCGGGCTCCTGCAGCTTCTTATCTTTTTCCACTCGAGCGTCACGATGGTTCCGCATTAATTCGCAATTCTGCGTCCAGGTCACGCACACTGCCGAACAAGACGACACTGTGGTGACATTTTATATCGTCGGCTGCCTTGCGGAAATGTATACAGCATCGCGAAACAAATCGCCCGCTAGGATTTCTAGGGATAGTTTTAGCTTTCACAGTCGACTGGTAATCGTTCAATTTTCTTTGTAACCTGTAAGGGAGAGTGGGGTAATTGGGAACACCTAACCAAAAAAGCAAACAAAACGAAAACTACAAACATACTTAAACTATTCATCTATAAAGTGCTGTGAATTTTTGAAAAATTATAATAAAAATCAACTTTATAGTGAAAAAGCAAAACCCTTGGTGTTCGTGATTACTCGACAGCCGTGGGGTAATAACGAGCAGAGTGCTAAATATCGCAGAAATTGCACAGAAAGCGCGGCTTCAATGGTCAACCCATAAAACATGTTGCTTTTAACCTGTATACCTAATGTATTTTTCAAATTCCTCTTCATGTGCGTTAGAAAAAAAATACAATTGGTCGAAATATCGAGAAAAATAGTAAAGGTCGTTTTTTAAACTTTTTTTCTGGGCCTGTAATGAAGATTCATAAATCCCTCTTGTAGATTTAAGTAAGTTTTATACGTGCTGAAAATGTCATCAAAATCGGTTACCTTTACTATTCTCGAACGTTCGAGATTACCCCATCCGATTTGTTCGTCAATACACTACGACATCAAAAAATAAAAAAGAATTTATTTCAGAGGTTAGAATCACGATTCAAGCAACGCCTTGGTCACAAAATATTGGTAAAAATGTGTTTTATTTCTATTTAAAAAGAAACCAATTGTATCATTAATTCAACAGTAATTACATGCAATTGAAAATGGACAAAATATTACTTGAAACATGATGAAAATGATAAATTGTGTTTATCTTGAATATCATGAGCGTTCTGTATTTATTACTTTCTGCCCGGCGTTGGATACGATCTAAACTATTAGCTCGTGGAAAGAGAATATCGTGTTTACCCCACTCTCCCCTACTTCATTCGCTGTTCAAGGGAGGATTTATGAAGTGTGTGCTAGAATCCCGAACAAGAAACGTACAAACCAACTGTACTTTCCTGTTCGATAACTCTTGATATAGATTTTTGTTATGTGAATGTAGTGTGCATGCAGGACGTGTTGAAGTGTGTCGGTGTGTGAGTGCAGAAGCATAAATTTAATATCCTGACATAGTGTAATCGCTTAATTCTTCTTGAGTGTTTACAACCACAGTCTTTGTTATTCCTCATAATGTAGGAGTAGATGTATGTACATTAGGCTGGGCCGAAAGAAAAAAATTTTGATTCTTTTCCCGTTATAATAAAAACAAGTTGTAGCTCTGCACGAAAAGTAATTAGATTTTATTTTCATTAAAAAAAACAGGATTAGCCGCGCCCCTTGAACCCTAAAGGGTAGGCTGGGTCGAGATCGTGCTAATTTTTTTTTTGTTAATCTGACTTGACATAGTGAAAAAAACTATGAGGTTTGTCAAAAAAATTTGCTGATATTTTTTATAATTTTAAAACTATATTTAACCGCACCCCGGAGGGATGAGAGGTGTCGTTTTTCAAATTAATAGTTTGTGTCGATCATAATGCGCAATCGGTTTCTACCAAGCTAGTAAGTAACCAAAAGTTTATTTGTTGAATTATCTTAATGTTTCATTGCGCCCCGCTAGCAAAAAGGAATGTGTATTATATAGCCGATAGTGTCGAGATCTGGACCCTTACAAGACACCCCTTTGACCCCCTAGGGCGTGGTTAAACATAGTTTTAAAATTAAAAAAAAAAATCAGCGAGCTTTTTGACATACCCCACACACTTTTTTCACCGTCAGATTTAAAAAAAAATTTATTGCCCATTTTCGGCCCCACCTAATGTACATCTTCCATACACTAGTTTTGATTTGTGATGGTTTTCAGAGGAAAAAAGTTTTGGGTAGAAAAAGTGTGCACGTTGGCAACGATTAGAGATACAAAATCTGGAAGATCTGGTGACTTGGTAGACCCAGTGGTTCCCAACCCGTGGGCTGCGACTCGCAAAGTCTTTTCTCGGGGGTCGCCGCGGTTATTTTTAGTTGACGATTCACTTAGCACTTATTTATTTTAATATGGTTACATTGCCATATTCTATTAATGATGGAACACTGATTTTTCATAAATGAAAAAAAGAAACCTAACCCAGGTGCAAGCACAACCATTACACTAATTAAGATATTTAAATATATTTAATATCTTCAAATATATTTAACATATGCATTAAGATAATTAAATATTATTAAGTTAGAATTACATTCTGAAATACCTGTTTTTAATGTGTTTTCTTTACCTTATTAAATTTACTTTACCTTGTATAATCGCAGGTTATTTGGATACTTTAGGCGATCGCGACTCAAAAAAGGTTTGTGAAACTCTGGCTGGTAGAGTCTTCGATTAGATTACATCCTAAATGCATGCACGTGTGACAGCTGAGCTACAATTATAAGCATAAACTAAACGAAGAGACTGAACATCACCTGTCGTGAACCCGGAGTGGAACAAATTCGATAACTTGTATAAAACTGTTAGAGTAATATATATAAGCACACCGGTATAGCGAATGATAATAGCGTTTATTGGATATAAATGTGGATACTGATATGGTATAAGAACAGGTACAAGTACAACGTGGCAGAGCGATCGCGAGACTGCACGACTTCCTTCCCCCACACATACGTTCACGTCGCGTCACCAAGCGACACGAGCAGGCTGGCGCCAATTACGAATTACATTTTAACAAAAACAAAACACGTCTTTATTTCACAGCATATTGGAGATGAGTTACCTGTACAATGTACAAAACCAGAGTATTCTGACTCCCGTTCACGAGTTTCGAAAAGAAGGTACTCTGGTAGAAGGTAGAAGTGGCGTTACGGGAGAGAGATACTTTCTAGGTTTGAAGTGATCAGGGATTGGCGGACTCCAGCTACCACTGATGGAGGGGGAAACACCTACAGGAGCGGTGGTAATGTGTGCATGAACTGCGCCTGCGTCAGTCACGCACACATAACTACCACTCTTGTAGGTGTTTCCCCCTCCATCAGCGGTAGCTGGAGTCCGCCGATCCCTGGAAGTGATTTCGGATGGAGAAGGCCCATAAGCTCCACAGCCTAATCCGCTTGTTTGTAGCTAAGGCACGTACGTCTGAAAAGGACTAAGGGTTCAAGTGGGTGACGATGACCAAACATGGTGTACGGGAAAGTCGTGCGGAAAGCGTTTAGGGGTCAAAATGTGTGACAATGTCCAGATATATACGTTACGAAGGCTCGGGGTATCTAACACAACAATACAATATAGTATTTCAATAAAGGAATTGAATACATGTAAGATAGATAGTACTCATTGACAATAAGCTAAATAGAGAATGCCTAATTAACATGGGTCGAAATATCAGGCCTGTTATAGTTAGAAGCAATATTTGGTTTCAAGAATGAACTTGTAAATTAAGCGAATGTAGTACAACTGCGCGCACGACCTTTTCGAGCTCTTGAAAGGTCGATTTTTAAAGGTCGCTGCACAGATGTCAGTTCTGTGCCAGTTACGTACCGTCAACGTCGTCGTAAAAGATATAATATCGTTTGCTCATTTTGGAAGGGAGTAGTTCACACTTGTCAGTTCCGTATCCGTACAGTTAAATTATGAATGTCTCTCCGCACACGTCAGTTCCGTGCCGCCACTGTCAGTGTTAAAAAATATCGTTACCTGACTTTGCAATGGAGCAGGTCGCACTTGTCCATGTGAGGGACGTCAGTGTTAAACCAGGGTTACCACCTCTCCGCCTTTGGCCTAGAGACTCCGGGTTTTGAAGCAAATCTCCGGGCACCGGTTTTACTGCAAAAATCTCTGGGTTGCAGAAAAAATGAGATAATAAGAAATTGTGGTATTATACAATGGTATCAATTTTATATACAATAAAATTTATTAATTAAAAAAACAGATGCTTTTAAATTCTGAATTGTTTGAGCTTAAAAGAATTGCACATTTGTTTTCCGGATATTCCAGAATAAAACTTATTTTTTGCTTATTCCATCTCCGGTTTTATATTCGAATCTCCGGATTGGAATGTGTGGCACTCCGGGATTTATATGGTGATAAGGTGGCAACCCTGTGTGGAACCAGTACCCGTCCGGTGTAACAAAAAGTCGTTGGTAACGATATTTTGGGTTTTGCGCTGACGGTGTGTTGAAATCACTTGAAGGGGGCTTTTTTATGACAGTGAAAGGTTCCCGGGTCGAAGTTCTCGAACCACGCGCTTCGGGGGTCTTAGACCATAGAGTCATAAATACAAAGACAACAATAGGCCATTTAGTAATGAACAATTTCTATATTTTGTATTAAATCTGCATATAAGTATCACCAATGGATTGTTGGTGTTCTTGTAATGAAAATTATACCAAACATGATACCTAATTCTGATCATTTTTAATGATTGTAATGAAAAGAGTTTTGTACTTGAATTTGGATGGATGAATACTGGGTATCCGGGAAACGGAGCAAGATGTGTTTCAACAGGGCCTGCGGGCTTACAGTTGCAACGTAATTGCATAACACGTGTAGATATGTACTTTTTGTAAGTGAAGACGGTTGGAAGATTTCAAGATCTATTCCGTTTGTTTAAACGTAATATTGCACTTGTTTTTCAATTTTAAAATTATAGTGCGTCTATACATTAGGCGATGCGTGAAGGAAGGTGCATCAAAATGGCTAGTACTATTTGTCTAATTTTTCGGCATTCGAATATTCGAATACTTCAGTTGCTCAATTATTTGGCGAATATAATTCGAATATCCAAGTATCCAAATACTATTCGAATATTTAAGTATTTACTTAAGTATTAAATAAGTAATACTTAAATATTCGAATAATAACATTCGAATACTCAAAAATTCGAAATTTATTCGTAGCATTTGAATACTTGTAAAATATTCGAATATCAAATTATTGGAATAGTCCCAGCCCTACAGCAAAGTGACCATAACAAGGCTTCATGAAGCTGTTTCTTTACGTTCAGTGTGAGTGTTTGGAAACTTCGGGAGCCGAAAGAAGACTTTCACACTTCGAATCATTCCAGATAAACGCGAAATGCGTGCTTCTAGTTTCCTGTACCGGGCGTGGGTCAAATTAGGTGTGCACACATATACATACGTGTTGGGAATAGGGTGGGCGCAAGAAATCGATGTCCGAATTTCTTTGAGGGGAACTCCTAAAAAGTTGCCAATTGGTGTAAAAATAAGATTGTCAAAGTACCAGCTCGATCGGATAACGTTAAAACCTGCCTCATTAGCCCTAAAGTATTAAAACAGCTATTTTGCTAAAAAAATTGTTATTTTTCCGCTGTAAAATTGGAACGGTTTATCCTAAGAACGTGTTTATTTCAGCTTTGTAGATGATGTTTCTGACTCCAATTTTCACTCCCACAATTTGTGTGACAAACGTACAGATTGGAAGATATTTGGTTTTTTCGAGGACCGGTGCTGTTGCGGATGTGGAAAATAGACTTTTTAAAAAAATGTGAAAATTCGCTTAAGTTGACAATTTGTTTTTTTTTTTAAATGTTTTTCTACTGTTTTTGAGTTATGTCATCAATGAGTTCAAGTAAGATACTTGTTAAAAAAATATATAAAAAAAATTTTTTGTTAAACGTTTTTATTAAAAATGCGCTAAAAACTAAAAAATAATTATTTTCTTGTACTGCAATTTCGATGGTGTTTTTTCACTTGAAATAAAATCGTGGAGCAGTATATCTCATAAAAAATTCATTTCGACGCTTGATGCTGTATTAAATTGATTAATATTCTGTTATATAAAATCCTGCTCCACGATTTTATTTAAAATGAAAAAAACACCATCGAAATAGCAGTACAAGAAAATAATTCTTTTTTAGTTTTTAGTGCGTTTTTAATAAAATCGTTTAACATAAAATTTGTTTGTTATATATTTTTTATTTTCTAGTTTTTAGTGTTAATGAATTTACATCTCGCTGCTCAGACTTCTTTAGAAATCTTTTATTTCAATTCAAATCGCGATGCGACTAGCGACCCGAACGCAGCGGCTTTTTGTCGTTTTCGTAAAGAACGCGAGTGGCTGAGTTTAGCTCGTTTGGACTTGTGATTATGGGTTATATTTATTGATGATTGGTAATTTTTTCACCCGCTCGGGGTTAATTTTTTTAAAAATATTGTATCGTCATCCAAACTACTCACGCCTGCAAAGTTTCAAGACAATTGGATAGTTGGAAGTGGGTTAAATTTGAGTTACCAGATTTGAACCACACAAACAAACAGAGGATCAAAGCTGAATAAAATCGTTTAAAAATAGATTTTTAGACAGCGTAGTGAAAGGAAGGAGTGGGATAGGGCGGGCGGAGGGGGGGAGAAAATGATGTATTATAATCAAACCATAATGAATTTAAAACATTGAACTTAATTATTACAAAAAACAACCTTCAGAAATAGCAAGTAATAATACCAGAACAGTGTTCTTCTAGGGTCGAAAGCCATACAATTCGATAGTGCACTGCGGGGTGTTGTCCTTGCCACAGGGTGACGGGCGTAGCTGGAGAATCACCCTGCGAGTTTTGGTCGAGGTAGCGCGAGGCTGCCACGGAAGCATCACGAGGTTATTTTGCAAAGTGACCATGTAGGGGTAGTCTCCACACTGTGGAGTCCACAGACTCACCACCGCGCGAGGTGTGCCTCGCGCTGCAGCCTCGCAACGTCGAGACGCACCTTTAGTCTTTTCGAAGATGTGCGCCTGCATTCGAGTGCGCGGGGTGGCAGTCAAACCTTGGCATAGCGCACCCATAAGCATTCTCGATGTGCGCCTCGTCGTAAAAGTCGACCCTTTGAAGTGCTCCAAAGTGGTCGAAACTTGTAAAAATGACCCGTGCGCGGCGCGCTGTTGCACCAATGGGACCTTGCCTTAACATATCACCAGAGGTTTTTCAATTACTCGGGGACAACAGAAAGCTACTCATCTAATGCAAAATGTACACAGAAACAGAATGGCAAGTGGTGTGGCATACGGCATGGCAGTATGTACATGCGGTTAAGCAGAATGTTCCCTCATTTGTGCACATTAGCTTTGCGGAGGATAGGAATTACCACTGCTATACTACACGCCACAACATCTGCTCATGCGCACGTCTGTGTGCATCTTCCCGGACTGCGGCAATAAAAAAAGTAAAGTCATCTCTAATACCAAACTGTTATATTTTATCTTTTGAATCAGGCTGTTGTTAAAGTATAAAACTGTTTTCAAGTTTATAGTTGGAATGTTGTTCAGTGCAGTTATCACAGTCTTCCTAATGTCTTTGACGTCTTGAAAATATTTACCTTTCATAATGTTCCTCAACTTTGGGGATCGCATGAAATTCGAGGTAGCCTCATCCGGCGAATAAGCTGGGTGGCCAATCCGGACAACCACTTTCTCGGTCATAAATTGCTTCACGATGATTCCCCTGCACGCAACTCGTTGTCATGCAGCAAACTCCAGCTTTCCTGTTAGTTTATGAAATCTGCTGTTCCTTTCACTATAGGTACAGCAGCTGAATAAAATCAGTTGTTCAGGGCACTTACGGAGATGTGTAAGATGTTGCCACCATACACAACCTCTAGCACCAGTCCGGGAACTTTATTGTCGACGAGAAAGAAAAGAGGTGAGTGTCAGTGTGAGGAAACAGGAACCGCTGATGCTTGAGTTTGCGACACATAGTTTTTTAATACTTTTTTCTTCTCATTGAGCAAAACACGTTCATGTAAAAAAAACTTTAACATTAATTTTCAATATTATAAACAATTTTGCAGCAAGAATTTTTTTTCAATTGTTCACCGATCCAGTGGTATAGATTCATCCCTGCAAGCAGTGACCATCAATTTTTATACACCCTGTACATATAACTGAAAGTCTTTTCCAATTGCATACAGTGGTTTCACCAGCTCTGCGTCTTAAAACGGTTAATTCCAGGCTTCAAGAGTCTACTGTATTTTTGTTAATGCATATACAGGAGGCCACTCATGTCGCCCAAAGCGGAAGCGTTATCTTGAAAATGCGATTGGAGACAGGAGGTCGCGCGCGGCGTTGATTATGATCGTAAATAACAATCGGCCCCGCTATCGACGTTAACCCGATGTCGTACGTGATGCATGTATGTAAGCACACGTTGCACTAGATTCTCCGGCTAGTCAGCTAGAAGCCAGGGGTAGGGAGATTATCTATCAATCATAGCCATCCACCGACACGGTCCCCCGTAGCGTAAGCGCGCTCGTAACCGTTTCGCTCTCCGTTTCGCTTTCAGCCACAGTTTATTCCCGCATCAAGCCGTGCAGCAGGGGAATGATGGTTTTGACAGGCTGAATTTCATTAACACATGGACAACATGACGCTGTAACGGCACGCGGCTCGGTTTCACGGCTACCCGATCTCCTCGACATTCGTTTTGACGGCGCCTCATGCTTCGACATCAGGTGCAATTTATAATTAAACCGAGATACCTATCATTAATGGCCAGGCCAGGCACGGGGATCGAATGCGCCCGCTAAAAGGTGAAACAATTTCAGGAATCCGATAGCCCTAGTAGCATTTATTTGTTGGGAGTTTGTTGGGCCAAATGACGTGTTGTCCGTTCGCCAACTATTGAAGTGTCGCGCTATTTTTAAATGGGCCAACGATTGTAACCAATGCAGGCCCAACTGAAGGTTGTTTTCCAAGAGACGTATTAAAGACGTTCAGAAGGCGTCATGAAGGACTTCAAAAGGCGTCGTAAAGATGTATTTTTCAGATCTGGTTTAGGAAAAAAAAATTTCGCGGTGACGAGAATCGAACACAATCTTTCCGCTTAGACGAAGCAACTTTTTTCAACGACAACATTTATTAACAATTATAATTGAGAATACACATGGAAAAACTTAACCTATGTTAAATTAATCGCAGTCTTAATTTATTGCCCCTTAGTTATAGATCCCTGCCTCCTATGTGACTCTATCCTATATTATAGTTCCTTTTATGGATGTAAGTCTCCCTATTCCTTTGCTTTATCATTATGATGTTCGAAAAATCGAATTACAACCTTTAGATTAATTACGGTTGTTATACAGGAAAACTAACATAGAAAGAAAAACCTGTTCTAGATAATTGCCTCTGCTCATCGTCTTTTGAATATGTAATTAACTCAAACGTAAGTGTCATTAAACTATTATTTTGTTCTCTTTCTCACTCATACCCTTCCATTCACTCGCACTCACTCATTCACACTTTGACCCTTACAAGTATTATACTTACTACATCTAGTTGAATTATATATGTAAGTCTTATTAGTTGCTCTCATGCGGTTCTTTGGTAAAATAATGGTAGTCCTTGATATGGAAGTTTGTGCTTAATTCTAAACGATGTATTATTATATCTAATATCGCCTATATTGTCTAAGAGTTTCGAAGCAATCGCTGTGCAATATTCTTTATATATTTTTCATTTTTTACTGTTTTTATTATTTTTTTTATACAACATTGAATTGCCAGATGAAAATTGAGTTGCCAGATGTAAACCATAGGTACACCAAACAAACAATCAATCACCAAACATACAGAGGATCGAAGTTAAGTAAAATCATTTAAAAATGGGTGATGAATGCAAACTCCGTTCAAAAGTCCAGAGAGGTTCGGGGGTAGAAAATGATATTCTGATCTACCAACTAAAAACTGCCTAACTCGCCAAAGCTTAATCCCTCCAAGATGGTCTTTAACTCTTCGACAGTTTATCATTGACAGTAAATAAACAAAAATGTACACTTTTTACCAGAAATGTAAATATTTTAGAACAAAATACATTTTTCGAACCGGAAGCTAAAATTTTATAAAACCGTCAAATGGTTGAGAGCCATGCACTTAGGTGGGACATTGGACCGTCCAATGACATTGCCAATCGGATTCTCAATTAAGACGGATTCACACATATCAGTTCCGTGACGGTTCAGTGTCGTCAGTTCCAATGGTGTCTTGGTTTCAGTGTCAGTACCTGACACGGACAAGTCTGAACTACTCCATTCCAAAACTGGGAAACGATATTTGTTACCGCTGCCACTAACCGCACTGAACTGTCACGGAACTGATATGTGTGAATCCGCCTTTATGCAACGCCCCGGAGCCTAATAAAATTTTCTACAGGCCAGCAGGAGCATCACACAAGCCTCCTGTCCTAGAAATAAACCGACCCGCTGATAATTAGGTTGATTAGTTTTGTCGTGAATGTCTACGACACGTCAGTGGCATGACTGGAAAATGTCCTCTCTAAACTCGGTATCATATTCCAGCCCGGCCAAAGTCTCTTGGAAAACACAATCCTCTGGTCGGCTAATATAATGGCTTCTTTCAAAAACGACATTGTCCGCTGCAATCGCAACGTTAATCCAGCACGTGCCTTTAACAAGCTGAATAAAAATTGGTCCCATATGGACAAAATTGGTTCCCGCAGTTGCTTATTGTACCTTTATTCGATATTATTACCATACACCAAATTTTATGACTATTTTTATTCCATATTCCTGTATGAATGCACGACGACACAATTACCCATTTATATTTAATTGTAGTGCGTCGCATGCGCAACTAGAAAAGCCAATCGTTGTTAGTCTGAACAGTTAGCACAGAATTTTTGCCCTTTTTTGTGCAATAGCGATTCTCCAGTTTCATAAAGTTTGTAATTGAAAGAACGTATTTCTCGTGCAACTGAAGAACGCACCTGGCGAGAATCACTGAAAATAGAAAAAAGTTTTAATTGCAGTTATTGTGTTTGTCAGGTCCGGTACCAACGCGTTGCCACGTGGAAAATAGCGAAACGCTTGTGCACGGCAACGAATCCAATCAAATAGAACAATCGATCCCTGTTCTTGTTGAAATTGTATAAAATCATAATATTGATCTAATAGCGAAAAATACACATTATTATGCTATAGACACCACTGACAGAATATAATTTAATAATTGCATGACTTAATTGAGAATTAATTGTAACGAACGTAGTACAATAATTAAATTCCCGGATTTATATCATGAAAGCCCAAATAAATATTTGTAATAGACAATTATCATTTATTGCATATATGCATTTGTATAGGGTGTTAAAAAAGGGATGGGCACTGCTTTCAGAGGTGAATCTACACCTGTGGGTCGGTGGAGATTTGTAAAAAAGAACGTGCCGCAAAATTGTTTAAAATTGAAATTTAATATTAATTTGTTTGCTTTGTTACGTACGCATATTTATCTTTGACTTTCTAACCCTTTTGGGTGTCCGGAATGCACGTGACCCGACGGGGTCACCGTTTCCTGCAGTGGTGTGATGCAACCAAGTTTTCCCCGAAAATCTTATATTCAATGGGGGCACTCATGTCCCCACTACTATCTAAGCCGAATTTCACTGTATAAAAGGGCGACAAATTCACACTCGGGGGCTCATTTCAAATCTAGCACGTTTAGACGAAAGAGGTTAGCGAGATCGAGTAACGTTCTTCTCCAAGTATTAATACAACTTAAACCACACAGTACGTAGATTCTGATAGGTGTTGCTTATATATTAAAGTCTTTGAGACCCCCGCATTTCTCAGTGCGTCAAAACCGAGAGATGGACTTAGGTACCGCGACAATTAAACACTAAAAACATTTGTAAAAGACTGAACTTATAGAATATAATTAGTTATTTCTAGCCCAGAGTTCTTTTATTTAAATTAATCATTATCTGAATTTCCTCTTCGAGATAAATCCACATAGATACTCCTTTACCGCTCAAGGTGTATCACTTTATAAAGTTACGAGGCTAAACTAACATTTCCTAGTGGCTCCCGGGGATACCAGACCCCGGTTCGTCCACGACAACCAACCTCCTAGTGGCTCCCGGGGATACCAGACCCCGGTTCGTCCACGACTTCCACCTTCCTAGCGGCTCCCGGGGATACCAGACCCCGGTTCGTCCGTGAAAGCTTACCTGCCTAGTGGCTGCCGGGGATACCAGACCCCGGTTCGTCCGCTACTAACAAACTCCAAAAAACAAACTCAATCCTCGGCCACGCAGCCGCCATTCACATTGCCCTCAGCCTTGGCTCGTAACAGCTTTAACATATTTTGCTCGCCGAAAGGAGAAAACGTTTAAAAAGAACCATATGTCGCAAACGCACAATTTCCTCAAAAACGTGAAATTGGTTTCATCAAATATATGGATCACTTCATTTATGCTAAAGCTTTATCAATTTTTTGTAAGTATAGCATGTTTTAATAACGTCACTTTATTTTTTATTGAAACACGTGTGATGTTAACGAGAATTATTTTAAATCTTTTTTGCGAATGGATCTTTACATCCCAGCAATAAGTAAAATTCTGATGATATCCTAAAATGTTCAAAATACAGTCATGGTGCGTGTGCGTGTGCGTATTGTTTTCTGCTCATTGTTTTCTGCTCAACTATTAACTTATTTTTATTTAATTTATTCATATCTGTTTGTTTGGATTTATTTATACGCATGTATTCGAGTCGCGAAGAAAACTAGCCGAGTACTTTGATTAAAGATTCACTTTTTACTACCGCTCACACTTCGCACATTCGCTGTTAACATATTCCACGTAGTCATACTATCCGCCGTGGATAGGTGTAAAATGTGTAAATATGTGTAATACTATGTGTAAAATTTTATGAAAGGCAATTCAACTGTTGGAGATATATTTATCACTGCCCAACCTATTTTCTTATTGTGTATTTTGCAATACACGCAATGTCACCCAACCGATTTATAAAAAGTAAGAAACAACCAAACGGAAGTGTAAAGCATAATAGTGTAATTAGCAAACTACATATGCAAAAGTTTCAATGTTTTTTTACTTACAGTTAAATAGCAGACAATAAAATCGTAAGCATTGATTTTCATATATTTTGTCATTTTTTCAATTTCATAAAACTAAAGCACCTATCGGAAAATGTCGAAATACCGTGTCCATCGATTTGAGAGACGTTGCTCGCCAAGGCCGCTATTATTATAATAGATTGCGTATGTAGATTCCGTAGCCGATGCTTCTTAACTAAAGACGTTTATATTCTATTTTCCCTTCACCACTGATTCCTAGTTAAAAAGGTTTTAAGAAGTCTTTATGCAATAGCGAAAGAAGAGAGCAGACTATCCGGAGATCATAATAGAATCCAAAATTCGGCCAGTATCATTGACTTTCAACCACTGGGATGAGGGGTGTTGTAACTTGTTGCGTCCAGACTCCAGATTCATTCGTACATTAAAAAAAAGTAAAAAACTAACATCAAATGTGCGCTAAAAAGAATGAAATATTTTTTTTAAGTCGATGCCAATACTTTCTATTGAAACAAAATTAAATCGGCTGGACGCGTCCTACTAAATTTTTAGGCGCTCTAATTCCCGGGCGTTAGTATGCTAATGATTTAATTTTGTTTCCATTTTGGCACCGACTTAAATAAAATTATTTTAATCTTTTCAGCGCATCTTTGAAGTTGGTTTTTTATTTTTTTTAAAAAGTTTATAGTAATATATAGTCCACTAGCACACTAACGCCCGAATTAGAGCGCGCAGAAATTTAGTGGGAAGTCACGCGTCCAGCCGGATTAAAGTTGTTTCTATTTTGGCACCGATTTAAATAAAAAATATTTTATGCTTTTTAGCGCACATTTGAAGCTAGTTTTTTACTTTTTTAAAAAAGCTTATTATTTTTTAATTTTTAGTTACCTTCGTTTGAAGTCGGTTAAAAAGCATTTATTATGCTACCGATTGGGGCACATACTCTATACAACAACGAAAGAATCGTCCTAATCAGTCCATGCGTTATAAAGTTATGCGCGAACATACATTAAAACTGGAATTCTAGATAATACTAGAGTATCGAGATAATAATAAAAAAATTAGCATGGTAGGTACCACCGGCTCTTGGTACTCTTTCAAATAAAAAAAGAATCATCGAAATCGGTGCACCTATGCGGAAGTTATGCGTGAACATACATACATAATGAAATATAAATTACGAATTGAGTAATGTTCTTTTTTTGAAGTCGGTTAAAAATTAAATTAAAGATTGATGTTTACAGTGATGGGGTGTATGTAACATTAAAGCAAATAGTACCAAACGCTGATACTAACACATTCACAGTGGAGTACGGGAGAGATTCGAGAAGGCTGTTTCTTTTGTATCTGTTATCGGGAATGCAAATAATTTTGGCAGTGAAAGAAATACACATTATTAGGTTTTTCCTTATGCTTTTATTACATTGCGAAAGGGTTAAGTATACAATGAGTAATATGAAACTGTAAATAGTTGAGAGTGGAAAGTTTAATGAATTTAGTACAAGGGTTCGTAGCTCAAGTAGCATATAATAAAAAAATTCCATTAGGTCTTTTATGAATGGTTTAATTAGTTCCCCTTTTCAAGGGAATACCGATAATTCAAAAGTTGAGGTTTTAACGAGCTTTTGCTAACTAGTTTATAGAGGTATTCGATATAGCTATGTGGAATGCGATTTTCTGTTTTGGCTAAAAACGATCGTTACAGTGGAAGCACAGCGTTAAATGAAATTTAATCCGTTTATGCATATGCGAATACCTTTCTAAGTATGCAACAAGTTAAAAGCCCCCTACGTGAATATTTCTGCCGTTTAAGAAGTACATACTATAAGAATATACTGAATGTATTTAGACCCTGTTTTTAAAAACCGACAAACCCTAGTTTTCACTTAACCACACAAATACTATACCTAAATATAAACCCCTAAAATAAATCACCTCTGAAAATGTGTGGTGAATGTAATATTCCAATAACAGTTAAACAGTTATTACATAATTATTCCTAATTTGACAACCCTAGGAATACAGTTGATACAAATACAGATACAGCGCACATGAAATAGTTAATCGACTATTGGAGAGAAAACTCATTATCCTCCAAAATCTAACTAATAACTAGATCTGAATCAGTATCTCAACATCTTTATAAATATATACTATAGCTACCTATAATATGTATGTATGTAAAATTTATAATTGTGTTTGTTATTGTATTGTAATAGTAAATGTATGCCTTATTTATACGTAGGGTAGATGTCCCAATTACTGCCACATTAAGATTATAACTGAACTTCATTTAATCATTTCACGTGTTGTTTAACCTAAAAATCGTCTCAGTTTGAAACATAATATTATTTAACATCTCTTTCATTAAAAGAAAAATAGTTTTATGAATTAAATATGAAGAATTTATTATTAATTAATTAAAATTCGCGTGCGATCCTGGTGTACCTATAACTGTCACCTCAAAAATCGTCTTGTCCGTATGACTGCCACCCAATAACTGTCGGTCCTAATAGCTGTGACCAGATAAATGACGGTCCCTATTATTAACAATGAGACCCGATTACAGACGGTCCTTTTTACTAAGACTCGATTACTGCCAGTCCCTTTTACCGAGATCCGGTTAATTGCCGCAAATTTAAATTAAATTAATAGCCAGAATTATCAAACGCATATATATCTTATAGAAGTAAGTATCACACGAATAGGTATCACAGAATCACACGCTACACGTGGCTACACGTTTCTGATTTTGAGGTTAGAAGTTGGAACTTTGAGGGATGGCAGTCATGCGTACTTCACGTTCTTTTGTCCCGAATACTGCCAACGGTAATAGGGACAAGCCCAAAAATTTTGTCCCTAATGATGTCACTGTTAATTATTATAATTTAGAGACCCTATAAGTAGAGTCAGCGAGACAATAACTTCTCATTTTCTGCACAACGTGCCCACGCTCACTCTCACGTGTAACTCTTTTTACTCTTAGACTCACTCCGCGAGTGTAAAATAAACATTAACTCTTTGCTCATCAATACTGTGCTTTATTTCACGCGCCTAACCTCAAACCGGTAAACGCTCACGTGGCCAACGGTCAAACGCTCAAACAACGTCTAAGTTAGGTCGGTTTGACGCCATGTTTTGTCAAAGGTGTGAAGAAACAAATGTCGGCATAGTGGCGGTATATACGAAATAAATTAATAAATAAAAGAGTGTACTTTATTTTATTGAAAAAAATGAAGACTAGACACCAAAACTAACCTCGCAGAGAAACGAAGAATTGGTTGGACTCCAATTCTTTCGTCCTACATTAGCAGCCCATTCTGCTCTTCTTTTAGGATCACGGGGAAACACTTTCATAATAAAGCCTTTCTGTGACGAGTGCGTACAATCTTCCACACAACATCCAGGCATTTTTCTAAAATATCATTTTTGAACTTCTTCCAAGTAACGATGTTTACGTATAGAAGAATTGTATGGCGCTATACTACACCACCATTTGTATTTTCACACCTTTGACAAAAAATGGCGGCACCAATCAAAATCGAGGATGTGTTTGCGTGACTCTACTTATAGGGTCTCTATTATAATTTAACAATAAATATTATGTATTTTATTCGTTATATCATTAAAGTAATTCTTATAGATCGGAATAATTCATTTTATGCAATAGATAGAGGTTGAATAGTAAAATTGCGGCCCCTTTTTTAGTATGATTTCGCCATCACTTCCTACTAACGTCGTCGCATTTTTGACGATTGAATGGTACTTTCATTTTTCAATATTACTTTTTAGGCACTAGGTACATATGAGTACATATACTTGTTTTATTTTTATATAAATCAGAATCTCCGTTTAATAATAAAATTTTTTTGTACATTTTTTTTATACGTTACGTTTTTATTACATAAAATAAATAAAGTGTCAGTAATTGGGACTTCTACCCTACGTCGTTATTTACCTGTAGCAGTTGATGCGGCAATAATAAATAATAATAAAAATAAACCCCTAGGGTCTTAGACCCTTTTTTAACACCCTGTATAAACGTTACAATAAGTCATTTCATCATTGCCAATTGCTGCTATCCCCTCGATTACTAGTTTCATATCGTACCTCATGATTACCTTTACCTTTGCGATGAAACTCGAAACTGTCACATTATACACACTGCAAGTCACACTAGATTGACCTTGCCGTTTAAAAATGAGTTTTTCATTCCAATCTTGTATCGCAACAAAATTGTCCAATAAAAATACACGAGTCCAGCGCGAATCCTTCTGAACTACGCCGCCGAAATACACTTGCTGTGTTTGAACGAGACCGTCGGGGCTTTTAAAAAGACATTTACGTTGGAGAAAGGGTGGATCCAAGCGGTGAAACAAGCGACCTGATATTACCTGCCCGATATTGCACAGGTTATTACGTGGCCGGTTGAAGTAAAAGCGAATGCACACGTTCACCTGCCACTAGAAAAGTGCTGGGCTGCTTATGTGCCTCCGTTTAGTGTCTCAGAAAAACGCACGGCGGTACTTAAACGAAACTTCTAAAAGTTCCTCGCGGCAGTTCATAAATATCCTTGTCAAAGGCCGACCTCCTGCTGAATGGTTAAGATCACCCTTATCCTTTTCTGCAGCATAGCATGAAGTGGTAACTGTTTGAGAGCCACCCCTCCCCGATCCCCGAGTGGTGTGGAGAATATTAAAACCACTACTTTCATAAGAAAATTATGGGAGATATGTGTCTCGTTCGTTCTGTTGTCGCAATTAGGCGAGACTTGTGTGACTAGTGTCCCCGAGTCTCTAGCCGAGTTGAACGGATGAAAATATTTTTAACGCAAATTCAATAAAATTCGTTAGGTGATTATAAATATTTATTTAAAGAATAAAATTCAGTTTTATTTTTTTAACAAAGCCCCTTCTTTGGGAGTGCCAGGACCCTACAACCCCCCCCCCCCCCCGCCCTCTGGGTACGGCATTGTTGTAGAGTATACATGGTTGCTTAAAATATTTTTTACTTGAGGGTGTTTTTAAAATGTGGAAGGGAAATAGGGTGTGGCGATGAATGATTGTAAATAGTAAGGAATGTTTTCAGTGGGAGTTTTTGTCCCTTTCATAATACATTTGGGAATCTTAAGAATGGATAAGTTTTGTATAAGGCATTACATTTTCTAGTATATTTGTATATGGAGGGTTTGAAATAAATGAACTGTAAGGCGAACTATAGGGTTTATTTTTTTTTTGACAAAGATGATTGTTCATTTTAATAATGCCATTTTAATGGTTACTTCCAAAGTTTGATACAGTTATATTGGCACTTCAGGTGAAATACGTTTTTTGTAACCAAAAATACAACTAGATTGGAAATAAAAATGTAATACAGAAAATGCTTGGTGTTGAATTGATATAAATAATATGTAATACATTATATACAATATTCTTCAAAATTATTTCCAATTAACTTTTTACAGTATCCTTAGGAAAATGAAAAGCTCGAGGACGTAAGACATTTTTCTTATATCTCACGATTCCATTTATAAAATCAACACAATAGCAAAAAATAGAACTCAAAGTTCGATATCATCATCCGACACAATTTTCATTACTGTTATTTAAAGGGGAACATTACTTATCTTAATTGAATTTTGTTTTGGGGCCTATTAATTCTTAATCATGTTCGTGTATTAATTGACTTTAAATTGTAAAATTATCATTACCTTTGATTGTTTCAATTATAATTCATTACAATATTATCGTGTAAATCATTTTAATGAGAAGATAATTAAAATGATTTAAAACGAAGGAATACGTGTAATACTCATAACGTGTTTAAAGTATTAAAATGAGAAATGAAAATTGACTGTCACATGAATGACTTACGACGTCATTAACTGCGGATTAATAGACATAATTATTTCACTGCATGTCTGAGAAGTTTTCTTGATACAACGCTTATGCATATAGTTGCATAATATGAGCTATTACTAAATACTTCATAAGAATTAGGCAGTTATCTCTATCTTATAAAATAAAAGTAAAAGTTCCTGCATAACACTCTTTTATATGATTTACAGTGATAGTTACTAAATAACACTAAAATATTAGTCAGGGGAAACCAGGGTAAAGAGAGCCTAAAAAAGTTTGAAATAAAATAACTTTAATTGATGATATAGGTAATTTATACCTTGTGCTGGGATGACGTGTATAGCGCGTCAGCTTCTGGCTTTTTTGCACCGTGGTTGTCAAAAACTGTGGCAGATTTTTAATTTCTTTAAGGTTAGTTTCTGTTCCATCACACCGCGTGACTTTCTAGCCAGCTGACAGGTTAGATTATTGCGCACATCACTTGCGCATCTGTTCTTTGCAGCTCAGTTTACAGTAAATCCCCGTTATGAGCCCGTTTGTACCTCCCGTTGACAGCCCGGCGACTATCTCCACCATTTCTTGGAAGCCTGCAGACGAGAGTGAGAGAACCCGACAACGAGCGAGAGGAAACGAAAGAGTCGACACGAAGTTGCCGTGGGGTACGAAAGAGAGAAAGCATAATATTTTGTCTCGCTCCGTCCTTCAGCTCGAGCTCGAGCACGACCCGCATGCGGGCCCTTACAAGAGATGGGCATTATTTAAATAAAAAATTATTTAAATAACGTATCAAATAAAAGAGACTTTATTTTTATTAGTCGGCGAATAAAAATAACTTTGGTTTATTTTTATTCGAAGCGCCTCAAGTAACTTTTTTATTCGACGGCTACGTGTTAGAAAAATTGAGATGCCGTTCAACGGACAAGACGCAGCCGCGTGCAAATATTTATAAAACGCGAGCACGGCAACGTCGAGTCCAGACAGCATGATGTCAGCTCCATCATAATTCGATAGGGCTTTAAGGAATGTCCGATCGCGTCATTGTAAGGACTGCCCGGCCCCGGACAGTCAGTCATCTCCAGACCTCGAGTCGAAAACATCTTACCATCTTTACCCGTGTTCATCATCGAATAAATATATTTCAAGTATAGCTCAGACAGCGAGTCCATCAGTCAATTTTCAGTCTTTACCTTACATACGCATGATTTTTTTATTCGACGGGAATTTATTTTAAGCTTCAAATGATTTTCCCAGGTTCAGTCGTATTTTTATTCGAAAGTTATTCGAAGTTCAAATAACCTTGGGCGAGTCGAAGTTCAAATAACCTTTTTGTATTAATCGCAGTTCGCGCACGCGTGAGAAGGATGATTGCGCTTTCCACAAGAGGGCGCCCGTTTGCTGAAGCACAGGCGGCGCGCTCTGGCGAGACCGTCACAACTCACAATCACTTTTAAACTACTACAAAATGAAGTTCTCGCTTTACCGCCTTTGCGGCGTTGCCGCGTCAAACCTTTCAGTCACTTAACCATAGGATCCAATAGCGCAAAGAAACACGCGCGACAGTTAACTACCACCTAGCATCTGACTAGCGACTAACTGATCGGGACTTTAGTCAGAGGTGATGAAATCGGCCGTGTGTCGTTTACACTGCCGCGCCTGTTAAATATTCGTAACCTCTAACGCACGTCCGGTTATATTTGTAAAGAAAAGTACGGTAAATATGAAGAATTTATTAAAGTGGCCATCTCTAATGTGTACTTTTAGGTGACTTATTATATTTCATTTTTATTACAGAAAAATTTAACTTAAAAATGAGTGTACTTAATAAAAAGCACAGTAATTGCAGCACAGTATTCAAGGAGGAAGCACAGTAATTGCAGCACAGTATTCAGAAAGGGAGCACAGTAACTGAGGCACAGTAACTGATTTTTGGAGATTATAGGCACACAGTAACTGATTCCAGAACTTCTTTTTTTAAATTTAATATTATCCAAAGAAGATGTGATATTTGTTTCATGCGAAAATTGATATCGATAAAAGAAACATTGAAATTTATCTTTAAATGCTTAAGACAAGTCAATTTCATTACTAAAGTTACTTTTACTAGAGAAAACTCCGGAAGTCCTGCAACAGGGCACAGTAATTGGGTACTTTACCCTATTGAAAAGAAAACCAATCGGAAGTATCTAAAAATTAATTTCTAAGTTTTTAAATGAATTTACATTCTTCGATATCTGAATGTGCATAATTGTCATTGTTATATTACAAACATTTATTGCGTCACCAAAATTTGTAAATATACCTATTCTATTTTTAAAAAACAAATTAAGAAAACTCACTTTACCCCGGTCTCCCATACCATAGACTACATCAGGTCCGAACGACAGAAGCATCTGAATATATTACAATCATGCTTGTTTTGTGAGAAACTATTTTACTATCATTCCATGGGACCACTCTTTTTACAGAGTGGGAGAAGACCAATAGAACCGGCAATCAACCTCAGGAACAGCTGTTTAACTGCCAGCAATATGTCTAGCAAATACCTCGTTGTTCGACATTAATCTGAAAGTAAGCTTACTTCGCTGCAGATTTCCGAGAAACGCGAAATATCAAGGGCTCGTGAACAATATGTGGCGTGTTACAAAACTTAGCTCCCGTTCTACAGGTACCCGTCGGGTTTCATTACGCGAGAAGGTTGTAATAAAGTTTCACACGGAATGAACGCCATGGTCCGTAAGAGAAAAGTTCGGTACAATGAGCGATCGATCGTAAGCGCAGTCGACGGCCAGCGATTTCCTACTCTCCCACTTTCAGATCGAGCCAACAGACAGTCTGATTAAGTCTTTGTGGTTTGTCTCTTTAAGCACTTGCCACAACTGCGCTTCCCGCTTGCTGATGGATTGAAACAGGCTTCAGGAAGAAAGTACGGCAGTGGGCGAGTCATGGAAGCAAAATTACCAGCTTACACTTTATTTAAAAACTGTTATCACCTTTACATCGTACACTATAGTCTCTTCGATTTTGGTTAATGAAGTTCGACTCCGTCCATTATGGAACCGTATTACTGTTTAATAATCTGTGCAATTTCTGTTTAATATAAATTATTTTACCTGATCATAGGCTCGTCACGTTGACTTACATATTGTATAATAAGGTGATCCCATAAGTAATGCGGTTTCTTCGGTATGTGCCCACATTGGGTGAAAATGGACAACTACAGTAAATTAAATTGAATTCGACTTTTGGACTAATACTTCAGTTATTCTTGGATTTCGTTATACAATAACCCTATATTATATTTTCAATGGAAAAGTAGGGTGTTACTAATCAAGTGCATCAATACTAAATCCTTTTCCGAAAAGGAAGTAATATTACTTAAATGCCAATGAAACTAATACATCATATGATACTTTTTAACATTAAATACAATACAAAGTGAAGAAAAGTACCTACACAGCCCTCAGGAAAAATATTTATCAATTACCACATTTATTGTTTCCTCCCTTCCACATTGTTTTTTTGTCATTACAAAGTGGGATGATCTACAGTATGGTCACTGTTGATCACGATAAAAAGCACTGTCTCACTACGCGCGCAAAACCAGGTTACCCTAAATAAAGTTATAGCATGACATACAATATTGCTGGTTTTATGTGACATTTCTACGTGTAGTGCTTGAGGCCCCACCTGTCACGGAATTACTCGCCGAATTTCGGTTGGCGTCCTAAAAATTCCAATTTTCCGATGTTCTTCCGAATCGGTGAGCGCGCGAGCGGCTCGAGAGCGTTAATTAAAACTGCACAACGAGCAAAGTTGCTAGCGGGCCGAAGCGAAGTTCTCGTGTAAAACTAATCGCGTTTTTCCGTCGTCACATGAAACCCGGCCCAGTATTTTAATAACAAGTTCCTCGAAACCGTTCGAAATGTACAGAACGAGGTCTGCTTCCAACGATTTATTCTGGGAATTAATGGCTGGAAGGACGACGGACGCCTTCGATTTATATGTGGTATTTCTTTGCTAGCGGAGTGCCAGAAATTCCGTAACACTCAAGTGTATGGCCACTCAGCTGGTTTTTCTGTTACGTGGCAGTGTGACAAGTTTTTGAAAAATATTTCTCTAGGTCAAGGTAGACTACAACACGCATACAACACAAGATTCGTTCAATAAGGAATTTTAAAAAGATAAAACTTGAAAAAATATTTAAAAAACCCACAACGATGTAAGCAACACTTAACAATATAAAATAAAACATACACCTCTAAAAAGAGTGAAATAATAAGGGCAACAATATTCATTAATTATCAGCCGCCGTGCGTGACTCACGTTTAGGTATAAGGACTAGTTAAAGTTGTTGGGTAAAGAGGTACGACACGACAGCTGATAATAAAATAGCATTGTTGCCTTTATTATTTCACTCTTTTGTAACGTCCCAACATTTTTCGCGCGGTACTATTCAGAAAATCTATTAAAAATCTCAGAATCACTCCACCAAAGTCCCTCAAATTCAATTATTACCCCTTTTCCCCAATCGCTGATCACCTCGATGATGTACCTTAGCGGTCCCCATCTCGAGATGGTCAGTACGAAACCTCCTTCACTTATTCGCCCAACGAGGCACGAATTCCCTCCTCAAAAGTAAATCTAAACAAGTCCCTCGCCCCAAAATCTTCTTAAACCGAGACCACGTCTCACTCCTTCTCTACGACCCTCCAAATCCAAGCCATTCAAACCCCTTTCCCGTTAAAATACCCAAAATCCATGCGATGGGTTGAATATCTCCAAATACCGTTCATAAAAACCCAAGAAATCTAATTGCGACGCATATTCGGCGTACGTGACAGAAAGATGTCTATTAATAGACATTCAGTTTATAAAAACCCCGGAAGTCCTACTGCGACTAAATTCTTAAATGTGTCAAGGCCGATACCGCGCGTACCCCGCAACAAACATATAAATACGAGGTCCTGAGAGGCCGGAGTTTAGTATGTTCATGATTATTACCGATATTTTCAACATTATTATCACAAGTATTTTCAATAGTACTACAAGTATTCATTTTAGTGAAAATTATATAGTGAAACCATTAAAATCAGTTATCTACGGCTTCTACCGTAAGCAATCAATTATTATTATTATTATTCATTATATCATTCTATCTTAACCAACGACTCGTTCTACGGAAATCAATCAACGACTCGTTCTACGGAAATCAATCAACGACTCGTTCTACGAAAATCTATTCTAAAGTTTTATTTAACCGCAGTATTATTCAAAGTACTCAATTACGAACATAAATTCAGTGTTCAACGGCAACTACCGTAAGAATTTATATTACCATTTAAAATATTGCATATCATCTCCATACATATTATTGTGTATTTCTATTCGTATTGCTTTCATATTATTTTGTATTTCTACGCGTATTGCGTTCACCTATTATTTTGTATTGCTATTCTAATTGCTTTCATATTATATTGTCTTGTTACGCTTGTTGCTTTATTATATTGTATTATTAACGCTCATCTCAATCATATTTCATGTTCTTATCAATGCTTATTGCTTATATCATTCTATCTTAACCATATACTGTATGTCACGCTCATAATCACGTTTTATATATTGATAACCATTTATATAAATGTTCTGTGCCAATGATTAATGTCTAAACGCATAATATGTTCAACAAAGCACTTTCACAAACAGTGCACATATATTTTGCCTAAACTAATAAACCGTTTTGCTTAACTAACGTTTCGAGTCATTGTGTTAATCCTTCGGCTACGAAGATCCCGAAATCCAACCAGGCTGCCGGAACAGCTGATTACGGGCAACGACCGCGGAAAGCATTGCAGTGTTTACTAACTTACTTTCGTATAGGTTTCGTATAACCGTAAGAATAGCTGATTTTGCTGAATCATTACGAGTGTCTTTTACCTCGATGCAACAGTAAATCCAATTATCGTGCCAAACCACAACAAAAGCTCTAACGGGTGTCCCCGGATACCATTCGCCTTTAAACCTTCCCTGACCGATCAGTGTGCTGGATTACAGATTCGCGCCTGATTCCTCTAAAACCCTCAGCGTGACGGATTTAATATTCGCGCCTGACCCCTCTAAAAACCCTCAGTGTGCTGGATTACAGATTCGCGCCTGACTCCTCAAAAACCCTCAGAGTGACGGATTTAATATTCGCGCCTAAGTTCCCACAAAATCTCAGAGTGCTGGATTACAGATTCGCGCCTGGCTTTCCTCAAAAACCCTCAGTGTGCTGGATTACAGATTCGCGCCTGATTCCTCTAAAACCCTCAGCGTGCTGGATCACAGATTCGCGCCTGACTCCTCAAAAACCCTCAGAGTGACGGATTTAATATTCGCGCCTGAGTCCATTCTACCCCACATGTCATTGTCCCCAAAAGACCTCACCCGGGACGTGACATAATTTTTGGTGACAGCGGTGTGGGATTTACGTTTACCGTTGATAAGAAATAGATTCTGTGACGCGGTACCCACAAAGTCCCACTATTTAAAATGTGCATTGAACACCCTAGTCGGTGTCAACCATCTTACCGGAGCCGCAGATTACAAAGTTTGACGGCATATTTAAACGCACTAACCTGCATTTCGGGAGGCGTAGCTACAACCATTGACGGCAGCGAGATTTGCCTAAAGTGCTCTAGCCTAATGCCCACGGATACGGTAGAAGTATACTGGACCCATTATTATTATACGTATAGAACTCCTGTCTATTGCCCTCGGTGCAGAAAATCATTAATTCCAGAACGCCCAATAAGAAACTGCATCGAGTGCTTTGAAAGTTATTTGCTCTCGAATAAGAGCTACCGTCGGTTCGATAATTATCAAGAATAACTATAGTTATACCCCGATTTGTAAATAACGGCTGCCGGTCGCCGAAAGTATTAAAATCCTTCAAAACGCCACTTAAGAAATACAAAGTATCATGTCCTTGTACGGCGATACCGAGGACTCTCGCATTATGGCTCAAAACGCGGGTCCTTCCCCTAACACTGTAGTTACAGCAATCGCTGAAAAAAGGGAGCAGGTGCAATTAATACAGCAAAAGCAAGCCGAAATTGAAAACTTGTACGCGGAATTTGTCGTAGACCGGGAATCTAATACGCGTTCAGGCGTAGTCTCCGGTTCGGACGGCCCCGCGTTGGAAGGTCTCTCCAGGCGGATTCAAACCATTCGCGGAATGATGGAAAAACTTCTTGCACCCCCGCCAACGGCGAATAATTTTGCCACTCCTGGTTCCTCACGTTTCGATAGGAAACCAATAATAAATTATAATAATATTCCGGACCAGGATCCAACACCCCAGATCACGTTAAAAGACGCCATAGAAACCGTCCCTAATTTTAACGGTTACAACATATCCGTTTTGCAATTCGCAAGAGCCTGCAATAGGGCTAAGGCTCTGATTCCCTCGCAAGCCGAACCCCAGCTAGCGAGGTTGTTGACAAATAAACTGCAAGACCACGCTTGCTTGGCCGTTGAGGATAGGGTTTTTGACTCCGTGAATGATTTAATAAAACAACTCAAACGAACATTCTCCCCCGCGAAAACTTCGGACCACTATCGTGGGGAACTTGCCAATATTATTAAAGGACCTAACGAACACGTACTAGAATACATCTCGCGTGTTAAGGATCTCCGATTCGCTATTTTGGAAGAGGACAGAGAATATTATCGCGACTTCGCACGGAATCACACCGATGACTTAGATCGTTTAACGTTGGACTCATTTGTGGATGGCCTTCCTCCCCATATGCGAACAAGACTATTCCAACATAATTTCGAAACGCTCGATGAAGCTTTCGAGCTAGCTGTACTCGTGGATAAGAAGATTGAAAGGGACCATCAAAGGTTTTCCGAACAAGAGGCTCCTAAATTAATATGTCAAATTTGTAATAAGACAGGACACGACGCACTGTCCTGTAGGAGTAACCAAAGAATTGCCTCCCAACCTTCCGAAAGATATCCCCAAAACCGAGCCACGGAATATGGTAACCAGGCCCCTAATCCTTTGCTCCCTTACTGGGACAAAACTCGACCTCCTCCCTCAAGACCTACAGAATTGCGTATCTGCGATTATTGCAAGAAGCCTGGACACGCGATCTCAGAATGCAGAAAACGCATCAAGCCCATCCATAAGGATTCTAGAAGTTTGTGGGAAATAGAGTCAAAAAATACCCCGTCGGGTACCGACGGATGCGAACCGTGGAGTAGGCCAACCAGGAGCGCACCCACTTATGATTCAGTCGAAAACACCAGCAATACCGTAAAAACCGGTATCATTCAAATGAAAACAGTTGGTCAGGCCCCGTCTGTGAGAATTCATTCACCAGAATTTCGGAAACCACCCGAGTTCATAATCAACAAAAATACTGAGGTAAATGTGCCAAAATTTCAGGACATCAATCCGACGCAAGTGCTATTAAGTGGCACCTCTCTGGACCCAGTTTCCACCCTTGGAACAATAAGGGTACTGCCAAAAGAGACTAAGACGTCTAAATGCGTCACTCCTATCCCAGCCCTAACAAAAATCAAGCCCCTCTTACCCCAGGATCCGTCGATCCACCACATAGAGGCATCCGTGAAGGTGCACTCACTCAAACCCCTTTTGCATTACGCAAAATCAGCCCTTCCCATAACCTCCCATAAGTCTCTCGCGGTTACACTAAAACCAGACCGACAGAAAATCCAAACCGTCCTGAACTACTCAGCACCTTGCAAACCCAAAAGAGTTACAATTTACCTCGAACTGACCGGATATTACATAACGTCTATCCCAGAATTCTCTAGAACGACTCGGCCTTTGACCACATTTCAGGAAAAGGACACTCCATTTGACTGGGGATCGTCCCAAAAAGTCGCTTCTAACCACTTAAAGTCGGCATTGCGGAAGGAACCAATCCTGCAATATCCGAACTTTGAGCTGGAATTCCGTACCTCTGAAAATACTATAGGAGGGATATTAAACCAGGCAGTTGTTAAAAAGAACCTGCCAATCGTTTACACCCCCTGTATCTTAAATAACGAGAAGATTTTACAAAGATCAATCTCCGAAAAACACCCGAATCCCGGGAAAAGCGATAAAGTCACTGAAAATTCACCTCGTAAACCTCCTGTAAGCGGAAAATGCTCCAAACGACCACGCGAAAAATCGGACGACGACTTAGAAGACAGGTCAAAACATAGGCCAAGCAACCCCAAGCGGCCTCGGTTCTCCAGTTCCCCGGTCCATGTGGCGACGAGTGGAAGCAACCCCGTCGACCCTGCAATTCCCACATCCAACGCTCACTTTAGAAGAAAATGTAAAAAGATTCAACTGCACAGAAAGATGCGCCGGAAAACATCATCTGCAGAAATTCCACTACAAATCTCCCCAGAAAACATACGTGAACGACTACCTATAACAAAAGCAAACAACACTTATAAATTACCCATACAGGGTTTATTCGTAAAATATTTAGTGTGCGTGTTTCTCAGCCTATTAACATTAATTAAGACCGCTGATGTATTCATTAAAAATTTCATTTATCACTTCGGAGCTCTTAGAGCCATTCTCACCGACCAAGCAGCACAAAATACTCGCAATTTCACGAAAGCAGTACCACGGGAATGTAAAATGCAACAATTCCGAACCAGAGACTTTCACCCACAGACAAACGGCTCTTTAGAGAGATTGCATCTCATTGTGACCGAATGCTTAAAATTGTTAATCGGTAGATACAGTGACTGGTACGAATGGATTAACTTGTCCGCATTCTCATATAATACTGGTGTCCACGAGGGCACTGGATACACAAAGCATGAACTATTTTTCGCGAAATTTGCAATACCCAGCCGGACCCCGGTTCTGGAAGTCAATGAAAATGAAACATATCTTGGTTGCCTTTCAAAACTGAGTAAGAAACTGCGAAATAAAAGACATTATGATCACCCTGCCCACGTGCGCGAGAGTCCCGGTTGACCGCAAGTCAACACAAACTTTAATCATTTTTCTATCATAGATAGTTACTACTGCAACATTTATTGCAACCACCATTAAATACGCGGCTATGCCGTCCAAAGGAAGGAAGGAAAATCACACCCCTCCTCCCTAAAGTCATCTCATATATCATCATCAGGGAGGCGTCTCCGCAGACAGTAATCACCATCGATGACTCCCTCTCCACCAACATCAGTCAACTGAAAGCAGCTCCAAGAAGACACTACCCCTTCGCCCCGTATAGACCCCTCTTACAAAACAAACCACCCGTACCTTATGGTAAGAAATGTACCCATTTCTTCATATAAGGGGGAAGGTGTAACGTCCCAACATTTTTCGCGCGGTACTATTCAGAAAATCTATTAAAAATCTCAGAATCACTCCACCAAAGTCCCTCAAATTCAATTATTACCCCTTTTCCCCAATCGCTGATCACCTCGATGATGTACCTTAGCGGTCCCCATCTCGAGATGGTCAGTACGAAACCTCCTTCACTTATTCGCCCAACGAGGCACGAATTCCCTCCTCAAAAGTAAATCTAAACAAGTCCCTCGCCCCAAAATCTTCTTAAACCGAGACCACGTCTCACTCCTTCTCTACGACCCTCCAAATCCAAGCCATTCAAACCCCTTTCCCGTTAAAATACCCAAAATCCATGCGATGGGTTGAATATCTCCAAATACCGTTCATAAAAACCCAAGAAATCTAATTGCGACGCATATTCGGCGTACGTGACAGAAAGATGTCTATTAATAGACATTCAGTTTATAAAAACCCCGGAAGTCCTACTGCGACTAAATTCTTAAATGTGTCAAGGCCGATACCGCGCGTACCCCGCAACAAACATATAAATACGAGGTCCTGAGAGGCCGGAGTTTAGTATGTTCATGATTATTACCGATATTTTCAACATTATTATCACAAGTATTTTCAATAGTACTACAAGTATTCATTTTAGTGAAAATTATATAGTGAAACCATTAAAATCAGTTATCTACGGCTTCTACCGTAAGCAATCAATTATTATTATTATTATTCATTATATCATTCTATCTTAACCAACGACTCGTTCTACGGAAATCAATCAACGACTCGTTCTACGGAAATCAATCAACGACTCGTTCTACGAAAATCTATTCTAAAGTTTTATTTAACCGCAGTATTATTCAAAGTACTCAATTACGAACATAAATTCAGTGTTCAACGGCAACTACCGTAAGAATTTATATTACCATTTAAAATATTGCATATCATCTCCATACATATTATTGTGTATTTCTATTCGTATTGCTTTCATATTATTTTGTATTTCTACGCGTATTGCGTTCACCTATTATTTTGTATTGCTATTCTAATTGCTTTCATATTATATTGTCTTGTTACGCTTGTTGCTTTATTATATTGTATTATTAACGCTCATCTCAATCATATTTCATGTTCTTATCAATGCTTATTGCTTATATCATTCTATCTTAACCATATACTGTATGTCACGCTCATAATCACGTTTTATATATTGATAACCATTTATATAAATGTTCTGTGCCAATGATTAATGTCTAAACGCATAATATGTTCAACAAAGCACTTTCACAAACAGTGCACATATATTTTGCCTAAACTAATAAACCGTTTTGCTTAACTAACGTTTCGAGTCATTGTGTTAATCCTTCGGCTACGAAGATCCCGAAATCCAACCAGGCTGCCGGAACAGCTGATTACGGGCAACGACCGCGGAAAGCATTGCAGTGTTTACTAACTTACTTTCGTATAGGTTTCGTATAACCGTAAGAATAGCTGATTTTGCTGAATCATTACGAGTGTCTTTTACCTCGATGCAACAGTAAATCCAATTATCGTGCCAAACCACAACAAAAGCTCTAACGGGTGTCCCCGGATACCATTCGCCTTTAAACCTTCCCTGACCGATCAGTGTGCTGGATTACAGATTCGCGCCTGATTCCTCTAAAACCCTCAGCGTGACGGATTTAATATTCGCGCCTGACCCCTCTAAAAACCCTCAGTGTGCTGGATTACAGATTCGCGCCTGACTCCTCAAAAACCCTCAGAGTGACGGATTTAATATTCGCGCCTAAGTTCCCACAAAATCTCAGAGTGCTGGATTACAGATTCGCGCCTGGCTTTCCTCAAAAACCCTCAGTGTGCTGGATTACAGATTCGCGCCTGATTCCTCTAAAACCCTCAGCGTGCTGGATCACAGATTCGCGCCTGACTCCTCAAAAACCCTCAGAGTGACGGATTTAATATTCGCGCCTGAGTCCATTCTACCCCACATGTCATTGTCCCCAAAAGACCTCACCCGGGACGTGACACTTTTTTATTTTTTATTCTTAAGTTTTGCTTAAAACCGGTTTCTTTTAATTTTTTAATTTTATTTTTAATTTCACATTTTTTATTTATTTTTTTGTTAAGTTTTGCTCACGTATGCCTAATACATAGTGGCATACGGAACGGCTTAGGAAGAAGGGCCAAATGCCTAAAAATATGTTTAAGAACCAGCCATTAAACTATACCTAACTAATGCAAAGAAACCGCCTGAAGATCGGTCCAGTAGTATTGGAGGAAAATGTTAACAGACACCATCACACACATACAACCTCCTACCCTAAACGCATGTACCTTCTTCGTTCCGTCGTTAGTAATAAAGGAGGTTGTAATAAAGAGTGACCCAAAAATGTGGGACCTTTTTGCCTGTTTGTGGTCCCACGATTTTGGAACTGAATTTTGTGCCAAATGATACATTACGATGACACATCAATCACAACAAATTTTCAAGTTGTCAAAGGGAGGTCGAAGAAGTCAAAATTCATTTCAAAATTCACAATGGTCGATTCAATATAGCGGGTCGTATGCCAAAAAATATTCCAATTTTCATAAAACGTAAAAAAAGCATCACCACATTTTCATACTTATTGATAAAATTTAAACCCAACGGGAATCAATCAGAGAATGTTACTGCACATGCGAACATGGTGCTCGAATTGTTGGCTGTTGCAGCTACATTATGAGAGTTCTATGGTTCCTTGGATATGGTCAATATCATAGGCTGCATATACCCTGATGCTGATACCATATGCTGATATGAGGTATTGACAGCAAAAACAGACTAAACGACATTTTTTTGTGAAATTAAGTTAGTAGTTATTATATAATAGTAGATATAGCAATAATTTAATCAAAGAGACTGTGTTGTTCACGTCCTGAATTGCCGGAACCGTTCAGGACGAGAAGGGGGGGAGTCTTGCCCCGTCGCCTCCGACGCACCGTAAACCAGAGTTGGGCGAAGATAACATCTAGATAACATCTAGATAAAAGGTCCTTTACGTTTATTCGTTATTTGAAGATCAAATAAGATGATTTATTCGAAGTGCCTTTCAACCTGAATTTCGAATAACGGTTCAACTTTCATCCTATCTTCATCCTAGAAAATCAAATAACCGACCTGAGCCTTTGCGGCCTGACCGGCGCGCGGTCGCCTATCGGTCAGATTCTACAGAATCTGAATTTGTTTATTTTTCATTGTATCAATATGAAAGTGGCACCAATGAATTCCTGGCGTTCTCCCGATTAATTGGGCAGAAAATAATTGAAATTGGACTATTTTTAACGAAACGGGCTTTGAACTCTGCAAAAAGATTTCTCACGTAATATCCTTAATTATGGTCCGAATTATATCATTTTTGGGCCATTTTCATCGGGAAGATATAAGGAATCGATTAGTAATACTTTTATCAACACTTGTCAAAAACATGAACATTTTATGTGGCCCGTCGGTTTTATTGCTCTGGGCTGTCAACGGGCGGTCTACTGGGGTCCGAAGGTCCTCGCTCGCAGCGAGAAAGCAAAACAGTGGGGTGGAATTTACCACATAAAATGTTCATGTTTTTGAGAAGTGTTGATAAAATATTACCAATCGATTCCTTATGTCTTCCCGATGAAAATGGCCCGAAAAATGATATAATTCGGACCATAATTAAGGATATTACGTGAGAAATCTTTTTGAAGAGTTCAAAGCCCGTTTCATTAAAAATAGTCCGATTTCAATTATTTTTTGTCCAATTAATCGGGAGAACGCCTGGAATTCATTGGTGTCACTTTCACATTGATACGATGAAAAATAAACAAATTCAGATTCTGTAGAATCTGACTGGTAGGCGACCGCGCGCGGGTCAGGCCGCAAAGGCTCAGGTCGGTTATTTGATTTTCTAGGATGAAGATAGGATGAAAGTTGAACCGTTATTCGAAATTCAAGTTAAAGGCACTTCGAATAAATTAGCTTTATCCTAGGCGCTTCGAATGAAGCTAACTTTATTTGAAAAGTTATTTTATTCGATTTTTAACTAGATGATGCCCATCTCTGCCGTAAACCCTAAGGCCGGCCCGCAACGCCACCACTATGGGAGTAACTGTGTGGGGCGGGTGGATCGGCATTGGAGGATCGAGGAGGAAAAGAAGAGGTGTGGTGTTTCGTCTTGGGACCGCCAGCCAGACTCATCAGTAGGGCTATAGCTGACGGCCCCTACCCTAGACACACACGGGGACACAGAGGATATGATTTTGGAACTTGTATATATATGAATGAGATAGGAATTGGGAACTAGCGAGAAGATTAGACCTCTGGTGGCGCTCGTCGACATTAAGTCGCGATACCGTGGTGGGGCCGGGACGTCACAACTGCACTAATCACAATATAAATATAAAATAGGAAAAATTTGTTTCAATGTGGGTTAGTCCGCTTTTGCTCTCAATGCCTCATATAGGTAAGTAATGTATCCATCAACATTTCAATAAATCAAAATCAAGAAAATTAAGTATCAGTGGCACAAGTGTTTTTTTAAATTTGACCTCCCATATGTGAGAAACTAATTGTCGGCTCACGTTGAAAATTTGTTGTGATTGGCATAAGGAATCATTTGGCACAAAATAGAGTTCCATAATCGTGGGACCAAAAACAGACGATTTCTTGGGTCGCTCTTTTTTGTTACAACATCTGCACTATGTTCAAAATATGCCTATAATATTAATTCGTTAGATGAACGATGGGATAAGAGTATACTATGAATGTTAGGGTAAGATGGGGTAGAGTGTAACAAAAATATTAATAATGATTGTAGACAACAGAATGTATAATAAATCAGCTTTTCTTTTGTACCTAAACAATCAACGGTCTTGGTGCTTCAAATCGGAATTAGCAGATGTTAACAATTATCCTTAAAAGCTAGTCAATTTGACACTTTGTCGAGATCACATAATTGTTACAATGTGCCCCAGATTTGGGCTACAGTTTAACAGCCTTGGGATGACAAAAAATACAAATGACGGCAGGTGCGTTTGTCAAAAACGTAGAATGACGCAATAATGATGTTACAAAGAAACAGAAATACTTTCACTGTTATACTCTACCAATGTGTTACAATCTACCCCACCTGACCCTACTCTTCGTTAACCTAACGCTTACAACGCATTGAGAATATAAACAAACAAATTATGCTGCTTGTTCACAAATAAATCCAATAGGGTCATTTCGAAACTTTGATGGTGACTCCTGTTTTTTAAGGAAAAACTGGTAGTTGCTTCTTTTACAGGAGAATACAGCGCATGTTACGCTGAATGCAACCGTCAACATTTTTCCACGGCAGAGCCCTTTGTTCGTGTGCAACAAGAACGATGTTTTCGATTTTATCCTTTCATCCGTATACCTCTCAATAAGGGGACCGTTTCCTTGTTTCCCATAAACGAGTACGCATGAATGCATTCGATGCAATGCTCGCGCGACCACCAACTCGTGCAGCGCCCGAAAGGGAACATAAAACACTTCGTTAACCTTTCTGGAAGCGACTGACCGTGAACGGTGTTACGATCGAATAAAAGGACCGCTTGATTGCCACGTTAACGACACGGCACGCCAACTTAAAGGCTGCTTTCGACTTGGTCTGTCGCTTGGAAGGGCCGTTACACGTATCCACTGAGAACGTGGGGAATAGTATTGATCAATATATAGTAAATTATTAGCGAACCACGTAGTTCGAGCATTCGAATTTTTTGTTCAGTTCGCAAAATATTTCGATTCCTATAAACATTATCTGCTACGACTGTTGGAAGTTGGAACACGCAACTCTGAGTAATTGTTCTAAACGTGAAGAATATTATTAAGTGGTCTCCTTAGTTTGACGTTGTTAAAAATAAGGAAAATTATAATTATATATAAAAGTATATATGTATTAAAATTATAATTTACCAGAATTCGTATTTTATTGGTACATAATTATGTACAAACTAGTGATAAACTTATACCTTTACTAACTGCTTTTATTGTCGTAAATGTCAGTGACTGGTTTCTAAATAATACGAGACAAAGATACTTGCTGTATTTATAATTTCTAAAAAAAGGTACAAAAAGTGCACCAAGTATATAATCCCGTCAAAAAGAATCCCACTTAAAAACATTGTCGTAAATTAATATCCTATCAAAAAGAATCCCACTTAAAACGTTGTCGTAAATTAATAGCTTCACAAAACTATTGATATACAAAATTTGCGCCAATTACAACAATGGCTATTTATACAAAGACAAAAATGTATTTAATAATATTAAGCACATATATTTTCGTAGAAATAAATATTTTTATACGAATAAAATTTTTAATTATTTTACGAAAACATGTTAATTAATTGTCTTGGTTAATAAATAAAACAATTTAAAACAAGACAAGACACCATTGAGACAAGAAAGATGTATATAATAATATTAAGCAGATATATTTTCATAGAAATAAATATTTTAATACGAATAAAAATTTTATTTTCAAAATACTTGGCGCTGCGAAACCGAATTGGTGTTGCTAAACTGAATAAATACCTATGTATAAATTGCATTAAAATCTTTTTCTTTCTTTCTTGGTGTCTTGTCTTGTTTTATATATTGTTTCATTTATTAACCAAGACAATTAGTTAACATTTTTTCGGTTTCGCAGCGCCAAGTATTTTGAAAATAAAATTTTTATTCGTATTAAAATATTTATTTCTATGAAAATATATCTGCTTAATATTATTATATACATCTTTCTTGTCTCAATGGTGTCTTGTCTTGTTTTAAATTGTTTTATTTATTAACCAAGACAATTAATTAACATTTTCTCGTAAAATAATTAAAAATTTTATTCGTATAAAAATATTTATTTCTACAAAAATATATGTGCTTAATATTATTAAATACATTTTTGTCTTTGTATAAATAGCCATTGTTGTAATTGGCGCAAATTTTGTATATCAATAGTTTTGTGAAGCTATTAATTTACGACACTGTTTTAAGTGGGATTCTTTTTAATAGAATATTAATTTACGACAATGTTTTTAAGTGGGATTCTTGTTTGACGGGATTATATACTTGGCGCACTTTTTGTACCTTTTTTAGAAAAAGGTAATTTTGTTGGGATTTCACACATTTTTTAGTGTTTATTGATGACTGGATAATTTTATCACCCTTTGCGGGTTATTATTTTTTTTAATATATTGTATTGTCATCCAAACTACGCACACCTGCAAAGCTTCAAGACAATTGGATTAGAGGAATTGGTTTAAATTTCAGTTTTCAGATATGAATCAAACATACAAGAAGCAAACAGAGGAATCGAAGCTGAATAAAATCGTTTAATTAATATAATACTATGTCACAATAAATTTTTTTCTCTGACGTAGATCACACTGCATCATCTTCTGTTTCGATTATCTGTAAATATATAAAAGCCATATTTTTTAGTAGGGGAAATTTAAATGCTAATGGTAATTTAGTGAAAATGAACGAAGAGATCCAATATTTTTAACGCACAGATTATTGGTGTTGGAATAAAATTTATTTAGCATGTTTATTGGTGAATTGAAATATTGTTAACGGGAAACTAATTAAATTAATGAATAGCGTGGGAGCTACTGTGGATTTTAATAAAGTAGTAGTTTTCAGCGTACTTTCTTCACTAATGTGACTTACTCTGGATTGCAAGCAGTACGCCATAATTTTCTTAATTCTTAACCCTACGCTAATTTGAAAAATTTTGTCCATTTACCTTATTTGACAAATTTCCAGAAACTTGTGCGAAACAAGATGCTTCTCTGTCTATCTAACCTTCTGCGGACAACCTCCAAACCCGTGCATCCCCTTCATTTCTATTTAAGTCTGTGCGTCACCTTCATTTTTATCCGAGCCTGTGCGTCCCCTTCATTTCTATCCAAGCCTGTGCGTTCCCTTCATTTCTATAAGCTTTACATATAAACTCTAATGTAAAAATAGTTTGCTGGTATAAGAACAATATATTATTTTGTAGAAACTTGTGCGAAAGAAGATGGTGCTCTGTCCAACCTTCTGCAGATAACTTCCAAGTCTGTACGTCTCCTACGTTTCTACAAGCTCTACATAAATAGTCTATTAAAAATTTTGGCGACTTACCTTGTTAATTGAGACAATAATTCAGTGTCCTAAATGGTGTGGAAACTCGTGACATTTCAAAAATTTTGACAAATTACCCTTATTTGACACTTCGCAGGTTCTGATTGTTTGACACTAGCGAGGTTACGTTTATCTCCACAGATGTGCTCTCTATCTGGCTGTCACGTGACAAAAATTTGTTACGCGATTGGCCGAAAGTGCCGAAACCTTCATCCAATGAACGACGCGCATATTGGAGACATTTCTTCTCCCTTTCATGTTCCCCTCTTGCCTACACTTGACGTTGACGATGCTTAATTCTTAAGAACGTGAAATTCGTCAATTTGGAACTGTGCATTGAAATATCTCAGCTCATAAGGCACGTAGGACCAAAACAAAGACACTTTTCTTATGTAAATCAAACCCAAGCTATCCATTACGACCATTCAAAATCTAATCGGATCAGCCGTTATTGAGATTCGATAATCTCAGGGTTTTTGATAGCGGGTCGTGGCGTAATACAGACACTGTGCGTCTCGCGCTGCGCATATAGCTATATACTTGGCGCGAGACACTACCGTGTCTCTTGATGAAAGAAAACTGATACAGAATCGTTTTCGCTAACTATCATTTCCTATGTCTTCGTTGAAATACTTTGGTGATTATGCTACACTAGCTTTATTACCCAGCTTAGCACGAAATTTCAATTTTGATTTTATACAAGAAATGATTTATTTTGAAAATAGTCACATTCATCTGGAATAGCTAGATATAAAGAACTGAGAAGGGAAGATTCCGAACCCGAAAATTCAAAAAATTCTGAAACTTTGTGGATATGTAGAGGATTTGCCCCTGATTATGTTGCCCAAATTCAATCTAAGGGGGTGAAATTAACCCCTGAAGATCCGGTTATTTTTCGATTTTATTTTGTAACACGCCTTTTGTTTGGCTGTTTACTTCAGTCACTCTCCAACCGACTTGTGTTTCGCACGTCGAATACGTTGCGGAATTCTTAAAAGTGAACGCAGTTTTCTTTTGATGTAATCATTCCTTGATAATGGTCTCAATATAGACCGAAACGTTGGAAATTCAATCTTAAAACTTGCAAAATAACTTTTTTTCTTCAATTGACCGAACCTACGCGCCGTAAATACTTATTATTGGAATTAAAAATTTTATTCGGTCGAAATTCTAAATCATTTTATTTGCAATCTGTAAGAGATAGAAAAAAGTTTCAAGACAAAAGTTACTTCTTTTAATTAGATCTATCAAATCGTAAAAGCTTTATCAGTTGTTTAAACAAGTGGAAAAAAGTTATAAACAAAAATATTAATACTGTTTTCTAAAATTCGTTTTTTTTTCACATGAAATCTGAATTGGATGTTTAAATAATTATGAAACAGTACAATTCATATTTTTTCACATACAATTTCAACTTTTGTTGTAATGCGGAACTGTACTCCTCGACAATCGAAGAACTTTTGGATCCCATTGTAACTACTTTAAGCTGCACGACCAGCATCGATCTTCTAACATTTATTGGGAAATAATACGTGACTTGCGACAGTCTTCATTTCTTTTATTTTTCTTGCAAACCAATGTTGTTACACCCTTTCTTTGAACGGTAGAATGCTCGGTGCAACTAACTACAGTGCAGTACAATCGAGAAAAACGTTTTTTTTCAAAAGGCTATCTTTAGGCTATCTTTAAAATAGCTTTTCTCAATTTTTCGAAAACATTATCGAATTTTTGGAATATTCTCGACGGCACAATGTTCGGTACAACTAGTACAATGTAGTACAATCAAGAAAAACTATGTTTTTCACGGGGAGGGGCTATCTTAAAAATTGTTTTTCTCAATTTTTTTTAAAACGGTTCCAAATTTTTGAAAATTCTCAACGGTGCAACACGGCACAAAACTAGTACAAACTAGTACAACAATGATTTTTTAATTTTGCACAAAATGGCGTCCTAACTTCACACACATGAACTGTTGTTGTAAAAATGCGAAATGTACTGGATTTTCAAAATTATATGGTTTCTCAACAATATATCCATTTCTATGGCATACGTATGCAAATACATCGTAATACGTTATTGATATAAGTTGTTTTCATTATCGATGTTGCACACAACATTAGACCTGAGGTAACACTTTGATGGGAAACAAAAATAGGATTACATATAAATTATCTTCCTTTCTTACTACGTGTCACGTATTATTTTCTAAAAAATGTTAGAGGAACATTGTTCGTCGTGCAGCTTAAGGGTAGTTACAATGTGTTCCAAAAGTTTTTCGATTGTCGAGGCGCACAGTTTCGCAATACAACAAAAGTTGAAATTGTATGGGAAAAACTATGAATTATGCTGTTTCATAATTATTTAAACATCCAGTTTAGATTTGACGTGAAAAAAACGAATTGTAATATTTAATAAATATTTTTGTTTATAACTTTTTCCAATTGTTTAAACAATTAATAAAACTTTTACGATTTGATAGATCTAATTAAAAGAAGTAACTTTTGTCTTGCAACTTTTTTCTATCTCTTACAGATTGCGTGTTACAAAATAAAATCGAAAAATAACCAAATCTTCAGGGGTTAATTTCACCCTCTTAGAGTGAATTTGGACAGCAAAAAAATGCGTTGTAATCAGGAGGAAATCCCCCACATATCCACAAAGTTTTAGAATTTTTTAATTTTTCGGGTTCGGGATCTTCCCCTGTGAGACACATTTCGTGACCCCAGAGTTTACCGTTCGATAGTGTTTAGGCGACAAACACACAAACATATAAACTTTCCTCTTTATGTATTCAAATTTGCCACGCGAAATCCACTATGAAATTGATGAACGTTGTACTTTTAAATGCATCTGATACCTCGTATCTTTATTCATAATTGCGTATGTACTTGAGTTAAAAGTGTGACCGTTTGAGTGTAGGTGCAAATTACCGCTAATGCAGACCGTTCCATTGTAAACAAGTTCAATACAACCCTTCGCGTCACAGTTTCATTGAAACGGTTGGAACAACCTCAAAGCGTATTACAATTACGTGCAAACATAACGGGGCCGTAAATTCACCGAAGTCAATTTACATTCGCAAACAATCGGCGATATACCGATGCATAGGCGCCTTCATATAGGCTGGCAAAGTGTAACTTGAGTGTGCCGCGAGTGCTGCCACTTTAATTTCAATAGTTTCGTTGTCCACAGTTCCCAAGTACGATTGACATACCAAAGAGGGGGAAATTTAATTTCAGACTGGTGTAGTCAGCATTCAATTACACCAAGTTATACCGGCTGGGTTCCCTAATTTAGCCGAATAGCAAAGCGCGCACTTGCCTCGTAGGCAAGTCGGGGTTACGACTGTGGATCAATTAATTGATGAACTTTGTTAACTACTCGCCACCAAAATACGCGTATCAAATTATATCCCGGGTATATGAGGTTGTACCGGACGCTTAGCAGAAATTTCAATCATTCTCGCAAATAGTAATATGATAATCATGAATACCTAGCAGTGTTTAATTATACTATGATTTCTGTTGCATAGGCTAGTCTGTAGGACGTAGGTAGTCTGTACTCTGTTTCTGAAATGTAGATATTACTCATTTGTTTAAATCTATGTACAACGCCTATTTTGGAAGGGAATAAAGAAGTCATAAAGCCAGTAGACGCGTTATGTTTTAAAACTTTTAATACTTTTAAGGGGGGACAGCAGGGTAATTGCCCGAAAATTATAGGTCTCTTTGGAAATTTAAAAAAGTAAACTACTTGATGAATCTTTTTGCAATTTTCCGCATCTTTTATTGGATATTTAAGTTATACGAACATCTTTTTTGAAATTTATTTAAAACAGATTTATAAGCTGTAGGGGAGCAGTAAATTTGCGTACCAAAAAATTTCCGCTAACATGGTTGACAGTTTTCCGACGAAACGGTTCTTCCAAAATCAAAAAACCAAAATGTTTTAGAAAGCATATGCAGATGGCAAGGGGCGACGGGGGATTTTTTGATTGGCCATTTTATTTTATTTCTCTTTCAACGAAAAAAGTGAATTTTCTACAAAATCTCAATTTTCTTCAGAGGTCTGCCATTTAGGCATTTTATAAAATTTTCAAAATCGAACCCATCGTTACATAGCCATTCGCTTATCGTTTCTAAAACTTTTTGGGTTTTTGATTTCAAAAGAACCGTATCGTCGGAAAACTGTTAACCATGTCAGCGGAACTTTTTTGGAGCGCAAACTAACTGATTCCCGACAGTTTATAAATCTGCTTTAAATAAATTTCAAAAAAGATATGTGTATAACTTAAATATCCAATAAATAGTCCTGAAAATTTGAAAAAGATTCATTAATTAATTTGCTTTCAATAAATTTCCAAAGATACCTGTTGTTCCTCCTTAAGAAATTTTTGTAACCTTTAGGTACAGCACGAACATACGTTATTATTTGACAATGTTTATACGTCAGTTCTGTATTGCATGCTTTAAGAATTTACGATTTGTGAGATCGTCTTTACTGAACTTATGTAGGAAAAACCTGTACAAAATCTTATACAGGGTGTCTCATTTGAAGTTTCGCACGCGATTATCTCGGAAACTATTCGTTATTGAAAAAAATGTTTCAAGTAAAAGTTACTTTGTTTCGAAGGGGATATCTTGCGATGGTGACAAATCTTATTTAGGCGGAAGTGCCTTCGAGATTTCAAGGCGCCCTTTATTTTTTTAAGGAAAAATATGTTTTGTTCTTAATTACCCCCTACGGTTGTGTCCCAAATCGTATGCACATAATCTTTTGCTCACAGCTACATATGAAAACGAAAATGACCAGGATACATCTTTGAAATATAATGTAAATAGACACTGTTAATACAATTCTTCATGTAACTTACCTACTAATTACCAAAAGTTATTACTAATCATAATGGTAATTATTGGTTTATTAAGGTAGCCTTTTCTTAAATACAAATTTAAATTTTACGCTTTTTGTTTTAACATTTCCCTTTTGTTGGATTTAGAGGGATAGTCAGGGTCGTATATGATTTAATTTTTTGAACCTTATAATTAGGATGGTTGAAATACTGAGACAGAATTGATAATTAGAAAAGAATAGGTATGCGCAAGGTGTTTTAAGGGCGTGAGTAAATGTGTAAGGAAATAGTTATGTTTAAACATACTGACAAGGGAAGTTCATAGAAATGTAGCTCAAGTCATTTTAATAACATAACTATTTTTTAATTTGGCAATAAAGCGGTCTTAAGAGTGACCACATACTCTCGAAAGAATTGTGAGTTTTCAGATTATCGCGAATATCTACGAAACTGTAAAAGATATAAAAAACATGTTAAATTCAAAGTCCCTTGTTTTTTTTACCTATAAAGCGGCGATAAAGAATTTGTGAAAAACGTCAGTTTTTTCAAAATTGATCCCCACCACCCCTTTTTCGTCAATTTTTTATCATCATATTGTAGGATGTCGAAAGCCATAGAACTTTTAAAGTTTCGCAGATAATAACGATAATATGAAAACTCATCATTTCTTTCGGAGGGTGTTTTCTTCACCCTCAAAACCGTTTTATTGCCGTGTCAAAAAATTGTTACGTTTTAGTATCACTTACATTTCTGCAGCATTCAGATTTTTTTTTAAGTTTCTAGTTGCCGAACTTCCCGTGTAAGTATTACAAGTATTACAACAAAAAACAAATATTAACTATTTCGAATTGTCGAAAAACGAACAACTCTGAAAGGAAACAGTCGGTAATCATAATATTTACTTCCTCGAAACTAATAACTTTTTCCTTTACCATGTTTTTGCACCTTTTGAAAACAACCTGTCTAAAGCAATTAATGTTAAAAAAATTCTAACTGCATTGAATAACATTTTTTGTAAACATTTTTAGCCAGCAACCGTGGTTGTCAAAAAAAAAGAGAATTCTCTCTCTAAATGTGAATTCCAACATTTTATAAAGCACTTATTTGACTCTAGTATCCTGTTTGCGATCTCCCCTATTTTACAAAGAATTAACACTGTTATCGAAACAATCGAAACAGCACGCAAGATCGAGATTCCTAGGAATAAGAAAAGTTTCAGGAGTCTTGCTTCCTTCTCAGATTACCTTAGTCGGGATTCAATTATCCGTGACTCGATTGTAATCAATCTTATAAAACATCTATTTCATTCCTGCAGGCGAATGGTTCATTAGGAACTAAGCGCGTGTATCGACGTCGAGAAACAAGTAAGTCGAAACTCATTAGTAGAATTGTCTCGGTAATCTTGATTAAATGCAATTTAGGCTAATAGTTCGACGATTCTGGCTCTGGTCCCTTTTCACGTGCACCGTTCTCAGCATCGCAACTGTGCAGACGGCCAGAATTACGTCACTTAAAAACGACTTTCTCTAATCGTCGAGTAATATTCATTTCGTTGGAAATGTTATAACAACAGAGATGTAACGACGATCACTTTAGAGATAGAGTTTGAAACAAACGTCACAAAAGTAGGAGCAACAACTGCGTAGTTGGCAATCTGTCCAGTGGATTAACTTTGATGAAATCGCTATTGCTAATCCTGTGTTTTCCTCTATATGTCCATGGCTTTTTCAAAATTGTCTGCTTCAAACGACGTTTGTTTGTACTTTCTGGCATTAACAGTGGGAAGAGATATTTCTGAGGAAAACTAGACACTGGAATACGAAATTGGGTTTTTTATACTAGAAGGAAATTTTAGGAAAACAATTTAGATCGTCTATATGTGTAAATCTAAGTTATTGCTTTAAAAATGTATACTGCTAAGACAATCTTGTGTTTTGAAAGTTGATTCATAACGTGAAAGATTTTTCAAATGATGTAACATTTTGCATTACATAATAGAATATGCAAAAAAATATCTTCAAAGATTCTATTGCTGCATAATTAATTACATATTAATTCTAATTCCTAATTATGCCACAATTTTTTTTATTTTAATTTCAACAGACGTATGTACATTATAGTAATACTATCTAATGCCAAATTAATAGCATTAATTTTCCAAAAGGATATAAGTTTGAATAACTTCAATATCAACAGCTGTATCGCTTCTTGATAAAGTCCATAAAGTATACCATATGAAATAACTCGTCGTTTATTGACTTCAGCAAAAATGGGGCTCGTCGAACAGAGGCATTTTTTTATAATATTTTTTATATTTTCCGATATATCAATGTGACCCTGTGTTTTCGAAATAGCAGTGAGTTTTTTTTAGTGGCGTGCTGTAGCCAATAAAAAAACAAATTCAATGACCTATATTGACCTATAACGAAGAAACAAAGTGACCATCAACATTAAAACATGATGCAAATATAATTGTACACACTCATACATATGAAAGGTTAAAAGCCAATCAGTGGAAGTCCATTAGGATTAAAACCGCGATTTACACTGTTTGTCCTCTGAACAATTTTACCTAGTAATTCCGTGGTCAATATAAGTATCGCCATTTATTGCTTACGTATGAAAGTAGTGACTTAATTGAGTTATTAACCGAAAGTTTTAACAATAAAGAAGTTTTTGAACTGCGTAACTCCTTTTCAGGGAAAGTTGGACTTACACTGCTTGGCTCCTGAACTCTCCATATGTACATCGAAAAATATAATGCAGAACAAATAAAATCCATCTGTTATACAATCTCCATCCAATACAACATATTTTTCCCATGAAACAATTTTTGCTAAAATTAATGAATAACGAGTTCTTTTAGATGGCAGTTGTTATTGACTCGTTTTGTACATGCATCAGCCTTTAGATACGTAACCTATTTAGAAAAGAATTCTAGATTTTATATTCAGGTCAATATATAATACATATAAACAATAAACTATAAGGAAATAAACTGTGGTAATTAATTCACTCGTTTGCACTATTTATAGTATTACGTATTAATCAGGGATCGAAAAAGTTCTAGTAGGGGAAGGTGGGGCAAGAGGAGGTAGTTAAGGTTTGATGATGAATAAAACACAGATTTTCATAATCAACTAATCAATTTTATGTCTGAACCATTATTTGGTAATTAGTCTTTCAGTTTAACTGTTAATCAACCTAAGTTTTACAGGTTTCAATAGAAAAAATAAAAAAATTCAGGAAAAGTCGTTTCTCCCCATCTTGCCCCACGGGTGGGGTTGACACGGGAAGCACACATGTATGGCTTCGTCGTTCTCATCTCCTACATCAACACAGGAGAAATAAGCCACATTTGCCTCATATTTGGCAGCTTATCCACCTTTCCACAAGGGAATCAGTTCTTTTGGACTAATTAATAGAAAAAGAAGTATCATTTTCCTCGGTCCGTCTTCCGTCTGTAGTTTCTAACCACCCTGGAACAATGAGAAACTTTGATTTTTATTTCTAGGCTTGTGAGGGGCATGATGGGGTAACTCTTATTTTCATTACCCCATCATGCCCCTTCTCGTCTCACTACAATCAAATCAACACTGCCCGCAACATTATGTACAAAAGTATAAAATAACATACGTACCTTATAGCCAGCTAAATTCTGCCTCAGGAACTCATACATGTATTGGAGATGTTCTATATTATTATATCACTGTCACGGGTGATAGAAATAAGGAAAAAGTAAGGAAGTCCCGATAAATTATAAATTCGGATCTAACTTCGTCACGCGTCCACATGTTTCACTGATTCGCTGCTCACTGACGGCGCCGATAGCGACGCGTCTAACGCGTATGCTCAATTTTGATTACTGCGTTTTTATCGCAAGATACGGGGGGTACCCCGTCTTGCCCTCCCCCCCCCCCCCTCCCCGTCTTGCCCGACCTTCCCCTACTCTTGTTTTTAAAAAAATTCTGTTAGAGCGTATATATTTCGTTTAAGAAAATTTATATTCCTGTGGAATTTTTATTGAAAGAAATGTTACCCTTTGGAACTTTTTTAGAAAATGTTCTGATGTAACAGACATTTTATAATAAAAGTTCCATGCAAAAAATTATATTAAAACATTTATTGAAAGAGGTTCCATAAGATAAAGGAAACTACTAAACTATTAGGTACTTGGTTTATTTAATAATATAATATTATATTCTTCGTATTTATTTAATAAATGGTGTGAAAATCATAGCACAAGTAATTAATAGTTAAATAAGAAGTAGGTATTGAACAGAAAAGAGAACTTATCAAGAATAATACCTAAATAACATTTCTTTATTACTTACATGAACCAAAATACACAAAAATTCTACAATATCTGCGTAGAAATTATCTACGTAGATAAATATTACAAATAAATAACACATTCAGAATATCAATATTTTATAAGTTCCAATCCTACTAGAACTTTTATTTTATCAGTTTTCATGGGAATTTATAATGTGAGAACATTTTTAAAAAAGTTCCACGGTCCATGTTTCAAATAGAATTTATTGAAAAGTTCCAGAACTTTTTCGAACCCTGGTATTAATTATTATCGGATACGTATCTGCATACAGCATATTGTGCAAAGTTTATGTAGCATTTAAAAATATTGATAAATTCTTACTAATTTTTGTAAATATTCTGTTTTGTGTCATGGGCAATTCTCCTTAATTCTTAACAAGTTATTATTTCGAATTCAAATTCTTTATTCTAAATTTCATAGATAGATTCTTCTTCCAAAATGTATTATACTTGAGAAGAGTGATTTACGGAATCACAACGAGGAAGTTCCTCTTCCACAAGATAAATAATAAGTAACTCCATCTTATACACAGGTTACCTGTGCTAAATATACCTATTAATGCGTACCTATTCATTTTTTTACAAAAAGAAGAAAAACATTATATGCTCCGTTTTAATAACCAAAGAACAATTCAGCTCCCGCCTCCAATAAAATGTTTGAAGCAACGATTGCCGGCTGAACTGCCAAAGGAAAAAGGAAACTGCAATAAGGGAACAGATTGTCAACAGGGAAACAGATTTCCCTGGACTCCGAGGAAATAACAGTTATCTTATTCGCATCTAGCACAGTGAACACATGCGTCGTGATATCCAAATATCCCTTATATCCCCCGACGTCGCCATTTTATTTCGATTTTATGGCGTCTGAACTTTCAGCGCGTCCCGTAACTTTATCCACGGTTTTGATTTCCATCCCGACATCTCTCGCTATTCGATGCGACATTGAACAACGAATCGTTCAGGATGAATTGTGACGGTGGATCAAAAGGAATACCTACGATCTTATAAAACTGTCATACATCGGTCGTCCTATTAAATCTAATGTCGTGTTTGAAAGATGGCAGCCAGACAGCGATGGTATGGTGATCCAGGGCGTTTATCATGGCTGCCAGCCGCGGATTTATATCCCTCAGAAGATCAGCCACGCACCGCATGCTACGATTGTTTCGCGTGTTCCGAATCCATATTTCAGATCAGCCGATATTACTCGTGAACTCTCATGACTGGCAAAGTACACCTGTATTCTCAATTACTCGCGCCAACCCCCGGTTAATTTCCCTCACATCAACCTACCAGGTATTCCACACTTTTTAACTGAGCGCTGGAAGATTGGTCATTGAGAACACGAATGTACATATTCGTGAGTCGTTTGACGTAAGGCAAGGCAAATACTCCGCGGCAAGCAATCTAGTCTTACTGTTACACGATTGGAGACTTGTGTTTTGTAAATAGAAAAATTCTTAAAGATAACCAGAATGCCGGTGACAGTGGTAGAAAATGGGGAATTGTGCGAGTCTGCGGAAAAGAAAAATTGTGTTTTATAGCGTGATTGTATAGGTTTTAAACTTTATAATAAACGCGCGTTAATACAAGAATCTTATCGTGATCTTAGCTCACCTGTGTAGCGGAAATCTGAGTAATTTCGGGCAGTGGGTAATTCCGGCCGCTTTTATTTCTTGGAACCAAAAACGTATGACTTGACTCTCTATGGTACTGCCACTTGTTAATGATGCAGCAGGCTGATATTCAGCGTTTCCATGATTATAGCAGTCATTTGTTGTAAATAAATCCGCGAGTGTGCATTTCGCAACGGAACCTTATAATAGTGGTCCATTTTTAAGCAACGTAAATTAGTGCTTGGAATAGATATGAAGTATTGATATTAATCTCATTAAATAGAGAAATGATTGTACTTTCAAACTTAGGTACATTTGATTTTTGGTGATATGAGGTTCGATAGGGGAGATCGGGGCTGGGTGTCTCAAGGGGCAGGTTGACTAATTGTTAACAACTTTGCACCGACATATGCTCTACCGCGGAAATATTCCCTGTAGAAAGAAGTCACTTCTACTATGCCATGCATTTATGTCCGACCCCGCGATCGCACGTCTTTTAAAAGTTATCAGCGTTTGTCGAAAAATTGACAACGCAAGTAAATATTTTTCTTAAAGATTTTATTTTTTCACGCTCTATATAGTTAAAATAGAATAAATGTTAAGGGCCTATTTTAAAGTTCGTTTATTAGACGATCTATTGACATAGTATTTTTGTTTATACATACATAATTTAAGGTTATATAGAATATTGAAGTCAAAATGATCGGTCGGGGCTGGTTGACAAATAAGGTTTAAATTGTTATTTTGTTATTCATAAAGCGATTTTTATTTTTTGTTTAAAGGGTCTAGCCGAGTAATCATAGGGAAAACGGCCCCAGCACCAATTTTAATATTTATGTGTACCAAATAATGCTCTTTGCCTAAAAAACCACCGAGAGAAATTTCAAATCTCTACCCCCTTTCGTTAGGGTGATATGGGGATAACAACCCTAAATTTTACACTATATTATAAATACATTATAATTAATGTTTAAGTTGATAAAATTTTCAGCTTATTATTAAAATATGAAAGAAAGAAATGAATATTTTATAATGAAACAACTCTTGTGACATTGTGTTATTTTATTACCACTGAGATCAATTACAAATATCATTTTCTTAACTGATTGTACCTACATATAGTCAACCTACCCCATACTGTAAAAGTACCTTAATTGTTGTCACATTGAGTCAACATTAGTAATTTAATCCGATAGCCAAATGTATGCCCTACCAAATATACTAACTGGTTTAATGATATTTCGCTCACATAATTTATTAAAAATCAAAAACTGAAAAACTGGCCTACCAGCCCAGGTCTCCCCTACTTCACTTGCCGGGCAGGCGGCGAGAGGGGTAAGTCTATGCTTATACATGCAGTAAATACCAATCTTAGATAAAAAAAATTATGTAGACAAAAATGTTATTTACATGTTATTTACAATTGAATTAAAAAACAAAATATGTAGTTATAAATTTATTAGGAATATTTTGTTTTTTAATTCAATTAAACAAAAAAGATGTTTAATGCAGCTAGAAACACAATATTTTCATTAAAAGTAGCGTAAAATATTTGAGTGAAATGCGGCAACGTCGCTTTGCGTCCAGCTTTTTTTCTCGTTCCACCTCACAAATGTGACGTCCTATTGTGCGTTCATACCGGTTTGTAACAAATTCCTAAATACATATTTACAGCTTCGTAGTGTTTTTACCAATTTTTACTGTATGCATTATACAAGTATACAGTGAATACATTACACCCGTCATACAGCATTGCCACGTTTCAAAGAGTTCCTTCAGGAAGTTCCAAAAATACGAGAACATTGGTGTCTATTTATTGAATTATCTAATAAACCGATACGGTTCATGTCCGATTTTCTTTTTTTTGAATTTCACAGGAATATTTAAGCTTTTCCTTGCAACATTTTTTAGAATTTTCTTATCAGTTTTAAAGACTCTGTGTAACATTTTATAGAAATTTTATTGTTTCTCCCATAAGAGCCTGTGTATAAGAGTGCAACTTTGATTTCAATTTTTTCAAAAATCGCGCGGTCAATCGACTTGAAATTTGGACACAATACAGACTACATTTTGAACATTAGATTAAAATACTTTTCAAAGATTTCTTATCATTTTTGTTCCGGTATCGAACCACCTTAATTCAGTGTATTACTTCAAGTATCTGAACATGTGTTGTGGGGTAAGACCGGCCAAAATTGGGGTAATTCTAGCCAGCTTTTAACATTGCTGTTTACTGGCTTACATGCCACTGACATATAAAAGAATTACGAATAACGCAGAATGGAGCCAAGAATATTTAATAACACACTTCCACATCGAAAAACACTAAGGGAAGGTAAAAGGAAACTGAGAAAGAAAAAACTGACTTTTGAGTCGAGCGATTCAGATACTTTTGAAGAAAAAGTAGTAGACGATAGTTGCTCCTTTTGCAAAGAATTCGAAAGAGGTAGTAAAAGGTGGTTCCGGTGCATAGCATGTGGGCCACACGCACATGAAGAATGTTCCGGATGGGATACCCCCGAAGAATACAATTGTGATTCATGTAGTAATTAATTTTAAAACTGAAAAAATATTTTTTTATTAATTTAACAGTTTTCTCACTTCTTTTGTAAAGAAAAATCACGGCCGGAATTACTTAACCCAGGCCTTTTTTGTATTAACATTTTCAATTTTGTTGCAACGAAAATTTACACTTTGTCGGCCACACTAATACAAACTAGACACTTCAAACTATCAATTAATATAAAAAAAATAACAAATGTGTAACTTGCTCAACTTTTATAGCATTTCTTCAACGGAGGAAGACTTTTAGTTTACAATAGACAGTTAATAGAATATAAAAAAAAACAGTGTACAAGAAATGTCAGTACAATACAATAAGAGAAGTGATAATAAAAAATAATAAAAGTTGATAAACTAACGAACATGTACAGAAACATTACTTGCGATCAAAGTCCGCAAACGATATTTAAAAGGGGCCAACCTTAAATTACGTAAGGGTAATTTTAGCGGTTCCTGACCCCCTCCCTCCTCCAGTATAAAAATTCGTAAGTTTTGATATTCCCACCCCCTCCTTGCGTAATATTTTTTACACTGAATTTGTTTCTGTTATTAAAATTTATTTAAAGGTCCAGTCAATAAACAAATTCATTTCTCATATAGTTTTCGTTTTACTTGCTTTTTTACTTTTTTTGCAATTACCCCACTCTCTCTTATATGTAGCTCCATTTGAGCGAGATTTTTGAAGTTTGTTGTTCAATTCTTTACTACGATCAAGCGTACGTCTGTGTATCTTGACGTTAACAATCGTTTTTTTAACTGTTTTCGTTTATATAGAGAAAAAGTAAATAGTTTTGATACATCCAAATTGATCGTCCAAATAACATTTTTTCATTCATTTTGCATGTATTTTCTCAAGTTTTCGCTTACTATATATTAAAGAGGAAGGACCAAAGTATATTTTGACATATTTGTTATTAAGTAATTAATTCAAATAAAAAATGAAAAAAAATGGAAACAGAATAACGTATCACCTAGCCCCGGTCTTCTCTACAATAAATTAAGAGTGAAAACACCTCCTCAAAGAAATTGTAAGTCTTGATATTATCGTGAATATGTGCGAAACCGTAAATGAAATGGAAAATTGCACTTTTTTTACTTAATTACAGCTCCATTGTAAATTTTTTATATTCACAATTATAAATTAGGAAAATATCTGTCATCGGCACGTAGCGCGAACAGATATAAGGTTTAGTTGTGCTTAGAGAATTTCTGTAATAATTACTGATGATTCTACATCTCTGCAGAGCAGGAGTGCGCGTATACAAATATGAACAGCTTTGCTGCAGCCATGTAGAACACTTGTGCATCCAATAACAATCCCAGCCGATTTTACTCAGCTGCGCAGCCTGCGTTCTGGTTCTTCTGAGTTGAAAACTACCTACTGTATGCTTGTACTATCAGCTCTATTTCATATTCCCCCTACCACATTTTACTAAATTACATTGAATCCATAAACGTGGTTATTATTCTCAGAGGAGGTGTCTTATTTTACGAGGACGACACTTTTCGAAGTGATACATAAATGTGGTCTGTTATTGGACATACAAGGATTCACTTGTAAACAGAGGAGTAAAAAATCTTTGATATGCCAAAATGTTGAACGCTAAAAATGTATCTGACTTCAGACCTACTTCAACAGATTAACCCATCGTTGACACTCTGGGTATGAGCCACCCAAAACCTGATTTTGACGCTCTGTACCTTCTATATGCAAAATAAATACCTTTTCTCCAAAGCCGACTTATAAACTATTTTTTTTCTCAAAATATTGTAACTGACCACCAACTTTATAAATTTTTAGTTTCTAATATTGAAATTTGTAAAACTTACAATTTTTTTAAAGATTTTCTTTGTTTTTTCTCGACATATGGTAATCTAGAATTTTTCCACAAAATCTGTGATAAAATTTTAATAAAAAAATGATTGGAATACATTCTAGTAACCTTGAAAATGGCCATGAGTTTTTCATAACAACTGGATTCTTTAGATGAGAATGGCAGTCGTTAAAAAAATGTTCTGGGTGTGAGCCACCCAGGTATGTCAAACAGAGATGGGCAAAAAATTATTTGAAATCAAAATTTGTGTACGAAATTTTTATTTCAATTAATTTTTTGCCCATCTCTGATGTCAAAGTTCATTGAAAAATGAGGTGTGTCAACGAAAGTTTAATGTCTACAGTCGGAAGTCTCGTAATTATGAAATCCAGGTTTATATACAGTTGCAGGTATGCCAGTTTGGTGTTACATTTAGTTTAAATTCGTACATAAAATAGTGTCCTTCAGTTATTTTTCTTGAATTTAAACTGAATTTTTGATTACTTATTGAGAAAAATATTCTTCCCTTTTGCTTAAATAAGGGATTTGAGGCTAATGCAACATGGTTGAATACGATAAGCTAACATGTTAACTGGGTAAGGCGAGTTAATGCGTCATTTCAAGATGCACCCGCTGAAAGCGAAACAATCAAACTTTCCGCAAAAATTTCTGTACGAGAAAAAAATATAATATTACACCATATGTAACATTTGCTGTCATCAAAACGACTTATTGTCAGTTTGGCTTTGCTTATTTCTAAATATTCTTTGATTATATTTATTACATATATTTTTAATATAATAATATAATGATCAATTATCTACACAATTAAGTTTAAAGGCTGCTTGAGACACGTCGAGTAATTTAATCGAGTGGCGAGTAATTTAGTAATTTACCATTGTTTTACTAAACTACTCGGCTAAATTTTAGTGTCCACACACGGTAAATTACTAAATTACTCCCTACTCTACTAAATTGCTGGATGTGTCTGAATCAGCATTAAAGTACTTTAAAAATTGTTATTGTTGTGAGTTTGTTATAATTTCATGAACTTGCTGAGATTCCCGATAGAAACAAATACAGAATATTAAATTCTCGTGAGACGTAATGTTGACTTCCCAGTGTGCAGTTGTCACAAATAATATTTCAAACTCAATGTGCAGTTGGTCCACTAATTTTTTAAATTCACTATGCTACTCAATTTACGTCAACTTGTATCCAATCATCTCGTATTATTACGTGTTATACAAATCTTTCCGCAAGGAAAGGGCACTGTTACCGCATTTATAACCTCTCGGCGCGGCGGTTCATATGACAGTAAATAAATAAATGTACGAGTAACAGGTACTCCAATTTGGCGATCGGTGATAAAGGGAAGAACAAAAGTAAACTTATTTCCCCCTAATGTGAAAAGTTTGAGCGGTGGGAAAATGTTCTTGCCAGCTCTTTTTGCTCTAATCGATTGCCAGTTTGCCAGATACCCGCATTTATCAGAAACGGCGGTTACATGAGCCAGTCTTGGATAAAGCGATGTGAAGAAACTTGATCTTTGGTCGTCCCTTATTACCTTAACTCCGAGAAAATTCATAGCGAAGGTAGATGGAACTGGTCATTTTTCTGCTTTTCCTTCAAACTGCAAGATAAAGCAGTTCTAAAAGTGCAGATCAGTGTTGCAACAAAGTAATGCTTCACTTACACACTATGATTTACTCAATGTAAATTATATCAATTTTTATCCATCCAGTAATAAAAATTACAAATGAATTTTATGCAATAAATATATCATAATAATATAATACAATAATATACGATAAAATTACAAATGAATGTTAAATGAGTCTCAGAATACAACACAATAATTTTAGGTGTCATGGGCGTACAAGGAAAATCCACTATTTTTACCACCACATTTTATATTTCTTGTGGAACACACAAATCATTTTTTCTCAAACCCTAGTTTTACTGACTTATCATTCCTTGTTAGCGGAAAGCTGAATGAATTCACTTAGAGTAATAAAAGATCATCTCCAATATATGAAGCTTTAACGTTAAATATCGTTAACGAATAATATGTGTCTGTTCATTTTCGTACTGTAGATTAATCAAAAAAATTTTCATTAGAATTGGTGAAGCTACAGCTATGACCTCTCCTTGTAAGATATCTGAGTGGCTGGAAGCCTACTTGCTTCTAAGTCTGACTGGCTGACTCCCATTACTGTTGAGACCCTAAGTACGTATCCTTCTATCGATGACTGACTACTGGCAGAGCCTAATTGCTCCTGATAATTGTTACTGGTTGGTACTAAGTGATTCCTAATTGATTGATGAGTGCCAATTAACTGACTCTCAAGTTTGTACGACCCCACCCCGGTCTCCCCTTTGTCGCCTTTGGCGCGCTTTCCCTGCTTGAGCGTTACGGTGTCTATCCAGTGTTCAGTAGTTTACAGAATTTTCGAAACGCCGAAAAAGTTCCTTCATGCTATAGATCCTTTATCGAGTATACATTGATTACGAAACATTGTTAAAACTACTTATTATTTTGTCTTTTATATGCGTTTGAGTTTATAACACGTTTACTTGTTATTAAAATGGGGATAAGTAACCATTCACAACTTTGATTGGCCGAAAAATGAAGCTACTTTTGAAGATTTTTTCTCAGTAAATACAACATATAATTAAATAAATCTTTTTGGTATTTATTATGCTACTCTCATATTATACCAAAATAATTAAAAAGATTTTTTTTATATGTTCTAATGTTTTTTTTACAGCGTCAATATGGCACCTAAAAAAAGAGGTATGTTCGTGGCGCAGGTGATTTCCCGGCTCAGGATTATCTGAAACAGAAAATTCGAAAAGATTCTTAATCTGTATGAGTATCCCCATCGTTTGTGGCTCAATTAACAATTTTTGTTGAATAGGAACAAAATAGTGCCGGTTTGAAAAAAAAAACGTTTGACAAAACACCCAAAAGGATGTCTCCTCGGGTGTTTCCCGATAAAAATCTCGGTTATTATTCAACAAAAATTATTAAAACATAACAAAATTAGGGTTTTATCTTTTAAGAAACTAGCGATTCGATTCACCTGAAAAATGGACTATGTTTTGATGCATCTTTAAAGAAGCTGTTGGTTCTTGTTTAATTTTTAACAATAAATATAGTAATTATGCATGATCGACCATCACGCCGCGCAAAAAGGTCGCTTTTTCAACTTTTTTATCTGACAGCCTGGAATGAAAATTTAAAAATCCCCTTTGTAGATTTAACTAGGTAAGTTGCATGCATGGTAAAAAATCTTCGAATTTTCCAGCTTGAGTTAACTCTATTTCTGTATTTTTTTATATTTTTAACAGAACACGTTGCTGAATATTATTAACTGAATGAAAATACACTTCATCTCATTCAAAATCTAATCGAAGAACTTGAGTATTCAGCAAATTATAAAAATGAGATTGTTTATCTTAACTCTATTTGGCAGTGACTTTTCTGGAGTAAAAGGTCTGCATGCAGTAGGAAAGTATTATATATCTATTGTGTTTAATCCAGAAGTATTTGAAACATTTTAACTACCACATAAATCCCATTAAGATGGATGTATATCAATTTATAGAAATAAATTAAATGTAAAACATGAATTACAGGAAATGAAATCCGGGTTATTGCAGCACTTACGATTAAATAATATTAACCCCTTCTACACCAAGGACGCCACTGAGACTTGAAAAATTTGAAATTAAACATTATAAAGCTGAAAAAATTTGTCGATCACAAAATTAAGCGCATTATCGATTTTGAAATCAGTATACGGTATATACAGTAAAATAACTCAACGGACAGGCCATTAAATTCGTACGGGTGTGCAAATAGTTAATAAATTAAATTGCACAATACTTTGCCGCAGATAACAAGTGCCTGACAAAGCCTGCCCACATTGAATAAAAGAGTTAAATTATGTTTGCACTTAAAGTCAAACCTCCTTTTTATATGTTTATAAAGAGAGTAAATTTACACTTGTTTTGTTTATCTGCGACTAACAAATGTGAATGACCGTTGCATCACCAATTGTTACGTCCCTCCAGCTGTCTTCATCGATCTCACATTGATTCTACACACAGTCTTCCTCAACCAGAGTAATTAAAATACGATAATTACTATAGAAAGAGTACCTAAAGTCACGGTACAACAAAAAAGACGCGATTCTTTACGCAAGAATAAATTGAAAATGTAGAATATTGTAGAATGAAATTTTTTCATATAAGGTTTTGTCTCCGAGAAAATCGATTTTGTAATCCCGTTTCGTTTAGGTATAATACACGTGTACTTGACTAAAAATTGACAGAAGACAGGAATAGATATGGCACAATTACTGCGAGCGAAATGGATCCTTATCCGCAGGTGACATCAATTTGCTGAATAATTTTTTCGAACCACATTGCTTTCAAAAAATTTATTTTGAAGATTTGAAGGTCTCAAAACGAAACGAGGTTTTGAGATCGATTTTCACGAAACGGAAGCCTCGTATGAAAAAATATCAATCCACATTTTCGACTTACTCTTCGATTACGTGCCCACTGAATTTAGAATCAGTTTTATCTTGAAATCGATGTCCTCGAAAATAGAGTACTCGAAAGAAAGATATTCTATAATTTTTAAAGGACCCATTTTCATTCGCAATTGTATCATATTTACTTTTGTATTCTGGCAATTCTTACCCGCGTGTATGTGTTCTAAACGAGTATTCAAAAATTAATATTCTCGAAAACGAAAAATAATCACATAAAAATATTTTATTCATTATTTTTGGATGAGGGACCATTTCATTTTCCATTGTACAACAATTTCTGATACACCCCCTATAGTTCCATACCGAAAACAGTAGACAATTATTACAAGTCCCTGCCTTACTGACTACTTTGCCATTTAAATGGAGGTGATCCAGGGTACTGACATTCTTCATGCTACGTTTAAGTTTTGTTGGTGGGAAGAATGGTCACACAGCTTTATTAGGACTAACAAGATCCTCCGGGACGTGTTATATCTGACTCCCATACCTTCCACTTGCAAGTGACATATCCGCCATGTATTTTTATACGATCAATTTGCAATACATTCTACATGCATTCAAAATACTCACTTGCGATAGTGAAATAAGTCTCTGAAAACTGTAAAACCGGCAATTCTGTTAATAAAGAAGATTCATATCAGAAGAAGTTAACAAGATTCCACAAGAAATAATAAAGAAGAAGCAGAATCGACATCAAAAAAAATTTGCAACTTTAGAGGATGGCTCCTTATATCCCAAGAAAGTTTAAGCCGATATTAATAATAGTATCTTTAAAAAGAATTCATAAGTATCACTTAATTTTGGGATTATTAGGTACACAAGAATCCTCCCTTAATTTTTTTGTATCAAATTATTTTTCGACGAATGTAGCAGGTCAATTTTTTAATAGTTACTTGGATTAATAATTCGTTAGATCACTGTTTGATCCATATAAGGTTCATAAAATTTTTTAATTTTGACATACTTTTGTAATTACGAAGTCTAATTGGAGATGGTTAGATGACAGTTCTAAGATCTAGGTAACGGAACTGACTCTATTAAAATAAAGATAATAAGTAAGCATCAAAATCGGTTTAAGAAACAGATAAAAGATTATTTATAACATCTCTCATAACAATAATCTACAATATTCTAAAATCAGTATTATAATGAAGAAATGCAATTGAATGTTAGCATCAATTTAATATACTCTATTGAAAATATATATTGCATCACCCACAAATCCACGTCCTATGAAACAATGTTCATTACTACATGATTGATAAAGTGAATACATAGATTGTATAGAACTTATCTTAACAAAGATATCGGGCACTGTACATATGCCTCAGTAGTCAACAATCGCGCAAAAGTACATTTCGAATACTAATACTAAATGAGGTGGACGTGAATACACGCTAAATTGAATGCACAATAAATATTTCCAGTACTTTATGTGACCTATACAGGCTTGCTGCATTGAAACATATACAAATAGTATGCTCACAAATGCATTAAAACTAAAATCTACTTAAACTTGTCACTTTTATACGCTGCGGCACAGTAGTATATAATATTAAAGCAACTTATTAATATATTCGCTAATATTGTCTGTCGCTTCGTACCTATCTTCTATATGTCTCAACTGGGTCTAAGTAGGTATGCAGAAAACTACCAACCCTCAAAATGAAAAAAAAATAGTTAAACACAGTACGGATCCCAGAATTTCGTGATCTTTAATTTGCAAAAAATTACCAACTCATAGAACAACTCTTACATTATACAATTATTAATACTGCCAAGTCATAGTTCCATTTTATGCCCATACTTATTTTGCAGACAACTGCCAAACCACCAATATTATAGCCAAATGACAACCTATATCTGATGCGAAATTAAAAAATTTAGCAAATTTAATTCACAAGAAATGATGCACCTCATTCCAGCAGAATGTGTAAATTTTTATGACAATTTAAACAGTGCCAATGGGATTACCGAATATATAGACGACTTCAACGTAGAACGTCTTGACGTTTATGTGGATGAAACTGAAATTGAAATTGCTAAATAATACCGATCCACAGAAACTACAGAAAATTAAAAATAATATATCACTCGCTATTAAATAAGCCATTAAAAGCATCGTAAAACAATAATAAGAAATATAATATACCCAATAGAAATAAAGCTACTTTTGGTTAACCATTAAAATCCTCAAACTAAATTCACTGAGTCCCATTGAGAGTTGCAGAGTCGGCGTGGCAAATTTTCCCCGAGTGTGGAGTTGGGGGCAGTACAAAATAAAAGTTGAAATTCCTAACGCCTAAATAGTATGGAAACAAAAAATGGTAAAATGCCTTCCAGATTCTCGAATGTGGAATTCCACGTTCCACGCGCAGTAAAATCTCAAGTACGGTGTACTCCACACATTCCACAGAACTCACGCCGGTCCTGGAGGGTTGCTAGCTTTCTGCATAACTAGGCCCAACTGAATATGTGTCATCGCGCTAGTCAAATACTCAGCCTGCAACCTCACCAGTAAACAGTGCTTTGCTGAGAAGATGTCTAGCGGGATGGCACTCTTCATCACGTGGTGTTGTGTTCCGATTCGTCGATGTTGTTGCGTCGGCCAATAACGGCCAATATTATGAGGACTTTGGGTATATACCCAATTGGACCCACATTCCCTCCACTTGCCATCTTTTCAGCCAAGCGCAGTACATACATACATAGAAATTGAATCTCCCGCGCGTCAAACAATTCAATCGCACATACATCTCGTTAGAGGTGATGCAGTTTCTGCGATCTCTGTATGCCTGTCTCGTCGCCAAATTCGAAACGTTCAACGTGGAAATGATAATGCTCGCAATTCTACTATATTTTCGACGATTATGTTATCAGGATTGCCGTTCATCTACGTGACTCCAGTCGCAGACATATGAAAACGAGACCTCCCAAACGCCCGGAATGGAGGCCACGAATTACTGCCGCCGGAAATGCGGGATCCTCGAGACGAGCTCGTCCTCGCGAAGACGAAGGATCTCGGGAGACAACTCCTCGGGCCAGAGACTGGAAAATGGCACGTAAGAACCAGGGCGCCACCCTCTCCCTGCGGCGTAAAGCATTTTCACGCACGATTCACACTTCGCCGCAATGGAAAAAGAAAAAAGACGACGACAGAATGGCGCTGCAGTGGGGCGGTTAGGGGGGGGGGGGGGGGAAGTGGTAGCGATTGCTGCCGCGTGGATATACATTGAGCCAGGCGTCGATTGCTGGAGCGACTGCGGTTTTTCAACTGCATTTTCCGGTTTCCTGGAGAACAACGGTGGGAAATAAATGTGGATGTTGCGAAATAGTAAATGAGATTGTCACGGAGCGGCAAATTTCACTGTATGTTGGCTAATAGGATATGTGGTAAAGAATGACACACGTGACGGTTTTATTTACAAAATGAATCGATACTTCGACATATGCAGAATAATTAATTAAGGGGGTACCCTAGTTTAAGAGAATTCGTAAAATTGCCATAGTTATAGTGTCAGTCAAAACTTTAAATGCGTTTTCCTCAAAGCGAGATTGCTTAAGGGGTTATACCTAATTAGGCGGCCGAAAAGAGGCGAATGTTTGTGAATTTTTATGAGAAAGCGGAAGCATATATTTTTACAGAACTTTTTGAACTTAACGGAGCAACATTCAAAGAACATTTTGTAATTTTATTGTAGAAAAGTATTTACTTACGTTTGTAATAAAATTACAACCGGCATCCAAGAAGCCATTTTAACAAGTTGTTTTGGGGTGAGCACTGCCATTCGGAACTAGATTATCTAAAATCAAAAAACAAAAAAGATTTCGTTAGTATATTAATGTATTCTGTGATTCACGAAGGGAATTTCCGAAATATTAATTTAAAACATAATGGCGGCTATTTAAAGTTGGACTGGCTATGATCAATGCCTTCAGCTTTGATTTTTTTAAAAATAAACAATGTCTTCAGGTCCAAACAGTAAAACATTTTCTGTAAGAATCAATCGTTTTTGTTTAAAGAATCGCCACTGCGTTCATTTTTAAGGATGAAAACAAGCATTGATTTTTTAATTTTGGACCACGGGGACAGCCGCGATGGGTACGCCCGTCAAACAAATTGTTTATACAGGCTTCCGTCATTAACTATACCTCTGTACATTTTCAATAAAAACGCTCAGAACATTCTGAGTTTCACTTCAAACATACATTAATATGCAGGCAACACGTCATACAGTATAAACTTATAACTTTCGTTAAATAAATTCCCGAAAATTGCGCTGCAAACGGGCAGTCAAACTAGGATACCCCTTACATAGTATATTTTTTATGTGTTAAGGTTTTTCAAAGGTGATTAGGTTTATGATGCGGACAGAAATATTTGGTCACCATAAACAGGAGAAACATTCCAAATTCCATTTAGGGCGTAGAAACCTCGGAGTTTCGTCCTGACGCTCAGTAGCGATTGAGGCGTCATAAATCCCCTGGACAAGACACGTAGTACGTGAGACTCATGACGATTCGCGGAGCCCTCAGGTGTGTCGGTCCCAAATTAACGGTTAGATGAGCTTCATTCTCCCACTTTATTTCTCATGCAGCAAGATGGGTGGACCGTTGCCAAATTCGGGAAATCTTTTTTTCAGTGTCACCTTGACCAATTGATTGGTATTTATTCATCCTCTCACCTTCAACTGATATTTATTAAGTCTCCGTCAAGGAGCTGTGTTAAAATAACACGCACGCTCAAAACAATTTGAAAGCAACAGCTTTATTTATTGTGAGCACGATGTATAAAAATAAACAGTAAATTAAATGTGGTGTTATTATCCCTGCATTGCGCATTTTTTTGCGCAAAAAGGTAGTTTCTAATGTAGCTTTTGACTGCGAATCCGAGAAAAATAATGAAAAAATTCTAGGTTATGTGTGTATTTTTTTTATTGAAATTAATGTGCGTGTATCATATATGCTATATCGTGCAGTGGGAGTACATTTATTGCAAGTGCTGTATTGATTATGAAATTTTACGAAACAATTATTATGTTTGTTCAGACAAAAGTGCAAGCATTTTAAATATTTTATAAATGAAAATGATTTGCATCCTGGGACTTTGCAGCTTTGGTTAGTTTCATCATATTGCTTTTACAACTAACTACAAAATAGGATGAATGCCAAACTGCACAACAGTAGGGTACCTAGAGGGTACACAAGGGAAGTAGTAATATGATTAAAAAAGTCAATGCGGAAAAAATGTCTCTGGTTCTCTTTTATTTTGAACTTAAAAGTGGTGTACCAGATCGTATACAATTCACAGTGTAGGGTTAAAGACATAATACTTAATACTTTGTACTTACAAAATGAAAACATGTTAAATGTAAATGCAAAATAGATGAATATAATTATTTATCCTCTATATTACATTTTCAGTTGGTGTTCGTTTCCAATATGTTTCCGTATTTTTTAATCTCTTATTTCTTATAAAATAAAGTAATAAAAAGAAAATATTAGAGTACATTTTTTTCGAGATTTCTGGATTTTTCACGTTTTGTTTAAATGGTGTCGTATATTATTTTTTCAATTCCCTAATAACAATATAATATTTTACATTATATTAAATGCATGATACATAATATTAAAGATAAATGTTCAGTGCCTGTAAGAGAATTTATTATTATTATTATTCACTGTTACGGACTGTGTATTTGGATTAATATCTGAAATATACTGAATTCAAAAACTGCGATACAGTATATGAGCATTTCTAGAAAATATGTGCTGGAAACTTCGACGTTTATGGAAATTTAGCGTATTTCTTCTTTAATGCAACGTTAGCAGCTCAGCCGTGGATGATCCAGTAATTCCATTACCAATACGACACAGTATATCACTGATATGTTCGAATGATGCTAACATAAACGTAATAAAGTTGGTTTCATAATGTTCTGTAACGTCAATGGTACCTGGTATGGCAGAAATAACATTGCTTGAGTATTTCGATCATTGAGTTAATAGGCAAGTCAAATAGAGCGTAACATCTAGTTTCGTAAATGTCACACATTCCAGAAAATTATCGATGATTAAATCAACGCTTTAGAGCATTAAATAAAATCTGCGATCATTATTACAAATTCTAACTTGGCTTAAGTAAACCTTACCAGTAACCTTACAAATAAAACGCTTGCACTGTCACAAATTATAATTATATCTCTCTAATAAAATTTGTAAATATTACAAAAACGCGGATACATATATGGAACAAAAATTGTGGCGGAAAAGGTTGTATAAATGATTTTTATAAAAAAATATCAAAGATTGCGTAAGGAAAAGCTCGTCTTACGCTAAAATACCCCTTTAAAGAAGTGTATTCGTGCAACAGCTGATCGTTTCAAGTAGTTAAAAGGACTTTTATATTGTAATATACCTTATAAATAAAATATATAAAAAATGTATCCTCTGCTTGAATTCATCTACTATACATAAAATCATTTTTATTAGGGATACAATGTATGGCATGACTATTAGCAGAAATTAGATTTTAACTTGCATTTTTTAAACAAATTCAAAACCAGCAAAGTGATGACTTAAACCTCTCCCAATTTCAGGTGGACAACATTATATTTCAGTTTCAACAAAATTCCAGGTATCAATTTCAAAAAGTAATCGATTTAACTTTGAATGACCCACACGTGATGAAATAAATACCTACAAAGTTTATACCCAAATCTATACTTGCCCGAAATTGTCATTTTTTTTTTAAGGTCGACACGTTGCAAAAATAACTGTCGCATTTGTTAGAATACAATTGGTCCAATATTTTTGTTGCACTACGTTCCACAATTCTTTATAATTTTCGAATATGTTCCTCTAGACCGATTATTTCATCGAACTTCAAAAATAAAACTCTAAAGGCAAAATGACAAGGTAGTCGTTTAAAAAATTATTATGTTTATTTATATTTTCATGTCCCTGATAAATCTAATATACAAGATTATTAGGCCTGGGAAGACTTTAATGTATTAATGTACCCTATAAAAAACTTCAAAAATGTAAAAAACTTACGCCAAACACATGAAATAAAATAAATCACAAAAATAGAAGATAATAATAATTACAAAATAAAAAAAAATGTGAAATCAAAATGAGCTGCAAGTACATAAAGGTGCTTTCAGTCAAATACTTGGCGTGGCGTGGCAAGGTATTCTAACATCATCATCAATACCCATACCTTCCCTCTCGCAAGCTTTAAGATAATTTGTCCATTTAAAACTCTGATAATGTATAAGTACCCTTCGACTGCCGACCGTCGTATGTATTGTCGCCTTCCACCCCCCTTCTGTAACGGCAACCGTCTAGAATCTTTGTTGGATGACACGATAAGCATCCTATACACACACCAGCTCATCACAACTAGTCACCCTCGCAAAATCCTCCATATACCGATAACAAATTAGTCATCATCGACCCTTGCACTTTCCATAGTTCTTTCCACGTCATCCTTATCCCTTCTTTCACAACCACTATATATAACCCAGTCCCAAAATCTTAAAGGCAGTCTGAGAATAAAGCTCTTAGTGTAAGAACCTACGAACGTAAGAATCAGCATAATAATTGTATTGATCTATAAACTAAGTATTGAAAAACAAGAAGAATAAATAAATAACCTCACGGTTACGACAGTATCAGACGTGTTACGCGAGTGACGCGAATGTTTACATTGAATCCTGATGATTTACAGCGTGTGTGTGTATGTGTGCTCTACTCTGTTCACTTCTGAAACGTTTCCAACTAAATCCAGCTTATTGACTACTGATAGCGAAAACCTAGTCACAATACTGTGACGTCCCACTATTTTCGCGCGGTATTATTTAATGTCTCTCCAATCAATCACTCCACAACTCCACCAAAATCTAAAACTCAACTCTTACCCCTTTTCTCCAATCACTGACCATTTTGACGATGTACCTTAGCGGTCCCCATCTCGATATGGTCAAGTATGAAATCCTTTTCCCCTCTTCGCCCTACGAGGCACGATTTCCTCCCTCACATTTAAATCTAAACAAGTCCCTGGTCCCAAAAAACCCCTTAACTCGAGACCAAATTTATATTCATATCAGTGTCTAATGGATTAGAAATCAACATCTACTGTAAGCGATTACTATTAATTATTGTTTCATATTTCATATTAATACCTATTCATTTATATAATTATCTATTGCTAATGTTTATTGCTTTATACTATTGTCATATGCTTATTGCATTATATTTTTATCATTGCTAATTGCTTATTGCATTCATTATTATTTTCCATTGCTAATATTCATCCGCTATCGTATTAACAGTGCATGTCACATTTTCGTGCTTCAAAATAAATAAACGTTCTTATTTTAAATCACGCTTCGAATTATTGTCTTGCGCCTTCGGTTACGGGAATAGAAATCCTAACAGGCTACTGCAACAGCAGATCTCGGTTCGTGAACGCCGGGAGTTCTTATAGTGTTTACAAGGCTTACTTTCGCATAGGTCTTGCACGACCATACGGCTAGACGTATTTCGTGGAAATATTACGTGTGGCTTCTTATATTATTAATGCAGCGGTAAATTCAATTACTAAACCTAAATACAAACCACAAGTGCTCTAACGGGTGTCACCCAGGTGCGCGATTATCGTTTAAACCTTCCTTGGTCACTCAGTGCTACGAAGCTCGCCTTCGTGCCTGAATTCCCTTCTTCCCTTGTACCACGAACGTTGACTTCGTGCCTAACCTTCCCATATAACCCCACAATGTCATTGTCCTAAAGACCTGCACCCGGGACATGACAATACACTGTAAACGATTGTGCAGTATATTATATATAAACCCAACCGATATTATGGAGAACGGAACAGCGAATGCTGCCTCTCCAGCAGCCCCAAACAGTTATGCGAAAGCAGCACAGAATGTTACATTCTCCAAAAAAGATCAAGCCATCGTATCAGACGCAAAATGTGGAATCTCAATTGAAGACTATGTAGAAGCCATAGGCAAAATCGTCAACCCAGCAAACATTCGCTTCATTTCCAGAATTTCTAATAATAGAATATGCACATTTCTATCACTAAATCACTCGTCGATGAAATAACAGAAAAACATCCTACAATCAAGATTAATAGCTTCGAATTTGAAATTAAACCTTTAATTAGCAGAATGAAACGGACGATTTCATCGAACTTCTCTCCGATCATCCCTCACACTGTTATGTCTGATGCACTACACAAATTAGGGCTAAAATCATTCTCAGTCAAATCGTTTTTAAGAGCCTGATGACACTGATAAACTTCCCGAGGCTTTCCAAATCCAATTCGATGATACAAACTACTGGATTTTCAATTCTTCTGGGAACCTTACATGCTTCCTTTGCAAACAAGAAGACCACACGGCGAAACATTGTACCCTAACAACTTTAGAACCAAATAATACAGCTCCAAAAAGCGCAGACAAAATCCACACTGAGATGAGTAACAAACCTACAGAACAAATACATTGCCAAACGGACGTGGTTTCACCCTTCACTCCTCCTATGACGCCTATATTTACTATAATAGGAACCAAAAGAGCACTACCCTCCACTTCTGGCTCGGATATTCCCGATCAACCGATCACTAAACCAATAATTGGAGTCAAAGGAGATGATAAAGACCTCCCATCCAATCAAGTATTGCCTAAACCCTCCACAAAGAAACTCAGAAGCAATTCTCCTGCTTTACACTCGAAACCAAGTATGGAAGAACTACTCAGCCCAATCATGCCAATAATGTCAAACAAGCCAGAAGACTTTCCACTTAATTTTGTCCAATTATGCAGCCTCTTAGAAAAACCACATGGCTTCTCCAAAGTACCTGAAATAGCCAGAGAATATATAGAAGATACAAAAGATGACTGTGTAAAACTTTGATCAATTTAGATGAAATTAACTTCAATTTTAACGGTATATGCAACAATTTTTAATTGGAAGGGTAAATTTTTTACGGTGAAACGCTCGCATTTTTGCTGATTTCGTAGATTCGCGGTTGCTTCGCGACTATCTTAGCTTAGAAACGCCTCGAAAACCTTCTTGAGTAATATAATATAATTTTTTCCCATGCAAAATACATATTGAAAATTCTAACTCTTCACAAAAAACCAACTCCAATGACGCCACACACTCCAAATGGATTCTTAAAAAAGAAGACTGGCAATTATTCAGAGAGGAAATCAGTAATAAAGTAACAAATATTAACCAACAAGATGATGATATGGATATTAATACACATCTAAACACCATAGTCCAAATTATATATGAATCCGTCGAACATCGCTGTCCCTAAAGTATCAAGAGACACGGTAGTGTCTCGCGCCAAGTATATAGCTACACTGCATTCCATATAAGAGCATACCGACGCCCCTACCGATTTGCGACCGATCTCCGCAGCTCCCACTACTACCCACAATTTGAACCGCATGCGATTGGTCGTGGTAATTTCCAAGGAATAACTGTTACATCCCAAACGCGGAACCTGACCGTTGTCAACGTAAACAGCGGACGAAAAGTTAACAGAGAGAGTAAGTAGAGGGCCGTGCGACAGAGAAAAACATAGGAGTCGAGCGTAGCAACGCCTCCTGAGGGTCGTGCCTGCGCGAAATCGGTATGCTCTAATGTGGAATGCAGTGTATATGCGCAGCGCGAGACGCACAGTGTCTCTATTACGCCACGACCCGCTATCAAAAACCCTGAGATTATTGAATCTCAATAACGGCTGATCCGATTAGATTTTGAATGATCTTAATGGATAGCTTGGGTTTGATTTGTATAAGAAAAGTGTCTTTGTTTTGGTCCTACGTGCCTTATGAGCTGAGATATTTCAATGCAAAGTTCCAATTTGACAAATTTCACGTTCTTAAGAATTAAGCATCGTCAACGTCAAGTGTAGGCAAGAGGGGAACATGAAAAGGAGAGGAAATGTCTCCAATATGCGCGTCGTTCATTGGATGAAGGTTTCGGCACTTTCGGCCAATCGCGTAACAAATTTTTGTCACGTGACAGACAGACGGAGAGCACATCTGTGGAGATCAACGTAACCTCGCTAGTGTCAAACAATCATAATCTGCGAAGTGTCAAATAAGGAAATTTGTCAAAATTTTTGAAATGTCACGAGTTTCCACACCATTTAGGACACTGAATTATTGTCTCAATTAACAAGGTAAGTCGCCAAAATTTTTAATAGACTATTTATGTAGAGCTTATAGAAACGTAGGAGACGTACAGACTTGGAAGTTGTCTGCAGAAGGTTGTACAGAGCACCATCTTCTTTCGCACAAGTTTCTACAAAATAATATATTGTTCTTATACCAGCAAACTATTTTTACATTAGAGTTTATATGTAAAGCTTATAGAAATGAAGGGAACGCACAGGCTTGGATAGAAATGAAGGGGACGCACAGGCTCGGATAAAAATGAAGGGGACGCACAGGCTTGAATAGAAATGAAGGGGATGCACGGGCTTGGAGGTTGTCCGCAGAAGGTTAGATAGACAAAGAAGCATCTTGTTTCGCACAAGTTTTTGGAAATTTGTCAAATAAGGTAAATGGACAAAATTTTTCAAATTAGCGTAGCGTTAAGAATTAAGAAAATTATGGCGTACTGCTTGCAATCTAGAGTAAGTCACATTAGGGAAGAAAGTACGCTGAAAACGCATCTCCCTTGATACTTTTCAATCTTTTGTGAGAGATATTCGTACTACATTATTAAAATCCACAGTAGCTCCCACGCTATTCATTAATTTAATTAGTTTTCCATTAACAATATTTCAATTCACCAATAAACATGCTAAATAAATTTTATTCCAACACCAATAATCTGTGCGTTAAAAATTTTGGATCTCTTCGTTCATTTTCACTAAATTACTATTAGCATTTAAATTTCCTCGAACAAGACTTTCTGCCATACGCTCTCACCTCCTTCGGACACATTATGTAGTCTCTACATCTATAGCAAAAGTCCACTCTTTTTCTATAAGTTGTACGTTATGTTGTAACTAAAAAATATGGCTTTTATATATTTACAGATAATCGGAGCAGAAGATGATGCAGTGTGATCTACGTCAGAGAAAAAAATTTATTGTGACATAGTATTATATTAATTAAACGATTTTATTCAGCTTCGATCCTCTGTTTGCTTCTTGTATGTTTGATTCATATCTGAAAACTGAAATTTAAACCAATTCCTCTGATCTAATTGTCTTGAAGCTTTGCAGGTGTGCGTAGTTTGGATGACAATACAATATATTAAAAAAAATAATAACCCGCAAATGGTGATAAAATTATCCAGTCATCAATAAACACTAAAAAATGTGTGAAATCCCAACAAAATTACCTTTTTATAAAAAAAGGTACAAAAAGTGCGCCAAGTATATAATCCCGTCAAAAAAGAATCCCACTTAAAAACATTGTCGTAAATTAATATCCTATAAAAAAGAATCCCACTTAAAACATTGTCGTAAATCAGCGCTGCACACGGTGCCTTTTTCAGCGCCTAGCGGCGAGCAACCGGCCTTACGCCGTTACTAAGGGTAGAATCGGTGAGGCGAAGTGCCGTAGGGTTTGTGCGTGGTCGTAGACTCGTAGCGTCAGTATATATGGCTGGGTTCCTTGTGGGGCCCCAGTGCAGAGCAGGTCCCGTAATATAATTTGGTGGGGTCATGAAATTTCCAAAACATTTGCTACTGCCGGCATTTCGTATGATTTGACGTTTTGATTTTACTGATAATAAAACAATTATTTCTAATAATACTTATCTTTTCAGCGTCTGATAAAATATATATCATTTATAAAAGCTAGAACATGATATATGAATAAATATATACATATGTACAGTACGCATCTGGTGCTTATCATTGCACATAGTGATATTTACAAGCATAGAGTTGCATAACTATTAAATCTGTACACGTAACAATATACGGGGGAGTTAAGGAATATGCAGTATATACAAGATTTCATCCTCACAAACTAACTAACGAATGAACTCACAAGTGAAGCTAATAATAAAAGCTTGAAAACAAAAATAAAAGCTAGCAAAAGTGATTTATTTATTCCAGTTACAAAACAGTTTCTTCCCCGCTAAATATTGAATCCGTGGTTTTAGAGTTCGACTGCTGCTTAAAAGCATACAACATTTTAAATTATTATCTGTCAGACCATTCCGATGTGGTGATTTTGCCTTCTTCATCGTTGAGAATAATTTTTCGCAACAGTATGTCGATCCGAACATTGCCAATGCATTGGAAAAGGTTTTGTATAAATGTGGATACATGCTCTGATCAATGTTTGTATAAAAATCTAAAATATTTTTTGTATCGACAAATCTTTTCCGCATGATTGAATCTGATCTTACATTTTTCAAATCGAGCTGCAATTCAGGTGTTAGCGTCTTCACATCTACTGAAAAAGGGGCAATAACAATATTCAATTCATTTTCTATTTCGTTCATGTCCTGGTACCGTTTCGTAAACTGACACTAACATCTAGGCAACGTGAAGTGGACGCCATAGGCGTTAATTTTTCGTATTATATCAACAACGTTCACTCACTGAGTACTCAGTGAACGTTGTTGGAGACCCACAGATATCTCGCAAAAGCGTTTTTCTGTTTAATTATAACCGATACGCCATTAATTCCGTTTATTCAGCAGTTGTCCTCATGCCGTCCCAGAAGTTCAAGGTAAGGCTTGTGACGTGATATCTAGAATTTGTATTTTGAGCTGCATTTAATGGTCCTATGATAATTTTGTTGTTATAATTACATCGTTGAGATGTTCCTTTAACGAAAAATACTGGATGAAATAACGAATTTATAAGAAAATAATAAGTGTAAAATATATAGAGGAAATGGCATCTACATCGAGACGAGAGGCTGTAGGTGCGGTGGTCGCTTTTAACAGGAAGTGGGAGGAAGCCTGGCTATTCACAGAGTATGGAGGTTGTGCAAAATGTCTTGTTTGTGGCAAGACATTAACACGCCCAAAACAATTTAATCTGAAGCGGCACTACAATCAAAGTCACGCTATTGCCTACAAACATTTCACACGAGAGCAACGTCTTCAAAAAAAGCATCTTTTAAAAGAACGAGCAATACAGGAGGAGGAAGACATCTCGGACAAAGTAAGTTATTTTACAATCTACGAATCATTTTGTCCAATATTTGCGCTCTGTTTCAAGGTATTATCTGGTGTTTACAATAATTTTAAAACTGATGGAATCCTTTCTTTAAATACTTTCTCCAAGTGAATCCAAGTTTAGCTCATAATATTATTATTTGTATTACAAATAAAAAGGGTTGTAAATTCTCGAAGAGAGCTCTCTCACCCCATTTCAAACAACTACAAATACAATATAGTATTTTGAAGCAGACAACAAACATTGATAGTGAAACAATACAGTGTTGGATCATTTTGTTGAGATCGATGAAAGAAAGTGATCAATTTTTTAACGTGCAATAACCCCGTGTCCCACTTTGCTATACCAATTTTTTTTCGATCATCAATCATTATTTTAAGATTCATTATAATAATTTATTGTTTTGGTCGTAGGAAAATACTTTTATTAATACGGCCACCAGTATAGAAGGACTTGAAGCCTCGTATACAATCGCCCTAAAATAGCCCAAACATCCCGCCCATACAGCGATGGGGAATTCGTTAAGAACTGTTTATTGGGTGTAACCGATGGAAATGCGAAGGACCGTCAGAAATATGAAGATATCCACTTATCGCGGATGACCGTAATGCGGCGAATACACGACATGGCTATAGATGTAACGCGCCAGTTACGGGAGTTGGCGGAAACATTCGTTGCTTATAGTTTAGCTTTAGATGAGTCCACAGATATATCAGACACACCGCAAATGGCCATCTTTATTCGTGGAGTGAACGAAAATTTTTGTTCGTTAAAAGGAACCACGACAGGGGAGGACATCTTGTCGTGTGTGGAGGAGGCGGTAAACAATTTAAATTTAGATTGGACTAAATTAGTTTCCGTCACCACAGATGGTGCCCCTTCAATGACAGGGGCACACAAAGGTTTCATCGGTCACCTCCGAAGAAAACTAAAAAATCTAGCAGTTCCTCAGGAAATTAGCGCAATACACTGTGCAATACATCAGCAAAATTTATGTGCCAATAGTATAGAGATGGAGCATGTAATGTCTGTAGTTGTAAAAATCACAAATTATATCCGAATGAATAGTTTGAGGCGGCGCCAATTTAAAGAATTTTTGAAAGATTTGCACTCTGACTACGGGGAAATACCATTATATACGGATGTGCGATGGCTTAGCCGCGGAAACACATTGGACAGATTCTTCCACGTCCGAGATGCCATTTCACTTTTTCTGGAAATGGTAGAATATTCCGCACCCGAATTACATAATGCAGATTGGCTGTGTGACTTGGGATTTTTTTCAGATGTGGCAGACCACTTAAACAAATTAAACATACAGCTCCAAGGGGAAAACCAAGCGATTTACAATTATTATATATCCATTCGAGAGTTTAAGACAAAAATTGAAATGTGGAAATCAGAATTAGCCGCGAAAGACCTCAGCCACTTCCCAAAATTAAAATCCCTAATCACACAGGATACCGAATTTGATCGGTATCAATCTGCGTTACGTAATTTGGGTGCCGAGTTTACGAAACGGTACCAGGACATGAACGAAATAGAAAATAAATTGAATATTGTTATTGCCCCTTTTTCAGTAGATGTGAAGATGCTAACACCTGAATTGCAGCTCGATTTGAAAAATGTAAGATCAGATTCAATCATGCGGAAAAGATTTGTCGATACAAAAAATATTTTAGATTTTTATACAAACATTGATCAGAGCATGTATCCACATTTATACAGAACCTTTTCCAATGCATTGGCAATGTTCGGATCGACATACTGTTGCGAAAAATTATTCTCAACGATGAAGAAGGCAAAATCACCACATCGGAATGGTCTGACAGATAATAATTTAAAATGTTGTATGCTTTTAAGCAGCAGTCGAATTCTAAAACCACGGATTCAATATTTAGCGAGGAAGAAACTGTTTTGTAACTGGAATAAATAAATCACTTTTGCTAGCTTTTATTTTTGTTTTCAAGCTTTTATTATTAGCTTCACTTGTGAGTTCATTCGTTAGTTAGTTTGTGAGGATGAAATCTTGTATATACTGCATATTCCTTAACTCCCCCGTATATTGTTACGTGTACAGATTTAATAGTTATGCAACTCTATGCTTGTAAATATCACTATGTGCAATGATAAGCACCAGATGCGTACTGTACATATGTATATATTTATTCATATATCATGTTCTAGCTTTTATAAATGATATATATTTTATCAGACGCTGAAAAGATAAGTATTATTAGAAATAATTGTTTTATTATCAGTAAAATCAAAACGTCAAATCATACGAAATGCCGGCAGTAGCAAATATTTTGGAAATTTCATGACCCCACCAAATTATATTACGGGACCTGCTCTGCACTGGGGCCCCACAAGGAACCCAGCCATATATACTGACGCTACGAGTCTACGACCACGCACATACACTACGGCACTTCGCCTCACCGATTCTACCCTTAGTAACGGCGTAAGGCTGGTTGCTCGCCGCTAGGCGCTGAAAAAGGCTCCCTGTGCAGCGCTGTCGTAAATTAATAGCTTCACAAAACTATTGATATACAAAATTTGCGCCAATTACAACAATGGCTATTTATACAAAGACAAAAATGTATTTAATAATATTAAGCAGATATATTTTCATAGAAATAAATATTTTAATACGAATAAAAATTTTATTTTCAAAATACTTGGCGCTGCGAAACCGAAAAAATGTTAACTAATTGTCTTAGTTAATAAATGAAACAATATATAAAACAAGACAAGACACCATTGAGACAAGAAAGAAAGAAAAAGATTTTAATGCAATTTATACATATTTATTCAGTTTAGCAACACCAATTCGGTTTCGCAGCGCCAAGTATTTTGAAAATAAAATTTTTATTCGTATTAAAATATTTATTTCTATGAAAATATATCTGCTTAATATTATTATATACATCTTTCTTGTCTCAATGGTGTCTTGTCTTGTTTTAAATTGTTTTATTTATTAACTAAGACAATTAATTAACATTTTTTCGTAAAATAATTAAAAATTTTATTCGTATAAAAATATTTATTTCTATGAAAATATATTTGCTTAATATTATTAAATACATTTTTGTCTTTGTATAAATAGCCATTGTTGTAATTGGCGCAAATTTTGTATATCATTAGTTTTGTGAAGCTATAAATTTACGACAATGTTTTTAAGTGGGATTCTTTTTGATAGGATATTAATTTACGACAATGTTTTTAAGTGGGATTCTTTTGTGACGGAATTATATACTTGGCGCACTTTTTGTACCTTTTTTTAAATATCGAGTAAACCTGAACACAGGAAAGTTCCTTGGTGGAATGAAGATAGCAACTCACCCAAGAAAAAATTTCATCATGCACTCAACATACTCAAAAAACGTCCTGTCACTGAAAACAAAATAAATTTCAAAAAGCTCCGAGCAATCTACCGCAGAACAATGAAATTAAACAGAAGAGATTCTTGGTTTGATCATATCTCTACTATAAACCAAAAAACCGACCCTAAATTGTCCTGTGTGTATTCGGCGCACTAGTTCGGTCAGTTTAAAACAGATTTAAAAGCTAATTTGCAATTTTAAAAAATTATAAATTCCGACGTTTCGGTCTGTGGTTTAGACCATTTTCAAGGAAAGTTATAAACAAAACTGCGTTCGCTTTAAAGTAAGTCACACGTTCACTAAGACGTGTAACACGCGAGTCGGTTGAAACGTGACTGAGGTAAACATTATAACTTGAGGGACCATTTAAAGGTGAAACAAAATGCGGCAACGAACGGAGTCAAAAGAAAGACCGTTAAATATTAAGAACGGATTTAAAAAGTATTGACAGAACGAACATTTAAACATCACAACAAACTGTCGAAATACCACTAATGGATGTTCATGTGGTAAAAGCCAACGCATTAGGATATATGACAATATGATTACATAATGTAGTTTTATTATGTATTAATGATCTGATCATACTGGCCAAATTGAAGTGCAAACTCTATTAGAAGAAGCTTCTAAAGACTAACAACGTACGCGCTTCCAAAAACGCATAAAGATAACCTGGCTTGGAGAATCATCGTGTCTTCTATTGGTGGTCCCACTTATAAGTTATCCAGTTTCTTAGCTGGCATACTTTCTAAGATAGTGGGTAATGCCTCACACCACATCGTAGATAGTTGGCAATTTTGTAACGAAATTAGGAAAATACATATTGAAGATTCAATGCGATTGGTGTCTCTAGATGTTGTATCTCTTTTTACGAATGTACCTGTGGATCTAGCGTTAAAGGTATTACACCACCGTTGGACAGAAATTGCACAACACACCAGTATCAATAGAGATGATTTGGAGATGATCCAAGCCGTGAAATTTGTGTTGGAGGCTAACATCTTTTCCTTCAATGGAGGTTTTTACAAACAAGTTTTTGGAACAGCCATGCGATCTCCAATTTCCCCTGTCATCGCCAATTTGGTGATGGAAAGGTTAGAGACTGTCCCTCTCTCGAAGGTACCATTTCAATTTCAATTTTATAAAAGATATGTTGACGATATCATTACATGCATTAAATTGGAAGATGTGCCAATATTGCTTGATACTGTCACGTCCCTGGTAGAGGTCTTAGGGGACAATGACATATGGGGGTTTTGGGATGGTTAAGCTCGAATTCTCTATTTGCTGTGTTGAGGGTTTGTATGAAACCCAGGCGAGAATACGAGATTCTGCAAACTGAAATTCTGAGGAAGCCAGGCGAGAATGCGAGATTCTGCACTGTGAGGGTCGGAAGGAAGCCAGGCGAGAATGCGAGATTCTGCACTCTGAGGGTCGGAAGGCAGCCAGGCGAGAATGCGAGATTCTGCACTCTGAGGGTCGGAAGGAAGCCAGGCGAGAATGCGAGATTCTGCATTCTGAGGGTCGGAAGGAAGCCAGGCGAGAATGCGAGAATGCGAGATTCTGCACACTTGTATTGGAGGAAATTAGGCTCAAATGCGAGATTCGTAACACTTGATCGACCAGGGAAGGTTGAAATAGTAATCACGCACTTAAGTGACACCCGTTAGATCCCTTGTGGGGTTTTGTTTTGGTTCGGTAATCGGATTTACCGTTGCATCGGTATAAGAAAGCTGCACATAAGTTGCGAAAAACGTCTAGCCGTACGGTTGGGCAAAAGCTATACGAAAGTACGTTTGTAAACACTGTAAGAACTCTTGCGTTCGCGGCCGCGATCAGCTGTGTAGTACACTGTTATGGACAGGAATCTTCGTAACCGAATGATAGACACAATAACTTGGAGCGTGATTTAAAGTAAAACTGTTTATTCAGTTCGAACACAACTAAGCCATGCACTGTTAAAGTGATAGCGTAAATATTATAATAATGCGTGGGACGTTTAGCATTGGCACAAAAACACTTATATAAATGGTAGTAAATAGTAATATAATAATATGAATATGAGATACACGTAAATAGGTCAATAAAAATAATGAGGAAATGCAATAAGCGTTATTAATACAAAAATAAAGAATGAAATGCAATAAGCGTTATTAATACAAAAATAAAGAAAGAAATGCAATAAGCGTTGACACAAAATAATATATGAAACGATATTCGAAATAACAATGCTAATTATAATTGCTTACGGTAGTTGCCGTTGTTAATTAGTTGAGCACTGACTTTATTTTAAAGTGGAAGATTTAAACTTTAGTATTTTTCTGGTGTTAACTTCGTAGGAATGTTTTTATCGAAGAGAGCTCCTGTCTCGCGGGCCCTCGTATTTGTGCTCTTTTCAATCAGTCAGGGATGAAGGGTGAGCGCGGTATGCACCATGGCACGTAGGCCAAATTTTTGTCGCAGTATTATTTCCGAGGTTTTTATAAGTACGAAAGGTGAGTCTATAATTAGTTTCGTAGACAATAGAATTTCGGACTTCCGGAGTTTTTACATGCGCTTGTACAGAATATGGTTTCTGGGCTTTTGCTTTGGGAATAATTGACCCATTTGATGGATTTTGGGGGTTTGATTTGTGAAGGGGTGTGAGTGGCTTTGACTTCTTTGGTCATAGAGAGGGGATGAGATGTAGTCTCGATTTAAGAGTGGTTTTGGGACGAGGGACTTGTTTAGATTTGATATGAAGGGGATAATGCCTCATAGGGCGAAGAGGGGAAGAGGATTTTAGTGGTTGACCGTCTTGAGATGGGGACCACTAAGGTACATCGCCAAGGCGATCAGTGATCGGGGACAAAGGGTTGAGGTTTCATTGGAGTTGTAGAGTGATTTATAAGAGAGACTCGAAGTAATACCGCGCGAAAATTATTGGGACGTCACACCTCCCCCCCTATATGAAGAAATGATATATTTCTTGACTGCAAGGAGTGGGGTGGACTAGATTTGAAATTTGTTTCATCCTGCTCTTTCGTGAAATTCACAAGAGACAAGGACGGAATGAAAATACAAATTATATTAATAAAAATAAAACTTTTTTTTGTAGTAAGGTAGAAAAAATATATATATTAAGGGAACTATGTTGTTCACGCGTAGCCACGATGAGACTCGACCTCTGAGTGTCGAGTCAACGGAAGTCGTAAATCTCCGTTACGATTTTTATCGACACCGGAATTACGCGGATTCCTACTCGTTTTACTGAAATAGGGCTAGTAAGTAGGTTGGATGCAAAATATAAGGAAACAGTGAAGCGATATATTTTTAAGGCAATGAACAAGTAACACAGGTTAAAGCGGTGAGTTGTGAATAACAATTAATTATTTGCGTTAACTGTTCTGCATTGACGGATTGACGCTAACCGAACTGCGCTGACGGGAGCTGTTAAGAAGACTGACCTGCGGGCTCCTCCGAAGTATGAAGAAGAGACCGGCAGTGGTTCTTTTGACTTGAGTGGCCAACGTAATGTTCGGGTCAACCAATCGGGTAAATTCCCTAGCACAAATCGCGCCACCTATTCCCTGCGCCCTTAGCGCGCCTTTTCCGGGAAAGGGGCTCGATTTGGCGGGAATCGTTCTGGCCGGAATTTTGGCGGCAAGATGTTTTCTACCTGCCTGCGTGGTCGGCGCGAACGCGCGAGGACACCCCACATCTGGGATCCACGTGAGGGACCTGCGTTGACCAGCGACCCTTTTGGATTAGCCCACGAGGCTGCCAGAAAAAACAGACCTACCTCGGTGTTGTCTAAAGTTGGTGACTCACAGTGTAGGTATATTTCTTAAGCTAAAGTGGACGCGTATACGACTGCAATTAATGTCGAACGGCAGAGTCCCGTTAGGGATGGACGATGAGGGAAGACGCGCATAAACTTATTTCTAGAGGGTTTTATGAATATTGCTAATATAAATATTTAAAGCTATGGTCCTAATTCTAAGTGAAATATTAGCTCGACCCCGGTATTTCGGTTCTTATGTTTCTTGTAATTTTAAGCTAGGGTTCGGAACATATGTACAGGGATGGTTATTTACAAGCATAGGATGGGAATGGAAATCTGGGGTAGGATTTTATGGGTGACAGGAATAGGAAAGGTCTTGGAAATATTCTGAATGGTCCAGGATAACAGTCAGGTCATGACCGTTTTGGTATAGGTCATCGAACCATCTCAGGAACCCGGGCGTCAGCTCCGTGTGGTCTGGGACCCTAGTTGCTGACCCCATGTCCAGGATATCCACTGCTCCTGGCCAAGGCGGGATGGAGGATGGGAGAAGGGTATCTGGGATATCTACAGAGATGTTAGGGGGGGGGAAAGGGGTAAGGAGGTGGAGTTGGGCGAGGGAGGGTCTTCTCTTCATCCCAATAAATTAAGGGAGGGCTCGTTGAGGGTCGTGGGGTGTTGCCCTCCTGTATTTCCTGGGACGGGGGGGGGGGGAGGGTTTTGGGATGGCGTGGTCATCGTGGACCTGGGTTGCCTCCTTGATGATGATATTGAGAGGTCATCTTCGGGAGAAGGGGCGAGACGCTCCTTCCGTTCCTAGTGGCCTCTCGGCGCCGCCATCGCAAGCGGAAGAGCCTCCGCTTCTGGCCACCCCCACTGTGCGGCTTGGTGGCGTTGGGGGCCCTTTTGTGCGGCATATCCTTTTGGTGCGTTATCATATAACGATCTAGGATGAAAGGTATTAGTACATGATTGTTATAAGGGGAGATCAACCGGGATTTTCGTGTATATGACCAAGGCGCGCTTTGTTCGCGTGTATAATTTTCGTTTTTCCCTTCCAGGATATCTTCAGATTCTGAGAAGGGATTACTTCGAGGATTCTGTGCGGACCAGAGTACTGGTCGCCGAATTTTCCTTTTCGCGGTTCTATTAGGACGAATACCGCATCGCCAGGTTTAAAGGTCTCCTCGTTTATGCGACGGTTATAGTATTTTTTATAGCGAATTTTGGATTGGTTGAGCTGCAGCGGTTTGCAGCGGTTTGCAGCTCTTGCACCCTCGTATTTAAATTCGAAAGATAACGATTATATGTTTCGTTTTCGAAATCTTCTGGTACCGGATTCCGGCTGCGCACTCGGTCTATTTTCCCGAATACTAATTCATGTGCAGTGTAACCGGTGCCCCCGTGGACGCTGGTATTATAAGAAAACGCGGCTAAATCCGTCCATTCGTCCCAGTCGCTGTGTCTACCGAAAAACATCTTTCAATACTCTGTTAAAACAAGATGCGATCGCTCTAACGAGCCATTAGTCTGTGGGTGAAAGGATGTGGTTCTGAATTGTTTGATTTTGAATTTTCGCGCGATAGCTTTCATGAATTTTCCAGTGAGATTTGCTCCTTGGTCAGTGAGGATGGCTCTGGGAGCTCCGAATTGACAAATGAATCTTTTTATAAATGCATCAGCGATTTTTATAGCTGTAGATTGTTTAAGGGGCTCGCACACAAAATACTTTGTCAACAGATCTTGCATGGTTAGAATGTAGGTATTGCCCTCTCTTGTAGTAGGTAGTGGCCCTACTATATCCAATGCACTTTTATCAAAGGCCCGTCCAGGCGTATCAGTGAGGATCATCGGTTGCCTGGTTTTAACACGGACGAGTTTTTTCCGTTGACAGTCCGCGCAGCTTCGAATGTAGTCTTCCACGGCTTGTTTCATGCCTTTCCAAAAGTAATTGTAACGAATTCGTTTATATGTTTATAGGTTTATAGGTTTTCCGTGATTATGTTTTGTCGTTCTGATTCCTCGGGGATTCGGACTATTTGTAAACATACGGTGACACTGATGCCTTCTTCGTTGACGGTTTCGAGAATATCCATAATGGTATCCTGCCAGCTTAATTGATCAATGCTTGTAGTTTTGGCTATACTGAACGAGTAGATTATTAGTTCACGCACTACGTTTTTAGGGGAAGAAAGGGCTTCGCCCCATGTCATAGTGGTTAAAGGTGTATTTTGCGTTTCCTTAATAACTAAACCGACAAGAATTTGTCCCTTATTATAAGTTACGTGGGCTCTGCCCAGTGTGAGGTTGTTTGTTATTGTCAGTATTCCTGCGTCCTGCAGCTGTTTAGCCCCGTCGTCGCAAGGTTTTCCATCTGCACTCAAGAAGAAAACTAGCGTTTCTTTACGTAGGGATAATGGGTCGCGACCGATTGTCGGCATTATCCTGATGTCTCGTTCAGGATCTGCTTCGTAGCCAGCATCAAGGGGATCGTTTAGCTCGATTATTGATGAGTCTGAGTCCGAAATTGATTCGTTTGATGCGTTAGAGTCCACTTCGGAATCAAGGTCATTTTGTTCTTGTGGCATTGGTGATTGCGGAGGTGAAATGACCGAATAGGGAGTATGAGCCCGTTCTATTTCTTCTTCTTGGTCTTCTTCCTCTTCTCTACATCACTCATCATATCCAGTTGGTTCTCCGGGGAAGGATCTGGAGGTTTTGGTGTGGGTGTCAAAATTTTCCGTGCCTTTCCTTTTCGGTCCGGTTGTATTCTCGTGGGCCTTGCTCGTGGACGAGTTTTACATGTGGGCCTGGCCGCGGAGGTTGGTGTTTTGGTGATCCGAGGTCTTCCGGAGCCTCGTTTAGGCGGGGATTGATCCTCCCAGTCTTCGTCGGCTTCCTCTCGTGGTCTTATAGGGTATGTTTCCACTGCAGGGGGATTACGGGACAAGGCGTCAGCAAGTTTGTTGCTTTTCCCCGGTTGGTACCTAATTTTATAATCGTATTCCGCTAATTTTAGACGCTATCTAACGAGGCGAGACGTTGGGTCCTTTACCCTGTGTAACCAAATCAAGGGTTGATGGTCGGTATATAAAATAAATTTCCTTCCATAAAGGTAAGGATGGAAGTATCTGACGCAATAAACAATGGCTAAGAGTTTCTTTTCTATTGTTGAGTAATTGATTTCCGCTTTATTTAGGAGACGGGATGCGTAAGCAATTGGTAGTTCCTTTTCGGCGGTAGCCTGACTTAATATTCCTCCTATGGCATGTTCGGAGGCGTCAGTAGTGACGTGGAATTCCAGTTCAAAATTTGGATATTGTAGGATAGGTTCTTTCTGTAATGCCAATCTTAAATGATCGAAAGCGATTTGTTGGGACGGTCCCCAGTCAAATAATGTGTCCACTTTCAATAATTGGGTCAATGGTCGAGCAGTGTTAGAAAATTCTGGGATAAATCTTCTGTAATATCCGGTTAATCCGAGGAATTCTTTAATTCCTTTTGGTGTGCGAGGTGCAGGGTAGTTCCGGACGGCTTGAATTTTCTGCTGGTCCGGTTTTACGCCTTCCTCGGCGATCACGTGACCTAAGTATGCAACTTCCTTGTGTAAAAATTTGCATTTTGAAGGTTGTAGTTTAAGGTTCGCCTCTCGTAGGCGGTAGGCGAGTTTCTTAAATTTGATCAGGTGTTCCGTAAGGGAACTTGCGTAGAGGACTATGTCATCCAGGTAGACGAACATTTCCGTGCCCTGGAGCCCCGCAAGGGTGTGGTCCATTAAACGTTGAAACGTAGTTGGTGCATTACACAGCCCAAATGGCATTCGTACAAATTCATAATGTCCATGAGGCGTAGAGAATGCCGTCTTTGGTGCGTCTTCTGGCTTCATGGGTATTTGGTGAAAACCCGAAGCGAGGTCGAATACGGAAAAGTATTTAGCTCCTCCTAATTGGTCCAATATTTCGTTAATATTTGGAAGTGGATATGCGTCTGGAATGGTCTTTTTGTTTAGATCCCTAAAATCGATTACCATTCGCCACAGTAGCATTCCATTGGGTCCTGGTTTCTTGGATACAATCCAAATGGGTGAGTTGTAAGGTGATAACGATGGTTTTATGATTTCGTTTTCTAATAGCTTGTTTACCTGGTTTTCGATTTCTTTCTTGTGTATCGATGGGAATCGATATTGTTTTGTATTAACCGGTGCTGGGTCCGTTGTCTGGATCCTATGTTGTATGACGTTTGTATGACCTAATTTCTCATCTGGTAGATGGAAAAGGTCGTGATTTTTGTTTATCATTTCTCGGACATGGCGTTTTTCCTCCGGATTCATGTGTTCCATTGAGATTAACTCCAGTATTTTTTCTACTCGTGAAGGGGTTTCCGTAGAGTTCTCCGGTATTTCCTCCTTTGACGAAACTACAAGAGACTTTGGGGAGTATTGCGGAAAAGTTGGTTTGGCATAATGCGTAGGGGACGAGAATGAGTGCACTTTCGTGGGTGCCTCAAAGTGGCGGACCGTCGGATCCTGGGCTAAGAAGGATTTATTCGAAATTAGGTCAGGGATGGGTTTGATACCTATTGGCATCTCAGTCTCTTTGTGTCGTATCAGCTTGGTTTCCGGGATTACTCTGTCGAATTCCTCCAATTCAACGGTGGGTACTGTAATGGTTACATCTATCTCGTTGGAATTTATTATTTGCAGATATGCTTTACCGTCTCGGTTACGGACAAGCGCATTGCCGGTGTGGATTCCAGTGCCTAGGTCCAGTCGGGGCAAATATCCTTCCTCTATGGTTGGGTTGGATACACGAACGAAAGAAATCGTTTTCGCTGTAGCGGGTAATACAATTTGATTTGTATTTACGAATGGAATAGAATTTCCGTGGAAGTTCAATTGTTTCTTTTGGTAGTTAATTGTGGCATTCCTTTCTGTTAGGAATTCTGCCCCTAATATACCGTGCGGTTTAATCGGAAAATCATTTTTTACAATATGGAACGTGGCATCGTTACCCAAAAGGGTTATCTTGATCGTTCCAAGAGTGGGTACAGGGTCCGGAGAGATGCCTTTAAGTAATAGTTGTTTATTAGCGTCTACTTCTTGGATTCGTTTCACGGCTTGAACTTTCAGCAAGTTTACCTCAGATCCGGTGTCGATCATCAATTCGGGTGTGTCTTCGAAGTCTGGGGAGTGAATTATCACGGATGGGGCTTCACTCATTGTGTCTAACTGCGCGATGGTGATTTTATCTCCGGTATACTCGGTAATACTTATATTGTTATCGGACGCGCTCCCACTTGGCCCATTCCACGGTACGCATCCATAGTTGCCAGTGGGGGCGGGACGTTTCCCGAATTTGTTTCCTGTGAGGTACCAGGATTTCCTACGTTTTGTTTAAATATTCTTTTCCGGCACTCTGAAATCAAATGTCCGGGCTTCTTACAGTATCCGCAGATCCGTAATTCTGTCGGTCTTGAAGGTAGTGGTCGATTTTTGTCCCAGTAGGGGAGCAGAGGGTTGGGTGCTTGATTACCAGGCTGGGAGGTATAACCCTGGTTGCTTCGGCAGGACCGTGCGTCGTGTCCCGTCTTGTTGCAAATCTGGCAGGTCAGTTTGAGGGGTTTTTGTTCTGCGAATCTAATACGGTCCCTCTCGATTTTCTTATCCACAAGAATGGCCTTGTCGAACGCTTCGTTGAGCGTTTCGAAGCTATGTTGCAGCAATCTCGTCCTGATGTGTGGTGGAAGACCATCCACAAACGAATCTAGGGCTAAGCAATCCAGATCCTGAGGGTGATTTCGCGCGAAATCGCGATAATATTTCCTATCCTCTTCTAGGATGACGAATCGGAGATCCTTAACGCGCGAAATATACTCCAACATGTGTTCGTTGGTTCCTTTAATGACATTTGCGAGTTCCCTAGTTTAATAAGGAGTTATATAAGGTCAATAAGCGAGTTTAATAAGGTCATTTACAGAGTCAAAAACCCTATCCTCAACAGCCAAGCATGCATGGTCTTGTATCTTGTTTCATAACAACCTCGCAAGTTGGGGTTCGGCTTGCGGGGGAACCAGAGCCTTAGCCCTATTGCAGGCTCTAGCGAACTGTTCAACGGGTATGTTATGCCCGTTAAAAATTGGGACTGTTTCTATCGCATCTCTTAATGAGATCTGGGGCGATTGGCCCTGGTCTGGAACATTATCGTAATTTAACACCGGTTTCCTGTCAAAGCGGGAGGAGCCCTGGGTTTGAAAATTATTTGTTATTTGCGAGGGTGCAAGAGCCTTTTCAATCACCGCGCGCATAATTCCCATCTGACCGGAGAGATCTTGTAACATGGCGTTGTTCGATCCGTCGGTTGCATTTGAACGCGTGTTTGATTCCGGATTTTATACATATTTAGCGTGCAAGCTCTCAATTTCAGCTTGTTTTTTTCGTAATTTTTCTACCTGTTCCATTAAGTCGGCGTTTGCGATATATATAGATCTAGTGGAAGGGTTCACGCCTTGGTCTATCACGTTGGCGTCGTCGGCTTCACCGTATACAGACATATTTAGTTAGGTTGTCTCTATTTATATTTCTTGATTTTAGAATTGATTTAATATTATCAGCTTCCGGCGGCCGTTATTTGAAATTAGGGTGTTCTATCCCTAGTGCCAAAAACTATTAACCCGTACTGATTCCTGTTTGAACGGAGGAAATGTTCTGTACACTCGGCGCCACTGCTTAATGGACGTATTTTGAGTAAGGAGTTTTTGCAACAAGGGCACTTAGGGAATACATTGTCTAGTGTATAATAATGTTTCTGATATATTTCGTCCACTTCGACTGGATCCAAATCAAAACAGTTTAGGCAAATATCATAGCCTTCCATGGTCGTTGCTACGCCGCCCGAAATACAGGTCAGTTCATTCGTATATGCCGATAGGTTCAGAAATCTGTGACACAGGTTCGACAGATGCCGTCGTTGGAATCTATCACACATACTTAGATGTATACGTGGATAATATTATCTAATTGATTCTAGCTCCTATTTGAAAGAAAATACCACTGTGTGCACGCGGCACAATTAGTTGCGGGACGCGTTTGTAACAAGACTGTATTGCACCGAGGGCAATTAGGAAATGTATATGGCGTTTGATAGTAATGGATTCGATATACTGTCTCCGTATCTGTTGGATCTAGCTGGGAGCAATTTAAACAAATGTCGTCGCCTTCGTTAGTTGTTGCTATGCTTCCAGAAACACAGACCATCCACTGTATCGATGCCGTCAAACTTTGTAATTGGCGGCTTCTGTAAGCTGGTTTCCACGGACTAACGTGTTCTATGCACATGCTAAATATTGGGACCTTGTGTCCCACAGTTAATTATGTCACGTCAGACAGTGGTTATTTAGAACCCTGGATTTTATATCCTCGGATAGGGATTATCAAATAAGTCGTAACTCCTATTTCAGAGAAGGAAGTCTTCTGTGCAGAAGTTGCACCTGCTTATGGGACGCCCTTGAATGATAGTGTTGCTGCAACGAGGGCAATTAGCGGGTGCGGTATACGAATAATAATAATGAGTCCAGTACACTTCTACCGTATCCGTGGGTGCTAGGCCAGAGCAATTTATGTAAATTTCGCTGCCGTCTGTGGTTGTCGCTATGCCCCCAGAAACACAGGTAATCGCCTGCATATATGCCGTTAGGCTCTGTAACCTGCGGCTGCGATATGATGGTTCACACCGACTAGGGTGTCCAATGCACATGTTAAGTATGGGGTCCTAGTGGGTACCGTATCAAAGAATTTATTTTCTATCGACGGTAGACAAAGATCCCGCCGCTGTCACTAAAATTATGTCACGTCCCGGGTAGAGGTCTTAGGGGACAATGACATATGGGGTTTTTGGGATGGTTAAGCTCGAATTCTCTATTTGCTGCGTTGAGGGTTTGTATGAAAGCCAATGAACAAAATTTACAAATTAAGTTTTTTTAAAAAGCTCTCTTTGGTTTAATTTTGTTTGGGTTAGTAGTGTGCAGTCCTGCGTTAGTGTGTGGTATCTAAGTTAACGCTATCATATCAGTAGTAGCTGTAAGTATCTTGAAAAGTTAGTTATCTTTTGAGATATGGCGGCTGAACTGGAAGCAAATCTGAGACGACGACTCGGCCAAGCAAGGAGATGTAATGTCCCTGGTATTATCGCTAATTTTGGTGAGATGGTGATGATAGCCAGTGCAGATAGTAAGCCAATCTTGCCAGTGGCTTGCGAGGATGTTATGGCAGCTGCCCATGTTAATAACTCGAGTGCCTTCATTACTTGGTCAGGTCGTGCGGTAATAGCAGGGGTCTTGGCAGAGATCTGGGGAGCGAATGCGAACATCGAGGCAGGACCACGCATTCTGGCGAGAACTTATGAGGAATTAGTCGCAGTACATACAGTCCGGAATGAGTCAAGTGATGTCCAACGTGACATTGGTAGAACTGAAGTCATAAGGAGACTAACAATGCATGCCCCTGCGATGTCTGACGTTAGAAGTCTCGTCAATGAGATCATTCAGAGATGCAGAGTTTTAAATCTGTTTTAAACTGACCGAACTAGTGTCCCGAAACCACTCATTGTTTATTCTAAAAATACGGTCGATATCATAACTACTTTATTTCTAAAATGGCCTGGTCTATAATTCGAAGAATTAATGGGTGTAGAAAACGCTCGGAAATCACTTCATTAATAACACCTAATGCGAGGTTAGTGACCGACCCACTTGATATAACCAACTGTCTAGCTTCAAAATTTGCAACCAACTCCAGTGATAACAACTACACTCCAGAATTCAGGAAACTAAAGAGTAACAGTATAGAACTATCCCCATAAAACACTTAAAAAAAATAAAAAAATTACGCCAAGTACATGAAATGAAATAAATCACAAAAAATAGAAGATAATAATAATTACAAAATAAAAAAAAATGTGAAATCAAAATGAGCTGCAAGTACATAAAGGTGCTTTCAGTCAAATACTTGGCGTGGCCAGGCAAGGTCCAGGTGTCGATGAATAAGAATTATTTAAAAATGCAAAATAATGAAAGTGTACTCATATTGTCCGAATTTTAAATTGACACATTATTTGAAAGCTCGCGAGAGAGAAGGTATGGGTATTGAAGATCTGAGGATACCTTGCCACGCCACGCCAAGTATTTAACTGAAAGCACCTTTACGTACTTGCAGCTCATTTTGATTTCACATCTTTTTTTATTTGCCTTAAGGTACATACGTCATTTTTAGGATTTTATTTAAAAAAAAGAAGTAAACGTCATAGGATACCCTTAATGTCAATTACCTTCACAGCGCAGATATATTCTCCGCCCCTGCATTATCTGCGGTGTCATCCTCACTAAATGAATTAGCACTGATTTCCGATCTAATTAAATACTCCTCGAAGGGTTGAATAGGTGTTCGGTACTCTGCAACAGAAATTCACGAGCAGTGTGTTCCATTAATACAAAGTCACACGTTAATGCAGATGTTGTGCCCATTATACACACTACTAAGATCGGGTTCAGATATATTGGCCGGTGAGTTTGCTTTCGCGAGGAGCACCCGAGGAGAAATCAGCCACCACCACCTGATGATGTAGATACACGATGGTCACGGAGCGTTCAGGGCATTCTCTGGCAATGGTCACGGAGCGTTCAGGACATTCTCTGGCAATGGTCACGGAGCGTTCAGGACATTCTCTGGCAATGGTCACGGAACTGTTCGCAGATTTTACAGCAATGTTGTTTCGGCAAAATTTGTGTGACATTACAGAAAGGATAGAAAATGTAAGGGAAATTGATTAAATTACAATAAATATTGGCAATATTCGTATATTTTTTTGTACAAGTCGACAACAGCAACAGCAACAATACCAGAGAATGTCCGGAACGTTCCGTGACCATTGCCAGAGAATGTCCTGAACGCTCCATGACCATTGCCAGAGAATGTCCAGAACGTTCCATGAAGCTTGCAGGAAGGTTCCATGTGCAATGTTTCACCGCAACATTGCTGGAATATTCCAGGAAGGTTTCTATGTCCACACCGGGGGAACATTCCACGGCAACCCCCATGGAACCTTCCTGCAAGCTTCGGGCAACGAAATGTGTTGTATGGGTTGTCTTTCAACTTTGAACTGTTCAAAATATTTTTTTGCTCTACGAGAGGTGTTTTTCTGTAATTTTAATATGACCTTTTCATTACAAAAGAAAAATATGCAAATATAAATTTCTGTTCACCCGTTCTGAGAAATAAAAGCAAGGTTAGGTTTAATAGGAACAAGCGTTAAATTCCTGTCCCTATTACCGAATTGACTTTAACAATACGAAAACGTTTCAAAAGTGTTCATTGTACTACTTTTTCATAAAATTTGAACCTTTTATGATATAATAAACACTTTACATAAGTGCAAATCATGAGAATTTATAATTTATCTACTTCTGTAAAGTACGTGTTCCTTATCGTTTCCGGTAAGGATTTAAGTAAATCCATCGAAATCTTCATACGCATTTTTGAAAATTTTACATTAATAGATTAACGTAATTGAAAATTTTTTTTTCCTTATTTATATATACGAGTTTTTTTGTACGACTTCGTTAAGTATAAAGACACGGTAATAGGGACAGATCAACGGTATAGTGCCTCTCCGAGCTATAGTGACTTAGGTGTGAAGTCCCTCGGCGGGGTCTTAACCGACAGCCTGCTGGGTACTGGCCGCTAAACGTGCCCCTCTACTACCTCTTGCAGGACTGTATTTAGAGAAGACCAGGACAAAACTGGGGCCCTAACAGAAAATAAAACAGAAATTGAAGATACGGTTTGTCATTATTAAAAGACATCAATTAAGCTTTGCTACTGGCTATTAAAATTTGTCTCATATTAAATCCAAATATATTTTAGTAACGTATATGTACTGCATTAGAACAGTAGTGGAGAATTTATGAATCAATATAATAATTATGTAAGAATTAATTAAAATTTACCATTTAATATTTTCTTATACGATGCGTTAAACTTCTTCTCCTCCTTCTTCTTCTTCGTCTTCTCCTTCGTCTTCTCCTTCTTCTTCTCCTTCAGTCTCATCGTCAGTATTTATTATAAAATTTGTAAAATTGTACAACAAATTTCGTTGAACATATTCGTCTTCAATTCTTATAACTTTATTAATGGCTCTTTTCCAATGCACTGTTTCAATATTGTTCACTTTTTGCTGGATCAGTTCTATAACTCTGTTGTCGAAATTTGGAAATTTATTGTGCCTCCTAACATTTTTTTTTAGTTTTCCCCATATTATTTCAATCGGGTTGAATATGCAAAAGTATGGCGGCAACCTCAAAACGGTGTGTCCATATGCCTTTGCAATTTCATCTATTACATATGTTTTATTAAATGTTTTTGTTTTCAAAACTTCTAGTAATTCCTTTTTTGTGTACGTTTCTTCGTAGTATAAGTCATATGTATGGAGAAAGTTTTGTATTTCCAACCTTGTGCTGCTACTGTTAGGGATTTTTTCATGTATTCGGGAATGATATGGTGCATTGTCTATTACAATTGCACTCCCCGGTTTTAAATTAGGAATTAGTTGTTCCTCAAACCACTTTTCAAAAACCGCGGAGTCCATGTTTTTATGGTAATCTATGTTACAATTTTCAATGTTTTTGCCACACAGTTTCAAGGCACCATGCACCCACCCATCCTCACTTCCACAGTGCAAAATTACCAATCGCTGCCCTTTATTTGGTGGCATACGGACAACACATTTTGCACTATTATCCGACCACCATTTTTTTGCCGTGTCGTGGGTATCATACCACGTCTCCTCAAGGTAATAAATTGTTTTACCGCCATTCCGGTATGATTTTATGACATCTAAATAGTACAGCCTCCATCTGACAATTCGTTCACTTTCCATGATTGACACGCGTTTATCAATAATTTGGAATTTGAATCCCATTTTTTTCAGGCACATTCTTAAAATCTTTTCAGATGATATATATCTTAAAGTTAGGTCACATAGCAACATTTGGTGCAGTGTTTCTATTACCGGAATTTCGTTATTTTGGTAACAATTATATACTTCTGTCCGAATTATGTTTTCCATGGAAGCTGTTAATGATATAAATTTTCCAACATCTGAACGTATTTTTCTTGCCTTTATTCCGTTTTTAATTATTTTGTGTAGTTTCGAATACGAATCACCTGTCAGTGCCGCCGTTTTTTTAAAACTTCGGTTTTCTCTAGATTGTCTAGACGCCTTATATTTTAATATACATTTAAACAAATTTTTAGGGCATCTTCTGTCAGGTGTAGCCTCTTCTTCCCTTGATCCTCTTCCTCGATATCGCTGTTGTTTTCGCTATCGCTATCGATGTCGGTATCGCTATTATTTATTGTTCTTAGCTCTTCGTTAACACCTTGAAAATTCCCACTTGAGGATGTTATTTCCCACGGTCAGAACATATTAGGGTAATTCCGGCGGACGCGGCCGGGCTGGAGAATTGGTCGAAACAGTTGATTTCTAGAGAATCAATTGTTCTGAACTTTAACACATTTTTACATATACACACATGTAGACTCTGAATATAGCAACACAGTTCAAAAACTTCACAATCACACACTAAGAAAAATGTTAGTATTCGAGTCGATAAATACACGAATACTGGTGACTGCGTAGTGCGTGTGCTCTGTCCGAGAGTTTTACTTTGACTAAAAATGCCGATTTTTAGACCTGCGAAAACGGCAAGGAAAACACAGATGTGCATTTTATAACTCTTACCTGGGTTAGGTACGCTTACAACCGGAGATGTGTTATAAACTGAGATTCGTGAATACCTATATACTACAAGCTATACCCATTCGAGAGTTCGGTATTCGAACACTCTGACTGCCACGGTGAAACCTAAAAAATGACTTCAAGACATGCAGTGATTTTAATTTAAAATAAGTTATTAATATAAAATAATTAATATTACTACTGTTCTAATGCAGTACATATACGTTACTAAAATATATTTGGATTTAATATGAGACAAATTTTAATAGCCAGTAGCAAAGCTTGATTGATGTCTTTTAATAATGACAAACCGTATCTTCAATTTCTGTTTTATTTTCTGTTAGGGCCCCGGTTTTGTCCTGGTCTTCTCTAAATACAGTCCTGCAAGAGGTAGTAGAAGGGCACGTTTAGCGGCCAGTACCCAGCAGGGTGTCGGTTAAGACCCCGCTGAGGGACTTCACACCTAAGTCACTATAGCTCGGAGAGGCACTATACCTGGGACATCTACCCTATACATTATACCAGGGCTCTCCAAGGTGCCGTACGCGTACTATTAAACGGCCGAAAGAAGATCCTCAAGAGGCGGGCTCGGGCGATATATTCCGTCGCTATGACGATTGGTCGGAATCACCTATTTGGGCACACTTTTAAAGACGCGGCACACGTATTTTGGTTATTGGCTGAAGTAGGCACATACAATGTCGCACCGCGCGTCATAGCGACGGACTGTATCGCCCGAGCCCGCCTCTTGGGGATCTTCTTTTGGCCGTTTAATAGTACTCTCGGTGTTCTCCCACTCTCGTCCGCGTTGTCAGGGATACCGCGCGACGCTAACCGCGAAGACGCTAGCCCGGCTAGCCCGTCATGGCAGCCTTCGTAGCGTCGCGCGGTCTCCTTGACAACGGAAGGCACGTTGCGCCAGAGGAAGATTGGAAGGGGAAGCAGGCGCGTGAGGGGCCCCTACGCTGGAGAGCCCTGCATTATACATATTATATTGCTCAAGAAGGTTTTCGAGACGTTTCTAAGCTAAGATAGTCGCGAGGCAACCGCGAATCTACGAAATCAGCAAAAATGCGAGCACTTCGCCGTGAAAAATTTGACCCTTCCAAGTAAAAATTGTTGCATATACCGATAAAATCGAAGTTAATTTCAACTAAATTTTATAAAATTTGTCACTTCCAAGTAAATTTGTTTGCATAAACCGTTAAAATCGAAGTTAATTTCATCTAAATTGATAAAAATTTGGCCCTTCCAACTATTTTTTTTTGCACAAACCGTTAAAATCGAAGTTAATTCCATCTCAATTTATCAAAATTTGATCCTTCCTGACTCTGCAAATCGGGTGACTCGAGCTCGGACTCTCGACCGGGCAACATGGCTAAAAACCTACTTGTATACCTCAGTCCAATTTAGTTGTTCTTGAATAAAGATTTAATCTTTGAATTTAAACAAACTTGGTGTAGTTCGCCTGGTGGATTCTTATCCTTTAATCCTGTACCAGCCTTCCGAGCCATCGCGCAGGGCACAACACAGGGTATTATTCTACCTATGGTCAATAGTCTAGGGGATAATTATACAGACGAAAATATGACGAAAATCAAGAGCTACGAGGTTGCGGTAAAAGCATCGTTTTCGAGAAAATTGACTTTGAATTGTAGCTAAATACGCATGCACCGAAGTAGATCCCCCGAATCCTACAGACAGCTGACGCGTTCCGATTACCTCCGCATGCCTCTCAGGCGCCAAAAACTGTACTTCGGTGCACGCGTGTTTAGCTGAAATTCAATTTTTTCGAAAACGAAATCTTTACCGCAATTTCGTCACTCCTGATTTTCGTCTTATTTTTGCATGTATAACCACCCCCTAGACTATAGATAGAGTATATAATGGATGTATATAATATACATACTATTCGCTAGTAGGGCAGGTTGTGCATTTGTCTGTACATGGTGTGGTGAGCGGGAACCACGTTGCTCCAGTAGTAACGTTTGAAATTAAAATATTCATTCTTTGCTGTATCAACGACGCATCTTCAGCTTCAGTATTCCGAAATAATAACACATAATGTTATATTTCATGGAGAGCTAGAATAATCGGTACGATAAAAATTGAAGTACGTACATTCAAATCTTATCTTAAATAATCTACCTGATTCTGTATATTAAGAACAAGTGGTGCCTTTCTCACAATATTTATGCATGGACGGCTATCTATGCCCTTCACCTCCTGGGCGAATCTGAAAGTTTAACCAAATTTAAAATGAACCGATAAAGATATTTAATAGCGATGGCACAAAGTACAGTATTGTCTCCCTGAGGGCTCGCTGGTCGGGACCGGCGAAAGACGGAGCAAGACAAAACATTTTGACACTTCCTAGTAAAATTTTTTGCATTATCTGTTAAAATCGAAGTAAATTTTATCTAAATTTATCAAAATTTGACACTTCCAAGTAAAATTTTTTGCATAAACCGTTCATCTAAATTTACCAAAATTTAACACTTCCAACTAAAATTTGTTACATAAACCGTTAAAACCGAAGTCAATTCCATGTAAATTTAACAAAATTTGACACTTATTGTCAAGACAAAATTATTGGCAAGACAAAACATCAACGCGAATTCTGTCTCGTACCGTCCTCGCTCGCTTTCAGTGCCTCTCGCTCGCTCTCGTTCCATCTCCTTCTCGCCTTCGCCGGACAAGAGTGAAACAGAAGTGGGGATAGCGAAAAGTCCGTATCGTGTACACCAAGCCGAGCCCATAAGGAAACAATACTGTATATTGGAAGTAGATTTCATATAGTAGATTATATATACTATCTCCAAAGTTCTCTTTGTTTCTCTCAGCGTGTCTAACAACACCGTGCAAATCAAAGATATTATGGCATTATCCGACAATGGCGTCTTAAGTAGGGAAGTACGAGTACTATCTCGGTAACTAATAAAGTTACTGCATTTCCTGAATTGCCCCATAACTAATTGTAAGGTTTGAAGCGATTGATTAATCACAATTAATTTTTTGTGTTTCGTCTGCTGGTTCAAAACCACCCAAATCGGCGAAACTCAATTCCCCTTTTCGGGCTCGGCCATCCCGATTTGAACTCTCAATTTTCTAAACAGAAAGCGAACAGATTGAGAGATCCTACATCTAAATCAGAGTATTGATATAAATTTACTATTGTAGGACATATATTTGACGGGATAAGGGAAAGTAGCCAACACGACACGGACAGGACGGAAGATGGCGACGGTTTCAGTAGACTCAGTTAATTGTTTATTTTCTTCAATGTCTCCTTGGCAGCGTCTGATCCACGACTGTCTGTTCCTTCATCCCGCTTGCTTTAAAGACAAATATCCGAAGTAAGGCGAGACGTTGCCGAAGGCAAACGGGAGCTTCGAATTTTATAGTCTACACTATCGTGAAAATCGTGTGCCCCGACTACTATTAGCGTTTGTTTGTGTCACCGCTACAGTTCTATGCTTCTTTACAGCGTTGATTAATTTCATGGCGCCGTCAGAAGTAGTAATACTTTTTTAGGTTGTTTTCGTGTTTGACTTCGACCCAGGCACGTTTGGATGTAAGAGGTCGTATATCAGCGTATTATAGCCTTCTACACAGGATAATCTGGAAATCAAAACAACATCGCTATTACATTGATCAGAGCCTCCTTATCTAGTGGGTCATACAGGGTAAAGCTGTTCGAGTACTGGAACAATATTCAAGTAGCTTGAAGTTCGGACCGAGCCTCGGCTCGGTTCCCGAGCCGAGCCGAGTACCCGTAAAAACCGAGTAGCTCGAAAGAACCGAGTCTTCCTTGGCTCGCTTTTCCGAGTACTCGAACGATAGAGAGAGAGAGGAGGGAGGGGGAGGGGGGAGAGCGGGGAGAGAATTTACACCTAACTTCGTTAAAAGTAGTCCGATTTAAATTACTTCCTGACAATTTAATCGGAAGAATGTCAGAAATTCATAGGTATCATTTTTATATCGATAGGATGAAATCAATCAACTTGTCTTTTTGTAAAATTGATGACATCGCCGAGCGACTCTAGGCGGGATTACAATAAGATGGGTGAACGTTGCCTCGCTCGCCCCAAGCCTCGGAGAATCGTGGTCTGAGGCTTGAAGACCTCGAAGAGGCGCGCCTTCGAATAAAGGCCCTCGCGGAAATTATTCGAGCTTCGAATAACCGTTCGAATAAAGTTACAAATAAAAATGGAAAAGTTATTCCAAGCTCAAGATAAAAAAAGGGCTCCATATCAAAACGACACAGTACAAAATGACACATGCAATTTAGGACACATTAGAATAGTGCACAGAAGATAGTGCACAGAAGATAGTGCACATACAATTTAGGACACATGCGATTTATAGTGCACATGCGATTTAGGAACACATGAAATATTTTAATTAATTATAGTTATAATTTGGCGTATACTCACTTTGCCACACGATAAGGCTTCGTACAGTAGTGTGGCATGCAAGATGGCGCGTATGCAATTAAGCCTACAGTATATTTAAAATTCGGCGCGTGTACACATTGACCGACAGCAAAACAGCATACACACATAATTCGAAACACATTTAAATGTTACAAACTGTTTGAGCAAGAACTTGGAGCACCAACGTCCCTGCCTTTAAGGCGCAAGAAAACTAACTCACGCGACGCAGCGTAAATAATAATTTTTAGAAGTTCAAACTGTACATTAATGGCGTCTCAATAAACGAGCACGTTTAATCTAAATTCACTAGAATTTATCTGAGTCCAACAAAATTATCGTAATATACACACTTCCAACCGACTGGCACGGTGCACGTTCTTAGCTATCCTGTTAAGTATATAAAAGCAAACGCAATATTTTTCCTTTAACTTTCCTTGAAAATGGGCGAAACCAAAGATCGAAACGTTGGAATTAAGAATTATTAAAATTGCAAAATAACTTTTATTTATATGTTTAATTGACCGAACTAATGCGATGATATCACCTTGTGTTTTTTTGGATATTCACACACTTATTTAAGGAATGAAGCAACCACGCAAGTACGGGGAGTGGAAACTATATGATTCCAAAACTAGAAACGGATTATCGGAGCACCGATTGCTCTTTGTGTTTCGCGTCGTAGAGAGCCACGACGTTATTCGTTTCGCGATTCACAGGCAAGAGAGCGATCGCGGAGACGGCACGGGCCAAGCTACCGGTTCGGGGGCGCGGACACCTGGCCAATCAGCGCGGTCCACGTATGTGTCGCGAGACAATGCTAATTAAGAGGGAGAAACAATAGCTGATAGAATGGAGAGACACCAGTAACGGTAGCGCGTTCAAAACCCGCGCTTCTTCGCGACAGCGAGCATGCGCGCGTTTGGTCGCATCGCTGCGACCAATCCCAAACACGAACGATGATCACAGTTTAGTAATAAACAATTCGGAAAGTAGCAACATGGAAAAGGACCAAAGGAATTAATGGATAATTAAGGAGGAATATGAATTAAAAACATTTATTTAATAAATTATGACTTACAATGGGCTTGTGAACAGTTTCAACTTTCCGTTATAGATTCGCAAGCATAGTCTAGTGCTGCTCCTGACCCTGGTGGCCATAGGGTGGTCATAGATTGGTTAGTCGCATTTTTATATTATTTGGTATCGCACGCATTACCATGGAATAATCCACCTTAAGGAATAATCATTTATTAACTAATATTCGTCATTTTTGCTTTGAAGTAACAGTTTAATATTAACATTGTTGCTATATGTGTAACTAGCCTAAAGCGATGGCTGAGTGGTCACGAATGTACTCCGCTCACGGTGACGGAAAACGCTTGAAGTTCTGGGACGTGTAAAAAGAAGTTATATGGGCAAAAACAAACAGGCAGTGTGTATTACACTTGAATAAAATAGATTTCTACATCACCCTAGAGGTATTATCGTCGATGCGTTTTTTTTAAAGTGGTGTCCCCAGTAGGCCTATTCCACTAGAATTCAAAGTCCTGGTTGGAAAATTTTTCCTGCAACGATGTTATACCATATTATGGTAACTATACATTTTTGGACATACGCATGAGAAAGTATTGTAAATGGCATACCTCAAATTAAGTTGAAATCGTTTTAACAACCATTTCATAGCGCGCACGGCAAATGGGGCACCTTGTCCGCTTTAATTTCTTTAGACATTCGGCACACACGCATAAATGCCCGCATGAGACAAATACGTGTGTCCCCTGTACACAGAGGGATGTACAACATCACACACACACACCCGCCTGGTCGGTTGCCGTCATCTGCAAAACAAATTGTAAGTATTAAATTTGAATTGAAAGCGAAAAAATTAGGGAAGCTAGTAAATATAAAGCGAAAGGCACGCCTTCGAAGGAATTTGTGTCTATAAGTACAGTATGAAAAGATGAACAAAACAAGTTTTATAAAGTTGTCGGAATCTTGTGAGAGAGATGACGCGATGGGCGCAGGGAGCTCATTTTTACAACGTATTTTCATTTCCACTAATATTTCAGGTAGAAGGTGTAACAAGACATGTATGTTAAACAATTTTGGTGGGAAATACGCCAATTAAATTTTACGACGCACGCGTTTATATTAATGATAAAATGTAATTATTCAATTACTCCTCATGTTCGTAGCCTTTAAAATGCTATAATTATCATTCTTATTCAGGTAGACAAGTGAGATTCTGTGCGTGTTTTATGTATTTCCAACCGCATCAGGAATAAGATGCAATACAATCAACGATAATTGCAATTATCAATTACATACTTTCTATAACGCCGGTCGAGGTGCTGAGCAATGGATCAGTGCTGGTCCAATGATCGGCAGCAACACCTCACATCTTCGGCGACCTCGTCGCAGTGGCTGTGCAGCTCGTCCTTCTTGGCCGCTTACAGGGGAGTGTGTCTGTACAGATGCTTCCTCTGCCGATTCAGGGATTGCATCTGCCGGTTCATGCATAGTATGCATGAAATACATAAAACGACAATGTCAACATATCTACTGCGCGTTGATGAGAAGAAGGCTAACGTGGAGGCACAGGGGTTTTGAAGTACTCGGCTCTCTTCTATCTGATTGATGCATCGGGTAGAAGCATTCCTTTGCTTAGACACTTGCTCATCAACGCACGGTTCATTGAGAATTTTTTTTTGGAGCAGTCAATCCGATCGAATTTTAGTCGTGCAGTTACCGGTAATGTGATATCGTGTATGTGTTTCAAGTAATACGCTGCAGCTGATATATAGTTACTAAAGTTTTCCTTTTCCCAATTTTTTTCCCGTCTAATAAGGACAAACAAATAGTACATCTCGGTGTGAATTCGTGTTTGTTTTTTATAATGCCATTATAACATATCTTATACCAGTACCGTTCTGTACTAACTCAAAAACTGAACCATGTGCAAAGTAGTTCCTTTTAAGAGGTAATATACGAGCTGCGATGTAGCAATAGAAACACATATAGGTATTGAGTAGGGGAAACCGGGGCTAGTTGATACATTTTTCAGTTTTCAATTTTTTCATTTTTGTTTGAATTAATTACTTAATAACAAATATGCCAAAATATACTTTGATCCTTCCTCTTTAATATATAGTAAGCGAAAACTTGAGAAAATACATACAAAATGAACGAAAAAATGTTATTTGGACGATCAATTTGGATGTATCAAAACTACTTACTTTTTCTCTATATAAACGAAAACAGTTAAAAAACGATTATTAACGTCTACACTGCATTCCACATTAGAGCATACCGATTTCGCGCAGGCACGACCCTCAGGAGGCGTTGCTACGCTCGACTCCTATGTTTTTCTCCGTCGCACGGCCCTCTACTTACTCTCTCTGTTAACTTTTCGTCCACTGTTTACGTTGACAACGGTCAGGTCCCGCGTTTGGGATGTAACAGTTATTCCTTGGAAATTACCACGACCAATCGCATGCGGTTCAAATTGTGGGTAGTAGTAGGAGCTGCGCAGATCGGTCGCAAATCGGTAGGGGCGTCGGTATGCTCTTATATGGAATGCAGTGTAGGTACACACACGTCCGCTGGATCGTAGGAAAGAATTGAATAACAATCTTCACATATCTCGCTCAAATGGAGTTACATATATACAGTGTCGAGATAATTCGCTGTATCAACCTGCCCCTATATCACCTAGCCCCGGTCTCCCCTACCCAAAAATTTAAAAAGCAAGAAGGACACAAACACCGATAATAGTATCTGGATACGTTGCACATACACTTATTCTTAAGATAATGTTCATTACCTTTTTTTTCAAATTCTGAGCAAAAGAAATACACATCGTTTGCTCTATTTATCCCAGCTAAATACAGGGTATCTCAGAACTGGTGATACAACCGAGAAGGTGGTAAAAAATAAGTTGAAAACATGGAATAAAATTTTTTGAAATTGCGCTTTGTTTTCAAGAAAATTATCTTGGAACTTTAGTGTCGTGTGCTTGCACTGAAATACGGATTAATATGGCTGAGAGGTATGCGGAGTAAGGGGAATGGGTCGGACTAGTAGTAGATGGAGACAAGGTTCAGACAATGAGAGTTCTTTGTACCCCCGCGTACTCTACTAATACCACGAATCGAGTCGAAATTGAAAATCAATTCTCTCAGAAACGAAGCGTGATTTAGAAAAAAATATATTTGGTATTATCGATTTATCGTTTTATGTAGAATCACTCCCGTTTCGGGTGTACCATCACTTCTGAGACACCGTGCATACACATCACTTATTCGTTTAAGTGCATGTGTAATGCGCGTATCACACTAGCTGCTGCGTCCGTCGCTTGCGGCTGCCGCTGCCGCTGCAGCCGGAAAAATAGAACGTCGGCGATTCTGGCTGCAGCGTCGACTGCTTCACATTGATTGGTCGGACGCCGGCCGGAGCGGCAGCGGCAGCCGCGAGCGACAGACGCAGCAGCTAGTGTGATACACTTGTTGATAATGAATAAATTCGTTTAAAAACTGCGAAGAAAAATTTACGTACGGAAATTTGGAGAATTATCGTCGAAAATAAGCTATAACCTGCGTTAGGCTTAAAAAATAATAGTCGCCAATTATGTAACTGAAACTCACCCTTCCGGAAATTCACCTGCAGCTTGAAAACCTGTGTCATTAGGTCTCTGAACCGATCCTAGTCATCGACAGACGCGCCGAGTGCACAGCTGATCTCAGGTACACGACACCATCCAAAGTTAAGGGTCGCAACGTCAAGTGCGTCTGGGTTAATGCACCGAATATTCACTTCACTGCACGCCTACGAACACAGACCTCTTAATTTATTATTCATGGAACGGGTTGTTCCTACGTTATAAAAATTGGTGGAAATGAATTTTGACTTGGCGTTCGGAGCCATGGGTATTCTCGCACAAATTCTCACGCTGCAGCACTTGCGTCCCCGTTGTTCGGGGAGTACACCCAGAACATCGCGTAATACTCTTGAGCAGAGAACATTTCTGCGACGTGATTGCTTGCTGACTGACAAGATTTTTTCCAAGTGACTTCTTCTACCCCCAAAAAGTTTCTCTCGTTCCATTATGAGTTGATCCCCACCAGGCCAACAGACTTCAGGTAAAAAGAAGCCAGCACATTTTCGAAGCACACGTGCTTCGCAGAAGTGCAACGAACGGACTATCGTGCACTTTTACAAAAATCCGCGTTCCGTCCTTTTATTGCCAATGTACCACCCATTGCTTCGAGGTAAGCAACAGACACCACGTGTTTCGGTTCAAAAGGGTCCGAAGAGAAGAGAAACAGAAAGTCCTCCAGTTGCTATAAAGAAAAAAATTCTGTTTCCTGTTTCCAATACCCAGAGTTCACGTCTGCTACGAGGCGGAACCAACTAAGCCATAAATTACCCAAAATTGTAGGAAACCGTTGTCTACCGTCGATTAGCGAGACAATACGGCTATAAACCGCGACCCTAGCGAAATGCTCTGGCCGATCAGCCTGATTAATTTTTGGAAACTAGCAATTAAAAAGTATTATTCAACATGAATACGGCTCGCGAAGAGACACAGGAAGAAAGAGAGTATGTAGTTCGCTGACTGCGCGTAGTCCCGCCCGCCTCGTCCTACCTTCAAATTAAAGACGGATCCCTTATTTCTCGAGTGTAACGTACCGCTACGAACCGCCATACATTTTTCCTACACTAGTTATCATTTTAGTTCATTTTATTCTTTTGTAACATTAATAGTAAGAACGCGCGAAACACGTGCGAACGACATCCCATGCGGCGGGAAACAGTGAACTAAGTGACGCGCAACGCATGCGCATAGCCGCCGATTCAAACAGTTAACTCAGTGCCGTGAGTGAATAGCGCGCGCGTGCGCAGATCGCACGTTCAACCGGACGCCGAATAAACCGAGCGTAGTACGCGAGTGGCGCGAACCGGACGTTAATTATAATTGGTGCGCGAGATCGCGCAGCTAGTGATTGGCGCGGGCCAAGCACCAAGAAGGAGTATAAGTAGAGGCCCGCCAGCAGCAGAGAGCAGACTTGGTTCTGCCACCGAACCTACATGACCGAGGCCGCTTTCAGTAGCCCCTCAGTCTAGCACAGTCTTAAGGAAGTTTACTTTAAATCAACGTCCAACATACTATTTCCTTACGAGGCCGCTTTCAGTAGCGCCTCTACACCATACGAGGTCGCTTTTAGTAGCCCCTCAACTTCCATTCGAGGCCGCTTTTAGTAGCCCCTCAACCTCATCCTCCCAAGCGTGGGCCAGCTTATAGGCGCCAGAAGCCACTATCCAGCTTCCATCTGGGGACGCCTTTGCCGGCTACCTGGCTACCATCTGAGATCGTTTTCACTAACACTCAGCTACCATCCTAGAAAGCGTGGGCAAGCTGATAGGCAAGAGGAAGCCAGAGCAACTCAGAGAGAAGGAATCCTCTCGAAATCTCAACTCAACATTACTAAATCGATCTAGCGTCAATTCTTGTTTTACTCATATTGCAGACAACGTGTCAAAGACCTTATGTTCATTTACGATTTAGAATCGTACCTTTAGAGTAACTAGCGCGATATTCATTATAAACGACTTAGCGTCAAAATCCAAATTAATACTCCTAAATTACCGACTCAGCGTCGAAACTCAAACCGAGGGTTATTCTTTAATACCGACCGATACGTTATTACGCGATTATGTTATAAAGAATTATATTAATTTACCGACTGAGTGACCACAGGTCAAGAACAATTTATTTGAATAAACTATCTTGTTACCAATTGTTAAAAAGAAGGACTCTAGTTCGTGAAATTCATTTCTTTATCGCACGCCACCCGAAGCAATACCACAATTCCACGGGTAAACCCCTCTGCTTGTGGAATCTCCTGTAACAAACGGCAACGTCTCGTTCGAGAACGTTACACGAGTATAAACACGCGCTCGAATTTCAAAACAAAAGCACATGTCGACGTATTCTGTGCGAGAGACGGCGGGCTTGAAGTCCGATTGGCCCTAATCTAACCAATCTGCCCTGCATCCCTCCCAAACGGCCACTGTCCTGAAGAGGCCCTCTTCACAGCAATCTCTCCTCCCCAAGGCCCACCTTCTCTCGCACGGAATACGTCGACGCATGCTTTTGTTTTCAAATTCGAGCGCGTGTTTAGACACGAGAGATAAGCAGGCCCGATTGATTAGTTTGGGACCAATCGGACTTGAAGCCGACCTTCTCTCGCACGGAATACATCGGCGCGTGCTTTTGTTTTGAAATTCGAGCGCGTGTTTAGACACGAGAGATAAGCAGGCCCGATTGGTTAGTTTGGGACCAATCGAACCTCAAGTCCACCTTCTCTCGCACGGAATACGTCAATGACATCGAAAAGTCCTGCGCCCCGTCTCAGGTAAAGCAACCGCGCGCGATTACAGGTACCTGACCGTACCGCTACCACCCCATTTTTCTTCAGTGAGGTCAAAAAACAGGTCGACAGAAGAATTGCAGCAGAATTTTACTAACCCACTCTTGGCCAATGACACTGTTCTTTATAATAATCAGATTTGTAAGTTCCAGCTTGTCCTTATCTTGATTATTTATTGAAAAATGTCATTGCTCAATGGAAACCACGAGAAGGTGGTGGGCTTTTTCCATCAGGAGAGGCTAAGGATGGGTCAGGAGAATGGCATGGATAAGAGTCAAATGACGGGGTTGGCGGTTGGAAGTAAGAAGGCAGTCGAAAGTACTTACATCGTGTCCCAATTTCAATATAATTCGAGTCTTGGAGAGAAAGCAGTGATCGATTTGCCGTGGAATTATCTTAGTGTATGTTACTCACTTCACTAAAAACAAGCACTCACTCACTGGCATTATTAATGTACACCCTGTTGCACTACACTGCTCAATCTGTCACTCACTCACTCACTCACTCAATCACTCACTGGCATTATTAATGTACACTCTGTTGCACTACACTACTCAAAATAAATATTCAAACAGGTCTCCTCCTGTGTCTACACACTTTTGAAGCCTTCTGATGGAGGAATTCTGGGACACCCTGTATATATATAGATTTCGGTATGTGAACTGAAACTTAGCTCTACTAAATTAGTAACTATATTATCACCGAAAGTGCTATTTGTGAGATACAGTATTGTTAACTAACCCAGAATTTTTTTTTTGGAGAGGGGGAAAATGCATTTATGCATACCCCGACATTTATTGTCGGGGTTATGTGAGACTCCCCGCCTGTAAAATAGGCGGCATACCCACTAAAAACCCCCTCTGGTGGTCTCCACCTGGAGCCTCATGGTGGCGCCCGGAACATCTGTTGTAGTTCGTCGGGCGCCGCTATCATGCAGATGAGGCCCATCCATGCACCCCCAAGACTTTGGGGGGAGCCACCGCATAGGTGGTCTGCCCTATATAAACAAAAGGGCGACCAACCTCCGCCTGCACTCGTGGTACACCGCAGTGTGGCCAGCACAACGTTTCATAAAATAAAAACTTATGCCTCCGGCTAATTTAAAATTAAAATTAAAATTAAAGTTAAGATAGTCGGGTGTAAAGCCTCAAAACCACTAACCGCAAAAACCGCTAAAAAGTCAGTGGGCCCAATAGGGGTCCCACTGCCACGCTCGAGCGAGAAGCCCGCTACATGCGCCATTACCGGGGGGTCAACCCTCTTTCTCTTGCGGGCGAGCCTCCACTACCCCGCGCTGCCGAGCCTCCATCACGGACCGCGCAAACGCGGCCCAGCAATCCCACCTTTCGGTGGAGGAGGTGGCGAGGCGCACGAGGGTGGGAACCTCCACGGGTGCACCGAGGCCAGTGGCCAGCACCTCGCGCTGTGAGAGGGGGGATGCAACTTCGGGCATGGTGTAAGAACATGCTCAGCGTCATCCCGGGCCGCCCCGTAGTCCAGACACACCTCGGAGGGTGCCTTCCCGATTCGGTGTTTCAATCGCTGGAAGGACCCGTGCCCGCTCAGCAATTGCATGGACCAATAGTCCGCAATCACTGAGGGGTCCGAGGTGCCGACGAAGGTGCTGACTGCTGGGACCAGGTGCCTGATCCACCCCGAGGGTGGGGCCCGGTCCCACACCTGTTGCCACTCTTCCATAACTGCGGCCAGCGCGGCGGCTTTATGGAGGTGGGCTCTCTCCTTTAAAATGGCCGGATCGCCACCCAGGGTGGGGTCCTCCCTGTTGTGCGCATTGGCGCAAAAAATTGCGCGCCCCATTTTGGCCTTAATGTACAGCGGCATTCACCCTGCTAAAACGCAAAGCGAGGCGAAGGACACAGTCCTGTATGCCGCTGTACACCGGGTCAGGGCCGCTCGCTGAGCACGACGGAGAATAACTCTGCTAGCCTCAGTGGTCAGCGATACGGCCAAGACTGGCGATCCGTATAAAATTACGGACTCCCACAACGAGTAGTACAGTCTTCGGGCATGGGTGGATGGGCCCCTGGTGTTGGGGAGGAGCGCTCAAAGCGCTCCTGATACCCGATCCGCCCTGGCAGAAACCTCCTCCAAATGGATCCGATAATTGCGGAGGCAGTCAAACACTACCCCCACATATCGGACCCTGGCCGCCGTGATGATGTCGGCATCGAGGATCCTCAGACTAACCGTCTTTTGGAACCTCTGGCCGGTCAGGAAGATGGCCTCCTCCTGGATCTCGCGCAGAATAACATCCCAGCGAAGGGTGTTGAACGCGTTCTGCACGTCGAACGACAGGAGGATGCAGATTTTTCGCTGGGCCCTGCAGGCTTCGGCAAACCGAGCAACTTCGGTTGCCGCCTGAATGGTTCCGATACCGCGGCAAAAGCCATACTGGCTAGGGTGGAATGGATCCCCGCCGAGCTGGTTCTCCAGGATCTCTTTGAACGCGTATTCCCATACCTTGGATAAGGCTGGAAGCACGGAGATCGGCCTGTAGGCCCTCGGACTTAAGGGATCCTTCCCCGGCTTCCGGATTAAAATGACCCGCGCCATTTTCCATCCCGCCGGTACCCTTCCTCTCGCCAGCGTGTCGACCACCATCTCGAGCACCGCCTCCGGACCGGCCCTGGCAACACTGGCCACGACCTCCGATGGGACTCGGTCGAGTCCCAGGGCCTTCCTGGGCTTCACGCGCGACAGGGACCTACCGATAAGGTCACGGCTCACATCGGGGATACGCCTCCACTCCGCAGTCAGGGGCCTCATATAGGACCCCCTGGAGGAGGGGGGGGGGGTCAGCGCCAGAACGCGCCAACCTAACCGACGGTCGTGGGGGCAGAGGAGGAGGGGGAGGCGGAGAGGTGGAGAAGAGGGTGTCAATCCCCCTCCCCACCTGCTCATGCGTCAAGACCATTTTCGGTCTTTTTCCCCCAACCCCGCCATAACGATCTTGTATGGCTTACCCCATGGGTCGTCATCCACACTACCGTAGAGTTCTCCTCCAGAGGTTCTCCTTGGACCGCCAGATCAGGATTTGAACCATCCGTCTGGCCAAGGAGAATGCTCGCCTAAGTTGTTCTAGGCGGGGGGAGGAACGATCAAGGTACCTCCTCTTCCTCTGGAAAGCCCTACGGGCCCTGTGCATTGAACGACGAGCCTCGGCGATCTCGACCGTTCACCAACGGTTGGGCTTGCGCGTACCTCTCGGAAGGGATCTCTGTTTGAGAGTCCCAGCGCAAACCCCCTCCACCAGGCGTTGGAGCCTGTCCGCACGCGGTTCCTCCTCCACCGCGGGGGCCTCAGTGGGTGGGGAATCAGCCGATGGGGGTGGGGGCGGGAGAGTATCCCGCAAGGCCCAATAATCCTCGAGAATCGACTCGCGAGTCACATCCTTTATGGAATAGGGGGACCAACCGCCACCTGGCGGTCTCCTGGGGGTGTCCTGTTTACCCAGGACGTGGAGGACGTATAGATCAGCGCTGGTCAAGGTCGCTTACGCGTAAGCTCGGGGTTCTCCCACTCTCGTCCGCGTTATGAGGGATACCGCGTGACGCTAACCGCGAAGACGCTAGCACGGCTAGCCCGTCATGGCAACCTTCGTAGCATCGCGCGGTCTCCTTGACGACGGAAGGCACGCTGTGCGAGAGACAGATTGGAAGGGGAAGCTGGCGCGTGAAGGGCCCCACCGCTGCCCAGCGCTGGTATAGATGGTCGGAGGCCGTGTAGCACCGAAGTACGGCGGACCTCCGAATCCTCCCCGCCAGCCCCCTATCCATGAACATAACGTCTTCACAGGATGTGCCCTTGTTACGTCGCAACATAATCTTTTCCCGAAGTATTATTGGGATTAACCCCACCCTTGCATCGGCGATCTTACCCCCCTCCCCCCCACGCTGGGGACTTGGCATTCAAGTCCCCAGCGAGGATGACCCCTCTGCCAGGAGCCATAAGCGTCACTAAAATCTCCTCCAGGTCCTCCAAATAACGGAGGAATTCCGGGCCTTTTCTGCTCGGGGCATAGTAACAGCTCACCACGATCGTGTTATCCACGATCGCGGTGGCTATACCTTCGGCAACCACGGGGGGGGGGGGGGGGAGTGCAAGGGAAGGGAATCTTCCTTTAAACCCGATCACCCAAATCGTTGCATCCCCAGTGGCATCCCCTATCCACTCAGGTAACACCCTGAATGGTTCGGAGATGACCACGAGGTCAGCACTCAACTGGCAGGCATTTTGCACCAGTAAATCCTGGGCAAGCCTGCACCTGTTGAGGTTGATTTGCAGGATCTGGAGCATTAACCGGGTTTGGCAGATCTAGACCCCCCCCCCCCCCGCAGCCGAATGTCGCCTGATCGCTGGACAGGCCAAGCGACGCAGTAACATGCACCGCTTTAGGTCCGGCGATACCCACCGCCGATCAGATTAAGCACCTCGCCACGCCCTTGCATCCAGCAATGGCGTGGTCCGAGGCTCCACACTTCCTACACAACTCCTTACCCCGCTGAATCGTGGTGCATGTCGCCGCCAGATGCCCCAGTTGATGACGGGCAAAACACCTTACCATCTTAACCAGGGGTCTGGCGCGCACCACGGTCAGGCCCGTCCTAAAACGTACGGGCTCGGGACCCTTCGGGAGGAGGCTGGTGGGTACCTCCACCACGGTCGTCTGGGTCCGGCTCGGGACTGCCCGGAACGTTCGGACACAGATCCTGGCCTCCTCCACCTTTAGGGCCGCAGCGAGTTCCTTTACTAGGGTCGGGGGTTGACTATCGGGTCCACGTCCGCTCCTGGAGGGGGGTACAGGCCACCTTGCCCGCCGTGACTTTGACCAACGCCGCGGAGCCCTCCGCGGCGTTAGTCTTAGCCTCTAGCTCCAAGAGCACATGGCCGAGGCGTGTGCGTTTGAGGGCCTTAACCGTTGTTAACGCCGCCCGCCCCAAGGTCACAGTGGTCCTGTACATGTCGATATACGTACCCCCCTCCGGCACCCTGATCAAAACAGCCTCCGAACGAGTCCTCAGGGGCCTCCTCTTCCTAGGCTTCGGCTTCTCCTTCTCCCTCTGGATTGGTGCCTTAGGGGCCTGAGAAGCCTGAGAGGCGTGTGACGTCTGCCAAGGAGGCGTCGCACGCGGCATCCCCTTCTTTGAGGGAGGACGAGGTCCCAGCAGCCCTTTCCCGGATCATAGTCCGGGTTGGGGGGGCGGGGACCGCTCCCAGGGGGGTTCCCCACCGAGGTAGAACGGCGGGCCTGCTTGGGTTGGCCCCCAGGATTTTTTTGGGAGTCACGCTTAGCGCGTCCCCTCCCCTTCTTCTTCACTTCCTCGACGGGTTCCTCCGGAGGAGGATTCCCCACCACTCGCCTGGAGCGGTACCGTAGGGGGTCCGCCCCCCCCCCCCCCCTAGGGTCTGCCGGAGCGTGGGCCAGCGGGGCCTCCGAGACGGCGACCTCCGCGAAAAGCCGCTTCTTGGAAGTGGACGCTTTGTCGTCCTCCAACGGGGACGTCCGGGCCCTTTTAGCCATATTGGCGGCCTTGGCGGACTTCTTCTTTCCCATGACCCCCGAGCCTGCAGACTCCTTCGTGTCGAACGAAAGGACCCTCTCGGTGGATTGGCACGCCACCTCCGCCGTCGTCAGCGGGGCCTTGGAGTGCGTCACCTTAAGAGGTTTCATCCCCTTCAGAGGGTCCTTCGCGGATTGCGCCTTCCACAGGGCAATGTCCTGGCACACCATTACCTCTGCCACGGTCTCCGAGGCCACCTCACAACCGCCCGCTATCCCCCTTGCTAGGGTTAGGTTGCCCTTGGGAATTGCAGTGCCCCCGGACAGCGCGGCGGTGAGGGTCTGCCAGGTCTCGGTGAGATCCTGCAGGTCAGTGGCCACCTCCGTTAAAAGCTTTGCAGCCTTTACACCGAGGGGCTCCCCTTCGGCGCGGGTGCCCTTCGCCTTAGGTAGGGGGGGGGGGGGGCGGGGTCAAAAACCCGGACAAGGGCCCATCACTCCTCCCCTCCACTCTTGAGGTGGAGCTACCCCGGATCCTTGGCTTCCTCTGCGCCGGCAACTTTATCAGAGTTACCTGAGGGGGAGGCATAGGGGACTCCACTCCCACCACGGGCTGTTGCTGGCTCGACCCAGCAGCTCCTTCCTCCTGCGGTTTCCTCACCCTCTGGTGAGGCCCACTATCTGGCGGGGTGCGGGCCAACGAACGGCCTTTCACAATCCCTGTCTGCTCTTGGGGAGGGGGAGTCTCTGGGATAACAGTCCCATCTTGACCGGCGGAGCACAGCTCCAGTTGACGGCCAAAGAACTCCCCCAGGTTCCCCGGTTTCCCGCACGGCTAGGACGATGGGGGGGTGGGTTCCTAACGACCCCCCACCCTCTGTCTTCGCCACGTTCAGCTGCCAGGCCTTCTGGCTGGCTATCACGCTCTCGTAGCCCCGAGTCTCCTCCTCTTTTTCTAAATTTACAAGAATCACGGGCTCCTCGGGGCCGCCCGAGTGCTTGTCCTTTCTAATTTCCAAGTCGAAATCCGGTGTGAATGCCAGTTTTGGGGGCAGCTGTCGCTTTGTGCGTGGGGTGCAATGGCGCCGAAGCGACTCCCACGTTGGCACTAACCCGCTGCCTCATCTCAGTGCCATCAGTCTGATTACCAACCCTTAGGCTGCTGCTGATGGGGCAACCTAAGTCTGAACGTCCTTCAGTAGCGGAGTGTTTTCCATCCGAGGCTCCGCTGTAGTCTGACATTAGTTCATTGAGTGTCGTGAGGGCGACGGTGCTACCGCCCAATGGGTTTCTCCCAAAACACGACCCTGATGTTGTGGCCACGGCCTAATTCCGGTACTGGATCGGAGGGACCCTACGGCCAATGGGTCCTACGATGAACCACAATCCCCTGACAACTCCCACCCCACACAGGGTCTCCAAGATTCCACGGGGGGAGAGAGGGAGATCCTCCCATACACTCCACCCCCATATTCCATGCGCTCCTCCTCCTATCGTCCCCCGAGGGCCCCACCCGTCCCCACGCCAGAGCGTGTGGGGGGGGGGGGCATGGGGAGGGAACCACCGGGGACCGGGGACTACACTCCCCTACATTCTCACTCGGATGGAGATGGTACCGCGGGGGGTCCTCGCCGAAACACCAACACAGACACCCAGGGCAGTCAGATGAGTATTTCATAAACCACCCAAACCTTTTTTTTTTATAGAGGGGAAAATGCATTAGGCATACCCCAGCATTAACTGCTGGGGTTTTGTGGGACACCCAGCTACCCTGGTATACTCACTAAAAACCACCTCTTGGAAATTCTCTTTATCCATCTCCCCGTGCCTACTGTGGTACTTACACGATTACTTCACAATAGGTTCCTGTTACGGGGGGAGTCTCACCTCATTGCAGCATCACTGCTCACATTCGAGGTATACTCCGCGCACTATCCATACAGTCGTCAAGGGTCTTGGACCATACCTTTTTCACTCTTCTGTTACTGCCTTACGCACTGGACCCGCCTTGCGTTGTGAAACACATCCTCTCCATCGCTGGAGGTCGTCGAATACTAGGTATGTACGGGGGGAGGATTCACCCCTACTCCTTATCGCGTATAAATTTATGTATACATATATACATTTCATTCATCAGAAGACGTAAGCGGTAAATAAATAAATAAATAAGTAGACTCACTGTGACGTCCCGGCCCCACCATGGGTCGCGCCGGTACGTCTCCGCCGGCGCCGCTAGAGGTCTACTCTTCTCGCAAGTCTTATCGTCTACTCTCGATCGTATATATACAAGTTCCAAGTTTATTTCCTCTTAGTCCCCGTGTGTCTAGGGCACGGGGCCGTCAGCTATAGCCCTACTGATGAGTCTGGCTGACGGTCCCAAGACGAAACGCACATCTCTTCTTTTCCTTTTTCCATCTTTTTAAATTGCCAATCCACCTGCCCCGCACAGTTACTCTAAAAAGCGTGACCGGCCTTAGGGATTACGGTTGCGCTGTGGAGGCGACGGGGCAAGATCCCCTCTTTACGTTGCGAAGTCAATCAAGTCAATCATCAATCTCAAATCTCGATTTCGGACGTAAAACTCACACATCACACCTAAATAAATAAATAAATAAATAAGTAAGTAAGTAAGTGGCCACTTATATCGCCTAATACGTAGTGTTAAACTACAATTATATTCTATATACAATTCCGCGAATACCCCTGACGGGGGGGGGGGGGAGGGATGTGCCAAGGAGGTGTCTACGGGGGACGACTATCCCCGCGATCGACCCTCCTTTTCTTTGCCAGGGGGGAGGGGATTAGCCCCTGCTACTTCTTGGTACCTTTCTCTTCCTTCTAATTCGTCTGCGAACTTCCGCCTTCGCCTGCGCCGTCGCTCTTATTGCAGCAACCCTGGCCTCGCGAGCGGCTCTCGTAATGGCGAGTTCCTTGCTAGCCCGGTCCCCCATGACCTCCCGAGCGAACGCCTGAAAACTGGCCCAGTTGGACTCGGAGTTGGTGACCCGGGGTATAATGTTATCCACTCCAATCGGCCCACCGAGTTCCGCAAACAGAACGCTCCGTTGCTCGTCGTATTCGAGGCATGCAAACATAACGTGCTCCGCATCGTCGATCACGCCTTCGCAGTCTAGGCATGCAGGGTCGGTAGCCTTACGGATTGTACACCTAAATGCACCCATACACCCATGTGAGGTCAGGAGCTGCGAGGTCCAGTAGTCCATCTGGCATCTCTAGCCTGTGTCCCCCGTGAAGGTATCCACCGCACCGATCAGTCTCCTAGTCCAATTACCTGGGTCGGAGGCCTCCCACGCTTCCTGCCACTTCTCCATCGCAGACGCGAGCGCCCTCCTTCTGTGGTCACGGTAGCGCACGGCCACCATAGCCGGGTCATTCATGTATGTCGGGTTAGCCCTATCGTTGGCCCTAGCCACGAATACATCTTTCCACATCGTGGCCTTCATACCAATCAGCATCCTGCCAGTTAGGACACAAAGAGTCATGTAAGCCGCGGTCCTATAGGACATCGTGGTCCTCGTCAGGGCTGTCTTTTAGGCTCTTCTGAGCGTGGCCTCATTGGCAGTTGAACCAACCGCTGGTGCCCATACTGGGGAGGCATATATTACAATACTCTCCCACACCGAGTAGTACAAGCGTCGCACCATACGCGTGGGGCCGCCCACGTTCGGGAGGAGGGATGAAAGAGCCCCCACAACTTTATCGCCACGTACGGTGACCTCCTGTAGGTGTTCCCTGAAATTCCGCGTACAATCAATCTGCACCCCCAGGTATCTAACCGACTCCACTGATCTAGTTACGGCACCAGCCATGGAGAAATCCTGGATCTTAGTACCCTTGAGGCCGGCCAGGACAATGACCTCGGTCTTGTCCTCAGCCATGTCTAGCCCGACACCGACAAACCACCTAGCAACCCTTGCCGTGGTGGCATCTATGTCCCTCTTAATTTTTGTTAGATCCCTACCCGTAAATATAATAGCCAAGTCGTCGGCATATCCGATAGGCCGAATCCCGGCACTAGAACCGATAGTGTTAAACACTCCGTCGAAGACGAGGTTTCACAAAAAAGGGCCTAGGACAGAGCCCTGTGGAACACCCGCAAAGATCCTCGCCTCAATCCTCTCCTGGGCAGTATATGCCACCACTTTCCTATCGGCGAAGTAGTCGACCATCAGCTTACAGATAGGAGCCGACACGCCCCTATCCCCAAGCTCGTTCATAATAACGTCCCACCGGAGGGTGTTGAATGCATTCCTTACATCTACCATTACCGTAATGCATTTCAACTCCTTTGCTGAGGATGTCTCTGCCAGCCTAGCGACCTCACAAGTGGCTTCAGTAGTGCCCATCCGCCTCCTAAAGCCATACTGGGCCTGATGAAAGGGGTCCTGCCCGATCTGCTTTTCAATTAACTCTTTCATAGCATATTCCCAGATCTTGCTAAGCGCTGGTAGGACGCTTATTGGCCTGTAAGCCCTCGAAGTCAAAGGGTCCTCACCAGGCTTGGGAATTAGGACTAACCTGGCAGTCTTCCAGGAGGGTGGGATTCCCCCTCGTACAATCGAGTCCCTGACCATCTCGTGTACGACCCAAGGTTTGGCCCTCGCAATACACGCCGCCACCTCCGATGGGACGGCGTCCATACCGGGGGCCTTCTTTGTCTTAATTTTGGGCATAATTAATCCAATGAGCAGTTCGTCCAATCCCTCCAGGGTGGTGGCGATAGTTCCTCTTATTAGCCATCCGCTGATAGATCCCAGTCTCCTGTCCCGCACTACGGACGCGGGAGGGGGGGACGGTGGAGGGAGGGGATGTAACGAACAGCTTATCAATAATGGGTCGTACCTGAACAGGGGACATCGCGGACGGCAGGGGTCTACCCTTGGCAGCAGTCATCACCACTTTATAGGGTTTCCCCCATGGGTCTGCCTCCGTCAGGGAGCACAAGTCACCCCATACCTTCTCCTTTGCCCTCCAGATTGCATACTGTACTCGCCGTCTGGCCTCCTGATAGGCCTCGAAACGTTGCGCGGCATCGTGAGCCCCCTCTTCTTACCCCTTTGGGCAGCTCTTCTTGCCTTGAACATAGTCCTCCTAGCCGTCGCTATGTCTTCACACCACCAGGCGTTTGGGCGCCTGTTCCCTCGTGAGCGGGACTTCACCGGGAGACACCGTAGGGTGGCCTCCTCCGTCGCACTCTGCACCCTGGATGCCACTGGGGTATCACTGTCCTCGCCTTCCATAAGTTGGACGTCCTTCGGTTCCGTGAGAACGTATGTGTCCCTTCTACTCTCACCGGGACAAGGCCATGCCTGCTTAAGAGGTCAAGGAAGTGCTGACCTCTCCTGTCTCCCTTCCTGCCGCCCCATACCGGTGATCTCGAATTTAAATCACCGCCGATTATAACCCCCATACCCGGGGACCGGGACTCTGTGATTATTCCTTCTACCATCGCCAGGTATGCGGCAAATTCCGGGATCTTATGCCTATGGGAGCAGTACACGCTTAGTACGACCCTGCCTTCCATCTTGACAGCGGCCACCCCATCGGCTGTATACTGTGGGGCAAGGTGCGAAAGCCGCCCGTTGAACCCAGTCACCCATACCGAGGCCAGGCCCGAGGAGTCGTTGAACCAACCCCTAAGTTGTCTAAAGGGCTCTGAAATCAGCACCACATCCACTCCCAAAGTGGAGGCATTATGTTCCAGCCTATTTTGCGCTAACCTACAGTTGTTCAGGTTGCACTGTAGAATTCTTAAGACCTGCCTCATTAAGGTCCACGCACACATATCCGTTCCGTTTCAGTTCCGTCTCCGTACGGTGTCCGTCCGTGTCCGTGCGGTGTCCCTAATTTGACTGATAGGAGGCCTGCTCTGGCCCGGTCAGTCCCAATTCAGCCGTTTCTGCAAGCCTGCTGTACAGTTCTGTCAGTCAGTAGGTGACAAAAATATTCGTACACCCTTCAAAACAGAATAACATCTTTAAAATTGGTCCAAACGACATGATTTTTTTTTAGAAGCTGGAAGGATTAGTTTACTAAGTAGTCTACCAACAGTTAGGTCATTGATAGAAATGAGTGGGGGAGCACGTCTTTGGTTTAGAGCTGTGAAATCGTCCACATGCTGTGTGGATCTTATTTTGTGTACTAAAAAGTATCAGTATCGTGATACTGATTTCGTGTATCCCGCAAACGTTGGCCGCATGATACCTTTCGTATGAAGTCGGCAAACGAAACGTTGTAACGGCTGAGCCCTTTCACACGGCACATGGCGAGGTGGCAGATATTCTAAATCATTTAGATTTTAGAAGTTCATGAAATAATTAATACATGAAAAGTTCCCTTTTAATGTCTAATGCTGTTTATGGGATGAATCCAATGTTTCCTCGCTCGTTTATTACTACATCTTTCGTGTATAATCCAAATAGATAACGCTTCAATCTCATTCATTTCTTCAGAGAAATATTTTGCCCAAAAATGTGTGGGGTACGAGAAGATATTTTTTATTGAACAACAAATGATCGACACGTAGCGCGATACGTGTTTCGCCCCGCGCCCTGTGAAAGAGTCCGCTCGTTTCCACGTTTTATCTGTCGACTTCAAACAAAAAGTATGCGGGGTACACAAAATCAGTATCGCGATACGAGAATCGTCGTGTGAACGGTTCCTATGGAAGCTATAATGATCAATTGAAAATCGGTACGCATCATACACGTATCGCGATGCATGTATCGCCGTGTGAAAAACGCTCGAAAGTTTGCACGCCCTGTTGAAACGCACATCCAGCTCCATTTCCCTAACACCCAGCATGCATGCATCCGATCATATCCTCTATCTTACCACACAAAATTCAAATACAAAACTCTTTTCATTACAATCATTAATAATGATCAGAATTATATCATGTTTGGTTTAATTTTCATTGCAAAACCTCCAGCAATCCATTGGTGGTATTTGTATGGAGATCTAATATTAATTATAGAAATTCCCATTTTCATTACTGAGTGGCCTATTGCTGTCCTTGTCTTTATGACTCTAGGGTCTAGGACCCCTGAAGCGCGTGGTGCGAGAGCTTCGACCCGAGAACCATTCACGGTCATAAAAAGAGGTCGCCCTTTCCGTGATTTCAGGACTCCGTCAGTCCAAATGCCCAAATATCGTTGGCAACCAAATTCTAGTTTCACCGAACGGATAGAGGTTCTACACTGACATCTGCTGACGGTCCTGACACGGACAAGTGTGCGCTGCTCCATTGTAAAGCACGCCTACGTTATTTTTTAACACTGATTCCCACGGTCCGGAACTGACGGGTACGGAGAGACCGACGAATGTCACGGAACTGATAAGTGTGCGCTGCTCCATTCCAAAACAAGCAACCGATACCTTTCACGACCACGCAACTGACACGGAACTGAAACGGAACGGATATGTGTGCGTGGACCTTTATCCTCCCGCCGGGATCCCTCCGTTCGGAGCCATTCGATGACGCCCGAGCTCCCCTTAGGCTTCTCCGGCTTACTCAACTTTCCTTTCGGGGATGGGGTCTCGGTGATAACCATACTGGTCCCCATCCGAGCATCCATCCTTTTCTCCTTGAAGGTATCTTTTACCACTACCGTTTCCTCTTCCGACTGACCCCGAATCTATTCCCCAATATCCAAGGTCCGGGTGGGGTCGGGGTTATCGCTCCTCAAACTCCTCACATCTATCCATATCTCATCCATCTCGTCGTCCTTAATGGGTATTCCTGGTCCAGCAGCTGTGGCTTCTTCTGGGGTTCGCCCGGGTGCTTTCACACCCACCCCAGTGGCACCGGTCCGCGGCTTCAACACGGTGCCCTCGGTCTTATTGGGTCGTACTCTCTCCTCGCTGCCGACGGGGCGAGAAAGAGAGGCTGGCCTAATGCCAACAACCACCTTGTTTTTACCATCCGAGGCAAGGCTTGGTTGTAACATCATTCCATAAAGCCTTAGGGGCGACGGCCCCACCGCCCAGCGGATTTCTCCTTACACTCGGCCCAGGTGGATGGCCGATGGTGCACTGCCCGACCACACCGAGGAGGACCACTACGCGCCAGTGGTCCTAATTTGCTACTCATAAAATTACTACTCCGTGGAGCCCCCCCCCTCCCCCGAAGAGCGGGGGGGGGGGGGAACCACCGTTCCCTTTCGAAGCCAACACCTATTTGCAGATCTTCTTAACAAGCAGGCAGGTATCACATCAGGACTCGTCGACCCGTACAATGGATCATCCGCCAAGGAATCCGCAGGGGGACGACCAGACACGCGGTGCGCCCGCCCGTGAACAGCTCAGCCTCGCTGAGTTGGAGCTTCGACAGATCACAGTGCTCGAGGAACTTTCCTGAGGGGGATGGCGTCAGGGATCGAGCCCCGCCGGGCTCTGCTCCTCTGCCATTACTTTCCCCAGCGATTCATACACGGTGGCCAAGGCGATCCCCGCCTGCTGGATCGGGCCCTCTATCGTTGGTGGGCTTCCGGGAGGATGGTAACCCCCTCAGGTAAGTACATACTTCTTAGTGTCCAAGGTCTCACAGCCCTACGGCGGAGGCTACATGAGTATTACTTAGTTAGCCACACCTGACCACTATATCGTTATTTCATCCTATAGACGATCGTAATTATGTGCCTCCTCACGCCCGGCATCCGGAGAACTTCCATGTGACCCCCGGCTACGCAGGGGACGATGAGGGACTTCTGAGGCAGCGTATACGCCGACTAGGACGCTACCTGGAGCTCTCTCTTCTATAAGACTTCTACTCCGTTTGGTTTCTCCAGACTTCTTTCCTCTATCCGTTCCCACTTTCCTTCTTCTTTCTTCTCTTCTTCTCCTCTTTCTCCCTTCATTCTTCTCTACTTCTAAGCTCGCTATATAGTAGCTCTATATACTGCTCGGGGCCTTATGTGAATAAAATAATATAATGTAATGTAATGTGGTGAGTGGTTTCACTCCTCTAGGGGGGAGATGTACAGCGGGTTTTATTGTTAATAAACTTGTGATGACCACCCCTAAACCAGTGTTTAATTGGGACCACTCCACTTTCCTCCCCCACACCGACTCCTCACAGGTCCTCCCCTGATACTGAATTCCTTAGTTTCCGAATTCCGCTACTATATGGTCAACCCTTGGTCAGGAAGGCAGCATCCCCCAACGGCCGCCCGACATGGAATAAATTCCATACAGGGCGCCCGGCGAGGAACATAGCCGCCTTCCCAGAGCCCCCTCACCACGCACAAGGTGGTCGACCCTGGAGGGATTAAAGCACCCAAACCTAACCCCAAACAAACCCCAAACTTTTTTTTTCTTCTTTACGGGGGGGAAATGCTTTATACATACCCAGGCGGGTTGCCTGGGTTATGTGGGACTCGCCGTCTCTGAAAGGGCGGGATACCCACTAAAAAACTCCCCCTATACTGCCACCTTTATGATCCTTAAGCTCGGGAGGCACCTAACTTATTGCTTCTTCCCTAACTTCCATAGATTGGTGGATATTCTCCTTCCACTTTCCTTCGTTGTCTTTTTGCCGGGAGACCCGGTCGAACGCGCCCCACCTGGGCAGGTCGTCAACCCAGGGGGGACACACCTCCTTCAGGTATTGCGTATTTCAGCCCACATTTCTATGTCATGTTTTGTACTTTTTATCATAACCATGTTACGACGTGGCCCGGATAAGGCTACCCAGCCTTGATCGGGCCAGGTAACCGGCAGTAACCTCCCTTTATTACTCCATCATCTCCTTCTTACTTTCCGATCCCCATCTGACCCTCGCCGGGGCCATGAGCATGGGTCATTCCAGACGCACTCAATGGAGGGGTTATCAGATACGTATCTTTTACACATTTATGTCCGGGCTAATTTCCCCTTATTCCGTATCCAGCGGCACCGTTGGGCGCGGGGGAGGGCTCTCCTCTTTTTATTGGGATGTCCATTTTTCAGGTGGGGGTTCCCGATTTTCCTTTTACCCCTTACTCTTGCTGTCTCCAATTTCTTCTTGGCAATTTCCGCCAACCGCGCAGCGTTTCTTTCCTCGCGTACTTTCTTGTCTCTTAGCGCCTCCTTTTGGGCTCTGTCCTCCATTACTGCACGCGCGAAGGCTTTTAACGCCGCCCACTTTTCCTCCGAGCTCGTAGCCAGGTCTACGATTGTTTGGGATTCAACCGGAGCCTCGGCTAGCGTGCAATGCTCCTCCTCATAGGTCAGACACCCGCCCATGTTTCTTCCTCCACCAAGTCCATCGGTGTGTGGACATCTACTCTGCGATCATTAAAATAGTCCGTCATAACCCTCGTGATAGCCGTGGACACCCCCCTTCTACCTAATTCCGCCAGGATAAGCTTCCAATTCAGCGAATTGAATGCCTTCTCCACATCCAACGTCGCCATTACGCATATTCTATCTTTTTCGGTGCACTCCGCCGCAAAACCAGTTACTTGTCTTATGGCCTCCACTGTCCCCACGCCCTTTCTGAAACCAAACTGTAAGGGGTGGAAGGGGTCACCTCCTAACTGCTTATCAATATTGGTTTTCATTGTATACTCCAAAGCCTTGCTAAGGGCCGGAAGTATACTGATCGGCCTATATGACCCAGGGAGATCGGGATCTTTACCCGGCTTTGGTAGGAGTACCACTCTCGTCTTCTTCCATGTTTGCGGGATGGCCCCTCTAATAAGGGTTTCCTTCACCATATCCGCAAATAGGCCCTGGTATTTTTTAACCATACAGGCAGCGATTTCGGTGGGGACCGAGTCGAAGCCCGGGGCCTTAGCTACCTTTATCTTTGACAGTGCCTCCTTTACCAATTCGGTATTCACGATTTCCGATGTGTCCTCTATCGATCCTCTTGTGAGCCATCCCTGGGTGACCATCGGAGACCCTACTACTCTCCTTGTGACAAAGAGATGTCTGATAATTCCGCGCACTTGCTCGGGGGTCATGACCGTCCTGGGGGTTCATCCTTTGAGAGTTGACAGAATAGCCTTATACGGCTTACCCCAGGGGTCATCATCGACCCTCGCGCACATCTCCGCAAAATGGGCCTCCTTCGATCTCCAGATCATTATCTGGACTTTCCTTTTAGCTTGGAAGTATGCGGACCTCGCGTCCTCCGTATCGGAAGCGTCCTTTCCCCGTTTACGCTGGAACCACCTTCTTGCTCTTAGAGCATCTCTCCTGGCCTAGGCAATTTCGGGTGACCACCAATAATTTGGCTTGTGTGCCCCCCGTGGGAAGGTCTTCACAGGTAAGGTTCTCGCTGTTACTTCTTCCAACAAGTTTTGCAGGTATGTCGCCAATGGTTCCCCATGTTCTGGTGGGATATTCACCTGTCCCGGCTCCAGTTCGTTTTCGGGGTCTGCATCGCGGGAATGGAGCTGTCGGAATTTTTTTAGTACTTCCCCATAGTCCAGATCCTTAATTGAGTACTGCACCCATTCAAGGGGGGCTATCTCTAGCCTTCTCGGTCTGCCAAACGTGTGGGAGACGTACCAATGGTCGGAGGAAGTGTGGTGTTTCAAAACCTCACTTTTCCTGATGATACAGGCAGTTGTCCGGTCCATGGCCATCACGTCCACCACCGAAAGGTCGCAGGTTCCTTTAGCCTAGTCGGCACCAGGCCGTTTCTGGCTAAGAACTCCATAACCACGTCCCCCTTCACGTCCGATCTGGATCCTCCCCAGGCCTGAGATTTAGCGTTCAGGTCTCCGGCAATAATGACTCCTCTCCCAGGCAGTCTAGCCTCATTCAGGAACCCTTCCAGCACGTCCAGGTATGTGCTAAACTCCGGGACCCTCTTTTTTGGGGAACAGTAACAGCTGTCTTCCATAATTGCTCCCACCACGCCCTCCGCGGCCAGAATAGGGGACCTAATCGGGTATTCACCGTTAAGGCCCGTGAACCATAGCAAGGCGTCACCCGTCACATCGTTGTGCCACTTATCCAGTTGCCTGAAAGGCTCAGAAATTATCACCACATCCGCGCTCAGTACTGCAGCGTTATGGGTCAGAATGTCTTGTGCCAATCTGCACCTATTTAGGTTTATGCCGAAAGTTTTTTATTAATACCTCAGAAGCTAACAAATACCCGCAGCTATAAATGTATATTAGAGGTTCTCACCCCATCCCGCCCAACCCCTCAAAATTTCAGTTCATTCCGTTGGTTGGGTCATACCGTTGTACAGCCGATAATTTTTTTTCTTCATTCACGTCTTTATTCTATAAAGTACTTGAGGCTTGAATAACTTTCGGCTACACGACCGCTCAATTGAGCCGCTGCGTCGAGCGGCAAGCCGATAACCGAAGACTCTCGGGGACAGGCGCGCGCGTTACAATGTTAGTAACGTACAACGACGAAAATTTCAATCTTCGTCCTATCTTTTTGAAAATAGTGTCAGAAGACATTTTAACGCTCGTGTACCGCCGGCCCTAAACGTCTGAGGGGTACGCGAGGTAAGGGAAATGCGTTGGCGGACTAGTAGTACCTATCCCCATAATAAACTTCGAAAAAGTAAAAGAATTACGCCAAGTACATGAAAAATAAAATATATCACAAAAAAATAGAAGATAATAATAAAATCACAAAAAAATAGAAGAAAATATACAATCACAAAAAATAGAAGATAATAATAAAATCACAAAAAAATAGAAGAAAATATACAATGTATCGGCGCGAGCACGCGACGATAATAGACAATACTGACAGTTGCAAGCACAACGTGAATCGACGCAAGTACGCGAAACCAGTATGACTACGGCTAGCTGCACGTGCAGCATGTATCGGCGCGAGCACGCGAAGTAGTAGAGAAAGTAGTCGGCGCAAGTACGCGACGTAGCAGTAAGTAAGTAGTTGCAAGTGCAACGTGTATCGGCGCGAGCACACGAAGATAGTAGACAATACTGACAGTTGCAAGCACAACGTGAATCGACGCAAGTACGCGAAACCAGTATGACTACGGCTAGCTGCAAGTGCAGCATGTATCGGCGCGAGCACGCGAAGTAGTAGAGAAAGTAGTTGCAAGCGGTGGATGAACGCCTTTCATCCTCGTCAGCCCTCGCAGGATCCAGCAGTGCTGGGGGAACGTGGACAGCGGGACCTGGATGCCTCCGTGAAGTCCTCGTCGGCGCGTCTCGTTGACCCTGTAGCGTGGCGAAGCGGGATTCATCCTGCAGGATGGCCGGAGGCTCGAAGGACAGCCGCGAGTTCTGCAGCCGCCCGCCGACACACAGGGTGCAGCGACGGGAGCGTCGTCTTCCTCGCCTCTTCCGACTTCTCCTGGTAGCCAGGACAACAGAGAAGGTCGTGTGCACCCTCGCACAGTCCACACGCGGTAGATGGTTCTCGCCCAGTGAAGGGTTCAAGCATCTGAGCAGATTTGGAGCCCGCTCGCTGTATCGCCCGTTAACGTTCGGGATGTTGATGCTGTCGACCATCGTGAAGGTCGAGAGCGAGCGCAGTCACCACGTGGTCACGGTAGAAAATTCCGGAACCGATCACTCGAATGTTCTCGCGATTTTACCGGCTCCGGCTCGAAGGACCAATGTTTGCGCACGAACGTGAAGCTTCGAGCGTTCGCGTATTTAATTTAGTTTTAGTCTTATTTTAGTATAAAAGATAGTCTATAAGAATAGTCGTTACGTTTAAACTAAGGTCACGGGCACTCTGTATTTACAAGACGTTGCACAATGTTACACTTATGCCTAATTAAACTAGAAACAAAGAGCACTTAGTCTATTTTACAATACCGCGCAAGCACGCGAGAGTTAATGTTTGAACTGAGTAGTTCGCACAGTAGATTTCTGTGACGTCAGCACCCCACCTAACAGCTGATCGTCCTGAGCAGAGGAGGACCGCACCGGCGAACAAAGCCGGTCGCACGGTGAAGCGAGAGAGCTGCCCAATCAGCTGAGGTGCGCGCTAACAGATGGCCCGACCGATCTCATCACCGCGATCGTGAATACCGCGATCTGGCCGCATTAGCCGGTTTCAAATTGCGTGCGTCATCGGCAGCCAATCAGCGCAGACTTGGCCTGTGGCCGTTTGGGCCAATCCCAAACAAATAGGAATTCGCAAACCGTTTTTTGCCATCACCCTCTGTTTCCGCAACATTGGTTTTTAAGAAAACAATGCAAATTTTCAACTTTGAACATTTTTCGTGTTCAAACAGTAATAGTTATTCGGTTGATCGTACTGTCAAAGTATTCTATCATCCCCTCCGGAATACAACGATATAAGTTAATACTGCATTATCACCATTTAAATATATTTAAACAACGATCAAAGGGAAAATGCACCCGAAATGCACCAATTTTTACAGATGTCTTTCAATTTATTTTTAAAAAAATAAGGGTGTAGAAGAAAATCTGACTACTGCACACGATGCAGCAGGCATTTTTCCGTCGGAAAACATCATCAAAAGTAGTAAGTCACGTTACATTTTCAATAGCGGAGCGAAATAGTTTGGCAACGCATACAGCGCCGACAGTGGTAATCGCGCGCGTTTCTGTCGCTGAACGGCAATGGATACGCCCGCAGCTGTTGTCTTCTGTATTGAAAATGAAATGTGACTTACCACTTCTGTTGATGTTTTCCGGAGGAAAATTGTCTGCTGCATCGCATGGAGTAGTCAGATTTTTTGCTAGACTCCTAGTTTTTAAAATAAATAAAAAAATATCAGCAAAAATTGGTGCATTTTGGATGTACTCTTCCCTTTAATCTGTTACTTACAATTATATGAAGAAAGAACTTTAGACTAAAGTTGTACTGTTTGACAGAGTAAATATAATGCCAATGAAAAAAGTTTTTTTTGACGGTTAATTTGTTAGATTTCAGGTCATGATGTTATTTTTAAGTGATCTTATACTTTGATTCTATATTATTATAGAGCGTAAAAAAACAATTTCAACGATATATAAAAATGTATATTAACGATATAATACAATGGAGAAAAACGAGTTACAAAAATAAAAAAATTTAAATCGCGATAAGGCACGATTTCCCGTTCTGCGATCGATTTCAAATTTTGCACACATTATTTTTTCTTTCAATGGCACAATCCTGGGGGTGTCTCCCCAAAAATCTAAAAATTATTTTTCGACAAGAGTAACTAAGGTCCACCCTAATGTTATGACGGAACAGAATTAAGAATAAATTCTACGTAGTCGAAACTACGCACACCAGCCATGCTTTAAGACGATTGAATTAGTGGAATTGGTTTAAATTTGAGTTTTCAGATATGAACCAAACGTACAAGAAGCAAACAGAGGATCGAAACTGAATAAAATTGTTCAATAAAATCGTTTAATTAATATAATACTATGTCACAATAATTTTTTTTCTCTGACGTAGATCACACTGCATCATATTCTGCTTCGATTATCTGTAAATATGTAAATTAAAATATCTGTAAATATATATATATATTAAAATCCACATTTTTTAGTTACAACATAACGTAAAACTTATTATATTGAAATAGAGTGGCCCTTTGCTATAGTAAGTGTAGAGACTACAAAATGTGTCCGAAGGAGGTGAGGGCGTATGGCAGAAAGTCTTGTTGCAAGAAATTGAAATGTTAATGGTAATAATTCAGGGAAAATGAACGAAGAGATCCAATATTTTTAACGCACAAATTATTGGTGTTGGAATAAAATTAATTTAGTATAGTTATTGGAGAACTGAAATCTTGTTAATGTTAAACTAATAAAATTAATGAATAGCGTGGCAACTACTGTGGATTTTAAAGTATTAAGAATGTCTTTCACAAAAGATTGAATTGAAAAGTATCGAGGGAGATGTGTCTTCAGTGTACTTTGTTCACTAATGTGACTTGCTCCACATTGTTAAATTTAAACTAAATTTTGTCCATTTACCTTATTTGACAAATTTCCAGAAACTCGTCCGAAAGAAGATGCTTCTCTGTCTATCTAATAATAACCTTCTCCGGACAACCTCTAAGCCTGTGCGTCCCCTTCATTTTTATCCAAGCATCTGCGGCTCTTTCATTTTTATTATCCAAGCCTCTGCGTCCCCTTCATTTCTATCCAAACCTGTGCATCCCCTTTATTTCTATTCAAGCCTGTGCGTCCCCTTCATTTCTATCCAAGCCTGAGCGTCCCCTTCATTTTTATCCAAGCCTCTGCATCTCCTTCATATATATAAGCTTTACATAAAAACTCTAAATTAAAAATAGTTGGCTGGTATAAAAATATCTGACAATTTAAATGCAATTTGTTGCAATATGTTATTTTGTACATGTATGGTACAAATTTTCAGAAACTTATGCGAAAGAAGATGCTTCTCTGGCGAATCGAACCTTCTCCGGACAACTTCCAAGTCTGCGACTCTATATAAAAAGTCTATTAAAAAATTTTGGCGACCTACCTTGTTAATTGAGACAATAATTCAGTATCCTATGTCGTGTAAACACTCGTGACATTTCAAATTTGGACAACTTCGCAGGTTTGACACTTCGCAGGTTATGAGTGATTAACACTTGGCAGATTATAATTCAATAGTATAGGTATATGTATACAATGACGAACGACGAACCCTGCCGTATGATCCCGAGAGTCGACGAACGAAACATGTGTTAGTCTTTCTTTTGGCTGAAGGTGTGCGTGTAACGCGTATACGTATTATGTTGACAAAAGGCGGTGTCGACAAAAAATTGGCTTGAAGGAAAAGAAGAAAACTTACCGTTTTCGATTGATCCATGAGACGATATTATGATATCTCTGACATGCGTGGACCAATTTTATTGAATTTGGTTTTATTTGAAAGCTTATATGCGGTTTACATAAGAAAAATGCCTTTAAATTTAGAAAATATTGCAGGCGTGATGAGATATTAATGAAATAAGTTTCAGGTTAGGTTGGAATAGCCGGGCGACGAATAAAGATACACGGCACCGACAGTCGACATATATATATATATATATATGTATACATATACAGAGTGTCGAAACATGTACTTGGCGTCGAGTCGCTACCGCGTCTCTCGATACATTTTCTAGCACTGATCTCATTACCTATCTGTACGTTTATGGTGCCATTTTTATTGGACCGTTTGTACTTCGCTTTTCCTTTTTAACCACATTCGTCGAGGAGGGTATCTCTTTCGGATACACACTCTACTATGAACAATAAAAATATTGATATTGTAGGACGTGATATAAAATAAAGATTTAACACGTATGCTACGATAATATATATTGCATAAAGTGTTTGTAGTAGGTAGTTATATTATTTGCATTTAATACCATTCATGCCAAAAAATGAATTGATCAACATCTACCGTGAGAAGCATTTACAGCTTTTATCGCGTACGTGTGACTCCTGCTACGCGCTGCATAAAACAATTTTTATTTGCCCTAACCATTGTCATGAGACTTCATTATACGCAGAGAAATTGAGTCGTATATGTTTGAAAAAAATACACGTGGATATTTTCTCTGAGGTGCGAAAATAATGTGGAGGTCGCGGTGATGGAATTTTTACGCGGAGACACTTCCGCTTGAATTTTTCATAACGCTGCACGAGACTAATCATAAATTTTGCAATATAAGTTATGCGCTCCCGCGCACAGACAGACTGTGCATTGTCGTCGGAAGTAATAAAATTTTCATAGTTCACCTATACGGTTCAGTTTTATTGGCGTCGATCTGCGATATTTCGGTGCAATAGAAATATTCAAGTTTCTAAACGTGTTTCTGTGGAAGGCATTAACGATCCTATAAGTTTATTCGTGTCCTCGTCGACGAGAAGATATCAAATCCCAAGGGTTCACTGAAATGCCGCTGTTACTTAAATTATAATTGATGTGCTCAATGATCTTCTCTCGAGTACTGCTTCAGCAGGTTACAAATAGCATTTAACGTTGACACTTATCTGGTTGAAATAATAAAGCCAAGTGGATCTATTACAATGATACATAGGCGAAGGTTGCGTATATCGTACTATTTAAGCTACTTTATATTTTGTATTTGGTGCTAATTTGAACGCAAGTTAATATTGGATATCGTAGCTTGATATTTTAAGCACCTATTTAGGAATTGCATATTTAAGCCTTTGTTCAGAAGAAATTAATTTGTTATTAATCTTTTTGTGACATACTGTAAAAGGTACGATATAGGCAACCGGTCTCCTAAATCGTACCTCTCGATTTCCAATATCGTATCTCTTCCAAAAATATAGATAATACTAAATTAATATTGTAGCGATATATTTTTGCTGATTTTTACCAAAACGTAGTAAATGATACAGAAAGTCTGAGTATGGCTTTGTCGCAGTCCAAATCGTCCGACTCGTCAGACTATCGTTGGCCGAATGGTTTTCGATTCCTCCCCGCCCGGGACGTCGCCCCCGGACCCCTCGTCTCTTAGGGCTCCCACAGACCAACGCGAATATTCGCGGCGGCAGCGGATCCGCCGCGGTTCGAAGTAGGATTTCCAAGACGCGATCCACCGGCATGGCATTATTTTTAGTATTTTATATATGTACATAATCTATATATCAGAAGGTAAGCACGAGTAATAAGGCCCACCTAAGGATCTATAATTTTTTTAAAAAACACATTTTTTTTATAGAAATCTATGGTTATTAAATTATAAACTGTAATATTTCTAACAATATATAAACACAACAAATACGAAAATGAAGAGATTTTTAAAATCATTGTAAATGAGATTTGTTTCGTGTAGAGCAGGTATTAAGGCCCACCTATTTAGTATGTACAATTGTAAACAAAGACATCTTCGTCCTCAGATGTGAGCCCAACGTAATCCTCGTGTATCCAGGTGAGATACATGACACACTGTCGCATATCACTATTGAATGCAGTTCTGCATAATTTGCAAAACCAATAGTCTGCAGAGTTGCCGTTCACGTTTTCTTTGGAGGTGGATGGCATGGGCTCTTGTTCACACACTCTTGTCTTTTTTTCTGGTTGAAGTGACACGTGCTTTGGAGCTCTTCTCAATATCGTTCCTGCTTTGGAAGAGGTCTCTGGTTAGTTCCTGAGTCTTAAAGCTCACTTAACATTTTGGTGGGCCTTATTATCTACTTTGTCACTTCCTCGTTGGCGAGGTTGTATGTTAAGCGTGTTGATTAATTCCTGAGGTTGCATGTAATTCGTTCGGAGTTGGTTTACTTTGCAACAGAGTGCCGACTATGAAGGACCACCCTCGTTAGGGAAATATTCAATTGATTTTTCACAACTTTATTCAATAAACTTAATTAAACGAAATTAACAATGTAAATATAATGCGTGAGTTGTGGTATGGTATACGATATGCTATGGACTCGTGAATGTCGTCTATCTCTACAGAGTGTCAAAGTTCTTCTGCCGTTTTTCTCGACCTTGTACCTCCTCGCAGCAGTTCCACCCTCCTTCGTGGTGACCGGAAAATCGGCCTTGCCCAATCAGCATCGTGCGGCCCGCAATCATCCCTCCATTGCGACCTCAGCGAGCCTGTGTAAAGTGGTGTGCGTGGGCATCAGCTCCCACGCCTCGGAGCACAGTCCGGCGCCGAGGTGGGAAAACCCTTAGGCCCACGACGTCACCAGCAGCCCCTTCAAATGGCGATAAATCGATGCTATGTTTTGGACCCATGGTGTTTACGAGGCTCGGGTTGTGGTGGCCTGGTCTATCTCCCTGTCGACTGACACGAGGTCGCGAGCGCAATCTAACAACTCCTTTGCGAAAGATTTATGTTTTCCGCATCCCGCTAAAATACGGATGGGACCACTTCTCCGACCAAGTGTCGCGAGCGGGTCATCTGTACAACGTAATCCTAAACACGTGCATTTCACAAAATCATCAATTTTCGAGGAATATGTTGCCAATATATGTACTTATACATGTGGGAAATCGGGTTGATAATAAATATTTCCCAACACTTAATCGCCATTATGATTTATTGCGATCCGAAAATGGCGAATCATTGAAGCCCGGTCTATTTTTCCATGTCTGGCAAGAGACTGTCTCGTGTGTCTCATCCCCGCCGGCGGCGCCAGCCGAGGCTCCCCGACGTCACCCGGGTCTCTTCGTTCGCCTGGCGTTGCCAGGCGCGTGCCCGGGCATATTTGAAATGTGGCGAGCCGCCACATACATACCTATAGTTGTACAATAACACTGTCCACACGATTTTTGGTCCGCAATATCCGCTGGGTGATTATTGTATAGTTTTTCACACTGAACACGAATCCGCAAGCAGAATTGCTCTGTCACCCTCAGTTTTTGAGAAAATCAATTTGGAAAAAAATGCAAATTTTTAACTTTGAACATCTTTTGTGTCGAAACGGTAATAGTTATTCGGTTCTTCGTTGCGTCAAATTATACTATGAACCCTCCGAATACAACGATATAAGTTATTATTGCATTATAATCATTTACATATGTTTAAACAACGATCAAATGGAAAATGACACCCGAAATGCACCCATTTTTAAAGCTATCTTTCAATTTATTTCCAAAACCAAGGGTCTAGGAGAAAATCTGAGCATTCCACGCGATCCAATAGACATTTTTTCTTCTGAAATAATCAACAAAAGTGGTAAGTCACGTTTTGTTTTCAATACAGAAGCGAAATAGTTTGGCAAAACACGCGGTGTCGACAGTGGTAGTCAACGGCAGCGCGCGATCCACTGCCGCTCAGCGTAACACAATCGCTTAAGGGGGTAGACACGGGTAATGCAGCGCGCTGTAATACCCACATAATATGCCCGAAACATGGGTTTGGGGGGATACGTTTTTCGTCCTTATATAAGCAAATTTTGGGCTGCGCAGGGTCTCATTCAAAAGAGGAAGGTTCAGTGCAGGGCGCTCTGGTTATGGTTCAACGAAATTGTGTTGATATCTAATAATACGAGTGTTCAAAGTAGAGCAAAAGTTGACAAAATACACCCGCATGAATCCAAGTATTTTTAGGTCACTAAAAGAGTTTTGTGACTCAAACGATAACCAGAGCCCCCCTGCACTGAACCTTCCTCTTTCGAACGAGACCTCACCCAGCTCAAAATCTGTTCATATAAGGACGAAAAACGTATGCCCGTGATTGCATTCCCAAATACGAATTCCGCCATATTGGCGATAATATAGAACAAGTCACGTGACAAATTTAGTTCAGGTAGTGGAGGCGAGATGGCGCCTACTCGAGTGGTCTGCCAACGTGGAATCATAGCAAAACTGAAGCGTAGCTGGATACATGTGCCACAGCAAAAGCGTGATACAGTCAATGTATGTATTTTTGGACGATTGTAGGTTAGATTATATGCATGTTAGGCATACATTGACTAGAAACTGCTGGAAACTGTGTACATTTACTAAATTCACACTTTTACTGTAACACATACATCACCGCTGCCGAATATATGTTATAATTATATGGCCACATTATTTCAAATAAAAAAAGAGATTGGAATTTTTTAATAACACTGGAAGTAGTGATTTACTGATATCATATTTTCAGAATGTGGAAGTTACAGCAATTATTTGCAATTATTGCTTTTATTATTATTCTTCCGACTATTGTATATAACATATAACAAGGAAAAGTCTCCAAATCGGTCAACAGTTGACTCCTTGGTTTTTTTTTGTAATTCTTTACGCGCCTGTGCAGAGATGGGCATTATTTAATTAAAAGAATATACTTCCGAATGGCCCCAGTGGCCGATCGACACGAGGTTTGGGGGGAGGGTGTGTGTACCCTAAATCTAAAATTCTATTTAGCTTCGGGTATTTATTAGTTTCCTTTGTTTATTCGAAGGCCTTTCATCTTTGGTTTCGAATAATTTTTCATCTTTCATTATATATTTATCCTAAGGTGGAATTCATATATATTGGCCGGTCGATTCGTTTTCGCGAACAGCGATCGAGGAGAAATCAGCCATCACCATCTGACGATCGTGGATTTGTCAGTTGGAGTTCCTTAGCCACCGAAGGGTATGGTGGGGTAACGGGAATGCTGCTCGGCCCCGTCTGAACGTAGCCGTGTGGCTGTTATTTATTCTTATTGTCAGCGTAGTACATATGTAGTTGTGTGCGTCACGAAGTTATGCGTAGACAAATACGAGATGAAGCTATCGAGAAAGAATCAATGTTCTGACCAATAATGCTCCTGATTTTTTTCGGAGCTAAGGCCTAAGGCACACCTATTATGATGCGTGTATTTCTACGCTGCAGCTCGGTTTGGCCTATACATGACAGAAGCTTGGCGCTATCCCCACCACTTCTGGCTCACTCGTGTTCTGCGATGACGAGAGAATACGCGTTACGAATAGGAGTGTGCGGATCGTCCCGCGCAGTGATGCCAGAACCGTGGGTTTGTGCCCACGGACCCTACCACCACTCCACGACCAAGCGTACCCCCTCCTAGCGCCTGAACCGCATCACACAAGCATACCCGTCCCTCCATCCGGGTGCCGTACGCGCTGCCTGGCCTGCGCTCTCCGGCGAGAATTCGTCTTCCCGACATCGAAGCTCTTGGGTTGCAAGCAAAAAGTCAAGAGTTCAAATCCCGGTGCGGATATTCTACTTTATTTCTTTATTTATTCCCTAATTTCTCTTCCTATATTCTCAGAAGACTAAAGACTAGAAAACTATTAATTTACAAAACATTTTCGAAGTACAACTTGTAGTGGTACGGTACAAGCCAGAAGGGGATCGCATCTTTAATAACAAATCAAGCATTCAAAATATTTTGTAGATTAATAATTTTCAAGTCTTTAGTCTTCTGAGAATATAGGAAGAGAAATTAGAGAATAAATAAAGAAAAAAAGTAGAATATCCGCACCGGAATTTGAACTCATAACTTTTTGCTTGCGACCCAAGCGCTTCGATGTCGGGAAAACGAATTCTTGCCGCAGAGCGCCGGCCAGGCAGCGCGTACGGCACACGGATGTAGGGACGGGTATGTCTGTGTGGTGCGGTACAGGCAGTAGGAGGGGGTACGCTCGGTCGTGGAGTGGTGGTAGGGTTCGTGGGCGCAAACCCACGGTTCTGGCATCACTGGTCCCGCGGCTCGGATTCTCGGCCTTTGGGACCGGTCGGAAAATTTCGGGCGGGATCGGGCGAGGTCCCGATACTTTCGTATTGCTCGAGATCCCGACGGTTTTGGGATCCCGAGACTAGATTCGGGCTACAAGCAGTGATGCCAGAACCGTGGGTTTGCGCCCACGGACCCTACCACCACTCCACGACCATGCGTACCCCCTCCTAGCGCCTGTACCGCACCATACAAGCATACTCGTCCCTCCATCAGTGTGCAGTACGCGCTGCCTGGCCGGCGCTCTCCGGCGAGAATTCGTTTTCCCGACATCGAAGCGCTTGGGTTGCAAGCAAAAAGTCAAGAGTTCAAATCCCGGTGCGGATATTCTACTTTTTTCTGTATTTATTCTCTAATTTCTCTTCCTATATTCTCAGAAGACTAAAGACTTGAAAACTATTAATTTATAAAATATTTTCGATGCTTGATTTGTTATTAAAGATGCGATCCCCTTCTGGCTTGTACCGCACCACTACAAGTTGTACTTCGAAAATGTTTTGTAAATTAATAGTTTTCTAGTCGTTAGTCTTCTGAGAATATAGTAAGAGAAATTAGAGAATAAATAAAGAAAAAAAGTAGAATATCCGCACCGGGATTTGAACTCTTGACTTTTTGCTTGCAACCCAAGCGCTTCGATGTCGGGAAAACGAATTCTCGCCGGAGAGCGCCGGACAGGCAGCGCGTACGGCACACGGATGGAGGGACGGATATGCTTGGGTGGTGCGTTACAGGCGCTAGAAGGGGGTACGCTTGGTCGTGGAGTGGTGGTAGGGTCCGTGGGCGCAAACCCACGGTTCTGGCATCACTACCTACAAGCATGACCGCCAAGAGCGGGCAATTTGATTTCAGGTCGGCTTGGCAAAACTCGGACGCGATCGGCTCGAAAGCCAGCTATTACGAGGGGACCGAGACGGAAAGAATTATGTATATCATTTATATCGATACCAGAGTGATAAGTTTTTACCTTTCTGTCTCCTGTTGAATCATAATTTGTATCTCATTATTTATTTACATATATATGTATTTTCATTGCTACCAAATAGTCTGTGAATACTGAATACGTCCATATACGTACTTAAATAAATACCATGTTCAGAACTTGGGAAGAAGACTATTTTTATATCGACAATATTTTAAAATCTGAATAAAATATACTTCACACTTAGTACTTTATGTAAACTGAAAATATAGGGTATTACCTTTTTCCGGATAGGTTCAGATTTAAAATAGAAAACGTACGAACTATAAGCATACAAAAAGGAATATTTCCTGGATGTTTCATTATAACAACAATATACAGGAGGCAAATATTTTATTATTTCAAATTAACGTGTAAGAAACATAATTTTTCTATGTTCTCAGGTAATAATTTTAATCTATTACTGGTAACGATATCGTCCGTTCGCGTCCGAGTTTTGCCGAGCCGACTTGAAATCAAATTGTCCGCTCATGGCGGCTATGCTTGTAGCCCGAATCGAGTCTCGGGGTCCCGAAACTGTCGGGATCTCGAGCAATACGAAAGTATCGGGACCCCGCCCGATCCCGCCCGAAAGTTGCCGGCCCGTCCCGAGCCTGAAAAATCGGGTAACCGCACACCCCTAGTTACGAAACTCACCGGCCAATAAATCTGAATGCGATCTTAGAAGTTCGAATAACTGACGAGAACCTTTGTGTACCGAGCCGCGCGAGATCGCCGTGTTCGGCGATGTGTCATCGATTATAAAGAAACAGAATTTGTTTATTTTTCATCTTATCAGTATGAAAGTGCCACTAATGGATTCCTGGCATTCTCCCGATTAAATTGACCGAAAATAATTTAAATCGGACTATTTTTAAGGAAACGGCAACCAATTGCACATTGACAACGGGATATTCTGCAATTTTTCACGTAATTTCCTTAATTTTGGTCCGAATTATATCATTTTTGGGGCCAATTTGATCGATAAAACATGAGGAATCGACTGACGTCACTTTCGCAAAGATCTGATTAGAAATGCAGAACTGCAGATTTGTCACTGCTTAGCGCGCAACATTGTATGGCCCCGCTGGTTTCGAGCGTCGATTTCTTGCCAGCGTGCAGCACAAGAGGGGACTTTTCATGGCGAAGGAAAGTCAGCCTTATATAGAACTCAAATCGAGAAAGACTGACAAACTTTATATTCATGTCAAACAAATACTTTAATTGTAAAATTTAGACGACAAACTATTGTTGATTATCGCCAGTTCTTTCATATGTATCACTTGGTTGGGAATTCCTGATCCCACCTTTTCATGCATTTAGCTATTGAAATGTTGCTTCAAGTCATCGGGAAATTGAATTGCTTTTTCTTGTACATACATATATCTGTTCGCGAGTAGGTGTCACGAATGACGCGACTTTGGTTTCCCAAATAAATTCACATTTATCAGGGCCCTCGTCTGAACCGCTTGACAAGAAGATTGAATGACGTAAATCGAGTGCGAGTGAAATAGCGCACCAGCGAGAGACCCTCGGTCGACGGCGACTTGAGTCATCCAATACGAAAATGTTCATATTTCTCATTACACCTTGATAAGAGTGTTACCACCGATGGTGTAAGGAAGTTATAACGCCCAATACGGAATATTGAAAATCACACTGGGCATCGCTCGCCGTCGTCGAAGGCGCGAGGCCCAGTAGGACACGTAAGATACATATACAATGTATCTTGGATTCTCGACGAATGCCGATGACGTCAGGGGCATCGGCGAGGGTTCGAGGCGCGTAAAAGGAACGAGAGGCATTCGTTTGTACGACTCAGGGTAGTTAACATCGACAATCCAGAATATTCTTTACAATGGATTGGTGAGTTTATGTCCACGAACATGAGTCGAGATGCAAAGCATTTCGGTCTATTTTTTTTTATGAATACATGATTAGGACACACACTACGTTCACTAAAAATGGACCGAATTCCTCCATATCTGACATCATTTTCATCGAGAAACCCCCATTGGTAATAATTTCCTCAACACTTATCAAACACGAACATTTTATCTGGCCCGTTGGTTTTATTGCTCTCGGCTGTCAACGGGTGGTCCACTGGGGCTCGAAGGTCCTCGCTCGCAGCGAGAAAGCAAAACGGTGGGATGGGTAGGTCTTTCCCGATAATCCGGGAAAAAAAATTCTTTTAATTACAATTAGTAATTCAGTTTGTAAGTGCAATTAAATTAGGCGTCATTAAAATCATTCACAGTTCATTAATTTTAACTAATTGACCTATTCATTTATTTTTTAATTCATTAATGTAGTGTTCTGGTGAAGAACATCGTAATACGTAGCTAATATTCTAGGCCCTAGAATCTACGATATTGTCAATGTGCAATTGAAACGCACGCCACTTCACACTATCGTTTCTTAGCATTGATACGACGTGATTTTCTAGCTAGAGTCCTCAAACGCGATGCTCGCCAACAATCATGTGTCTCGCTGAATTTTGTGGGCTTCGACGCTCGAAACCAGCGGGACAATACAATGTTGCACGCTAAGCAGTGACGAATCTGAAGGTCTGCAATTTCTAATCAGATCTTTGCAAAAGTGACGTCATTCGATTCCTTACAATTTTATATATAATGTTTGTTCATAACTGCTTTCTGCATAGGACGTGTAATAAGTGTATTTCATGTTCTGTTTCGGTGCTTTGCTAGTAAAAAAATGTCTACCCTAACAAACTTCATTTTCTGGGGACATCCCCTGATCTATTTTCCCTTTTCACTTATAATTCCTTACTGCTAACGTAGAATATTGTAGCATAAGCACATTTCAAGTAATTAAAATGTACAATGAATTTTCTACGTTTGCAGTACCAACCGACTTCCGTTTAAATTTTTATAAGTACTACGCAACAGCTGAGAATTTCTTTCCTTATTCAGAATAAAATACGGAAATAGCAAACAGCTCCCTCTCGCGTTTACCGGGCAATCGGCGATCTATCGGTATTACCATTTCTGTGCAGAAAAAACCTGCTGTAATACCGACCGGCCAAATCGGTCAGACCACGTGACGTGTCTACCCCCTTAACGCGCCTGACTACCACTGTTGGCACCGCGCGTTTTGCCAAACTATTTCGCTTCTGTATTGAAAACAAAACGTGACTTACCACTTTTGTTGGTGCTTTCTGAAGGAAAAACGTCAGCTGCATTGCGTGGAATGGTCAGATTTTATCCTAGATCCTTAGTTTTGGAAATAAATTGAAAGATATCTTCAAAAATGGGTGCATTTTGGGTATCCTTTTCCCTTTGAACGTTGTTTAAATATATTCAAATCTTCATAAAGCAATAATACCTTATATCGTTGTATTCGGGAGGGTTCATAGACTAATTTGACGCAACAAGCAACCAAATAACTATTATCGTTTCAACACAAAAGATGTTCAAAGTTGAAAATTTGCAGTTTTTTTCAAAATCGAGATTCCCAAAAACTGAGGGTGATGGCGACAAATGGTTTGCGGATTCGTGTTCAGGGTGATATACTCTACAAGACTCACCCAGTGGATATTGCGGAACAGAAAAAATGTTTCATTTTGTTGGACTGTGTAATTGGATAATGAGTACTCCCAATACAAAGCTAAGAAACCGGGGTAATTCTGATAATTGCAGCAATGCTAGTTGCCGGCGAAACATTTGTTGAATTTACAGTCAGCAAATGTTATGTTAATCGCGCGAAAACTCTTCGAATGACATTTCGTATGTAATAAAAGCAATAAATGGCACTACCTATATTGTAGATTGACCTACCAAGGATATATAACAGGTGGGCCTTATTACTATGGTCGGGTTCAGATATATTGGCCGGTGAGTTACGTGAGGGGTATTCTCCCACCACACCGCTTGTCTGCCTCGGTGCTCCTTTTCTCTATGTTCTCACTCTCTCTCGGGCTACGCCTGGTCGTTGCGCGGTGGGTTAGAATAAACAACAGCCACACGGTTTCGTTCAGGCGGAGTCGCGCAGCGTTCCTGTTACCCCACCATACCCTTCGGAGGCCAAGGAACTTCAACTGCCAATCCACGATCGTCAAGTGGTGGTGGCTGATTTCTCCTCGCGCGCTGCTCGCGAAAGCGAACTCACCGGCCAATATATATGAACCCGACCTTAGCACTTACCTTATTATTTTTCAAATCGTATTGGTACGACTGTAGTGCTATAATTTAGGAAACATTACCAATTTATTTATAAATATAGATTTAAACTTTATAATAAATGTAATATGTATATAAAATGAATGTAAAATATTCTACAATAAACTCACCAGGGTATATATTATATACACTTGCATTCATAATTTCTGTGCACTGTACAAAGCATACATTTTAATATTCATTAGATAATGTTGAAACGAAAAATTAGTAATTATAATTGGCATGGGATTCGTGTTCTTTGTGTGGCGATCATGGAGTCCAATGTTTCGATGGACACACATTAAGGTAACCATTTGTCCTCGATTTCAGAGGACAATCCTCGGAACACGATTTTTGTCCCCAATTCTGAATTTAAGGGGGGAACTTCGTATAGATGACTAACATAAAGCCTGATTTTTGAATTTTTTTTTCACAGAACTTATTTGTTCTAACTTGTTGACACTTTCAGGATGAGTTAGTACATATTTGAAAAAGTAAAAAAATTATTCCCTGATAAAAAATAGTCATATGTCGATTCAAAGAAGTTGTTCCCAGCGGCCACGGCGTCAAAAGTATAAATTGGCGTGCAGCGTACAATCCACTGTAGTCGCATCATGCAAAACAACATGAAAATTTTGTTTTTTAAATAAGATTTCACTATGGATAAACCTATTAGAATAATAAAAAGTGCTTTATTAAAATAATGAAAATAAAAGGTAGCGATTCTTACGACTTCACTGTGCAATACGTATTATATAGTGTAATAATATAGTTAAACTTATAGGATTATCTATTTGGACGAAAATTTAATTGTCTACACCTATGCACTAGGAGAAGTCGATTGGTCAAATATTTTTTTAGTTATGCTGCACGCCAATTTATTCGTTTGATTCCGTGGCCGCTGGGGCTTCCATGATTTTTTTTACTTTTTTAAATATGTCCTAAATCAGCCTGAAAATTTCAAAGAGATAGAATAAATAAGTTCATTGAAAAGTTTTCCAAAATTCAGGCTTTATTTTAGTCATCGATACGAAGTTCCGCCTTAACCTTTAGAGGGCCGAGTTGGCCACTACATATAGTGACCACCTAAAAATTTGGATACTTTGCCGGCCATTTTGGTGATATATATATGCATAAATTTTAAGTAAATAAAATTTACAATTTCAATGAAAAAATCCCGGCTCTCTAAAGGTTAAGGTACTTAATCATTTGTCCCCGATTTTCGATAAGAATCCCCAATTCTGTACTTCTTCTTTAAAGTTATAAAATCATCAATATGAAACCGAAGCCACGAGTTTGGTATTAAAATTCTACTAATATGGCAACAGTGTAACCGAGTCCACGAAAAGTAGAGTTGGTTCCTAAAAAAACAAATATCTCGTGTACCTGGTAACTCCAAGAAAAAAATGTTTGTGTCACCTTAACACAGATGCATGCTCAGTGCTCACACGCCTTTGTCTCTAGCGACCCAACCAATCACGCATTACCTCGTGCCAAAATCTGGCTCTCATTAGCTAATGAGAAACAACAACTCAGAGTAAGCCTTATCGGAGCGAACCAACTCTGGACGCTTCTGAAGGCGCGAAGCTGCGACACTCTTCGCCGTATAATTGCGAGGTGCGTGCCTGAGGATTTGTGAAGTGATTTAAGACAGAGTTTGTTGAATTTCGGCGAAAGGACTTATCTTTGCGTAGCCCATATTTTGTACCTACTTAAAATTAGTTTTATCCTTCATCATTTATAGTTGGTAATTATAATTTTCTCATTAATGCAAAAACAGAAGTTTAATTTGATTTAATAAAATGTCTTCGTAGAGTTAATATTCTCGCATTCATCTTCTTAATTTCTTCATGTTTATAATAAATATAATAGTGGCAATAGTAAATTCCAGTAGGCACCATTTTAGTTTAGTTCCATTTTATTCGAATTACCTATTCAAACATTGTATAATTATTAATATTACTCGTATTCCAAAGTATTGTAATATAACGTTTGATCACTGAATAGCTACATTTTATTCTCATTTTTACATTAGACTTAGAAAGAGATATTTACTTTGAATTATTAAATGATTTTAAAGAAGTTCCTAAGGAGTGCACCCGCACGTAGCAACTACTAAGTCGGGTTTATAATAATAAAAGTGTCATAATTTTTATTCACAACAAGACTGTCAGTATTTTCATTATGGTATGGCATTTTACATTTCTTTTATATGTATATTTAATCATGTATTTTCAAGTTGTTTCTCATTTTTCTGGTCTTAGAAGCTTCACTTAATCGTGCAAAATAAATGTAGGTATATTTCGCGAGCGTGTCTGCACATGAAGCTGCAATTTATTGGGAATAAAATTATCGTGACATGACTTTATTGATACAGAATTTACTAAAATTCGATTGAAATCCCCTGAAGCATATTTCCGTAAACAATGTACTACATTGATATACATCATACTCAGAGCATAATACATTACATTCTGAAATATTAAAAAATTTCTATTAATATTAGTTTGTATAAATTGTATAAATCACACAAGCTACATTTATCAAAACACAATATCCCTATGGATAATAGAATATTTATAAATCAGTTTACTAAAATATCACTGTTATACAGAAAGAACGACGTAGTATAATTAAGAAAAAACAATCAAAATTGTGGCTTCGTGTACAATTCGACAGTTTTGTTACATTCATTTGTAATGTACTGACACTTACTTATCGTTTTCCCCTGACTTTTTCTGCAAACATGAATCACACTACCTATACAAATGCTGCATAAATGTAAATACTGCGTCATCCCTGTTACCCATCGTCAACTTAGCTAATGCGTCACCTATCCAAAATCCTGCATTTCTGACCTATCTCGTGATCCCCTCTCTTACATTCCGCAATCTTTTAAAACCCCAACGCATTCCCTTATCCTAGAGCATTACTATTCCAAAACCCACCAGTCTCAGTAACGGAGTCCAGTTCAAAACTGTTGAATCTCCAATATTCATAATTTAGTTGAATAAATATCTATATAAATATTATTCATAAAAACGGTAGTTTAGATAGGGCCCAAATGAAACACACCGTTGTTCTTGCTTTGAGCCACTCTAAAAACCCACAATGTTGCGTTCCAATCGGTGAGTCCAGGTTCGCGGTGTTCCCTTGTTAGTTTGGTTTCGAACGTTGAGTAAACTTTAAACGCGATTTTCTTGAAACCACGTTTTTCGAATCGGTGAGCATGAAATTTCAAGATCGACTGGACCAACTCAGTCCAAGTTTTGCATATATTAACAGCACACATGTGGCTATCGTCCCTACCAGAATTATGATAAAATATTTTGTTTTTAAACTTTCACAGACCTTTCAAGTTGAAAGAATGTGCGAAAATCGAAACTTAATTTTCAATCCGCCGCCATTTGCTTAATTTTAAATATTTTTTATCATTCTGGTAGGGACGATAGCCAAAGGCATACAAATAATGAATGAATTACCCCATGTTTTTTTTCATCATTACTTTAAAGCAGTCAACAGCGATTGATTTTAATTTTTTTCTATGGACAAAATTTGTAATGATAGTTCAAATATCAATAAGCATGTAGCAATAAACTAAATAATAATACATTTTATGGGTTCTTCGTAAAAAAATTCCGAATTAACGCGACGAAAACGCCTCGTCAGACCAGAATACCCCCTTAAACACAGTGTAACATTACTTTACTGTTGTAATGCGGGAGTAGGTTATTCGCGCAACGCGGTTCTATTCCATTAATTTGAAGTAGGGATATTGGAGTGTTGGGCGGCTTTTCAACTCCTCAAATCAACAACCCTCAACAAGTCGAGGTGCAGCAGAAACGATGTATTTACATATGTATTTAATTCTAACCCTTTCACATGTCTATCGTTGCTTTATTAATTCAATGTACAATAAAAAGATTCAATAATACCTATGTACTAAATCTTGAGTAAATTTTCAAAACTTCCTATTTTGCAATTTGTCTTGAGATGCAAGCACACGCGGAAATAAAACACGGGAAATGCGCGCACATCCTAGAGATTTGACAGAGCAATAAGTGGGGGTACTAAGTTCAGCAACATCTTGGTAATATTAATCTGAGATGGGAACTGTATATCTGCTGCAACGTTCCTGTGTTCATTTCCGATTCAATTATTTAACGTTCGGAAGTCATTTTGTACCGCAATGGTTAATGCCGCCCCTATCACTCATTTCTTCCTTTAATTTCCTGTTTACGAGGAAGTTTAAGTGAACGCAAGACGATAAATCGCTTCTTTCAAATCCCTGCACGAGGCGACGATTAAGTACCAATGGAGTTGAGAAGATTTATTGCCTCGAAGAAAGTTCAGTATATATAGACGATATTCATAAAATATCTTGCGGAGCAGAAACTATCCGAGGAAAGTTTTCGGCGCATTTTAAATGTCCGCGTAGAATTTTTCAGGTACCGAATGACAGCTACAATTCACGCAACGAATATTTCGTACGCTGACCTGCTTGACAGCAAGTTTCTATAAACAACGAGTTTCATGAATAATATTTAAAACTCGTTTAATTTTCATTTATCGACCAAAATAAATTATAATTTTTCTAACGACATTGGAGCATAGATTTATCCTAACAATCTTTATATATCTGTTACTGTTAAAGAGGCGTAATAGCGTGTAAAATAAAACATTAGTTCTGAAGGAATAAAATTTAGAATTCGGGTTTTTTCTTCTTAAAATGAGTTTATAGATAATGTGTGAAAGTGATAGTAGATGTAGGGTAAGTGCACTTAATCTTTGCCAAGGGGATGGACAAAAATCATGATTTAATTGTTGCAATGTCAGTTCCATAATCTGGATTTAATCACACTGTTTTAACTGTTGGCAATTGTGGTGTTACATACCAAACGTATTTATTATAAAATTTACTTTTTTTTATTGTTTTTATAAAATGTTGGACTGGGCTGTGCTTTAACAATGTGGAAGCATTCTGGGACCTTCCCCAATCGAGCGCAATCTGAGTCTTTGACTTTCATTCAAAATTTGTTCGTTCTTTTTTTGGAATCGCCCGTAATTACACAAAACCTCAGGTTTTTGTGTCCAAGCCGTCAATCTCTTCTGTATGTATATGAAAGGTTGTATGCTCTCCTGGGACGTTCGAACAATAAACGCGAATATCCTTGAGTACCTACTCGAAGATGACGCAATAATATAAAATTCTCAAGTCCATTCGGTTCTCAGATAACATGAGTAATAAACATACTGATTATGGATTTTATACTTTGTCGATGCGATGTCACTCCATATTACGTACAGTGGACAATAGAATTATTGTATAAGTTATGTATTTTAATTACATCTTATGCCTTCTGTAAAAGAGAGGATATATTTCTTAATATTAACTAAGGAAAATCGTAATATACAGAATAATTGCTTTGGAAAATATGTGGTAACGCGGCGCGGTGGTTTGACCGATCGCAGCGGAACGACATTTTTCATTACGGTGACCCTAAAAACTCGCGCTACGTTCAACCGATTCACTTCCAATTTTGCATGCAAAATTGTAATAAGATTCCACATCATCTTACGACGCCTTTTTTATTCCGATTCCTCGTTTATTATTTATATAGAAAAAAGTGTACATTTCTCTTAGAAAAATCTAACTTTATCTTTGATATCACTATTTCTTTACTTTTCAAAATTGTCAAAAACGGCGCTGTAAGTTGATAGCTATTAAAATATTTTATAAAAAAAGCCGCCTAAAATCGAAAGAGTTTCGGATATGTATCCGTAATTGTAACTACCGAAAAACAATAGTTTTTTAACTGAAACTTTTGTTTAAGTAGTTCAATAATATTATATAAACAGAGTACAAAAACGGAAAATTTCCATCAAGCTGTTGACTTGTAAAAAAATCCACAAACTGTACACATTTTCCTAGCGTTCGAACGGGTATACCCCCTTAAGAAGACTGGAGTGACTAAAAGGTGCAACATGTGCCTGTGTTAATTTTCTCTATCATTTTATAGGGCCCTGCTATAAATCAATCTAGATAGGAAGATGGGAAGACAAAGAATTCGCCGCCGTTTGCAATCAAATGATTCACACGAATCGTCGACAGAAGATTTCGTAGTATTGCCAACAAACGATAATGAGTACTGTTTTAATAAATCTCGCGGGATTAATAGGCCCCCGTGTCACGATGATAATAAAGAAGGCAACGGTTTGTTCAGCAATTTGACAGATCTCGAAATTAAACGTTCGATTCCTGGGAAATTACGCGCATTTCGCTGCCATCCAATAACTTCTTAACGAGGAAGTAAGAGGTTGCTAGTGTTTCTGCTGAAAGAGAACCGTCGAGTGCAGTGCAGTTTTCTCCACGCCGATTAATTCCCGCTAGCTTGGACAGTGGCACTTTATTACTCCTCGCCAGGCAAGGAACAGCGCTGAAGTAACTGCACGGAAAACTCTATAGGATTTCTTCATTCCGTTTTACACGTATACACGTCGAGCGTATCGTTCTTTCGAGAGGAAAATCGTTGTAGCTTTAACAGCTCCTTTTCGTACTAGTGCCTCATCATCTTCTGAATCATGTTCATCAAACGTCTTTGCTTCAGGTAAATCTATGAAAATATATCGAGCACGATTTGTATTTCAGATTCGCTATTTCGTCTCGTTTGTATTTCACAGCGAAGATTATTATTTACGCGGTATTTCTTTGAAAGTGTGTGAAAAATGGGCAGTTTTTATCAATTTTTTTCTCTCAAAATAAACGTTCTAGGAGGACTTAAGGTACTTTGATGCCAGAGGCACAATGAAACATTAATATTATCTTAATATCTATAGGGTATAATCTTATAATCTTGTATCATCTATCACGATAATAGTTTATAGGGTGTCTTGTGGTCATGTTTTGAACTTCAAACTCTTTCTAGATATCAAGAGAATATTAATTCATTGTGCCCCTTGCACCAAAGTGGCCCAACTCCCCTTATATAGTTATGGTTTTGTCCATATGTTTTAATATTTTACTAACACTTTCACGCCGTTACATGATATCGTGACAAATATTTACTATGCTAGAGCTGTTCATGTGCGACTCATTTTTAAAAACTCCTCGTTCACGGTCAACATGATTGCGCCCGTCGTATTCGTCTGAAATACAAAAACCTACTTTTATTCTATTCAGTAAACTTGCCTTTGTTGTATCCTACCTCAGTCATCCATTAATATTAAAAATGAAAAAATTTCATCTCTTAGTGTGAATTTGGCCAGCAAAAAAAATTGCATAATATCCTATATAATAAGACGCTTAAGGTAGATGTTCGTTTGTTAGCAAAATCTGTCCAGATGCTCTTTTCGTATTTCCCGATAACCTACAAGGTTCAGATTCAGTAAGAAGTTTTCTCGGCACCCAAATATCCCGTAAAAAATCCAAAACCTGAAAAATTCGATAATGGGTAGTCCCTGTGACCTAAAATGTGTATCCGCTACTGCATTGTATGTAAGCCCGCACGTGGGTCGAGCTCGAGCTGAAAGACGAAGCGAGACAAAGTATCATGCTTTCTCTCTTTCAAACCCGACGGTAACTTCGTGTTGACTCTTTCGCCCTCTCTCGTTCGCTCACGAGTTCTTTCCCTCTCGACCGAAGGATTCCAAGAAGTAGTGGAGATATAAACCCGCGCTCAACATGCAGTTGAAATGCGCCCTTTACAGTATTGTCCCCCTATTGACTCGGTTTGGTGTACACGATACGGACTTGTCGCTATCCCCACCACTTCTGTCTCACTCTTGCCAGGCGAAGGCGAGAGCGAGATGGAACGAGAGCGAGCGAGCACGGTACGAGACAGACGTTGATGTTTTGTCTCGCTCAGTTTTTCGGGCGCCGTGACACTCCGTCCTTTGCGTGCACGACGGGTGTGCGCGATGGTCGCAAGAGCTTACGGTGAGCACGGGAACCGCTTCGCAAAATCTTGGCGCAGGCCCGGCTCAAGTATTTTTTGCGCCCTTTATTATAATACATTTATTTGAGATTATTTATGACTTTTCTGTGTAAAATTAGGCAACTGCTAGGGCGTAAGGTTGAGAAGAAGTGCAAAATGGTCTTTTCATTGTTGGCATTGTTGAAAAAAAAGTTTTAAATGAAATACTACAAATTGTACTACAACGGTTTTAAACTACGAGTAAAAATTAAGTGTAAGGATACGAAGAAGCACAATTAAATGTATTATAATAAATGGTGGAATTTGACAAGCTCGCATAGGGCGCAAGAAAGTCACGATTCCATCTGAGCGCTCGCACCAGTCGCGCACGCAAAGCGTTCCATCTCGCTCCCCCCTTCGGCCAGAATGAAGCGAGAAACGAACACTCGGAATTAGAGCTCTGTTCACAATACGGGCTCAACGCCGGTCGCGGCCAGCGAGCCAGGGGGGCCAAGCCGTCATTGTTTGGCTGAAGTTCCCGTTTAGTACGCACCCTATTGGTAGGAGGCGCTAGGTACATCACACACACATACCTAGGTGTATCAGTGAGCACGACACACAACCTTTCGACGTTGGTCAAATGGCGTCCTCACTTTCCCTGGATCGTGGATCGTCGCGTCAGTGACGCGTATGCAGCAGATAGAAGGATATGCAAAGAAATTGAATATATTTTCGTTTCCTATGAAAAGAAGAAATATTCAATTTCAATGTTTATCCTTCTATCTGCTGCATACGTGTCGCTGGCGTGACGATCCGTGGATAGGTTATAAAGCGATGCATTACACGTATACACATACACATACGTACCGATTCACACCGATTCACACATTCACAGTTTAGTACGCACCTTATTGGTAGGAGGCGCTACGAACTCTGCTTCAACGTTCGTAAGAGGGAAGCTTGGCCCCCCTGCAGCGAGCCACCAGGAAGACAATACTGTATTTCAGCGCTGGGCAGCGGTGGGGCCCCTCACGCGCCAGCTTCCCCTTCCAATCTGTCTCTCGCACAGCGTGCCTTCCGTCGTCAAGGAGACCGCGCGACGCTACGAAGGCTGCCATGACGGGCTAGCCGTGCTAGCGTCTTCGCGGTTAGCGTCGCGCGGTATCCCTGACAACGCGGACGAGAGTGGGAGAACCCCGAGCTTACGCGTAAGCGATTTTGCCCAGCGCTGCTGTATTTGGACTCTCATGGAGGCAAGCGAAAAAGCGTGTTGTAAGAGCGGGTATGCTCTATAAATTTCTTTGATTCGGGGTCTTTATCACACATTAGTTGTCGTAATCATATAATAATATGGGGAATTATTTTATTACACAAGATTTCGTTTCTGGGGGAGGGGGGTGTTCAAATGCTGCGAGGCAGCGAGTCCGAGCACGTATATGACTTAGACCCCTCGAAATGCCCTTCAGGCTATCACAGCGCTGTCCAAGGTCGCTTACGCGTAAGCTCGGGGTTCTCTCACTCTCATACGCGTTGTCAGGGATACCGCGCGACGCTAAACAGGCGACAGGCCAGTCGCTATATAACCTGGCTAGCCCGTCATGGTAGCGTTCGTAGCGTCGCGCGGTCTCCTTGACAACGGAAGGCACGCTGCGGGATAGAAAGGTTGGAAGGGGAAACAGGCGCGTGAGGGGCCCCTGCGCTGGGCAGCGCTGGGCTCTCAATTTGACAGGCATCCATCTGGTACCCAACAGTTGTAAAATTTGATATTTCGCAGGGAAAATTGTTTCTGGGGAAGTTTCCAAAAAAAAATTGTGCTTACCTCAGGAGTCTTATTATACATATAGAATAGTAATGCCTGACGAAGACAGGCTAAAAACTAGTATATCTATATATCCCGTACATATCCCTAAAGTTTCATAATAGGTATTTTCGGGATTGAGGATCTTTCCTAAGTTAGTGAATATATAGATGTACCATACATTTATAGCAGTAGATAAGTACCTATATGAGAATCTGATTGAATACTCAATTTATAACACATTTATAATGATCTCGATGATAGACAGATTCGTAACAGAGTAACACCATCATGCTCAACAGCTTATTCGAACAAATACATTGCAATAAAGGACTCATATAATAATCAACATTTTAGTTCAACACTGTACCACGAAATATACAAAACATTGGCGGCTGCAAAATATCTGAGCAGTGGTATTCAATTACTACACCTCTATCGCGCAAGGATTTGAGTCGGAATTGTATGCCGATTTAATCGTGTCAACGTTCTGAATAAAACATCAGCAGAATCACGTGCAGCCCGATTGTAGCGGTGTATTATGTAATTTTCATAAATTGAACGGCTTTTGAGTTGTTGCCGCAGATACAAACACAAGTAACGTGATTCCCTGTCCAGCACTTATGGGCGTGGGGGCACTGGGTTTGCGGTCGCTAGACGCGAACTTACATTATCATTAACCCCTTCGTAGCATGCCATGTAAATGTGTTTACCCACCAAAGCCAGTGCCTGGAGGTGCGAGACCCGTGAACAGATCAAACGTATACGCGTGTTAATGGCAATCGCGTCGTGTTTACCGTTGTTCCGATTAATCAGGCTTACTCGCAAATAGTACCGCGGCTTGCTACTGTTCACCTCTTTGAGAAAGAATAGACTTTGACTCGTACCCGAAATTGCCGTGAATAATGCCTCACTAATCGTTTAGTGACGCAAACATTGTTCAATTAGTAGTGACCCACACGCAATAAAATCTTTTGCGTTACATAGATTCTTTGTAACATGTGAGATTTTTTCAACCATTGATAGGTAGTCGCAGAGCCCGCGTGAAAGTACCTACATATGCTACTTGGCGAAACCATTTTTTTACACCCCCCTCCTAATTAATTTTTAACCCTCATCCGTCCCACGTATCATTTTGACACAGTTTTCCCGTAATAAGTTATACTGTTCTATTATTATTGGTGTTTCTTGCAAACAAGCAGTATATCCTGCACATTGTTTTATTTTAAACGAATGTTGTAAAAAATCTAAGATGTAAATGTTAATTCATCAAGTTGAATAAAAAATATCGAAAAATAACTGTTTACCTTGTCATTTCATCGATCGTATGCCTACCATTGTCAAATTGACACCAAGGGACAGATTCAGTTCAATTGTGAAATGAGGAACAGATGAAGGTTAATAAAAGAAACAATCTACTTTATTTTATATAGGTAATTCGTCTTTTTTTATTGAAATAATAACAGAAAACTAAAAAAACAAAACAAAAAATAACGAAATAAAACATGAGTTTTTATTGCGCCCCCCCCCCCCTTCTTCTCGTGAATTGGCACCCCGGGATACCGCCCCTATTTTCCGCCGACTCTGAATAGTCATTACAGTGTCACTGCAATTAAAAAGCGGAAGCTCAAGCTCACCTGAAGAGCAAGCTATCACAACGTAGCTTGGCATAACTCAAATAACTCAATGTGAATATTGATTTCTTGTTGCACAAAATATTTCGTAAGTACTTTTACTATGCAAAATGGTACATTTCTAACTTCATTAATTTTTCAACAACATTGACTCATTTTCAGTTGTTTCTTGCAGCTGTAAATGCATGCTTATGCTGTTTTCTCGATTAGTAGCATTTTTTGTTGTATGTATTCAGTGCCTTCAATAATATTGAAATTTATAGATTTTCTACTATTTTTTTTACAGTGCAATATTTTGCTGCAGATAAATTGTATGTTTTATTTTATTTCAACATGGGTTACAACTTGAAAAGTTGGAATTACATTTTCTCCAACGACACAACTCACCAGAGGGTGCAAAATAAAAAGTTTATTAGGGTTGATTTGATATTCTGTTGAATTTCTTGGTGAATATACTATCTGTGATCGTTAATTTGGATAGATGCAACAGTGAGAGTCAATTTAAACAAATTAAATTATAGTATTTAACTGCAAATTTTAAACTACTTTTCCTGTAAAATTTACAATTTTTGGATTATGCCACTATCAATATCAAGCAACGATACGTAGTTGAACTTGTTTCTTTCTGTCAGCTACAATAATATGGTAGAGGGAATCTGTCACTCCATTTAAAAAATGGCACAAGATCTTGAAATTGGATAAATATGACATAATAATCAATCCTTCGTAACAATATTTGCTTTTCTGAAGGGAGCTTTTTTCTTTTAACAAAGATATTTAAAATACATGCTCTAGCTAGTTGGACACCGTACCACCTTTAATTTATATTAATTCTATTTTCGTGTGATTCCTAAATGATTCAAGTTTCGAGTAGGTGTTCACTTAAGTTTTATAGAAAGTCAATATGTTTAATCTGTTTATGAATACGTTGTTTCGATCTGATAAACTTGCTGCGATTATCAGATGTAAACTAATAAAAAAAAACTAATGCACGTGGCTTCTGGAACCATTTGTGTTTGGGATACAGCTACTTTAAGTTGTACCTAATAATATTACACTTAACTTAAACATATACACGGTGAATTTTTTTCACACAAGTTACTACTACAAGCAATTATATTTTACTTCGTTATATAACAATGATATGTTTTGTATTATCTTCCTTACCTCGTTATGTACCTCGAAATGTAGTTCAAAATTAAAATTAAAATATGTTATTCAGTTACATATTTGAAAGTATAAACCAGAGCAGTCTTATATCAGTATTTACCTGTGAAAATATGGTTATTTTATTTCTTATATTTGAAATAATAGTTCACTTACATACGGTTTTGACACCCATTATTTAAAATATTCCTACTTTTGTCCTTAAGTTCGCAAAGACATATATAAGCTTGAACCACCTCAGTGTCAGAAGCAACTTCCTCTGAAGCGTTCGATTGTTTCTCTAAAACTCTCGTTTGACATTCAGCACCGATACTAGTGCATTGACCGCAATCCGTTCCCTTGGCAGGCACGACGGAGTGGAAGAAAAAAACTGATGGATGTATTGCACTTGCGATGGAAGTCGTTCACAAGTACGCTCGTCCTCACTTTCCATTCAAGAACAAGACCTGACAAAGGGAGTGCACGCAGCACAAGGTTCGGGTCACCTACCTAGTTCAAATTCTGCATATAATTAGTGCACAGCATGTACAATAATATATTAAACGAACAACGTGTAGGTACTGTCCAAAATTTTTTGAGAAAATCGAATTTGAAGTTCTGTCTTTTCCAAACCCTCGATATACACTGGCCCCCGAAAGTATTCACTATAAAACAAAATAACTTTTTTAAAGTTGGGCCAAACGACTTAAGATTTTTGCGAAGCTAGAAGGAATATTTTACTACTTGACGTGTTTCGGCGTTTTGAAAAATAATTGCAATTGGTCGGAATAGCGAAGAAATTGGTGAAGGTCGCTTTTTCAACTTTTCTATCTGAGTCTGTAGTTAAAGTTTAAAAGTCCTGTTGGTACATTTAAGTAAGTTGTATACGTGCTGAAAATTTCATCGAAATCGGTTAACGAAGCCATGAGGTACAAGCAGTTAAAAGCGGTGAAAATCACAGCTTTCGGCCTATAACCAGGTTTGCCACCTCTCCGGTTCCGCCCAGCGACTTCAGTTTTGAAGCAAATCTCCGGGTTCTGGTTTTACTGAAAAAATCTCCGGGTTGTAAAAAAAAAGAGAAAATAAGAAATTGTGGTATTACACAATGGTATCAATTTGATATACAATAAAAGTTATTAATTCAAAAAACGGGTACTTTTAAATTCTGAAGTGTTTGAGCTTAAAAGAATTGCAGATTTGCTTTCCGGATATTAGAGAACAAAACTTTTTTTTGCTTTTTCCATCTTCGGATTTATATTCGAATATCCGGATTAGAATGTGTAGAACTCCGGGATTTATATGGTGATAAGGTGGCAACTGTGCCTATAACTATAATAAACCTAAATATTTTACATATTTCGATGCCTATCACTTGTTTCTGCATCAATGTTTCCTTAATTATAGTCTGAATTATGTCGTTTTGGGGCCATTTTCATCAGAAAAACATAAGGAATCGGTTGACATCACCTTCCCAAAGATCTAATAAGAAATGTAGAATTTCAAATTCGTCACTTCTTAGTGCGCAATATTGTATGGTCCCCTGGTTTGGAACTTCGAAGGCCCCAAAACCCAGCCAGGCGCGTTATTGCCAGTGGCATTGCCTTTGAGGACTCTAGCGAGAGAATCACCCTGTAGTGCGCCTCATGCATTTACATATTGTTACACATAATAGGGACTGATTATACACACGAATTTTGCCAAATGGGTGATCGAAACTTCGTAAAGTTTCCTTGCCAGAGCATTGCAGGAGATTTTCTGGAACGCCTATTCGCGAAACCGAAAAGATTACAGGCTATGATGGCTATCTTCCGGCTCGTAAACGTTGGCTAGACTAACGTTATCTCTGCATACGTAATGCGGTGTTCCGCGCGACAACCTCGCGCCATATCGAAAATCGACGGCTTGCGTTTGGATGCCAGCGATTCTCTCGGGTAGTTCGGTTTAACGTTTCGAAAACCGCGTCGTATCTTTGAAATTATTTGATCCACCCCGTGCAAATGGTAACGCTCCGTCAATAAGAGGATAACATTCCTTGGGAAGCTCTTGGCTACTTAGGCCACAGGCGAGGGTTCAAGTCAGAATTCATTGTTATCATAAAGATTAATTTTACGAAAACACGTTAATCGGGGCATAATTTGAAAATATTAGGAGTTACCAGTTTTAACGCCATAAAGTATCGCAATAATTAATTAATGACACTTAAAATGGTTGACGCTTAAACCAGCTTTCGAATTTATATTTCTAAATTGAGTATATTTATCTAACATGGACAGATATTTTTGACAAAATTTTGTAAAAATATTAATTTGTTAACCATGTGCAAGGTTTAATATACGTTCTAACCGTTTATTACCCGATATTGGTTGACATAAATTTGGGTACGGTTCCGTTCAGATTAACAAGACATTTTCAAAATTATTCAACTCATTTAAATACCTAAACTATATTTACATGTAAATTTTATTCAAAATAGTCTGTTGTATAACAGAGGTGACTGTTTCAGTGGAAACGATTGAATAATTAAATAAAATGTTAAAACAGTTAATAATCGATATATGATACGTTCAAAAGGTGAAGGAAATTAAGATTTGAAAATAATCGCTATAAAATAAAGCAACTAACCCGAATTTCCCAAGGAATGGAACATACTCTCCTTCCTTAACCACATCAGATCCTCCGGTCGACCGTACCCATGTCTATTTCCGCGATCCTTTTCTACCCTCAGTTCCGTTTCCGTAACCATTTCTCACCTTCACCTCCAACACGAAATTCCAATCACCTCGTCATGTACTATGCACCCCCAGGTCTTTCTTATTTAGTAAAGGTTAATTCGAAAATAAGATATGTTATCCTGATTTATAGGGATGAATCTTGAGGTTTATTTTTGCACGAAATTAATGGATGTCTACCAATCATTAATAATATAGTGGAGTATGTATTGTGGCGCAACATAAGCCAGAGAGGTCCCTTACTCCCCAAACTTTCTCCGACTCACTATGAACACTGGAATTTCTGCACAGTCGTACACCATGTGCACTGATCCTTGATTTCTAGTCAGTCAAGCAATCAGATTTGCAAGCTGCTGTCCCAAAAATAGTCTCAGAGTAATACATCAAAATCAGTCACGTTACAAGCCATCATGTAACAGAGAAAGTATATAGGATTTTCCAAAATTCAGGGAGTTCTTGGAGCATCTAATATCCTGATGCCAAAAGGTATCCAAAAGTCATTTATCGTTTTTGGATCCCAGGCTTCGTTTTCAAGATAATAACAGTTGAATATTAGCGGTCCAAGTTCCGGGGCGTGCAGTTTAAAGCCGGAACAGCTGAGCGCGGAATCCATTTTCACGATTTGAACCAGCGCGGTCGGCTCTACTATATGCGTGGATCTGTATCTACGCGTGTTTCCTGCGTGTGCGTGCGAGCGGTCACTGCTCCGCGCTCAGCTGACTCGGCTTTAAACTGCGCGTCGCGAAACCTGGACTACTAATATTCAACTGTTAATATCTCGAGAACGAAGCATCAAATACTAAAACGGTAAAGGACTACTCCATGTCGTTTTGCATTCGGGATATTTCATATTCCGGGAATTTCCTGAAATTTGAGACACCCTGTATACAAACCTTGTTCTTCTCATAAGATATTGTCACACGCCCTTAAACACGTCTCTACCAATCATACATCTTGTGTAGTAACCTTAGAGCATATACTATGGAGGTCTCATTGCGAGCTCGAAACTGTCGCCAACATGGTGCGAGAGAGAAAGACATGTGCGAGCGAGAGAAGTATATGTCCTATTTGACCGTAATGCGCAAGCGCCGATATCGTGCGAGAGAGAAAGACATGTGCGAACTGGTGCGAGAGAGAGGACAGATACTTCTCTCGGTCGCAATATGTCTTTCTCTCTCGCACGATATCGGCGCTTGCGCATTACTGTCGAATAGGACAGATACTTCTCTCGCTCGCACCAGTGGCACATGTCTTTCTCTCTCGCGTGATGTTGCCGACAGTTTCGAGGCAGTCACTCTAAGGCAATGATACCTCCATGTATATATGCTCTAAGGTAGTAACCACCACCAAGAAGTAACCACCTTCACTTTGTAACACCTCCAACTGAAAATAAGCAAAGTTTACATTAAGAATTGAAACATGCCACATGAAGAAAACCTCTCCATCTATCAAACAGAACACACAGTTATTAAGTACTGTGCCTCAGATATTAATCATCAGATTTTAACACACATCAACATTTGCAGACCTTCAACCAGTTCTCTCCGTATTAACTTATTGGAAGAGCAATGGCACCAATTTCAGAGGATGTGCATTAAAACACGTATTCCTTGCAAATAGTCTGACAAGTTATAAATTTAAAAGAAACGAAACACAGTTATGCAGACCATGTGACAAAAGAAGTACTGTCTAGCGAGGTTCCATCACGGCACATGCGAAAATTCTGATTGTATTTAGCGCCTCCTCCTCAAGATCAAATCGTAGTCCCCCTACTCTATGCCAGTATCGTCACATTTTTAACATAAAACAAAACCAAACACGCATGCGGCATCGGCCGCGATCCTCATTCTCTTTCTTTGTGCCGAAAGAGTCACATTACACGCAATGGATAAGAAGAGATCAAGACGCCGTGAGTTGTCCTCGGACGAAGAGAGGAAGCTGGCGAAACGCCTTAGAAGATTGGAGAAGGAGCTGAAAGATATTAAGAAGAAGAGGAAGTCGCGTCGTCGCAGGAGATCGACATCCGACTCAGCACGGAGCTTGTCTTCGAGTAGCAGTAAGCAGACTTTCTCAGACTGTCCATTACCAGATCCCTATTTTGGGAAAGATTTACATACGGGTGTATGTAAATATCTGCAGGCGTTTGCCTGTATGGAAGTACTCACCAGAAAGTTCTGTGTGAGCGAGTACAGGAAGTCCTGTACTCGAACTTCCAAAGGACATAAGCTGGTATCGCTCACCAGATTTATTCTGCGTGAGCGAGTACGGACCTTCATCTGTACTCGGACCTCCGGAAGACGTAAGATGTTATCGTTCACCAGATTTTCTGTGTGAACGAGTACAGAAGGTAACCTGTACTCTACTATACGATTGTTTCCTGCGATGCTGACCTTAACCTGTTTGACAGGTTTATTACAATATGTTTCAACTTCATTTTAAGGTAGGTAAATGACAGATTGTGGTCTATTGCATTGATAGGAGGTCGATCCGCGTCGGGAAGCGACAGAGAATCGCGCCCGCGGGACGTGGAAAGCGAGGAGGAGATTCCAATATCGAGCCCGGTAAGAGCCGGCGTCGTGTCGTTTTCATTGCCACCTCCGCCGCCGCTACCATCTTCGCACCCGTCACCGACTTCAGGCGGCACCACATCAGCGTCGGCCATAACACAGCCCGCAGCGAAGAGCGGAACAGCGGAGGCCGCGGAACCGGAACAAGACCTCAACATGGATGTTTTAAACGTCATTGGACAACGTCTGGCAGAGGAACAGATCCTAGCGTCCCCTGTCCACTCGAGTTTTGCCATTCGCTGGGCGGAAATTTTAAAAATGGGACTTCCCGCGGAAGAGAGATCGAGTCTGATCAGGAAATATCCACATCCTAGCAATTGCCCGTTTCTCGCCTCCCCTAAACTTAATGCGGAGATCGAACGATCAGTAAATGAATTCGTTCGTACACGGGACAAACGAATTATAGAAAAACAAGAAAGATTAGGAGCTTGCATTTCGGGATTAGGCAAATCAATATCTACGCTTTTAGTACGAGAATCCGCGGACGATATACCACTGATCGAATGTTTAAGCGATGTTTGTCGACTAATCGCCGATACTGTACACGATGAGACGGTTTCTCGGAGAAGCCTCCTATTGACTAATGTCAATCCCTCAATGAGAGGGACGTTAAGCACGACAGCGGTCGATGAGTCGCTCTTTGGCATAAATCTGTCGGAAAATCTAAAATTAGCAAAACTTTTAGAGCAGTCTGCCGCAGACCTGAGGGTGTCAAAGCCTCCAGCTTTGAAGAACTCAAAAAACTCAAGAGGCCCGCTACTTCGTGCACAGAACAGAACATATTCGACGGGGTCAAGCGGGCAGAAGCGAACAACGACGCCCTCACACCGGAACCAGGAATCTCGTCAGGCGGAACGGCCGCAGCGTACACACCAGAGCGCATACAGGCCTTCGCAAAAGAAGCACTTCTCGAGGAGGCGATAAACGATCCTGTAAGCTGCACTGCTGGTCGTTTAAGGTTATTTTACAATAATTGGAAGGTTCTCACCTCAGACGTAAAGATTTTGTCGTGGGTCAGAGGTTATAAGATTCCGTTTAAGACAGCTCCGCGCCAGGCTAAGCCTATCCTAAACAGAGGATTATCCGAGACGGAAAGGACACATATAGTTAAATTAATCGTGCAATTGATCGCTAAGGGCGTGATTGTTGAATGTAGATCAGAAAAGGACCAATTCCTTTCAAATATTTTTATAGTGCCAAAACCGGATAAGTCCTTTAGGTTAATTCTAAATCTAAAGCATCTAAACGAATTTGTGGAGACAGAGCATTTTAAATTGGAAGACTATAGAACAGCTATGAAGTTATTAGAACAGGATTGTTATATGTCGACTATCGATTTAAGGGACGCCTATTATTTATTACCTATTGACGAGTCACACAGGAAATTTTTAAGATTTGAGTTTCATGGAAAATATTACCAATTCACCTGTCTACCGTTCGGATTAAGCTCTGCTCCTATGGTTTTTACAAAATTATTGAAACCCGTGGTAGGTTGGCTAAGACAACTAGGATTATGTTCGGTATTGTATTTAGATGACTTTTTACTGCTTGGAAACACCTCTTTGGAGTGTGCAAGCAATTTCAATAAGACTCACAACTTACTAGAAAACTTGGGGTTTATAATAAATTATGAAAAGAGTCAGGTGGCCCCGGTAAAGAGGTGTAGATTTTTAGGATTTATTCTTGACTCATCCTCCATGACCCTGGAATTGCCTGGAGAAAAGAGGAAAGCGGTCAAGAAATTGATACAACGTTTTCGGAATTTGTCTCAATGCAGAATAAGGGAGTTCGCGCAATTTATCGGCACGATTATAGCTTGCTGCCCAGCTATTAAATACAGTTGGGTTTATACAAAGGAATTTGAGCGACAGAAGTTCTTAGCTCTCACAAGGAACAATGACAACTACGAGGCTATTATGACACTAAGAACAAATGTTGTAGATTTCACATGGTGGGATACTCATATTATGTCTGGGATTAGGTCAATCAGCAATTTAGAATTTGTTATGGAGATATACTCAGACGCGTCGCTCACGGGATGGGGAGCTGTATGCAAGCCACGAAGATGCAATGGTTTTTGGAATTCGGCCGAACAGCAACATCATATCAATTTTTTGGAATTAAAAGCAGCATACTTCGGTCTGAAATGTTTGGCTAAAGACTTACGGAACTGTAGCATTTTACTCCGAATTGACAACACCACAGCAATATCTTATATTAATAGAATGGGCGGAATCCAATTTGAAAATTTAAATGAAATTACTAAGCAAATTTGGCAGTGGTGCGAGAGTCGAGACATTTGGATATTTGCTTCGTATGTTAGCTCCCGCGAGAATGTCGAGGCAGACACCGAGTCGCGTAGATTAGAGCCCGAAACGGAATATGAACTATCAAAGACTGCGTTTAGAGAAATAGTTCGTAGTTTAGGCTCTCCAGACATAGACTTATTTGCGAGCAGGTCGAATTATAAGTGTAATCGCTACATATCGTGGAAACAGGATCCTGGGTCTGAGGCAGTTGATGCATTTACATTGTCGTGGAAAGAATTTTTTTTTTTTACGCCTTTCCTCCGTTTAGCATAATTTTGAGGACCCTTCGGAAAATTAAAAAGGAGAAAGCGGAGGGTATAGTAGTGGTCCCTGACTGGCCTGCGCAGCCTTGGTACCCATTATTTCACTCAATGTTAGAGGCAGAACCAATTAAATTCAAACCGAATATAGACTTATTGTCTTCTTGTAACAGAGAGCCACACACACTTTGGAAGCGGCTTACCCTGGTGGCAGGCAGATTATCCGGCAAGCATTAACTGCACAAGGAATCCCAGGACCATCGTTAACGATTATGCTGTCTTCGATTAGCGAGTCTACGTTAAAGATTTACAATGTGGGACTAAAGAGATGGTGGTTATTTTGTAACACAAATGCAGTGGAACTTTATAAGCCATCTATTCCGGAGATCCTAGCGTTCCTTACTAAGTTATATGACGAAGGACTGTCCTACAGCACTATAAATTGTATTAGATCGGCGATCTCGCTAATAGCCGGTTCTGAAGTTACACAAGACGTTAGAATCCAAAGGTTTTTTAAAGGGATCTCAAACTTAAGACCTTCGAGGCCCAAGTACGATTGTACTTGGGACCCGAAGGTTGTCCTAGAATATTTCGTAAGACAGCCGGCGAACGGAGAGTTGAATTTGAGTTCGTTAGCCAAAAAACTAATTACTCTTCTCGCTTTAGTTACCGGTCACCGGATGCAGACATTTTCTCTGATTGAACTAGACAACATCAGGATATCCACGGATAAAGTAGAGATCTCGATTCCCGCGCGGATTAAAACATCGAAAAGAAACACAATGCAACCGCTTTTAACTTTGCCATTCTTTCATAATAAGCAAATATGTGCAGCGTCTACCCTGTTGGATTATTTGGATAAAACGAAGAAAATTCGTAACGCGGTGAAAAGACTTTTTATATCCAATAATAAGCCAATTAGGGCGGTCTCTACGCAGTCCTTAAGCCGCTGGGTAAAAGAAGTCCTAACCAGTAGTGGAATAGATAACACCGTGTTCTCAGCGCATAGTACGCGACACGCTTCTACCTCGGCGGCGAAAAGACTGGGCGTTGACATAGACCTGATTAGAAATACAGCTGGCTGGACTAAGGAATCAAAAATGTTTGCGAAGTTTTATGACAGAGAGGTCAGAACGGATAAAAAAGAGTTTGCCTTATCCGTACTGAAGGGTTAATGTGTTTAAAAATGAAATCAAAGATTATTCATCAGGCTAACTCTTTAGTTAATATCCCTAATTTGACAGCCGTAATAAGACTTTAAACATCTACGATTTGATCTTGAGGAGGAGGCGCTAAATACAATTATATAATTGAACGAACTTACCTAGTGAAGTTCGATTAGAATTGTATAAGCGCCTCCTCCGAATAGATCAAACCCACCCTTTTCTTCTTTTTCAGGAAGACCCATTATCTATTACACTAGATAAACCCGATCTATTACGGCAGCACTTTAAAATAATGAGGATCGCGGCCGATGCCGCATGCGTGTTTGGTTTTGTTTTATGTTAAAAATGTGACGATACTGGCATAGAGTAGGGGGACTACGATTTGATCTATTCGGAGGAGGCGCTTATACAATTCTAATCGAACTTCACTAGGTAAGTTCGTTCAATTATATAATTTCTGAAGCGCGAATAGTTGCATACGTTAAGTCTAACAGTTGTTGTCTATGAATATATTATTTTATATTGTAAGGTTCTCACTCATCGCATTATTTTGCACTTATTATGAGTAAATAATCAAGATAAACTACCGTTTATAGTATTAAATTATTAGAAAGGAAACAATATAATATAAGAAATATTGACTAGCAATGAGCATTGGTCAAAGTTATTAACATGAATCACTAGAGTATTTTATAAAACATAAAGTACTGTAATATACCCTTAATAATCAGATTCGATGAAGAGTTTGGGAACATGTAAATTTTATACATATGTATGTGAAAATATATTAACTGCTGACGGTTTGTTTGTTAATTGAAATGGACTATACACAAAAGTGTGCTGCGCCAACTATACTAAAATTGTTTTGGCTGAAATAAGCATTTCCACGGCTTGCTCTTAAATTAACTTGTGTTTGCTTCATGAAGCTTCATACGTTTTTATAAGTAACGCCTATTCTGCTGCCAACCAATATTCAACTGTTTGACTTTCCAGAGACTGTAATATTTTTACTCTTCAAATTGCGTTCGCACGTGGTCCATCACAAACGATGCAAGAAATTCTTCCCTCATTAATTTTAATTACTTCAGTAATATGCACCATGTAGGCGGAAGAATAAAGTTACATAATCAATTTGTACCGCGTAATGAAGCTGTTTCGCACATGCCAAATCGTCATTCCGGAAAATGATGCTCTTCTATGGGGTAGACGACCCTAGAACGATCTCCAAGGATGTGATCATTTAAAAATAATTATGCTTCATTGAGACATACAGATATTATTGTGTAATCAAGATTGGCAAGAACATTGGTCTTTTTAATTTTATAATTAGGTCAATTTTTAAGTGCAACGAGAATCTTTACGGCGGAATTGCAGTAATGGTGCAAGAGGAAATCATACAAATATGGCCTCCATTTAATTCCTTTGACACTGTGACTGGCGCCTCAACAGGCAAAGCAATTATGTTGAAAAATAGACCTGATGTGTTTATACTTCTTAGTGTAGGACCGCGAAGTCCAATACTTACGCGAGCGCGCGCGGACGTCAAGGGCAAAGCAGACCCAATAATGCGCGGCAGGACATTATTTTCGCCAGCGATCGAAACATCGAGACGATCGATGATCGACACTCGACGTTACCGTGCGTTGCCATGTTTCTGACGCGTCGCGAGTCGCCAGCGCGAACACCATTTACTTTTCTTATACATATTTTTCAATACCCGTTCTTACATCACTCAATAAATGTAGTTATTCTATTTATCACAGTGCTTACCCTTCCTCCTACACTATTACAATAAACACTGCAATTTTAGTGATGATATTAAAAGATAAATAACCAGGAACCTTACTTGTTGACTTCCCCACGCACTGAGTCCCCTATCCAATTCATCAAAATGTATTGTAGTACGTGTGTATGTCTCTGTTCCTCTCTTTATTTTAACTATTGTTATGTTATAGAAAAATTGTATTTGTAAGAGTCGATATTCAAAAATGTGATTGATTATTATAAAGATGTGTGAAATTTAATATTAAGATCAATGACTATACATATATCTACATGGAGTTGTATGATAACGTTATTTGTAAAAATGTGTTACAAGTTGCCACTTTCATAAGAAGTGTTGTAAAGTGTATTATTATGTAATAATGCATGTAATATTTAGTTTTCAATTATTAAACATTGTTACTAATGCAGTATGCCCTCGCTATACGTAGGCGAAGGGGCGTGGTTAGCGCGCATATAGGGAGGGAACTCTATTAGCAATAATTTTGGATTGGAAATTAGGTATTATCTTCGAACATTGTTTATATAAATGGCAATTACCATGCATATGAAACCTACATTTTAAGTTGCAAATTTGTTACAAGTTAAAATTACAAGCTTTCATCGAAGCACACACATCCATTATGAAATACCAAAATGTGGAAATTAATTTTTTTTATTTTTCTAAGTATAATGATTTACTACCTTGATATGTTACTAAAGCTGATAAATAAAACCATTTAACTATTAGTTTTTCATCAAATTGTCATAAAATTTAAACGTTCGTTTGTGTTTATACATAAAAAGCAGTGAAACATTTATGAAATGCAACAACCAATTTAATAACACAAAACATTTTCAATTTTATAAAATTCATGTGATAAGCTGTAATATTTATAATGTTTTAAATATTTACTGTGTCTTATCGACAGACTCATATCTTCTAATTTAGGCCAATTACGCCATACGATCGATTGAATAGAAAGGGGAACGGACCGCTGAAATATACAAATTTCTGTACGAATTTGCAGTGAATGAATAAAATAGTCAATTAGCCTGTATTCAAATTAATGATCCTTAAATAAAAGTTATTTATTCATGTGCTGCGCTGGTCCAATTTTTTTAAAACCAGTTCATGTCATAGATCATTCACATAATTTTTTTAACAAGCCCTTAACACAGTTAACGATTAAACCAACATTAAAATTTATTTTCCGAGAATGAGAATGGAATTGTAATGTGAAATAATACGTATTCCAAACTGAATGTTTTAAAAATTTTAATTAGTAAAACATGCAACGACTTCTAGTGTATATATTGTAAACGCATAACACGAATTCGTATTAAATTTCACAGAACAGTATTAAAACTATTTATTTAACTTAAACACCAAACTACATCCAAATATAAATTGTATTAAAATTTTTCGGTTATGTAACAGTATTAACTTTTTTCTGTGCAAAGGTTTAAGTAATTTGATGCTATTTTACATGTAACTTATGCTATGCGTACTAAGGGACGTTACCGACAAAGAATATTAGTTGGTTAAAATGACTTATTTATTAAACTTTTAATAGTATGACATAAAATGAAAGAACATTGTAAATAACGTGGATATACCTATGTGGATTTGGTTCAGGGTAATGAGCTTTATTGGAGCACACAATATAAAGTATTGTTGGGAGAAAAAGCAGCTTTAGTTGTAAAAGTTAAAGATTTCTCGTTTGTAAATTTTCTCAAATTGTCATGCCTTTCTGAATGATACTTCTTAATGATTTATTATACCAAACTTACAAAAATCAGCAGATACATTCGATGATTTCAGAAAGTCTTTAATTAAATGCACGCGTCTCTGATTGAAATTCAATATTGTTCCTTTAACAACTCAAATTCCGTAATTTTACATTTCTTTACTAGAAGAACGTCTCAGTTCTTAGTAATATATGTAATAATGAAAAATAATAGAATCCTTGAAAGCATGAAATTCTGCTCCAACACTGATTGATTATCCAATAAGCACCACTTTTAATTCTTATGTGACTATGTCTATATTCTGCTGTTCACGAACGTTTCGAAATTACATTTAGGTACATCAATTCGTTTATCGATGGCTCTATTTCGATACCGTGAAAGTTAGTCCCTTATCAACTTGAAAATGACTATAATATTGAGTACAAAATATGTTTGTGTATAAACAACCTACCACCATTCACATCCTACTAAGTTTCCATGTATACATCATTTAAAAAATATTTTTTTAAAAAATTGCTCCAATAACAAGAGGTTAACAATGTTGAAATTTGTTAAATTACACTTTTGTGTCCATTTTTGCGATTCTTCTAAAATGCCATTTTCATGTAACTCAGAAATGAGTCTTGAAAAAAGAACTCCTCATTTCTCTGATACTGCTTTACAGGCATTCATTCTCTGTCCACTACATTCCAAATGGAGACGCTATGTCGAATTCTTTTTTACGTTGTTTTAATTTTTTATAATTCTGTAACATGGCGCAAGAAAAACATTCTTATAGGTTTCTCACCTCTCTTTCCTCACTCTTTGTGCAAACTCATTTGTCAACGGACCATCGTAGAAGGAAGAATCTGGACAAACAAACACTCTTAGGCCACTGTTTCGTGTTAGCATCACGTCAAAGAAATATACAACTCATTTTCTTCGACGAAAGGAATTTCTTCAAAGGAAGTTCCAGGGAAGCAAACTTTTGGAATGCTGACGGTTTTATGCCGAAAATTTCTTGGAGTTCCAATGCACATAGTTTGGCCAAGACATTTGATATTTAAGAGGAATTCTTTGATAACCGTATTTTCTATTCTACTACCCCGATGCAACAAAAATATAAATTCTCCACGATTACTAATGATTAATTTTTACGTGAGAGCATGTATAAATAAAGAATAATAATGTATTCTTATGTAGTCTTATAGTAATAATAGTTGAGTTCGTCAATTACTTAGTATCCCGGAAGCACTATATAGTATTGTAGTAATTACTATATTTTGTAGACTACAGCTATTAATCTAGATACCTAAATAATACCACTGAAACTAAATTTAGTGTATTGTAATAATATCTAATTGTATATTTCGTCTACATCGATTTGCAAAAGTAGTTAATTTTTACTTTAATGCATAAGAATTATACCATTTTATTACGGGCGCAGACTAATTACTAGTAATTAGGTGCCGCGAGAGCATCTCGGCTCGACTCGGCATGGCTCGGCTGCCGCCGCGTGATCGCTCGGGGACTCGTTCGCTCCGGGACACTACGTCACATCCCCTTCTTTCTTCGGAGGATGCGCACGCATTATCTCGCACTTTATTCTCTTTTTTTCTTTTTCTCCGATACATTGAAAATACTAAAGGTTTGGGCACACTTATCAGTTCCGTAACGACACAGTACCGTCGTGCCAGTGGTAAGAAGAAGAAATCCTCTAGTGCCCAGACCTTTAGTCTAACGTAACCTTAAACTAGCTTAACCCGAATGTCGCCGTTTTGAAGGCGCCGCAGCAGGATGGTGCGGTCGGCGTTACGGATACGGAACCGTTGCCCCACGCGCAGGCTTTCCAATAGCACCAATCGTCCAGCCATCCTCCGTAGGGTGGTTCTCGCGGTCCGCTGTAGCGACGTCTCCGGTGCCGCGGACGACGGGCCGGATCCGTGGGGGATTTGCGACCCCTTGGTTACTCAGGCGGGGTCGGGGGATACTGGTCGGCACTTTCGCGCCGCGAGTGGAGGTTCGGACCTCAAGGCTGGCGGCGATGTCGACCTCTTGGCTGTTGCCGGCTTCCGGGATGGAAGTGGTGTCCTCCTGACAGGCGGCGCGCATCTTCCCGGGTAGAATCCGTGTCCTCCTGGCTGTTGGCGGTGGTGTCCTCTTCGCTGCTGGCAGCTGCCTGGTGGTCGGTGGCGGTCCGGGTGGCAGACAGGGGTAGTCCCGCGAGAATCGGCCCTGTTGCTCGCAGCGCGATCCGTATAGTCGGGCGCCTACGTTCTTTACGTCGGTGTCCTCGCTGTCCGCAACGCCAGCAGCAGTTCTCCCAGTCGTAGGTGCGTAGGGCACGCATCTTGGGCGCTGGTATGGACATCGGGGCTGGTGGTCATGCCTTCTCTTTTTCTAATACAGCTTCGAACGTGTCAGCTGCTTCAATTAAAGCTGGAAGAGTGGCGCGTTCGGCAGGTCGCATGTATAGCCGATACTCCGGGCGGAGGTTGCGGTAAATTCTTCGTAACTTTGTTGTTTCTTCTTCGTTGGCTTCCTGCCATCTAGTTGTTGCACCCTTGGTTGTAAAAACTTCATAACATTATAAATATCAACAATAGAAAATGTAATATGACATTTTTTTAATAATTCGGAAAAAATAAAGAGTATAAGATACTTATCATCAATTTGGGATAAAAACGGAAAGCCAGTCTTGCTCCGTACTCAAGTGCTTATCTCACTTTTCCCACTTACATCAGCATTCTTCATCTAAAAAATCTGCACCATTAGCTTCCTCTTCGTCCTCATCATTTCATCGTCGGAATGGAGGAGATATTGTCTAAAGCATGCGCGCACTCGTTCGAAGTTGCCCTCGGTGTCTTCGTTGACTGCCTCTATGGCCTTAACGATTTCTACCTTACTCAAGCGGTAGATCGGGCTCAATCCTTTACTCATTAAATCCGCGGGTCGTTTCGACGTCTGGGTCCCTGTTCAGGCGCCAATTTGTGACGTTGTCGTCGTACGAATAGGACTAGTTGCATCATTTGTACTTCTACTTCGTAGAAGGATATATACAGGCTTAAGATTAGTTTCTCGTACTAGTCTAACGGATGCGCGGGAGACGGTTTGCGTGCGTCCTGCCGATGTAATGAGACAGGAGGTCGTGACACCGTCAGCCTGGCCCACATCCAGCCACTTGACAGTGTCCGCGACACTGAGTACGGGAAGTGTCCGGACCATTAGAGCCCGGTCAGTACCCAGCCACTCTACTAAAACAGTACGGAAGTACCATCGGACAAGAACCCAGGCAACGTCTAGCCGTCTCGCCGAAGTACGGAAGGCATAGGACTGCCAGGCGATCCAGTACATGTACTGCCATATATGACGTCACTTAGCTTGGATTGGCCTGGCGTTGGCATGACGTCACGGCGTCACCAACCAAATATAAGTATTCCCCTTCTCCTACACCGTATGACGTCATATAGGCCAGCGCGCCGCGGGTTATCCAGTACGCCTGGCAACCCTGGGAAGGCAGGAGAATCAGTCGAACCCGGGCAACATCCAACCACTCCACTGAGGACGGTACAGAAATACATACTATGTATCAGACGCATGGATGCCATGTATCGGCCTGGTACACAAGATTGCCAGTGGAGGGGTAACCAACCTTGGCGTCGATTGGTTTGGTGCCAACACTTAGCTTGGCATCGATTGGTTTGACGTCACGGCATCATCACGCACATCAGTGGCGTGTTCTCCCTTCACTGACAATTTGTGTGACAGGACCATTCCTGGCAACCCTGATCGGACGATATCCGTGCAACGTCCAGCCGTCTCGCCAAAGCACGGAAGGTAGGAGAAACAGTGAGCCCGGTCAGCACCCAGCCACTCCACTGTCACGGTACGGTACGGTTGTGGTATCGGACGAGACCAGAGCAGCATCCAGCCATCTCGCTGAAAACATGGAAAGCAGGGAGGTACACCAACGGCGTCCACTATAGCGAAAACCCGGTCAGCACCCAGATGCTTTTCAATACTTGTGTGGGTCCCCCCACCAGGAATGATTGATGTATTTGGTCGCGTTGGGGCTTATATGACATGGCTCGCTTTTCCGTGGCAGCGAGAAACGTGCGAAGTTTAGCGGTGGGATGCGCACTAATTAGTCGTAACTAGGCGTATCGTGAGAACAGCTCGGCTCGTCTCGGCTACCGCCGCCGCGCAGGTGCTTGGGAACTCGTTCGCTCCGACACGTTACGTCAAGAAAACAAAATTGTGTAAAAAGCCAAATAAAGCTTTTATAATTACTCCTTAATTATTTCTAAATAAAATTTGCTTGTTCACGGTGATCAGATACAGAATCAATGTTTTCGTGTAACTGTGGATATATTTTGTTAGGAAATCGATTCTGATACGCAGAAGCAGAAATACATTTCAAATTTTATATTCAGCAAACGCACATAACTTAATATTATAATAAATTGCTACCCCTAGAAAATATTTCCTACGTAGAAATTATATTTCCCTTCACATGCAATGCAATGTTCGAATACAGTAGAATATCGATAGGAAGATACATTAGTAGTCAGGTAAGCAAACTTTTATCTGATTGGACATTTTCTAACGTCTGCCATTATGGATTTTAGAGGAATACATTTCAGTATTAAAATTGTCGATTTTTTAAGAAAACACAAGCAATATATTTTTATATTTGCAATTAGATCCTGACACATTTCTTCTTATAACAAATTTACAGTGCTACAAATTATTCGAACTGTTATGTATTTGAATTCAGATTTAATTTTTGTCGTTGCAATATCACAATTGTATTACTTATTTAGCTACAAATTATTAAAGATTCTTATCATGAAATCTAGTTATTACGGAATATTTTTCATTTTGATATGTTTTATATAGTAGGATTTTTATTATTTTAAAACAGTTTGCGTGAAAATTTGAGAAATCCGTATGTTAGTCCGCAGTTAGAACGGTACGTGAGTTAAAGTTCCATGCACCGTTATTTACCTTCTGCTCGTGGAATAACATGGTCGTAAATCTACCTTTTTACCCAAAAACTTTTGCACCAGTTTCGTTCTGAAGGAAATACTGCCTTCTTTCGCTGGGAAAAATTAACCAATTGCCTTCCTTCGCCACGCCTAAAAATTCACGAGTGACTTTTCGACAAATAAGAATATATGGCTCCACAATCACACACTTGAAAATACAATTATTTAAAGACAACTATTTTCTATTCATAGATAAAAGAAATTTCCATAAATCGACAAATTATCCAGAATATTCACTGCTTTCCTGTCCAAATGAAATTTCATTTTAAAAATGGTTTAAATTAATACAATAAAACTATGTTGAAAAGTACATTTCATCTCATGCCCCTTTTATTGACTTACAGTATTTTATTATCGACTGTCCCCATCAATCTTTAAACGGATTTATCTTATAAATTATAATAAATTATTTTGTAGTTTTATACACTTATAATGAAAAATACAATGATTTAAATAACATATTTATACCTGATTAAAATCTGGCTACTCTTCTCTTACATTAGTCAGTAAATTGCTAATATAATTTTACGTTTATTAAAATATTATACACATTATTGATAATAAATCGAGTTACGAAGGAATAAAATGAAATATTTTTTATTCTCAGTTTAAATTCGTTTTGCACAATACACATACTTATTTGTCAGTTTTATTGGGAAAGTAGAAACAAATAGTTAATAAGGAATACGTGGTTGCAAATAAGTCTATTAATTTTACTACGAGCTTGTTGACACTACGCATCTTATATCTTCTTATGATTATGATTAATTCAATGAGTCATTGTTCGATTTGGAATATATCATGATTATTAGTTTTAGAGTCTATAATTGCACGAAAATTCGAACGCAAAATTGATGATATCAGTTGGTGACGCATTAAAACAATTAATATTCATCCTAAAGCAGGATATGTTAAATACCTTCACGATTCTCCATATGCAAGAGAGGTTAGGTGAATATTCAATTATTAATTTTAGACACTTAATTCATTAATTATTAATACTAGATATTAATTATTTTGACTAAACAGATAGTATTTAATAAATTACAAATTGTTTAACATACATAATATTGTAAAGGATTTTACCATATATTAGAGTTTAAACATCCAAAAACTTTATATTATAAATAAGAAGATACTATGTTTAATATTTGCTGACTTGATACTATGTATTTCCTTCATACATTTATGTAAACATGTAATGTATTTTCACGCGAAAGTGTAAATTATCGTGCTTCTACAACGCTAACACCGAAGCGAAGTGATATATGATGTGCTGTTGTAAACAGGAAGGTGTTTAGACGAGAGAAAACGTGAAGATTTACGAGTGATAAATACGATTACTGTCATAAGATGTACTTAGGTAGTTAAGAATTTACTCCTTACAGACTTGTACCGAATATGTTAACTATCTTAATTTTAATCGTTTCATCAATTGTTTTAGGTACTTTGCCATTTTTCAGTTTGAACTGTTAAAACTGCACTTTTCATGAAAATTTATGATGTATTTGTTGGATAAAAACCGTATGATATGTGGGATAGTCTGTATATTCAAAGAGAATGTTCTGGACGCACACAACTCACGTTTATTGTTCACAAAGGTACTTTTGGAAGCCCGATCTGTTCACCTGCCTGCGATAGATGATAGACTGAGAAAAATGGTTGAGTGGACGATCGGTTACAGATTCGCCCGGAAGCGTGCCGATCGCAACATGGCTAAGCCATGTAATTTAAAAGCGCGAGAATTCAAACTGCAACACAAATGAATTTAATAAAATATTTTCATGGAAATGTGTCAATATTATAATGTATTAATTGAAATTAATACATTAATAACTGCAACATATTTGCACGGTATTATTAAACAAAGCATGGTATTCATGGTAAGCACAATAATTCAAACTTGTCAAATACTCTACAACGTCACAGCTGTATTAGTTGTTTCCAGTTGAACGTATTTTTGTGTATTAGATCTTCCAGAAAATTCGTATCATTTTTATGGTCAGAAATCGAATCGAATTTTACGCTAATATTTTATTTTATGTACGCACATAACTTCCTACTCTTTTATCAGCCTTCTTTAATTTCAGAACGAATTTCATTATACTGTTTCCAAACTTACTTAATCATTTTTTATTAAAAATTCTTTAACATATCTCTGGAAAACTTCTATGTTCTCCAAAGTTCTTTTTGCCAAAGAATACTGCAGCGATCTAGGCGCATGGTTAACCGGCGGTGCGGTGTTCCGTGGAAAAAGTGGACGTCGTAAAATTTCCCACCCGAAGTCGTGTAATTTTTTCTATACGTTTCTTGCAACGAGTGGTGGAGCGTTGTCGTGTTGGTGAACAACTCCCTTTCCGTTCACCAGTGGTGGCTGTTTTTGTACAGAAGCTTCCTTCAATTTGTCTAGTTGCGAGCACTATTTATTTGAATTTAGTGGTTAGTCCGCTTGTAGTAATTCCAAATATATTATTCCTCGGTGACCCCACCAAATAAACAATAAAAAAATGTATGGGTAAGTACGTTTGCTTTGCAACGCATTCGAATAATTCTTTTCCTTGGTAGTAGTTGTATTGTCTCGTTAGGTTGGCATACAGTAGGGGCTCATCCAGTTCCCATGCATTTTAAAAATTGGTCGTTGTGGCGATTGGGGAGAACTGACCACGCTGTCATATGTTCCAGGAGACTGCGTCAGGGTAGTAGAATCGGCATAAAAATATCGTTCCAATAGCTATAAACTACATGGAGGAGACGAGTACCGTGTCCTAAATACATTAAATTAAGATGATATAAATAAATGTATATGTGTATCATTAAAATGAATTCATTCTGCCGCAAGTCCAGGAATATTTTCAGACCTTGTAGGCAAAAATGTAGTACCCACGTGACACCCGACAAATGTTTCGCATTCTGGGTTTTAACGTAGGTACAAGAATCATCACACAATTTATAATTGAAGAGTCCTTGTAGAAAAAACTGTAAGGGCCAAAATTAAAAAAAATTGTATCGCAAATTGTTCTACGTGCCAATGGTAATAATACAGTATAGAATTTGTTTTTTGGCACTTACAGTGTTTTCTACAAGGACTCTTCAATTCTTGGTTTTTATGAAACTGGGTACATGGGTAGGGAATTAAAAATTATTAGACATGTATTTCTTTATGGGCTAAAATTCATCTTAACACTTTGAGTGGTGCATGATTTTGAGAAATATCCCCAGCCCCCCAGTCGGTCATACCGTTGCGATCGATCGTTTCTGCCTAGAAGGTTTTACATAACTCGCCGCGAGCAAACATTTGGGGACACTCGGACGATAGGTACTTTCGTTGCCTTCCAGAACATATCGACGTGAAACGTGAAAACACGTCAAATCCGTGCTCGGGATGCATATCCCTCGACGTGAAAAAACGCTGACGACGCCTTTAGAAGTATTAGTACCTTAAGGTGGTAGATTCAACACTCAAAATTTAGAATGGAATCATATTTAGTTAAATTTCTGAAAAACACTTGGTACTTAATGAACAATAACATGGCCAAAACAAAAATTTGATGGAGGGAGAAAATTGTGTGAATTTTCTTAGGGATGTAATTTAATTTTACAACATAAATCTGAAATGTTCAATTTTAAACAATGCTTTAATATATGTTTGCTTTTTTTAAATACACTAGAAGAGAAAAAAGGTACCACTTTTTCTATTTGTTCGATTTTTGTTATTTTTTAGCATACATTTGGGACTGTGGTAAATTTAATCTGCATATTTTGATGGAGAATTTAAAGCTGTATAAAACCCAATTAAAGTTAAATTTATTTAACTGACAAACAAGAGTAACACATTTTTAGGGCCGACAAAGAAGTTATCACGTTTAGTAAATTTGTAGGTTGTCCTAAAAGCAAACGGTGCCCCTACAAAATATTAGATATTTTTTATTAATGTTCAAAAGTGGTAACTTTTTGTTCGCTTTAAAAGTGTGTTGTCTTGTTTAATGTTATGTAGGGGTTTTGTTTGTTAGTTAAATGAATTCAACTGTAACCTGGGTTTTATACAACTTTTAATTATCTTTCAGAATATGTATATTAGGCACTTACTGCAGTTTTGAGTTGATATTAAAAAATAATAGAAGTAGAGTGGTAACTTTTTCGTCCGCTACTGTAACTCATATTTTTGTGTATAATAATCATTAATTCAGGCAACTTTTATGAAAGCACTCTTATTTTAATTGTGTCCACATTTGCTTTAATGTCGCACAGACTTTTGAATAAGTATAGAAACATTGTTCAATGTGGGAACAATGCTGTACTTTCCATTTCATAGGTTCCTCCATTACGAAAATGGCGTTCTTGTAGAAACATTTTACCTACTAATAATGCATCACTTATTTGCAAAATGTGTAGAGAGATCAGATATCTCACTATACAATATTCCTTTGTAGCATGATATGAATCTTTATACCGTATTTGTAACTTGATTTATGAATTTCGTGATTTCACAACCATACTGTTTACTACGTAAAGATTTACTGCTACTTTATGACCCTCGCAACTGATTTTAACAATTTATTACACAATGTTGTAAACGTGGCTCAGCTGTTTGACACTGAAGTTACTATTAAAACTCAAAAGAGTATGCAACATGGTATAAACCAACAAACCAAAAGGATGTGGGAATTAAAAAAATCCGTGGGCTGTCTTTCGCTGCCAGTTAGCCAATAGGCAGTATTCGATAGCTATCCTCCCAATTATGAGGAACTCCTTCGAATAAGGTAGAGTGTGTCCACTCTGTATTCGTTTGCGTTAAGTTGAATGTGTTAGGCGCTCATGGAAAAGGGAAAAGGATTTCCTGGTCAGTCAAGATGTGCTAGACTCTATCAGGAAGCTCCGTCAGTTTTGCGATGACGTCTATAGTAGTACTTCTTACGGAGACATAGTAACCAACCTAAGACCCGCTCGAGTGGTGTGTAAAAAGATGCCACCCAGGGTACCAAACATCAAACCTGTTCTTCGTCACTCGTTACAGGACTGCACTTATTTGGTCATATTTCTATCCAACCCAGGGCTTTACGGTACTAGTGTCTAAACAATGTGCTGAGATGTCCCTAAATTCTTGACGACAAGGCACTCGAGGGCATTGTCGTATATGCCCTCTGCTATTTTAATATCACTTCAATCACTCACGAATTTGTTCACAGAAGACTGTCACGTTCGTACAACTACATCACACGTGTATTCTGATTTATTTGATTAAAATTGAGGATCAGGTGATATCAGCCAAGGTATCAAAAAGGAGTAGTTAGGTAGTGGCTTTGACAATTAATTATTCTTCTGAACGTATGTGAATAAACCAGGTGTCGGCAACATATGGCTCTTTTGATACTCGAAGAAATAGAGAAATTTGCAAAGTTTCCACCATCTAATATGAATTAAAATATTTTTTTGTAAGCACAATGCCTTTGGCGTACCGCGTGTTTGTTGTACATTTTTGTGTTATTAAATTTCTATGGCTCTTCTAAAAGTGAAGAATGTGTATTTTACGACTTTTTGGTCCTTTCTTAAGGGGGTACACGGGTATTAGACGGCTAAAATGAACGGTTCCTTTTGGGTTGGATTGAAGGACGACTAATAATTCATACCATTTCCACGTTTTATATATAGTGGATATAACCTGCATTTTAAGGCCAGGAAATCTGAAAATATTAAAAATTAAAGGAATTACAGAGCGCCAAAGTGGGTGCTGTACAATGCACGCGTTAAACCGGTGAACATCATAAGTCCAGAACGGATTAAATATTTTTAGTTGAAATTTGAACTGAAGCTACAAAACACTCTTCTCCACAATGTGGAACACCGGTCGAAACAATTTAATAAAAATTCACGGAGTTATACAACAAATATCAACTTTGAAGGATTTTACTGAAGTAACCCTGAGATAAATTTAATGTTGTCTTAAATATTGTTAAAGTTATACGATCGTATTGGCGAGTTCCACATAGTGGAAGAAGAGTGTTTTGTATGTTCAGTTAAAATTTCAACAAAAAATATCGATCCGTTTTCGAGTTACGATGTTCACCGTCTTGAGAAACATAAGGTCGGTATCAAATATATTGGCCGGTGAATTCGTTTTCGGGAACAGCGATCGAGGGGAAATCAGCCACCACCATCTGACGATCGTGGATTTGTCAGTTGGAGTTGCGTGGTCCTCGCAGGGTATGGTGGGGAAACGGGAACGCTGCTCGGCTCCGCCTGAACCTAGCCGTTTGGCTGTTATTTATTCTTAGCGTAATAGTTGTGTGCGTTACGAAGCTATGCGTAGACCAATACGAGATGAAGGTATCGAGAAAGTGTCAATGTTCTAACCAATAAAGCTCCTGAATTTTTTCGTAGCTAACGCACACCTATTCTGATGTGTGTATTTCTACGCTGACAGTTCGGTTTGGTCTACACCCCAGAAGCTTGGCACTATCCCCACCATTTCTGGCTCACTCTTGTTCTGCGAAGGCGAGAGCGAGATGGAACGAGAGCGAGTCAGAAAACGTTGAGAAAAGGAGCACCGAGGCAGGCAAACTGTGTGGTGGGAGAATACCCCTCACGAAACTCACCGGCCAATATATATGATACCGACCTTAGTTTTGAGAAAAACGGCTTTAAAGCCTGTCGCGGCGCGTTTGCCTGCATTGGTCCTCCCATTACTTTTTACGCTGTAACTCACGCAATTTTTCGAATTTTTAATGAAATCTTTTTTAAAATACGAGTCACTGCATATCTCTGCAAGATTCCATACAAATAGTGCAATAGTATATAATAACCCTGCTACATATAATTCTCGTTTCTCCGTTACTTTTCTATTTAATAAATTTCTACAACAAATTTGATGAAGTTTACGGTTTCCTCGAACCATTTATGCTAGCTTAATTCGGTGTGCGAGGAACGCGAAAAAGTTCAATATTTCTCTCGAAATCAATGTTCACTCAACAGTGTAATAATAATAACAAATAGTTAATGATTTAAGGCAAGACAGATCCGCCAGTCTGTAAATAATTTCTCCAAAATATCACACGAAAACAGCAAATCGTAGAAAGCCACCGTTGGCAGGCAGCCGTAGTCGAATCCTAATAGCAGGTAGCGATTAAACGCCAGTCGCGTAACAATTTTTCGCAAACGAAGGAAGCCGTGATGAGATCGGACAGAGCGACGGCTGGAGTGAAAGGGGAGTGGCAAGGGGATGAAATGATGCGAGCCCAGCATGGACATATACATAGGACGACAGCGTAACACTGCGTGTTAACGAATAAAGAATGGCATGTTGCGCCGGCTGCATCGGATGGGACCGGGTGTACTGCGAAACGATATGCAACCGACAACGTGTCGGCACGAATAAAAAAGAGGTCGCCGGTAAAAGGACGAAAGTGATCGACCAAGGCAGCTCCTAGAGCCGTAGGCTATCTGTGGACAAGATAATTGCGAAGGAGCCTGTTAGTGGAAGAAACGAGGGAATTCGTGCCCGTCTGGGAGACTGGTTTGCAAAGCGATTTTAACTGGAGGATTTCGTCTGTTTACGAGAGCTCTGTGTGCTCTAAGGATGTAACCCTTAGCGCAACAACTTAACGTCATCGCTCACCTAACAACACAACATACGAACGGCAACGGCGAATTGTAAACGCGCCGATGCATAGGTATAACGTATCAGCTTCAGTACGATACCGACAAAGCGTTAGGTCGCACAACTGCGTGTAATTTGACCATCGGTGCATTCCGTATTAATGATTTTGTGTGTGCAATTTGTAGCGAAATGCGAAACTTCACGGTTGGAGAATAATTTAATTTCAATTTTTCGACTATTTCGCGCCTAGCTCTTTCTTTTACCGTTGTATAATAATAATTCTTTATTGCACCAGTAGACATTAAGAATAATAAAAAGAAGAAATGAAAACAGAAATATATATAAGATAACAAGAAAGAGAAAAATAGTAGAATTAGAAATTATACATGCAAAAGGCGAGGTCCAGCTGTCAGCTGTTGTTAACCTAACCATTGTGTACAAGGTGTTACTCTACTCTTATAGTCAATACTTTAGGGGTGATTATACAGGCGGAAATAACATGAAAATCAAGAGAAAAACGACTGCCTAGTACCTCTAAACCCATTCCTAAAAATGCTTTATATATAAGAAAATCAAATTTAATATAGATTATATTGCAAGTAGGGCTGCCATCCGTCCGGGTTTCCCCGGATTTGTCTTCTTTTTTAGGGCGTCCGGGGACGTCCGGGCGGATTTTCTGTAGTGATCCGGGTTTTTCAATGATGCTCGCTCGCAGTTGGTAAGATTATTTTCGTGTTGATTTTTGAAAAAAAAAAGAAATTATGTTTTTCTACGTTTAGCATAATCGATTGGTTTAATTTTTTTATTTTATTTTTGTTATAAATTACATTTGCGTATTTTATGTGTTCTTTTAGTTATAAGTTAAGTGTATAAAAAAGTGATAAATAAATTCCTTCTTTTTACAACCATATTTTATCTATCTTTCTTGATTACGGTCACAGTCTATATTTTACAGAAATTGTTGTTTTGGAATATCGCACAGTGGGGAAATTTTGCGATTTTATGGCCAAAACCCCAGAAATGAAATTTTTGAATTCGACAAAATAAATGCAAATGTCAATTGAAGAACTCTATCCATTTTCGTGGTCAAAACCTCGAAACTTATTTTTAATATATAAAATTTGGCCGAACTGTCTCATAATTTGGATACAGATCACAGTTGGTTTCTTTCATTGAGGCTCTGATCGTATTATACTGATGCCTAGATAATTTTGCTTCTACTATTACTGAAAGAGCTTTATCAGCAGGTAATCGGGCTGTAGATTTCGTATTAAGTGCTGAAACGTAACATTTAGCTTGCGTAGGATTGTCTGCAATATCCTTGACTATTTTCGCTGCATCATTATTGTTACAAGAACGACGGAGGTTCATTTGTGCGGCGTATAACAATTCTGATATATTTTTTTCTTTACGAAGTTCTTCAGTTTTTCGACGCTTTGTGCGATTGCTAGCTTCCTCAAAATTTTTCAAAGGCCGACCACCTATATTTACTCCCACTTCCTGATATAATGGAATTGATATGTGGCCAGATAACCACTTTTCGTGTTTCTTAAAGAAAAATGCATTGTTGCGCGAACATGCTTGCCACATGGTTCTGAATTTTTAAAATAATTTTGATAAGTTCGAAAATGCGTCGGAGTGAATGGAAACTTCACGATTATTATTTGCCTTTAATTTTTTTTCTAACTGTCGCACTTGCTCGCGAATATTCTGTTTCAAATAAATGTGTACTGTTGTAAATAATTCTTTTTTCGTCAGTATTATTTCATTTTGACAAGGTGCTAAAATGAAACAAACAAACATACATAATACAAACAATCAGACAGAGGATCGAAGCTGAATAAAATAGTTTAAAAAAGAATAAAAAGGTTTGTAATGTATAACATGTGAAACAGTCTCGGTCACAGTTATGTTGTATGTTATACAAGACACACTGGATCGTGTTTAAAAAAATGCATATAATTACAAGATTAGCAACTATTAGCAATTATTCATTGCATTCATAGAATCAAAAAAGTTCAACGTAAAATAGAAATGATAAATCATTGCGGGATATTATGGGATTTATAACTATTTTATGTATTGAAAATTGATTCTTATATGAAGAGGTTATTTCTAAAACACTACTTTAAAAATTGTATAAATTACGTATTAAGAACCGAAACATATTATTTTGGGGACAAAAAGATATCTTACGCACCACCAGGAATTGAATCCATGCCTTCAAATTATTTTCTGAACTTTTGATAACACAATATAAGTGTTTGAAGCAACTTGAAAATCTGGAATAATTCTTCGTGATCGGACTAACCTCACATGAACATAAACATTTGCGAATCTATACGAGCTTTGTATTAAAACATTTAGCAGTAAAATTTGAGGCATTTGATGCCCAAATTAGTTCTTCAATTGACATTTGCATTTATTTTGTCGAATTAAAAAATTTATTTTTGGGGTTTTGGCCATAAAATCGCGAAATTTCCCCACTGTGTATCGTAGCTAATACATACATATAAGAAATAGTTAAAAGTGTCCGGGTGTCAAGTGGAAATGTCCGGGGTTTTAATGCTCTCTGTCCGGGGTTTGTGATTTTACAGATGGCAGCCCTAATTGCAAGGAGTAAAGATCTTGAAATTTTCAGAATTATAAAGCTAAACGGTTGTATGATCACTTCTGGAGTTTGGAGAATGAGTTTGCGAAGCAATATCCTATATTCGCCTTTACCCAATTTTACCAGTCTAACCCCACTATTACAGGTATCCATATATATCCATAGTCATTTTCGAGTTATTCGACTAAATACTTTTCCAACCCCCCAACTTTGAAGCGTAATTTCACCTCCAAACATGAATTTCTGCCACTAAGCAAGAAGTGTTTAATATTTTTAGGTACTCTACCTGCATGCCGATTTAGTTGGGCGAAGTTCCTTGTTAGGCATGCATTACTTTAGGGGAAAATGAAAATCAATAACAATTCCTTACTTTGCTTTTTGTTGTATATTTTATCGTTACGTTATTTTTCTGAATATTGTAAGATTTGGCATTGAGGAGGAAGATGTAGGTGTTTAGTGTTGAAGGTATAAGAAAGAATGGAGAAAAGGAACAAATCAAAGAGTTGTATGTTTCGTCCTGGGTCTGCTCGTGGACTTACCAGTAAAGCTTTACCTAGCAGATCCTGTCGTACAATACATGCAGGGATGTTAGGGGTAGGACGAAACAAGTATGTATTCGAATCGGTGGTTGCGTGAGAACTTACGAAAGAGCGGGATCGATTGAAATGTCTTCTTGTGGCAAGTGCAGAACGCAAATGTATCGCTTCGTCCGGAAAGAAAAGATAGATAAAAAAAAAGATAGATAAAAGATAGATAAAACTTGGTATATTTAGTAGATATTTGTAAAGCCTATTGTATAGGTATATTGTCACCATTTAGGTAGCAAAATACATGTCGATGGCTTAGTGCACAGATATTGTATGTCCAATAGGGCCCACAAGGAGCATCTTTTATTTTCTATTACTTTTCCTCGTGCGACAAACAGTTTTCGAAAAAAGACGGAAAACTACAAAAAAATTGTTCTCAATTTTTGAAAGTGTAAATCCTTCTCAAACACTTTTTATTAATGACGGGGAAAAATAATTTTTAATTTTTATTTTGGAGGACTATTTTTTAAACATTTTTTTGCCTTCATAATTAAAAAGTGTTCAAGGAGGATTTAAACTTTCAAATTTTTAAAAGAAAAAGTTTTTTTCCAGTTTTTCAGACTATTTTCGAAAACTGTTTATCGCACGGGAAAGGTAATACGACATAAAAGATGCTCCTTGTCTGGATCTACAACTTTTGTTTCAAATATTTTTTATGTAATCAATAACTTGGAAGATATTATAGAAAATCGACTTTGTGAGCTGTTAAATAATTATTTAAATGTTCAAGGGCCCAGGGGCAGCTTTTCCCGTTATCCGATCAGGATCAAACTTTACATAGTTTTTTTTATATTTGTATCTGTTCTGGGAAGTGCCGAGAAGATATTCAAAAGTCGAAAATAAGAGCCACCCCAATGTCCACTTGTAGTGGTTTGGAGAAAAACAGGTTTAAACATGCAATGCTACATAAGATTCGTGGATATACAATGAACAAAAATGTTATTTTTGACAAATTTCCGACGTAGATATAAATCCGATATTTATACAGCAAAGAAAAACAGTCAAAAACTATTTGTTGCATATAAAAACTCAAATTTCACAAAAAGTGGACATACAATATTTATACACTAAGACTAAGCCATCGATATGCGATACACTTGTGTGGTTACGAAACTCGTGTCTCTAGGTATAGTTGCAACAATGAATTAATAGTGTTTAGCATTATTAGAAATAGATATAAAAAATAAGTAATACGACATTTTGCTCTCCCCTATCACTATTCATATTCACAAGAATTTAAAAAACCACAATCGAGAATAAGTCGACTCCAACCGCTACACTTCAGTTACATTTGTCCCACATTTGCCATAGTAGGTATTGTACAATAAACCAGTCTGACAAAGTTTTGAGTATGACTTGATTATAATAACGCGACAGTTATTACTTTGAATTACAGTTGTTGGAGAGTTTGACGGATTTACAATCCGTCACACCGACGATACTGACAATCAGCATAAGTATTACCACACGCCGCCGTTGAGTTTACAAAAACTTGTTGCTACTGAAAAAAAGTGCTCCTATGTAGTCTCTCTGTGTGAACGTTTACTTTCAAAAACCTACTTATCTATATGTATACAAAACCAGAACCACATAAACAAAACATGAAAATCTTTATTTACACATAATGTTTCGTGATATTGATTTTCATTTGTTAAAATAAATTTTTAATACAACTTCTTCATCTATAATTTCTGATCGCAAATAAGCTTGTTAACATAATGCAGCAGTCATAGTAACAACACTTTCGACAGTAAAGATGCCTAATATTTTAATGTCATAGACAATCAGTATTGAAGTCGAGAATTACAAATTTACTCCTCATATAGGGGCGAGCAAATGGTAATACTAGCGCTCGTACCAATAAACCTTTCCACACGGATGTTATACAATTATAGCCATATATGCAGCAATTCGTAGGCGTCTTGCAAACTACAATAATAATGATAAGAAAAATAATAATACAACTTTGTTACACGCTGAATCATACATATTTATGCAAGATGCTGATAGTTTACTAAAATGTTTAAGGTTATGTTAGATTGAATTGAGGCGCGCGAGACAGCTCCTAGCTAGAGACCCTATAAGTTGTGTCACGCAAACACATCCTCGATTTTGATTGGTGCCGCCATTTTTTGTGAAAGGTGTGAAAATACAAATGGCGGTGTAGTATAGCGGTACATACAACTCCTCTATACGTAAACAACGTTACTTGGAAGAAGTTCTAACTTGATATTTTAGAAAAATGCCTGGATGTTGTGTGGAAGATTGTACGCACTCGTCACAGAAAGGCTTTATTATGAAAGTGTTTCCCCGTGATCCTAAAAGAAGAGCAGAATGGGTTGCTAATGTAGGACGAAAGAATTGGAATCCAACCAATTCTTCGTTTCTCTGCGAGGTTAGTTTTGGTGTCTAGTCTTCATTTTTTCAATAAAATAAAGTACACCCTTTTATTTATTAATTTATTTCGTATATACCGCCACTATGCCGACATTTGTTTCTTCACACCTTTGACAAAACATGGCGTCAAACTGACCTAACTTAGACGTCATTGCGTGACTCTATTTATAGGGTCCCTACTCCTAGCGGAGGAAAAAAAAGATACGATGACGGGGAGGGGAGAGCAGGCGATCGGTGTCGATGCCGATGCGCGTCTCAGTTGGACTGTGACCTCCAGGGGGTAGAAACTGAATAGGGAACTTCCGGGATAGCGTTTAGACAGGAAGGAGGAGGCTTTCACAATGTAGATGGCGTTAGTGTCGCGGTATAGTTGTGTTTGTGTCTGTACATATACGATCGGCTGAGACTTACTCTGTCTTATAAGTGAAAATAAGTAAATTGTGAGTGAAACGCTAGTTTTTACTTGTTTAACTTACTGTTTAACTTAAAATGAATGTGCAAAAGAGTGAAGCAGCTGCAAAGAGGGAGACAGGTAAGAAAGTTTTATGTACGGTTTGAGTTAAATTTAAGACACTTGTTTATTTGAATATTCGTGATGTTTTTGTATTTTTAGGTTATAAACACTATTATCAAAACTTTCAATTTACTATAAAAATTATTAAAAATGATTTTTTAAACTTAACACTTTTATTTTTGAAATGCATTCGTTAAATGCTATTAAAAGACAAAAAAATGAATTTTATTATCTGCAGGGAGAGGACCGAGAGTACGTTGGCGATGCACAGTGCCAGGTTGTATTTCAAACAGCAATACAAGGAGGATCTACGTTGCAAATGACTTGCATATGTAAGGGCGCCGAGTACGGTTCAGACAACGTGCGCCAAGCTGGTACGGGTGTTGCAGGTATGCATGACATAATATTGGTAATAATTATGATAATTACGATAATAATAAGTAAAATATCCTTTATGTTGTATTTAGAACTCGTCAGTTCCTGCTTGGGACGAAATCCGGCTACGATGTCTACAGTATACTGCCCATAGGATATTCCCCTGACGTCTGCGTGCCACTCAAGCACCTACGACGTACGCGTATTTAGGTAAAATTCAAAGCCAATTTTCTCGAAAACGAAGCCTCTACAGCAAATTCGTCACTCTAAATTTTCGACTTATATTTGCCTGTAGAATCATCCCCCGAAGTATTGACCATAGGTAGAGAAACACCATGTATATGGAGGTCGCGTACGACGGAATACATATATGTACATAAATTAACAATGTAATATAAGTAATTAATATAATAACTTAGCACTATAGCGTTTAAGGAAACTGTTAAACTCAATATATGGAACATTTTTCAAAGAAAAATCTGAGCCACTCACTAATCCTTACCTCTACTTGTATTTTTTACAATTAAGTATCTTATACAAAATGTAGGGTAAGAGATACATTTGTTGGTATTATCAGTTATTGTTGGCAAAATAATGTCAAATTATGCCAATAATAACTGAAAAAATGGGGAAGGTTTAGATAAGAAACTTCAGGTGAATGTGAAATATTTAATTAAATTCAGTTACTGCAAATTTAATTAAATATTTTTCTCCAACACCTGAATTTCATATCCAAATCTTCTTAACGTGTCAACAAATGTATTTCTTATTCTACATATTACAGTATGCAGATTCTGAGTATATTTAATTTTCCGGCACGTGCCGCCATATTGAATTTTAATTCAAACAAAATCTCTCACAATGTAGATGGCGTGCAAATACTAAACCAAAAGTTTTGCTTGAGTTTCTGCCCCCTGGTGACCTCAGTGCGTGTTATTCTTAATCTTCCTTGTTTTTGTATTTGCGATTTTATGCGTTAGTAGACCAAAAAGAATCCTACATTTATGTATTTACAAGGCAAGAAAGACCGACCATCACGAAGACGAGTTACAAAGAATCCAAGTCCAGTACGAGCTCACCACGAATGGATTGCGAGCGTTTTCTCACGACTCGGGATACACCAGGAATTCCCGAACGTGCTGAAGAATTAATGAGACTACGCTATGAAGCATGTCTCCTTCCTCGAACCTACTTCAGACACTTCCTCTAACTTGCAACTTTAAAAAGCTACAAGTCGCAAACAAAGCACTTGTGGACCTGTGCTCTATGAGATTGTTTTACCAATATCATTAGTGCAGTATGCTGGTCAAGTTTCATTAGACAAATTGGAGGTGCATTGTGTAACACAAGATGTTCCTGAGAAAGATGGTCCTCTTGAGAGAGATGATAGGAGACGCAAAGTGAAGAAATAAATGTCCTGTTGACACAGTGTAGAAAGGCACGTTTATTCAAATGAATTTGGTTCAGGAAGCTACAAACGCTTCAATACTTGGCAATGGTAGAGTTATTTGAACTCTGGTAAGCTTCACAGATATCAGAGGTATTAATGATACGGAAAAATATCCTCACTATGATTTAATAAAATAGATTTGCGGAATTGGGTGCTACAGATGTATTACAACAGATGCAGCGACCAATGTTACGCCAAATTGAATATGTTCTTATTAAAAAATTTGTTATAACTTTTATCCTTCTTTTAGGGGTTACATACCTTTGACAGTTCGAAAAGTAGGGTTGTCTTTATGATTTGTTCAATTAAAAAGCGCTATATTTAGAAATAAAGACACACACCTTTTTGTGTATAAATTAACATATATACTCTTTAAAAAGGAATTTGATATCTTAGGAAATGATGCCATAGTAGCCCCTTCTCCCAAGGCCGCTTCATAGTTACAGCATTTGCGTTACCAAAAATATGTCAGAGATTACTAGCCAAAATTTTGCACGAATATTCTTAAGACAAGGTATAATCTAGTAATTGTTGGCGTCGATTTTGAAAAAATCTATTTTTAATTGGTTGAACAGGTCTTAAGCTATCGTCTACACCTGTGTTTCCCAAACATTTTTGAGTCACGATCCCGTTTTATAATATTCAAATTACCAGCGACCCCCTCCCCTCATATAAGGTAAGGTAAATTTAATTAGATAAAGAAACACATTAAAAATATGTATTTCAGAATATAATTCTAACATAATAATATTTCAAAAAGAAACGTAAATAACCGTGACCATTCCCCAGAAGACACTTCGCAACCCACTTGGGGGTCGCGACTCACCGGTTGGTCTACTCCGTGTTTCGTAAATGTGAAAAAAGTATTTCCGAGAAAAACGCGGTTATAGTTTTCGCGCTTTCCGCCCGCGCGTATAGTCGCGCGCACAATAATGGTCTGTATGGGCCTTCAGAGCTGGAATTTTGGCCGGACGCTTTATGAACATGTTTTCCACATGACATACTATTAATTAAGCCCAAAAAACTGAATTATTTGGACCGAGCATACAAGCTTCTTCCCTTAAGGACGCATCTTTTATAGGGATACCCTGTATGGATATGAATCCAATTCATACAATAGCCTCTGCACTGATTCCCGATGGGAAATGTCACACCACTTTTTCTATCTCGACTCGCAGTGGCATTACATTTTCTCTAAAAGTACAAATCCACGATGCGATTTACCATGAGACTTTTCTATCACGAGACAAAAATTGCAGCAACAACAATGTAAATAATAGAAACCGTCGCGAAAGATGAGATTTTTGAAAATATAACTTTATGAAACTAATGACAAAATAATTAAAAAAGAATGGAATAAGGAAAAAATTGTCTCGTGAAATTAAAGTCTCATGTGAGAGACGATACCTTTAAGATGCAACTCCACGATGAGATAAAAATATCGTGTCTTACGTGAAACTTTAATTTCACGAGACAAGTATCTCACGATGTGTTTCCACTAGTGCGGAAATTTTAACATTATCTCTCATCAACTCACATCTCATTTGAGAGTTCTGTCTAACGTGCTATTAGTAAACGGAATGTCTCGCATAATATTAGTCATTTAGTACAATTACACGGTGAGTCATCAGTTTGATGAAACTAGACTCTCATGAGACAAATTTCATGATATATTTTCAAGAATCTCATCTCTCGCGACGGTTTCCATTATTTACATTTATTTATTGCTGAGATTGTTATGCCATGATGGAAAAATCTCATGCAAAATCTCATCGCCGCTTCGCTCCTCAATCCTTAGACGTCATAGAACTGACGAATGACAAACGAGCATAGGTAACGTTTTGACTTCAAAACATATTCACGATTGCGACAATAAACGAGATCCAACTGGCCCTGGCGAAGAGCGGTGTATACTCAATTAAAAAAAAAAGGTAGATAAAGGACGGCGGCGGCTGGAAAGACGAGCGACGAGCTTGGCCCTGTCTCATTTCGGCCACCGCGGCGGGACATCAAAAGCAGCTGTCGAAATTGTCCGGAACGAAAGTGGGTTGCGAGTTCGACGGTAGAAAAAAAAGGTGGGGACGCGGACTGGCACGCGCTATCGTTTCGGGACGATCGATGCGAGCCACCAAAAGAGCGAAAATGCAGGGAAATCGAGACGCGCCGCGCAGCTGAGTCTGCACACCGGCCGCCGCGACCTGCCCGTCGCTCGTTACCATTACAGTGGCCCGTGATCGGATTGATTTGAACCCGGGGAACGGTATTAAAAGCCGTTTCGAGTATTTCACGCGGGAAAAAGGAGATAATGGTCGTGTATCGAGGGGAGCGTCTCATGTTCGCGCCGATTAAATTCTTCCATCTCGAGTGACGCTTGGGCACGGGTTTTTGGCGGAAAGTTACACAAAATGATCGGTTGGGGCGATGGGACTGCGGAGTGTTCGCCGTTTTTTTTTTTTGCTTTTTCGCCACCGCGTTTCAAAAGGCAAGGTTGACATTTTGAGAATTGCGCCTTTGCGCACTGAATACCCGCTCGAAATGTTTGATTGGGCTTTGGTCCAACTCAAACGAGATTCGAGCCAGAATATGGCGCGACATGGGGCAGCATAGCTGTACGGATCGTTTAAGAGCTCAAAGCTGTCGCAATGAAAGGTGGGCAGAAGGTGGCACGCGCTTGTAAGTTTGGAAGGAGTTGAAACGGAGAATTCACGATAGGTCCTTTTTCTAGGGAGACAAAGTTACTAATTATTAGTAGCATCCAAAATTGTTAATACAAATTGATGTCATTATGCGCTAAACCAAAAACAAATCTAGGAAAGAGATTCATTATTTTATTCTTTGGGAACGAGATATCTCTGTGGCTTTAACAGCAGCATTATTTACTTCGCTGCTGTAGGCAGGGGCGGCCACAAAAGAAACCTGAGAACGTCATTTTTTTATTTGAACAAAATTAAGAAAAAAAATTGGAATATAATTTGTAATATAATATTATTAATAAGATCATCATATGATAATGAAAAAGTCATATTCTTAAATATGTTAATGTTTATTAGTTTATTTCTTCTATTTTTATTTTATTTTTTATTATTGTTATTATTATTCTTTTTTCGTAAAAAGATATTATGCTTTTTTAATCGACTTCAAAAAGGAGGAGGTTATACATTCGACCCGTATGTATTTTTTTATGTTTATCCCCGTATAACTCCTCAACATATGGACCGATTTTGACGGTCTTTTTTTCTAATCGAAAGAAGGCGTTGCCCTGGTGGTCCCATCTTACACTGTATTAATATTGGCCCAATCTTTTGCCAGTTCTGGTTAATAATAACGGCTATTGTCACCTAATTATTATTATTATTTTATACACGTTCGCGCATATCTCCTCAGCATATTGTGTCAATATATATAAAACCAAAAAGTTACAAATAGAAAAGTTTTAAAAAATTAAAACCTACTTCAAAAAAAATAAAAATGCACTTAAAAGTGAAAAATATTTTTTTCCCTTAATTAATCTTCGACTCTCGTATTTCTTACGTCGACGCCTAATCATTTGCTCTGTGTAAATTTGGCGCCGACTTAAAAAATATGAGTCGAAGATTAAATAAGGGGAAAAATTATTTTTCACTTTTTAATGCATTTTTATTTTTTTGAAGACGGTTTTAATTTTCTAAAAATTTATATTATCGTTGAGAAATTGTTTGGGGCCCCAAAATATTTCTTGCACCCGGGTCCTTTTATAGAGAAATTCGGCCCTGGCTGTAAGCATTATTTATATTTAATTAACCTAAAATCGTGTATTTTTATTTATTCACGTTAGAACCTCCTCTACCCTCATTGCGCTGCCTAAACATCCACTATACTTCTGAACAGTTTTGTGAGGTGAAAATCGTTTCAATTACCTTCACTGTTAAAAGAAGTCCCTTAAGCTCCCGAGTCTCTGAATTGATGTGGCCGACTACTTAGCGTTATTACTCGGCTCCGCCCGACATTTAGATCCTGATTTTATAAGAAAAAATTGTATTTCGTTATCTTTTTTGGGTTGAAATAGTGAGCTGTGAACACATTTCGTGATCCCAGAGTTTACCGTTCGAAAGTTTTTAGGCGACAGACAAACACACCAACACTTTCTGCTTTATATATTAAGATACCATACACTATTCGCACAATTCCCGAAATTAGCCAATATTTATATTTTACTATCTCTTCGTATCATTTTTTTCGATTTTAACTCATTCGAAATTTTAATTTCTACATATTATATCTGGCATGGAGCAGTATAATATTTGTAAACGTTTAGTTTCACTTTTAATCTTTTTATAATTTGATACTGCATTACGAGTAATTTAAGAGTTTTCTGTTGCTGGAGGAATCTTTCAATAAAAGGTATTCTAATATTTCAACATTAAACACAAAACAATAACTACAATACAAAGAATTTATTTTGCGAGAAAATGGTAGATTAATGAATTCGTTATGTAACAAACGAACAGTAGCATATTGTAATACAGCGCAGTGTATAGCTAAAATAGCGTTAGCACAATTAACAGCCATTGTGAATAAATTCCGCCCTAATTCTTGTAGGACGGTAACAGTATCGTTAACGTGTAGCATAATGCGCATTGAATTCAAAATGATACTGTACCTTAAAATTTTCGTAAATGCAAGAAAACCGTTGTTCTTATCAACGGGTCAGTGAAATAAATTAAAAACATATTCAACATTGTTTCCCTTTTACTACACTATTTTCAGGACACCTTATAAATAGATGAAAAATTTGTGTAGATTTTGAATTATGTCTATCTCAAAAATGATATTCACTTTTGGAGTGACGATAATATTATTGACACATCTGATAAAAACGCTTTAAATGGGAAATATATTGAATCCATAACACATTAATTAAGCGAAAGAGTGTGGACCACTTTATCACGATTGATTTCACGTGTGAAATGAATGAAAATATGTTATACGCACATATGCGGGATAAGCTTTCCATTATTTTAGTTATGATACTGAAACGAAACAGTTTATAACTAAAAAATTAGGCGATATCGTACGTATGTCTATATGAATTATTATGAGATAAACTTCGAATTGATTGTTCGAAAACGTAATTTTTAATTAAAAACCAAATTGCTTTGGAATGTTAAATACTGAATGTTTTCAAATGAATTCTTATGGGCAGGATCCACATGATTCATGTCAACAAGGATACAGTAGAGCGTCAATTATCCGAACGGCTTGGGACCGAGGTGGTTTGGAAATTCGAATTGTTCGGATAATGACGCATGAATGTACTTTACACAGTTTATAACTATAGAAATTACACCCAAAATTACTTATTAAATACAAGAGTAGGTACTACCGCGTTAATTTATATTACGCAAAAGTCAATCAATCAATTGGTACCGCTACACTGGTTGGAAGAAGTGGTGGGAATAGTGATGATAGCGGCAGTGGTTCGGATAATCAATGGTTCGGTTAATCGAGGTTCGGATAAATGACGCTCTACTGTATGTCGTTTTCACTGGAGTTACCCCCAAAACGATTGAAAATCTCCAACTGTTTTCCCTTCCACAAATAATACGCTTATGTACTACTCAACGTAGGATAATAATAATAATATTAAGAATAATAATTCTCTGTTTGATTAGTGTTAAAATTATATAATCATTAGTTACTTTGGTTTGTGAGTAGTTTTGATTACAAACTATTTAGATTTCAAACATTAAAAGAACACAACATTTTACGTTTATGAAAGTACCTTTTTATAAGTTATAGTTCACGTTGATATTGCAGCGTGGTCAACAAATAACGTGAAATAATATTGCAATGACACTGACATATATATACACTGTTTTGATTGGTGGTAAAAAGATTAATGTCTCGGTTGACAGACTTAAACCTGCTTTTATTCCCACTTTAGATTATGCGTTACCGTTTCAAACCGTTGTTAAAGCAAGTGTTCCATTGGGTGTTTATCGCGGTGCGAAGAAGAAAGTTTCTTTCGCAGAACTATCGTTCTCTTTTAGGGGGGAGTAGTTGTAACGTTTAGTTTAGACGTTTTGTAATTTATGAAATGAATGAAGCGTGTTATTAATGTTTTATATTTAATTATTCTTTTGTTGTAAATACTCATTAGTTGTGTATAATGGAAAATTCCCCTAAACTGCAATTGTACCAATACCTAATAAGGGTACGATTCTGCCACACATGTCGTGCCCAAAATTCTTACAAATTCAATACCGATTTCGTGCTCAAACTTCTTAGAAGCCAACCATGAATCTTATGCCTAAAGTTATGAATCTTACACCTAAACAGTCACTCAACTTTCTCTACATTGTACTAAACACGTATCATTCACACGACGCTCCTACCATCACTAATGTTCTGTGTTCTATTCATCAATTTAACTACTAATAATTTGCAAATTGTTAATTAAAAATTAATTAACCCTGCGTGACCAAATCTTCTTATAATCACAAATTGGTCACATGAGGTTCTCTGCACCCTAGCGTCATTTTTGAGCTACCATTTTCGTATTTTTGAATCTTTTAACTTTTGAGTGATAATTGTACATTTCTAATACTCATACAATCATATTTCAAATTTCAATATGATGAAATTTGTAGTTGAAAAAATAATTGTGGAAACAAACGATTATTTTTGTTAAAATTTGCCAAATTTTTAAATTTGAAATTTAGGTCTAAAAATTTACAGAAATATTGGGAAAGAAAAAAAGAATGCCTGGATTGCGATACACCTCGTGTAACCACGAAGGCTTAAATTGAAAGCTCATTCCCATTTTATTCTAATATTTATGAAAGAATTTCAACAAATCATTTTCGAATATAAGGAATTAAATATGATTAAGTCACGCCATTATTTCACATCCCATTCTCAAACAAACCAATCTGTGACACCCTTTCCAACGAATATCCGGAACCAAATACGTCTCCCTGTTGCTGCCACTGCGAAATTAAAAAAAAAAACATAAGCCGCCTTCAAGGAAGGTTGGAACGATGAAGATACCCTAAATTGGCCGCCACGCGTCGGACGTGAGACTAGCGCGGTTGGAAAAGTGACGTCTGGACAGGAATCGGTGGGCGGTGGTTGGTCGGGATTGTAGAAGGAGCAACGTTGTGTTCCTACGGGCGTAGGAAACAGTGGCTGAGCCGTGATACCGGCGCTCATCGTTGGAAGGGAAAACGTAACCGAGGCGGCTAGTAAGAAGGAAGAAAGGATAAAGGGTGGGTTATGCGGTAGAAAACGACACGCTATCAAGCGGGAACACTCCGCTGTCTAGCGGCAGCCCACGGTGGGCTGAGTAGCAGCGGAAAATACAGTGCATCATCAACAGATAAGCTGCTTAGCTCTGGTCTTATACGAGTGTTGCTCAGATCCCCCAACTTCCCCGCTACTATTCTTTCCTTTTTTCTCACCCCTCTCCCTTTATTCCGCCCCAGACGTCCTTTTCTCTCTGCCCTTATCTCTGGGGACGGTCCATCGCCACCAGGAATATTGCGCCCGGCAATATACTCTGTTAAATAGGCGTCGGTAACGGCCACATCGATTCTTCCAATCGGGTACAGAATCAAGCGGTAATGTCTACATTAAGGCTGGCTTGTATTATCGCCGATTCCGCCGAAACGTAATAGTTCAGCTCGCGCGGATGCTTCGATCAGAAGTTTCTTTCCATTTCACCGTTCCAGTAAATGGCTTTTTATTGCGCTAATGTGCCGCTAATGTGTCGCTATCACGAGCGAGCGTAAAAATCTGCGCGCGTGATACGGGAAACGTTTCGTGCTCCATGCCGATCGTGCAATTACCGATCTGATATACAGCGTTTGCGGTACTTGAGTCCGGTTCGTTGGGATTCGTTTAGCATTGTGATTCCTTCGCTTTTGTTCGACGTAGAAAGCGCTAGTATTTTTTCTGCACACTTCTGAACTGAGTTTGTAATGTGCGACCATTTTGCTCAGGTAAATATTTTTTTTAGAGATCGCTGTGGAAGTTGATTAAGGGGGTATTCTAGTGTAATGCGCTTTTTCTTACACAATTTTTGGTATTTTTTTATAAAGCATCTATAAAACCTTTTCCGCCACAATTCGGTTCACATATTTATCCATATTTCAGTAATACTTACCAATTTTAGTACAGAGAAATATTTCAAATTTGTGACAGTGCAAGCGTTTGAACGCATTCGTTTAAAAACGAATTTTGCTCATCTGAAATAAAAAAACGTTTGGCTACAGTCGGTGGCGGAATGTAAGAAAATAGTCGGCAAACTAAAAAAATTGCGGCTCTTTGAAGTTTGACTATTGATGTTCTTACCTTCCGCGGATTAAAATAGTGAGTAAGAAAACATGATATTGAATTCATTCTGCTACCGGCTATAGCCAAACTTAATCATAATTCAGGACCATTTTGGGTTTTTTATTTCAAATGAGCAGGATACCCGAAATCACGGCAACCATGGGAAGACTTTTTTTTAGCGAATGCGTCCAAATCAGGGGTCGAAAAAAAACTGTTAAAAATTTTAATTAATTATGAAGTATCTGTAATTTCATAACTATTATCTTTTCTGTTCCGAGAACACTGTTATAAAATGCAGTCTATCAACTCAAACTTTTATTCCATACATTTTTGTGTAAATCACAAGCTTTTAATTTCTTGAAAGTAGAAGAAAGTTCTAGTTAAACAGGGACATTTTTATTCTACTTTGAAAAAGTGAAAGTAGTGATAAGCAGATTTTCTGAAAATGTTGTGGAGTAGGTAGATTAAAGTTGAAACCTTAAACCGTTCGGTGAAAATATAATTACAATGTGCTTTCACTTCTAGATTTATCCTGCTTTCAATTGTTTAAATCAGACTAATTAAAAAAATATACACTAACTTTTATATTTTACACTCAAATATCTGTTCAAAAGTATATGATCCTCGAGAACTTTTATTAATCGAACATAAAATAACTGTTAAAACTGAACTCTTACAACAGAGTTGAAGTGTTAATGTACGAAGTTAAATTAAAACAGAAAAAAAATGATTTCAAAGTTAAAAATTCGATAAAGAACTCTTACTCGTAAAAATTAACAGTTTCATTCTACCCCTGGTTCAAAAGCTTGCACTGACACAAATTTTAATTATTTCTCTGCAATAAAATCTTTAAATATTATTTAAACATGGATAAATATATGCACCAAATTGTGGCGGAAAAGATTGTATAGATGGTTTATAAAAAAATACCAAATATTGTGTACGTAAAAGCGTGTCTTACACTAGAATACATAAATAAACAAAACCTATGTATTAGTTAGGCACAGCTGTTGAAATTAGTGGCGGACAATTTTTCAAACCAATTGTCAATACTTATGGAATCATTTCTTTTGGAGTAGTTTTGAGGCTAAAATTAATTCATACACGCTATTGGTTACAAACAATAAAACAATTGAACAACTCTCCACAATAAAGTCTCTTGCTTTATTCATTGCTGCATCTGTCAAACCATATTAATTTATCTAATTTCTTTGTTGTGATCTTTGCTATTTTTAAAAATGAAACTGCAAGGTGTTATAGCTGAAGTAAAAATTTCATAACAAACTTGGCAGATAATCATAATGCGGAGAAGCTGTTTTAACTCGCTACAACTTAACAAAAGTTTGAAATATCGACTTCACTAATTACAGGGTGATTCATAAATTCTCTCTAAACTTAGTAATAAATATTGTAACCCAGACCATAGTTTTTGATTTATAAAAAATTAACAGGACTGCTTAAAATATCTATTCGTAACGAGTCTCAAACTCTGAAAAATATCGTTCAAATAATTTGGAATCTATGCTGTATCTGTTTCTGGAGTTCATTAAAATTATTAATTTGTGGAATGTACACAACAGATGGCTCACTCTCGCCTGGAGGATGCAAATCCTTTGAGATCCAACTTAAATTACTTGTTTCTTATTATTTTCTTTAATCACTGCTTTAAGAGAATAAGAATTTTAGATCGCAACAAAATTAAAAAGCAATATAAAAACTTCATAAAAAAATGATGTAAAAATTATATTATGGGTTAAAGGGGACCCACGCCTGTCGTTGACTCTCAGGCTATCTGCCATGTAAAGATTAAATGCTTCAGAAAATTATTCAAAGTATTTGGAACGAATATTGAGATAAAAATCAAACTCTTCAGGCATATCCGTTAATATTTTGCAATTCAGAAATAATGGCACATACAACCACTCTTTATTTATTTCAGCGTGTAGATTCACTGCCTGAAGTACTGGCATGCATTTATGAATCATCTGACATATGGGATCCATGGATGCATCTGAGTAGTTATACTCTAATAATAAATGTAGGTCCGAAGAAATTGCATATGATGGTATTGAAGGAAGATTATTGAAGAGAACTTGGATGATTGCGACTTTTTAAAAACAATCTGCTGGATTACGACGTATGATGATTCAGCATTTCCCTAATACTACCATTGGAGGAGAATATAAAATGTTTAAGGGTGTGTAATTTCTAATTTAGGTCCAAGGATTGGCAATTTCCAATGCTTTCCCTATACGTTCGAAATTTCAGTACTGACGACCTCTGCGACTAATATGTATTCTGTTTACTAAATCAGGAAAGGAAAAGAGGAAAGGAAAGGCTATTTTTTTAATTGTGAAGTGCTGTTTCATCTCCGTAAACTGTTTAATTGCAAGAACCCCCAAAATACACAACGAATGTTTGATAATGCAACACATAACCCTGACTTTGAACACAGAACAATTTCATTGTTTAGTTTCAAGCCTGTAGCACAAGCAAATCATCAATCTGATACAATATACCCCGCTTTGTTTGGTGGGGCCTTCAGTGAAGATAGACATTTGCGGTCTAACTGCAAGACCAAAGCCACAGACATAATCTCTGCCTATTCGTTGTTCCGTAAACGTGTCGTATCACTGCTAATAATCTTCGCACGTGGGCCATCCACGTAGTTACGTTCCCCTCAGAGGTCATGGCACTCATGGCTGTTTTGGGAGAAGCTTAGAGGAATAAGAGCTTATAGAAGATTGGGGGGATGGTAAGATGTGGAACTCTGTTAGGAATCCAGTAAAGTTGTTTCTAAAATAAAAATTAATTAAATAGCAACAAAGAGTATGAAGATAATTTTTATAGTAAATTCAATATCTACTATGTCAATTTTGAAGGTTGAAGCAATTTAAATGTGTTCAAAACAAGTTTTTGCTATTTCACTCTTTTGAGAACAAGTTTTTGCTATTGTACTCTTTTGAGAATATACAGGCGTCGGCAGAGTTCGCGAGCTCGTTAACCCTTTCGCGACGGCGGGGTTGGGAGGCGGTGCGCCGCTGGGAGCGAGTCGTCGTGCCATTAGTGCACACCGTATACATTAGTGTATACATTAAGAGTGTCTCGCGTTTTTTGAGCTCCCAATATGTCCGTCTAAAATCTTAGAGGATTTCGTTGGTATTGGTGATTAATTACGTTACTTTTAACTATACCGCCACACGGTAACATATTTCCCGGCAACGCTGCCGGCACTAGCCAGTGTGAAGCATTTAGTGAATGCCGGATATAACCGGCGCTAGCCAGTGTGACGCATTTAGTGGATGCCGGATATAACCCGCACTAGCTAGTGTGAAGCATTTAGTGGAAGCCGGATATAACCGGCGCTAGTCGTGAAAAGCTTAATGTTCTTCTTTAGCAGAACCATATATGTATTTCTGTCCAATGCATGTTATACAGGGTGTTATCTAAAACAAGCCACCTGGATAACTATTACAGTTTTTGTTAATATTTGAATCAAAAGTTCTTTGGTTCTGAGGGGCCCATTACGAGGTGGACAGAACTTTTTCTCAGGTGGAGGTGCTTAGGAGATTTGAAGGTCAGCTGTTGAGACGCCAAATTCTGTAGTTTTTCTCTGTCACGGTTTAGACCCAGCCATAACTTCAGGACATTTTATTGCGGATCAGTTGTAACGGCTCTGGGTTGATATAAGCCAGATGTTGCGGCCCGAGCCTAGACCCAAGACTGTTTGGGTCTGTCGAGTGGTGTCGCGGAACTGACTTTTGCCAGACTCGCGGTGCATGGGTTAGAACGAATTTCCCTCGGACCATGCGATTTCTCACCACTAATTGATCCCGCACGCCTAGCTTAGGACCCAGCCAATTACGGGTCTCATTTTCTCACCACTCTTTTTGGAAGCAACCAATCGGGTTGTCTTAAGGTGGAATCAGATGGAACGTGAATCGGCGAACTTGTTCGGCTCGTCCAGGCTCGGCAAGTCGGCTTGGCGAGCACGACTCGGCAAACCGTGACCGATCAGACGGCGCGTGGATTCGGCGATTCACGCGCAAAGATCGCCGATTCACGTTCCGTCTGATTCCACCTTCAGCTTTTACGTTAGTGGAAGTAATCTTTCCACGGGCAGATCGAAATAAGCTCTCGTCCGAGCAAGTCATACATATTCATTCCTCATCTTGTAGTTAGTTGATTCTTTGTTAAATACACCGTTTATTTGTTCATGTTAAGCCACGAGTACAGAATTATTAACACCCTGAACTGTCACGCGATATTAAGTTGTTTTGTCCAAAAGTACGTCTACGGTTCGGCAAACGCGTCAAACATTCTCGTACGCAACATAAACTTAATTTTTTTAAATTGAAACATGTAGGTATTTTGGACGTCTGTAGATACAAGGTTCAACTTTAAAAAATTAAGTTGACCTTCAAATCTTCTAAGCACGTCCACCTGAGAAAAAGTTCTGTCCACTACGTAATGGACCCATCGGAACAAAGCAACTTTTGTCTTAAACATTTCTCCCTATCACAAAAACTGTAGAAGTTATTCAGGTGGCTTGTCTTAAGTGACTTACCCTGTACATATATCACGTCTAGATGATTTCAACAATGTACCTCAGTGTGACCTTGAGCTGGAAAATCGCCAAGAGATATTGTACCATCGCGATAGTCGTCCAGGCCATTTCTCACATGCTGGAACACGGTTATTAAATGATAAATTTCCAAATCGCTGGATTGGACAAAATGGGCACACAATATGCCCACCTCGTTCACCAGATCTCATAGCAACGGACTTTTTCTATTTGGATAGTCTGAAAAAGTATTCACTACGCACAACTGACAATACCAGGAAGCATGAAAGAATAATTAATTAAAAATTTTGTATGCTATTCTTTCCGAGACGTCTAAAAAACATCAAAATCTAAGATTGGTCCTTTTAAATTGTGTATCATCGTTTTGAGCATTTATTATGAAACATTACAGTTCTTTTGCACTAAATTCTACAATTTGAAATCAAATCAAGGTCATACTTGACCCAGACAAGGTATTATTTTTTGGGGTGTCACTTTATACTTACAATAAACTTGTCTTTAACACTTACATTGTATCACGATAATTTAATGTAATTTTTCTGAAGAATTTCTGTTCCTGTTACACACTCTAAAATTGATAACCAACGCTCTTAGAAATTTGATTCCTTGTTGTAATTCATTTGTTTGTGTGTGGATAGCTTTATCCAAATATTTTTAGTCACTAAATTACCTGAAGTAAAATTTTATTCATACTCCAATTACATAAATATAACGAGGAGCAGAAGGATGGAACAGAAATTTAATAAATTATTATACATCTATTACGATGTGTCACGTTGAAAAAACATATTAACTTTATTTAAAAAGTTGATGTAATGCAATAATGCTTTATGTGTAAATTATTATCGAAAATACGTTGGAAAATAGGGGAAAGATGTAGACAGTGTTTTACAAACTGTACAAGATCGATCAGAAAAGTTGCATTCCTTCCTGAGCTTACTTGTAAATTCAACGAAACACAGAAAAATCCGGTAACAAAAACCCCTTTGGAATATTTGAAAACAAGTGTTCAAATAACTTGCACAACTCTACTAGAAAAAGACAAATTTTTAAAATACATTGAGAGACGAGGGCAGAACATTTAACTTAAATTTTTTCACGCGCCAATGCTTTTAATGTCTGAAATTGCAAATAATAGTTTGGAATACTTCAGTATTTTGGAATATTCGTTGAATATTGTCAAATGCCGTACTGCTATTACACAGGAAATTTAATTTTGATGATGAAATTATTATGTAAATTTTTAACGAGTTTCTCCATCACCGTAATTGCAATGGAAACTTTTAGTTAAAAGAGCGTTTACAGTTCAGCTCGTCATAACTTAGAACTAGATTCATCAAACTATAAAGACCGGGAGACTTATTTCCGTGAAATTGTACAAAAAAAGATATGCATTATGCAAATTTAATTTAAATCTGTTGTAATAACTGAGATACATTTACGACTACTTAGGAATATTGTTTTAAAGAATATAGATGAATATAGTATAAGTACAAAAGAAGTTAATACACGTTAACTGACTCCGCTCACATTCCATTAACACTCTCTCTCTCTAATTCAATACTCACAAAATTCTCACTCATTTAATCTTCAATATAGAGCTATTACTTTCAAAAATGCTAGGACTTTCGTACATTGGCATTATGTGGGAGCAGGGTTGTTGTGGCGATGAAGCACAAAACATCGAATTGACTTTGTTTTCATAACAATTTTTCGGAGGCTCCCAGACCATACTTTCGGTGCTTTGTGGAATTATTTTTCAAATTTTGAGGTTGAAATACGTCGTAGTCAGGTGGAGTTCCCTTGGCGTGAAAATACGTCGGTACCATAGAAACTATTAAGGGGTCATTCTACTTTGATCGACCAAAAAATTAAGCTATTTTTACAGATTTTTTTCTTAATAAATACAACATATAATGATATAAATCTTTTCGGAATTTATTAAGTTACTCTTATATTATACAAAAAAAATTAAAAAGATTTTTTTTTAATTTGTTTTAATGGTTATTTGCTAGCGTCAATATGGCACCTAAAAAGGGGTATGTTCATGGCGCATGTGATTTTCCGGCTCAGGCTTATCTGAAACAAAAAATTCGAAAAGATTCTTAATCTGTATGAGTGTCGCTATCACCTATAGCTTGCTTAAATTATTTTCTTCCTACCCTCGTACGAGGGTCTGTACAGGAGTTGTGGGACCATATCTTTTAAATCTTTGCCAAGTTCTTCCTCATGATCACTTCATTTCCCTGTTTTAATTTTTGAACATAACGTTCCAATGTTGTTCCAATTTCCTGTACCCCATTTGGTTGCTTAAAACTTCATCTACAGATTTCTTCATAACTTCTTTTGACCATTGTCCTCGTTTAGTTTCTTCTTATATATTCTTACCATTTTCAAATCCGAATTAAAAGTAACGAAATTTTGACTTAAATTATAATAGAGAACGATGGCGTTGTTCCACCTCACATGAACAACCATATTCCGGGGTATGATGGGATATCCTATCATTCCCCGTATCAAGGACTCCATCTTGCCTGAAATCATCGTTTTTCAGAGACTGATGTTATTTGTACAACGAATAAAAAAATTCCAATTTTTAACATTGTACATTAAAGTAAATAGAATGGAGATTATAATGTAACAAAACTAAGGTCGGGGCAGATATATTGGCCGGTGAGTTTCGTGAGGGGTATTCTCCCACCACACAGTTTGCCTGCCTCGGTGCTCCTTTTCTCAACGTTTTCTGACTCGCTCTCGTTCCATCTCGCTCTCGCTTTCGCAGAACAAGAGTGAGCCAGAAATGGTGGGGATAGTGCCAAGCTTCTGGGGTGTAGACCAAACCGAGCTGTCAGCGTAGAAATACACACATCAGAATAGGTGTGCGTTAGCTCCGAAAAAATTCAGGAGTTTTATTGGTCAGAACATTGATGTTTTCTCGATAGCTTCATCTCGTATTGATCTACGCATAGCTTCGTAACGCACACAACTATTACGCTAAGAATAAATAACAGCCACACGGCTAGCTTCAGGCGGAGCCGAGCAACGTTCCCGTTACCCTTCGGGGGCCATGCAACTCCAACTGACAAATCCATGATCGTCAGATGGTGGTGGCTTATTTCTCCTCGATCGCTGTTCGCGAAAACGAATTCACCGGCCAATATATCTGGCCCCGACCTTAATTGACTTATCGTTTTTGAATATATATTTATTATAACATATATTTATTATAATATATATAAGTCTTTTTAGTACACAAAATACGATCCACACAGCATGTGGACGATTTCACAGCTTTCAATCAAAGACGCGTGTTTCCCTACTCATTTTTATCAACGACCTAACTGTTGCAATACAATGGCTTCCTTTTGGTACTTTCATTAAATGTCTAGCATTTTTTAATTACGGTTTTTTTAAAATTCCCCATCTTACCTCGCCACCCCGTCAAGCCCCCCCCTTTCCCCTATCTTAGACGGGAAGCTATGGCGTGGTAATGGTCCAAACCATGTTCGTGCGATATTGTAGAAATGTCCGACTAAAAAAAGTCCAACCATACGAAGACGAGCACTAATCGAAGGCACGCGGGCACAATCGAATGAGCCGTGTGTATGTACATCTAGTAGGGTACTTGCAAATCGATACTGCTTAAACGGTACGGTTATACATGCCAGAGGGATATGTTTGAAACAGCACACTTGCACGTGATTCCTGATCCACCATAACCGTCGCGTCACGAGCTGTCACTGTAACAGCAACTATTCTAGTACAGGCATCCTGTTGACGGACCACCTCTGCAACTATTCGCCTGTACTCGGATCCCGTTCACCGAAGGCCGCCGATTGCCTGTGACAACTGTCACGTCAAAACATTTCATTCGAAAATGCTCGACAGTTGGGCCACGGTGATGCTATGTTAACCCCTAACGACGCATATCGAATTCGCACCCACGACATCCGCAAAAACTATTCGGCAAACTCTAAAACTACAATAGAGTTTATTTTCAATGCGAGCAAACATGCGCGACGTTTACTTCTGTATGATTGGTTTTTCATTCCGCATTGTCAAATTCAGTGAAATATTTAATTCGGGGTTTCTTTACATTTGCTGATAATTTTAGCAATTTCAGCTGTAAGATGACTCTAATTGTAAGTTTTAAAAATGTAACGAAGGTATGCTGTATTTTTAAATGTAGTGAGTGTTTTTTCCAGTGGGGATTTTATATTGATATCTTCAGATGTGTGTATCTATATAGACATTGTGTTTCCAAACTATTGTGTACTTCTTAATAAAAAAATCTGTTTTACTTTATATAAGTAAGTCATCGTCTTTTATTTAAACAATAACAGGAATACCCCTAAAATAGATAACGAAATAAAAAACAATTTTTTGGTTCGCGAATTGGCGCCCCAGACTATCGCCCGTATCTTTCGCCGGTCTTCATTTTCTTAATATAACACAGATTTAATCTAAAACACGCTACTTAGGTCCCACACAAATTTCGTTTTTTTTATAATAGTTTTATTGTTTGAAAAAGTACAGTCATGTCTTCGAATATCAATGCAATTACATGTACATATATCTGACAGGGAAACGTTCCCAAACCGAAAATTCTATTTAAATGCAATTTTGCGTGAATGTAGAGTATTGTAGAGCATATTGGAGTATGCATGGAGTAAATTTTTTGTCTGCGGAAATTCACTCTGAAGGGGTAAAATCGGCCTTTAAAGTTATCACGTTGTTCCGCTTTTTTAATATAACTTTGTAATGGTGCAAGATAGAAAAACTCTAAACACAAGAATTGCTCAGTTTTTTATGCACCATTACATAGCAAAAAAATTTCACGACGTGTAATTTACAAAGAAAATAATTTTTTTGTTATTTTATATATAAATTCTTAATCGTAAGAGGTATAAACCATGATTTTATGTGAAAAGTTTACAATTCTCAATGATTTATTAAAATATGAGAATACATAATTATTTTTAATTTTATATTTGCAAGAAACAATTTTCCACTTTTGTGTTTATATTCCTATACTTATAATGATATCTCACTTCATTCATATTTTGCAACCTCCAGAAAACTTTACTTTTGTCATACAAGAGAAAGACATTCTCTTTATATAATTTTTTTTTCGATTAATGTATACTTTCTGCTGTTTATTCATTATGCATCGTGCGACAGTTTCTTATGTTCGGTTTGGGAACCTTTCCTTACAAGTTAAAAGCAACGGGGAAGTGTGGCTACAAAATCATAATTTCCACATTTTCCTTGATTTTTTTTCTAATGTAGATGATAGTTTAAAAAGTCATCAACCGTCTCAGATTACATTCCCGAAAATTGTAGGTAAGATAAGAAGCATTCATTGACAGTAAGCATCATGGTGATTCAAAACGATACAATTTTATGTAAGTGAACTTTCGAGTATTTCGACCCAAAAGGCCCAATTGTAAATAAATGTTTGACCAGTTTTGTATATCCTATAAAATGTGTAGCTGTGAAATACCTTGTACCTGAAGTTTCACTTTAAAGTACATAATTTCTTGTGATGTCCCGGCCCCACCATGGGTCGCGCCGGTACGTCTCCGCCGGCGCCGCTAGAGGTCTACTCTTCTCGCAAGTCCTATTGTCTACTCTCGATCGTATATATACAAGTTCATTGTATTGTAAAGTAAATTATTATGGTTGGTTAGTTAACAAAAAATTTACAACGATGATTAAATGTCGTCTTACATAATAATTGTGGGCCCAACAATGAATATTCGTTGGCAAACTGTCGTTTCTTGTTAATTCAACCACCATAATAATTATAGGCGAAAGCATCAGATAGAATATGTATGTACAATCTTTCGATTATTAAAAAGCCTTTGGGCTCGGATTATCGGGGAAGACGTACCCACCCCACTGTTTTGCTTTCTCGCTGCGAGCGAGGACCTTCGGACCTCAGTAGACCGCCCGTTGACAGCCCAGAGCAATAAAACCGACGGGCCACATAAAATGTTCATGTTTTTGACAAGTGTTGATAATAGTATTACCAATCGATTCCTTATGTCTTCCCGATGAAAATGGCCCAAAAAATGATATAATTCGGACCATAATTAAGGATATTACGTGAGAAATCTTTTTGCAGAGTTCAAAGCCCGTTTCGTTAAAAATAGTCCGATTTCAATTATTTTCTGTCCAATTAATCGGGTGAACGCCAGGAATTCATTGGTGTCACTTTCACATTGATACGATGAAAAATAAACAAATTCAGAATTTGTAGAATCTGACCGGTAGGCGACCGCGCGCGGGTCAGGCCGCAAAGGCTCAGGTCGGTTATTCGATTTTCTAGGATGAAGATAGGATGAAAGTTGAACCGTTATTCGAAATTCAAGTTGAAAGGCACTTCGAATAAATCAACTTATTTGATCTTCAAATAACGAATAAACGTAAAGGACCTTTTATCTAGATGTTATCTAGATGTTATCTTCGCCCAACTCTGGGATTACGGTTGTGCTGTGGAGGCGACGGGGCAAGATCCCCTCTTTACGTTGCGAAGTCAATCATCAATCTCAAATCTCGATTTCGGACGTAACATTCTGCAAGATATACCTATTACCATTGAGCTATAGGAATACCTGGAGAGGGAACAGAGCAGTCGCGGCCGGTCCGAGAAAGAGGGAAGATAACGGGTGAAGAACCACTCTCTGTCTTACAAACAGACTATCGATATTGAGCTGCAAATAACTCAATGGCTATTGATGTATAGTGCATGCCACTGAATTTACCCGCGCACAAGAACATGAAATATACTCCAAAAAGAATATTCACATGAATAATGATCGCATAATAAAAAGAAAGAGTAAAATGTGTTAAAATTACTCGTGATTATTATTATTATTTTTTTATTTTTTTTATTTTTTTTTTATACAACACGCTCTAACCATTTCGTTTCTCGCTATCCGTAATACCAAAATGGCTAAAATAAAACATAACATTGAGGTCAATGAACATTGCACAGATCACGACATGACGTCTATAATTTACTACATGATAGTACAGAGTGAGAGGGATAATAGGAAGAACAAGGATAGGTTCACCCGTCATCTTTTATTTCCCTCAGACCGCTGTCGCCTCTACTTCTTCCTATTGCTGTTCCCTCTCCAGGTATACTTATAGCTCAATGCCTATTACAAATTCAAATGATTGTTTATGAAGTATTGCCACTTTCATGTTGTTGTGGTTGAATGGCATCAGAAGATTTCGCTTCACGAACACTAAAATGCAGTGAAACAGATTTCTTGTCTCGTGATACATTTCTACCGTAAAAATTGCATGGAATGGATTTTCACGTCATGTATTGGCATGCTTACAGATTCAAGAAAATTAAATGATATTGTTGGGACAGCGCAAGCGCCTGTGCGACTCCGCGTCCCGGCAGAGGGCCCTGGGGGCGGAGAGTGGGAGTACAGCTTACGGACACGAGATGCGTGTTGCCACGCGCCTCCGTATAATTCATTGTAGTGTACTATTTGTTGTCTAATATATTGTGTGAAATGTATAGCACCGAGTTTCGAGTTTTCGTGACACCTCCATCCATTCCCGAGTCACGTCGGACCTAACAGATATCGTGGATAAGAACGGAAACAGAATCGATTGGAATAAGTGTCTACAATAAATAATGCTTAGATGCACAATGTTAATTATTGTCCGTATTTGCACATGCATACGAAGTTTATCAAATTATAGAATATGTTCAATGTTTCGCGAAATCTTAACGAAACTTCGATATCTATTGTCAAAGTAATAATTCCGCGGTTTCCAATAGCGAGCGTGTGTTTCAATTGAGTTGAGTGTGTGAAACGGCACTTCTCTGCTATCCAACCGTTATGTGCACCACAGATAAAATCCAATAATCGCTGTTGGGGATGTAGGATTATTGAGTGACTTGCATTCTGATAGTACAGTCGATAAGTAAAGCAAACGTTGTTCAATAGAAGTATACCAAATCAGAATAACTTAATCATCCGTAATATCAGAAATTAAAATCAGGTAACTCCTTCTGCGCTACGTATTGTTCTAATTCTTACGTTAGATGAATCAACTTAGGTACCAATATAATATCAAGATCTGTATGAAAGGTTTAAGTCTTAATTAGGTATGTAGTAAACACTTTCCATTGTGCTCTTCAACCGGAATTTTTCTTCAACTTTTTTAACCTAGGGACTCGACAAGATACAGATATAACCGATTGTGACGCTATAGATCTCACTTGTTTTAGCACCACACTGGCGAACATAGTGCTCTCTGTTTGTGAAGTGTCCCATTTTAATCAACTCCATGAATATCGCCAAAATTAATAATGCTATGGGAAAACGGTGATTGTCAAATATTTAAAATATTTTCATTTATAAACGTTTTACTGATCGTATAATGTCCTGGATTCCATTACGTTTCATTTCAAAAGGTCAAGGTGATCTTACAACATTTAAAACCATGAGATTTATGAAGAATACAGTCTGTTCAACAAGAAACGACTCGGCAAGTTTCCGGGAAAATTAAAAGATATCTCTCTCTCTTCCTCGGCGCTATTACATCATCAATGGGCTTTAGTATCGCTCGAAACATTCTATTAGGCCGACGTGCATCATAATGAGTACTGTGTTCGCGAAGCGGATTTGCTGAAGGCGGTCTTCCTAGGCACGCACCCGAAAAGAGCAAAATTATCTTATGTTGCTTCCGCTAAAGTCATTAAAAAGTCAAAGAATTTCGTTGTGAGGTGACACAGTACAAATCATTGCAAAATTTCGATGACCGTCTAAAACGATGGAAAACGAGATCGACGACAAGCACGCAGGACAGAACGGACGCGGATTCGGCTGTTTGGAGCTTTTCGCCGAGAATTTGAATGCAGCGAATATGGTGAAATTTTTCAAGCATGACCTCATTAGATCAGCCAAGAAGATGTTTGGCCTCACTCACGCAGATTAAGTCTTACAAGAAGATAATGACCCAAACATCATAGTAAACTCTGCAAACCCTGGAAGGAGGAAAATGGATGGAATGACTTTTAGTAACAAAAATACAAAACTTAATTTTAAGGGTTGGTGATGGGGGTAACTTGAATCACTTCTACGCAGTTTTGCAGATACAATAAAAAGATGCAACTTTTTTTTAAACGATATTTCTCGCCGTTCCCGAGATATTACAGGAAAAAGAAAATTCTGAATTTTTTAAGGGGTGATTTGACTTCCTGAAACCGCACTATGGCACCAACAACAAATAGGTTCCCGTTATGGATGAACTACTCTACTTGCACATAAAGAAATTTTCTGAATTTCTAGCTTGCCTAACATTATCGACATTTTTTCTAATATTCAATATTAAAAACTGATTTGAGGGGCAAAACTTTTTCAGAATACTTAGCCTGTATAATACTATTATAAAATCTGAATTATTATCAAATCGTCCAATTCTATTCTTTATAATCTTCCTCTATCACAAATCACTCGAATTTCTTAATTCACAATGTATACTAGATGTTTTCGAAATCGTGGTGACACTAGAAAGGAGGCAATTCATCATGCAAAAGTAAGTTGAAAATATGGAATGAAATTTTTTCACACGGGGCTTTGGTTTTTAAGAAAATTGATTTTGAAAACACGTCCGAAACGTGCACACCCGACTAACAATCAGCAGAATTGATAAGTAAATATGCTGCGATTGAAGGTAAATGAAATGAATCCTCGTCTAAAAATAGTTTGAACTTATGGAATAATTTCTTTTCATCGGGATTTCTGCAATCCGTTAAATTACTGGATTGAAAATGGGTTCCATTTTCAAATCGATTTTTTCAAAAACAGAACCACGTTCGAAGAAAGTTATTCAATAACTTCGCCTACTTTTTGGACAAGCATATATTCTCCTGTATTCTGCCTAATTCTCAGCAAAGTGTATTTGCACTAAACGAGGTTTCAAATTCGATTTTCTAGAAAATAGAGCTTTACATGAAAAAATTTAATTCTATATTTTCGACTTTATAATATTACCGCATAGCACAGCCATACTACAGCAAAGCGTTCGCGCAGTCGCATTTGTACACTAAAAGAGTCATCTTGAAGTCGCGACGTTGCAGAATGCTTGTTGCTTTTTCTGCAATGTCAAGCGCATTTCCCCTAGCAATACTGATCGTGCAGAAGTGCTTCCCAGCAGAAATGACAGATATCGGTTGCACTCTCCTCCAGCATCCTCGAAATCAGTGTTCCACGGGTGACACTTTCTCATCGCTACTGCTTGAAATTTCCAAAACAGTTTGGCACACATTATCAATCGAGCGTTTTAGGGAATTAAACGTGTTGAAGAGGCTTGACACACCGAGGGATCGTAACGCATCAGAGATACGCCTCACACGCAAGACGGGAGTCGTAGGAGGATGCATCTGACATAGACGTCGCATGCATCCTGCCATGTGTACACATAAACATCCATGTACGCGAAAGGAAGCTGAGTCGCTCGATCCTCCTTGCGCGTTCTGAAGCGTCAGGGAAGGCATCGTTGAAAGGGAAGGGGAGAAGGACGAAGAAGGGTGGAGGCCGAGGTCTACTCTGTTTGCTAATTACTCGGCGTCGGCACATTTGCATCCACGTTCGCACCAGCCTCCTCCCCCTCAACTGCCGGTGTTAACCTTCTCATTAAACGTAATTGTTTGCAATAATTTGATGCCACCTGTCTCCCTCCTGCCGTTACGACTAGCCAACTTCTCCTAAGTGTCTCCACTCCGCTACCCTGCTTACTGTTGCACCGCCTAGCAGACTGTCTCCTCGCATCCAGTCCTTTCACTCCTACGCACTTCACTGCCTTCGTGTCTGCACGCACGTACGTATGTCTGCGCCTGGGTGTGCGTTTATGTTTGCGGGCCTACATGTGTTCGTTAGGAGTCCTAGGTACACTCGAACCGTGAATACGGGACACCGTGTACGCGTCCGGGAAGAGATTCTGATTGCAGCCTCTTCTGGAGCAGCGAGTAGTCGTTGTCTGGGTCTAACTGCGGGGGGGCTTTTGTTCCGACGGTGACGTCCGCGGCATGCACGCAGTGTACATGTAATAATAGCGACTTCAGACGTACGCCCTTGGACGTGACAATCACAGATGTCTCGATTAATTGCTTGAGACACCGCTGGATCGAGGCATAATAGAGCCGAATCGGTGAATAACGACGGCGTAATTTCTGAACTCTGCCTGAGAAATTTATGCATTAGTGTCAGGGTGCCCGTGAAGTCCTCCGGGCTAATACTGTTGCTCCAGGCGTTTCTTGCCAAACGATGCTGCAATAACAACACCGTTTGCGATGCCACGGTGAAACCGTTGCGGCAAATTATTCATTTTGATGGAGGGCTGTTAGCATGGTAATGACAGCTGGCGGAATCTGTATTAAGAGTACAATGAATTTGGAATTTCTGTATGAATCTGTTTAATCGTTTTGTAATGAACAAAGTGAACAAAGTATTTATTGTTTGAGAAGTGCCTCTGAATTGGTTAAAAAGGCGCCTGAAAATGGATAACTTAACTGTAGATGTTTAGAAACCATGACACGTACGAATGGAATATTTTTTGCTTATTAGTAGAATCAGCTGATTCGATTGTGACCATATGCATTCGATTAGCAGAACTCACTTCAAATGGTTGGCCTTTTTCCTTGCGAAAATTTCTACAGTGTTTCGTGGACATGGTTTGGAGGAATGCCACACTACTTTTAAGTTCTATTTCGATGATTTATTTACTTGGGATATTTGAAGTATATCATTTGCAATTCAGCGTTCTTATTTTTAATTCGACGAGGCCTGCGCTTTTACTGAAAATGCTAATTGTAATGTAGAAAATGACGAGGGTGTAAGAATAAAATAACTCCGTAGGTAAACTTAAGACGCGTTTACTAAAACTTGTTAAAATTTGGTATGTAACTTTTCCTTGAGCGTTCACAAGGGACGAAATAAACTGCGCGGTCTCTATGCCACCGTGGGTCGCAAACGAAAGACATCCTCTTTGCGCGGAGGTTTCAGACCACCTCTACTCACCAATTCCAAAACGTGCAAAACACCGAACGAAATGACGGAGGCGCTTTCTCTCCCCGAAACCCAAAGAACGTCGAGCTTGCAAAATAAATGAAGAGTGAGGGGGAAAAACCGGGAATGTCCATTTTTCGCGATGTTGCGATTTATGGCATATTTTATTGGTAGCAACTGGAACTACAGAACTGTCGATTCACAAAGGGTTATAAAGTTCAAATACCCCCGTAAAATAACGTTAAAAATTTGGTATAGTGGTTAAAAACAAGAAATGTCCACTCTGCACTGGAACAAAGTATGGAATGTCTCCACCCTGTGCTTAATCATAACCTTCTGCCGTCAAGATATGACAACAAATTATTTAAGAAGAAAATTATATAAAAAAATTAAATTCATTGAACCTTGTTTCTTTACTGATCGACAAAAGTATTAAAACTTAATTTTGCCGATAACGCTGTTTTTTGACATTCCCTGATTTTCCCCGTACTCTTGAGATGTTTTATTGTTTTATCTCGACGCTCTGACTCAAAGGTTACGCGCCGAAATACCGCCTCTTCGCTCTGACCGTTCAGGTACGCGTTTGTACCGCTCGTACACGCTACATTAATTTTAGAATTTCGTGAAAAGCGGGCGGTTTCAGTGAATGTAAAACTGTATTATGGAGATATAATTGTGTTGATGACCGTGGTAGAATGGATTCGAATCGATTTGTTGATAAATACTTAAATACATATAATGTAAGTGCGGGTAATAAGGCCCACCTAAGGATCTATAATTTTTTTTTTTAAATTTGTACATATTTTTGAAAACTTTTTTTTATTGAAATCTATGGACATTAAACTATAAACTGTAATATTTGTAACAATATAGGGTAAACGATACAGTTATTGACCAGCATATAGAAGTTGACCACTTCAAATTTCTGCCGCCATAGTCTAATGAACTTGCGCGTTTCCGCATCAACGATGCACTTTGATCAGACAAAACAGTCCTACCTTTTGTTTCAACCAACAATCGATGATTTCAGCACGAGGGTTCCGCCGTGAGATAGTCGGAAAGGAAAACGTGTAATTTCAACTCTCAAAGAAGGTAAAGGCTTAACGGGCATCTTTAGAGCCACGACTTCTTTAATGACTGTATACTCATTATTCAATTTTGTTTACCGCGAATGCCATTGATCACAATAGGTGACAAGGGCCCAATGTTAATATTCGTCATACATCAATGATTGGTCCGACGAATGCACAGTAATACAGTTATTGACTACTCGTAATTTTCGTGTTGAAAGACCGCGATTAAAATTGATTTAGATTTTTGGAGGCACGGGCAATGTGCCCTGCTGTTATATGTTTACGGGTATGCACCTCCGATGACTTCTGATTTTTCATTGGTCCGAGGGTCGTTACGATAATTCGGAGGTTAAATACGCCTGACGAAAGAAAGAAAAAGAAAAGAAAAACAGAAGAAGAGAAAGAAAGAGGCTAAGGGATGCAAAGAGAAGAAGAAGACAAAAAGAAAGAACAGGTGAGAGAGAAATCTAAGAATAAAAAAAAACGAATGAGAAGCCAGTGAGACCGCGGTGAAGTGCACGGCATACGTCGTGAAGGATGCACATGAAACTCACTCTGCCCCAAGAAAATATGTCTTTGATTTTGATATGATGGCAGATGGTTTTAATAATAAAAGTGACATTAAAGTAAAAAATATGCTATTTTCTTTTATATTCGGCTAGTGGTTAACAACTGTACTTACCTGGACCGGTCAACAACTATACCACGACCGGTCAATAACTACAATTTTGAGTTATGTTTCTTTATAATAGCATAATATCGAAACTACTGATTTCTCAAAGTTTCTTGGGTGCAATAATCATCTCTCCTTCCACCTGGTATAACAAAACTTCATTTATAAAATTCGAGTTACCTATTCCATAGCGTTTACCTAAACTGAAGCTCTTAGGTGGTCAACTACTGTATCGTTTACTCTATGAACACAACAAATACGAAAATTAATAGGTTTCTAAATACCTTGTACACGGGTTTTGTTTCGTGTAGTACAGGTAATATGGTCCACCTATTTAGTACCTATGTACAATTTGGGTAAACAAAGAAATCTTCGTCCTCAGGTGTGCCCTCACCCCATTCCTCGTGTATCCAGGTGAGATACATGACACACTGTCGCATATCGCTCTTGAATGCAGTTCTGCATAATTTGCAAAACCAATTGTTTGCAGAGTTGCCGTCCACGTTTTCTCTGGTGGTGGATGTCACGAGCTCTTGTTCACACAATCTTGTCTTTTTTCTTTCGGTAGAAGGGACACGTGCTTTGGAGCTCTTCTCAATATCGTTCCTGCTTTGGAAGAGGTCTCTGGTTACTTCCTGAGCCTTGAAGCCCACTTAACATTTTGGTGGGCCTTATTATCCGTTTTGTCACTTCCTCGTTGACGAGGTTATATGTTAAGCGTGCACTTCACAAAATCATCAATTTTCTGGGAATATGTTGCCAATATATGTACTTATACATATCTATAGTTATACAGTAATTGGATAATGAGTACTCCCAATACAAAGCCAAAAAACCGACGTAATTCTTATAATTGCAGCAACGCTAGTTGCCGGCGAAACAATTCTTGAATTTCCAGCCGGCATATGTTATACTAGCTCACCCGTTACCCGGTTTCACCCGGGAATTATTTATGATGAAGTAAAAAAGCCTAAAAGACAAAATAAATAACCTATCATCTAATCTAGGACGTATGTAATGTATATTCATAATTTCATTAAAATCCGTTCAGCCGTTTAGGCGTGAAAGAAGGACAAACAAACAGACAACGTTTCACTTTTATATATTAGTAGGGATTAATCGCGTGGAAACTCTTCAAATGACATTTCGTATGTAATAAAAACAATAAATGGCACTACCAGTATTGTAGATTGACCTACCAAGGATAAATCATAGGTGGGCCTTATTACCTGCTTGGCCTTATTACCCGCACTTGCCTTACGACAGTAATAGCAGAATAAAACATGTGCTGAACAAAATTAAAAAAAAAGTAAAAAGCCGTCTTTCAAGGGGCGCTAAAAAGGATAAAATAATTTTTTTTAAATTAAATCAATTTCTAAACCTTTATCAGATATAGTCCATTAGCACACTAACGCCCGAATTATAGCGCGCAGAAATTTAGTGGAACGTCACGCGTCCAGCCGGTTTAAAGTTGTCTCTATTTTGGCACCGATTTAAATAAAAAATATATTATCCTTTTTAGCGCACCTTTGAAGCCGGTTTTCTACTTTTTTAAAAAAGTTTATTACTTTTTTATTTTTAGGTACCTTTGTTTGAAATCGGTTAAGGAAAATTTATCATGGTACCAATAGGGGAACATAATCCATATAACAACCAAAGAATCATTCAAATCGGTCCACGCGTTACAAAGTTACGCGCGAACATACATTAAACTGGAATTTTAGATAATTCTAAAGTATCTAGATAATAATACAAAAAACAACATGGTATGTACCACCGGCTCTTCATACTCTTTCAAATAAAAAAAGAATCATCGAAATCGGTGCACCTAGGGTAAAAGACCCAATTACTGCTATCTACCCAATTACTGTCACCCTGCTGTGACTAAGCTGTTTTACGTAAAATAACGAATAAATCTTGTAAAATGATGCATAAAAAAAATTAGCATTCAATTCAAACTGTTATTTATATGATACAAAAAACAGTACTTTGTTTTTTTCGTTAATTTGAATACAATGATAAAAAATTTAAAGCGAATATTTGGAGAATGGAAACGATGACTTCCTTACTAGCGAAAGAGAAAACAGAATGCTCTTAAAGAAAATGCTGTTATTGTAATATTTAAGCTATTAAGATAACAAAATATAATATTTTAAATAATATAAGCATCATAAAAAGTAATAAAGATCCGAATTCAACGATTCATTAAATATTTTTACTTATTAATTGGGTGACAGTGATTGGTACAAGCGTTTCAAGCATTTTGGTATTACTGTCATAGCAGTAGTTGCTCATGTACATGACACGACGTAACCTTAAAATGACATAAACAGTATTAGGTTAGCTGGCAGTAATTGGGGTGTTAGTAATAGATCTCCAAATATATTTTTGAAATTGATGTATTTATATATAAAAATCGAAGTTTTAAATCCACCAAATTTTTTTCATCAAGTAAACATATCAAACAATAATAAAAAACAAGAACAACATATTCTTTTAGTCTATATGTACATAACTATAGGATAATGTCAGCGTCAACCAGGGTGAGGAGCGATTTCGCTCAACAATGGAGGGGGGAAACACCTACATGAATGGTGGTAATGTTTGCGTGACTGACGCAGGCGCAGTTCATGCACACATAACCACCACTCCTGTAGGTGTTTTCCCCCTCCATTGTTGAGCGTAATCGCTCCTTACCCTGGCGTCAACGCTTAATGTGTCAATAATTGGGTCCTTTACCCTATGCGGAAGTTATGCGTGAACATACGAATTAAGTAACCTCCTCCTTTTGAAGTCCGTTAAAAAAACGAATGCGTGACAAAGTGTGAATAAAGAAAGAAAGGAAACTGCAGATGAAGGCGCGAGTGTCGCCGAATGTATTTGCGAATAATAACAATTTGATTTTTAGTTGCATATGGAATATTAAAGTTGATGCAGTGAGGTTATTCTTAGCGTCACTCGTCAATGGGGAAGATGACTGCAACTTTTTCCCACCTGTGACGCCACCAGCGCACGTGTCACCAGTTACCGGGTGTTTTATTTGAATTTAAATCTGTTTAAATTATTTTATGCAACGCCATCTTACGAAGCGAAAAGTAATGTAAAGTCGAGGTAAGTAAAGAATAAATTATCTTATTTTACTTCTTAATTTCTATTTCTATAATAAGTGCATGTATCTATAATTATTTTTGTTATTATTATATTATTAGCTGTTAGTTATGTAGATATAAAAATTAATTTGCATTATTTAGGTTATATAAAATCTTTAATACTGTATTACATGTTATAAAACATTGTTATAAATCTTTAATACTGTATTACATATTATAAAACACTGTATTTTCTTTGAATAATTCCCACCCATTCTCATTTAGGTATGTCGTGTTACCAAATTTCAATCCCCATACCCTTGTCAAAAGTATAAGTCTGGCGAAACCAAGTTGATGGCCGTTTATGTACTCCGTTATTTCCTCTTCTTCTTGGACCCCTCTGTTAGTTACTTCTTATTTCACTGTTGCATCTTCATATTACAAAAGTAATATCGTGCTCCTCTTCTTTACAGTTGCATGTTGTTTGACTGTTATTCTGCTTTACATACTGAAAATAATCATTATGGTTCAATGCTCTGCTTTTGAATGCCACAATCCCGGAGTTCACTTATTCCCTAAAATATTTGTATTAAAAAAACAGTGGGAACTTGCCATGAATCGTAAAAATTTCCAGGCAACTAAGCATTCGAAGGTCTGCTCTGACCACTTCAAACCTACAGACTATTTGAAAGAAGGTTTTTATTCAGGTATCCAGCACACCAAAAAAATATTAAAAAAATGTGTGGTTCCTTCCGTTTTTATTTGGACAAAAAAAGATCATGCAGTTGAAGTATTAAAGGAACCAGCAGTAGATCCTAATATTAGACACAGTTTATTGCATGATTTTGAGAATAATGTAATTCAAGATAATATAAATTCTGTGGATCAAGAGATAGATGTCCTCAATGAGGTATTAAAAAAACCAGCAGAAGATCCTAACATTAGACACCGTTTATTGCATGATTTTGAAAATAATGTAACTCAAGATATAAATTCTGTGGGTCAAGAGGAAGATGTCCTCAATGAACATATTGATGTTACGACTGATGTGAGCTGTGCTACAAATGATACTCCAACTCCAACTTACTGTTCTATTGGCACTCAAAAAGCATTTCAATTTTATACATTAGAAACATTTAGAAATGATAAAGCAATACACTTCTATACTGGCTTAGAAACATTTGAAAAATTCATGTTTGTGTTCCATACACTATGTCCAGAGGCCTATTCTTTACGCTATCGTAGAAGCCAGGTACTAAATATAAGTGCTGTAGATCAGTTCCTCATGACTTTGATGAAACTGCGAAGAAATAAACAAGATTATGAATTATCATTATTTTTTAACATTCATCAAAGTTCAGTCTCTAACATAGTTGTCACCTGGATAAATTTCATGCACCAGATGTGTAATATGTTAGATACGTGGCCAAGTAGAGAGATGGTAAATTTTTATATGCCAGAAGGATTTGCTAAATTTTACCCATCAACCAGAGTTATTGTGGATTGTACAGAAATTTCCATTCAAAAGCCAACAAACCCAGCTGTTCAGCAAGCTGTTTGGAGTTCTTACTGTTTGGAGGTCTACTGTAAAGTTTGAAGTTGGAATATCACCAAGTGGCCTGTTATCCCATTGTTCAGAAGGATATGGAGGAAGCACAAGTGATCGACAAATGGTTGAACGCTCTCTTCTACAGAAATGTGAGCAAAACGACAGTATCATGGCAGACCGAGGATTACACGTGCAAGATATGTTTGCATCAAAAGGTGTTTCTATATACATACCAACATTTTTAAAGGGTAGAAATCAATTACCAGGATTAACAGTCTTACAAGATAGGAAATTGTCCTCAAAACGTGTCCACATCGAACGTTTGATTGGTTTAACAAAAACCTATAACATACTGCAAGTACCTGTAAATAGATTTTACATTCCGTTACTTTCCAAAATTTACTTTGTTTGTCAAATGCTATGTAATTTTAGAGAAGGCGTCGTTTCACGGAAAGCATGATAGAAATAAAGTTTTTATTAATAATATTACATTAAACACATAACATTAACTATACTCGAGCTCATTTTAGAAGGAACTTGCCGACCGACGAGTTTAGATCGGTTCTGCGCATGTTGCCAAAACATGCTACTATTGGCTATACCCCAAACAAACGCTCCCTCGGAGCCAATGAGCTCATTCTACATGCGCGAAATAAGTTCCTTCTAAAATGAGCTCGAGTATATATAACAAATTAATAACATAGCATTAACTATATAACAAATTAATAACATAACATTAACAAATCGCCCGCACGGTTGCGATATGTAATGGAAATCACGGGTGTTGCGGGCGATTTGGGCCCTAGTGGAACGCACCCCACACGAGCCGAACATGTGGCCACGTGTGGCCGATCGGTTCGGGAGCGAAGAACATTCTAGTCGTTTGACGTGCCTTCACAAAATAGTCCCTTCATTAGTTAAAGAAACATTTATCATAATTTTTATATAGATATTTTTTAAGTAATGCTGGTTTAAAATAGTCATTGTAAAATGTCATTAATTTTTCTTCCATCTCTGCTATAAATGATTCGTTACGTATAATATTAATAATTTTAAATTCAACAAAGCTAAAAACTAACAGATTCGCAAACTTGCGATTTGTCACCATCATTTGGCCTTGAATTTGGAAGTAATATGGATGTAGTGGATCAAGACTTAGATTTCCACTTCCATCTATTTGTAAATATGGTACAGTTTCGTTATTAATCAACGAAAACCTTTGGTTCCATGGACATTTAATTTCCAAAATTGTTTCATTTCCAATGATACCATCTGGTGATGCACCCAAAAATGGATTTTTCTTCATAATAATTAAACCACATCTATCAATTTTAATACCAAATGATTCATATTGCTTAATAGCTATTAATTCCCAGTCCTTGCCATGTTATGTCTGTTTGGTTTTAAACGTTGTTGGATTTAGAATTCTTTCAAAAAGATTAATTTTTGCTGCATTAGAAACGGTATTACAAAAACTGTAAAAATTGCTTGCTGTAATATGATTTCTCCGTAAATCATGCCATTTTGGACAATCAGATTGGTCTCTTGTTGACATTTCAATCTCGTGAATATCAGAATCATTAACGTTTGAGACTTTAAGTGATCTTAAAAGTTCTTCTGCTGGATCTAATACATAATTATGATCTAAAGCAACAGCGTATGTATTTGCAGGCATTATTGTATGTTTGAAAGGCATAGTACTTCTTGAATTCGCAATAAAATTTACACACATGTTCCGCACTCTCTCTCTATATTTGTTAACATTAAGAGTTGCTGGATCCACTGGTTTAAAATTGATTGAGTCACTAAAATTACTTTTTCCCTTTTTCAAGTCTTTAGTTCTTAGTGGTGTTCCAAAATATTGACATTTTGGTTTGTGAAAACTTTGAAGCCCCTGGGTACAAGTAGTATGTAAAATAATTTTGCTTTCCCTTTTCAGTTGCTCAACAGCCAAAAGTAAGGCAACAACATGTTTACAATGAGCATTTGGTGGCTCTCCAACACCACAATCACATTGGCAAGCTTCAATAGATCCATTTGACAACATTTGGACATTTATTATGTAAGAAATTGATTTTTTCATGGAAGCTTTGCATCTACCATTGAAGAAGTGAGTATTGTTATTTACAGCCATTCTAACATTTAACAAAAACTGGTTCTCATACATCCTTTTGCCTTTTTCCATAGATACATCAAACCTATTAGAAGACAATTTTAGCATTAAAAATTTACAAATATTTGACAACGTATATATATACAGTAATTTGGAGGAAGAGACTAAGGAAGAATAATTAAAGGTTGGAGCACTGAGAAGGGCCTTCAAGTATGAAGAGTAGATGAGAGTGTCCAGCAAGAAGATCCCGAGGGAATGCCTGAGGGACATGGAAAGGGAGAATAGCAAATTTTAATTTCAGTTATTCTCAGTTAGGTATTATCGAGTATACCTGTCTAAATAGTTACTGATATTAATTATTGATAACGTCGGGAGATTTGAATTACAATTAATATCTTTATACGCATCTATGGGTGGAGTGATTAAATAGTTAGGTGAGGGCACATCTTCAACATCAATATTATTAAGTAAGGAAGGTACTTTTGTTGTAAAATTGTCATTTTTATCGTAAAAGACTAATCTGAAATGAAATAAACCATGTAAAGTTGCCATGTAAAAAATTTTAAACTAATATATCATAATGCATTTCATGTTTGGATTTTGTAAAACAAAAACTGCTTACCTGTCAATGAGATCTTTTTTCTTGCCTTTAAGCGAAGCCCCACGTTTACGTAATAAATCTCTTAATTGAACAACGTTTAAATTACCATAATATTCATCTTTTGAGTTCATTTTAATAAATGAAATTTTTAATTTGGTATGTGGATGATTTATTTGTAATTTGTAAAAGAAAAACACGTCTGTATATTTATTATATCTAACAAAATAATTGAATTACAATGTTTCGACACAAAACCTTAATAACATACTTCATACATTCCACAAATTAAAAATTCGCGCGCAAATCATTCACACATGCGCACTCATGCAAAACCGCAGTACATGCGCTAGTGGCGTCCTCTGCGCCGAGCTTTGCGTCTTCTTCCTCATTGCCGCTAAAGTACCAAACGCTTCACGCGGTTGGCGATGGGCATAAAATTATTATGACATTTTCAAACTTGAGATGGCGCTGGTCCAACCACAATAATAATTTTCTCATGAATCAAATGTATTCTAGATGGGAAGACATGGCGTGGCAATGCCCTAAGCCAAGTTCACGAAATATCATAGAAATGTTCGTGAAAAAAAAGACCAACCATGTGAACTCAATCACTAATCGAATTCATGCGACCACAATCGAATGAGCTGTGCGATGGCCGTCTCTAGTACATACTACAGTGGGTCCAGGGACCCACTGTAGTACATACAGGCCGGAACCTATGATGTTGCAACACCGCACTTCGAACCAGAGACGGCCATAAAAATACGCGCAAAAGGCTTCATAAAAATTCAAATATAACTGATGTCAGCATTGCCAAATTTACTATGTTTCAGCCTGTCACTAGAGATGGCTGTGGCTGTGCTTATGTAGTGAAGGAAAATTTTCATGATTATCTCAACAACTCCACGTCATAGATGTTTCTGAGTATTTGTAACAAATTTTCTTAGTGTTCTATTAGTTAATGAGTCAATTATCACGAATTAGAACATTATAATGAAACAAAAAAACAGTGTCATAAATATTAAATTTTCAGAATATAGGTTAAATTTCAGCAGATTTTTTTTTTTAAATCTTATGAAAAATGGTAATATAGACCGAACCATTATGTACCTAATTTTTTATGACTCAGTTTCGAGTAAGTTCGTTGCATATTCAGTAAAAGTTAATTTTTCTGAATGACAAAAGGAGCAGATCACCTTTAAGCATTTATACATATAAATAGGTCAGTGCACTTCCATGAATAGATCTCTCTTTCTCAGAGAATCTACATGAACGAATTTTCTAGTTTAGCGATATTTTCTCGGTCTGCCACTCCCAATATCTGCGTTCGTTTCTTCCCCTGCGGCATAACTCTTTTCAAACTCTCCGTGTATCTTCAATGTTTGCCGTGTAAAGTGAGTACACCTTGTATCATTTCACAACGCTCAGCCAATAAGCATTCGCCAGCGATAAATCCTTCGTGCCGACTCCGTTCCAATTGTTCACAACAAACTTTTGCCTGTGGCGAGATGTACAGAGAAGCCATCGAAACTTTTATGCATTTTTACGGCCCTGGAGAATATCGAAGCGATCCTTATCGAACGTCGAAGCACCTTTGATCTTTCCTTTTGGTAGCTTCGAAGCAATGGTTATCCAGTATTCGCCAAAAAAGTTATTTAGATTACATCTCTAAAAGTGTGAAACTTGATTTATTAATTCTAGAACAAATTCGTGATATACATAGGTAATATTTGTAAAGGTTCCGATAAATATTTGTGTAATGGATAAATTGCATTTTAATCCTTCAATACCAGATCGATTGCATAAGGGATACAAGGTCCATTTTGATCCTTAATAGTCTTAATACATTTTTATTTGTACACATTCTAGAATACGATTTTACTTTTACGACACGTTTTGACCAGAAACTCATTTTTTTGTGCATTTGTTACTCACAATCACGCACTCACAGTCTCTCATTTCTTAAATCAAAACAGACGGAGTTAGACTTAAGATTGAGGAAGTCTTATGTCAAATGAATTTTAAGAAAATAACCACTTGTTATATAAAATATAAAAACGAATGTCTGGGTAAGATTAGTTTTTAACAAAAGAATGTATGGGATCTATACACTGATAGAATATTTTACTTGTGACTCATCATTACAAAGCTTAAGTTTAACTACATTACTATTAACTTTAAATATACGAAAAATAATAATTATAATTAAACAATGAAACTGATCGTGGAGAGCACGTGCCTGTCACCCATGTTAACTCATGGAACGTGAGTATAGAGCAGAAGGCATCTCTATGAATACAGTTACGAACATAAAAAAAAAAATTTTAAAAATTAAAACCGATTTCAAAAAAATAAAAATGCGCTAAAAAGTAAAAAACAATTTTGTTCCTTATTTAATCTACGACTCTCAATTTTTTTATGTCGACGCCTCATCATTTGCACTGTGTAAATCTGGCGCCGACTTAAAAAATTTGAGAGTCGTAGATTAAATAAGGGAAAAAATTATTTTTTACATTTTAGTGCAATTTTATACAGCTGTGGTAAAATGTATTTTTTTTTTAAATATTATTAATATATCCCAAAATTAGAAAGAACAGTGGAACAATAGGTATAACATACATTTCATTCTATTAATTCTAATGTAGCAGGAATACTATCAAATGCTCGTCAAGTATCGATTATTATAATTAGTTGCTAGACACAACTGAATTTCCTAGCCTCGGTACTTTATGATGTTATGTAGGTACTGTATGTCGTCACGAGTTTCGCGTCAACAAACCATAACTATTACCATCACTGGTTACGTGTTGGCTTACCTTAATTACTGATTGTACAGACATGTAATGACTAGTTTATTATGCCCTGACAGCGCATTTCATACTGGCATGCTTGAACTGCGAATTAATAACTAATTGCAACTAATGTCTGGAGTAAACGAAGATTTACCCTACTAGTGATAATGCTCTGTTTTTGCTGTTTAACTTCCATTTAGTCTCATAAAAACGTTCTATAGTAGTACGCAAATTCTTTTAATTTAGAACCATAATTTGTTGTTGCTTTCATTATCTTGTTTAACGAAACTTTCCATAACAAATTATTTTCTTCACCATATTTATTAAGCGCGAAACGAAGACCGAATTCATAATGTAGGGGCGGTAAAACTAAAATTATTACCTTTAATATCTTTGACGGTAACAATATATTAAATATGAATATTTTCTTTCTTCTTTTGTTTTACGGATTATAGGATTTCAAACGAGATATTACCTATATGATGAAATAAAATCGTTTCAACGTAATAATTGTTCTTGTAATAGGAAAACTGTGAGAGAAAGCGAAATGTATTGACGGCAAAAAGACATTGAAAAACATTATAATACATTTAAAATAATAAGTCCAATATGATAATGATCTATTTATTAATAGTATAAGCTGGAATCCAACTTTTTAAGGGGTCTTTCCACTGTAACGCCCTGACCCATACAGCACACTCCATTGCAGGAAGGTTCCGGTGCAGCACCGGATCGTTCCAGCAACATTGATGGATTGTTCCATGAAGGATCCTATGTCCGCCCTTGTGGAACATTCCACGGAACGTTCCGGACATTCTCTGGCAATGCTCACGGAGCGTTCAGGACATTCTCTGGCAATGCTCACGGAGCGTTCCGAACATTCTCTGGCAATGCTCACGGAGCGTTCAGGACATTCTCTGGCAATGCTCACGGAGCGTTCAGGACATTCCCTGGCAATGCTCACGGAGCGTTCAGGACATTCCCTGGCAATGCTCACGGAGCGTTCAGGACATTCTCTGGCAATGCTCACGGAGCGTTCAGGACATTCCCTGGCAATGCTCACGGAGCGTTCCGAACAGTAAGGCCAAAAATAAAAATATCGACAGTATAACTATTTTATACCGTGCTGCGAGGGACACGACGGGGACATGAATGTGTGCAGAATCGTAGTAGTATAACGTCCGTGTGTCATTAATAATAAATATACAATTTTTTTACCTCAGTAAGATTCGAGAACCCATGACCTCGAGCACCGTAGACGAACACTTTACCGCTGCAGCTACAACCATTGATTAAAAGGATTGCTTACGTATTCGAACTTTAACTCCTACCGTGCATAACTTTAAACTCAAATTATTAAAAAATGAAGGCTCGTTTTGACATTATTAGGGTAAACCAACCAGTGAATGACCAAATTGTTGAATGAGAAGCCCTGTAAATGACCGCATACTTTTATAAGAATTGTACTTATCAATGTATGTTTAATATGCATAACTAAAAATATGGAATATTAAAAGGGCAACTACACTCCATTTATAAACATATAGTATTTTTTAAATTCATAATTTACATTTCTTTACCTAATGGTCATTCACTGGTATGCGGTCAATTACTGGTTGGTTTACTCTATTATTATTATTATTAATATTATCATTATTATTATTATTATTATTATTAATATTATTATTATTATTATTATTATTATTATTATTATTATTATTGTTATTATTATTACAAACGGGAATAGTCCCATAGTTTACATAAAGCATACAACAATTGACCTTACATCGTCTACACAAAGCGTAACCTAATATACAGGAGAAACTTTGAACTTCCTACTCTGAATAATATAGTGTGTGTGAATGTAAAAAATGTGTAGCCTATTTATTTAACAAATCAATGGTGTGTGTAAATGTTTCTCCTTTTTCCATAAGGATTTGTAAAAAAAATGTACATATACAGTAATCTGCACCAACAATAATTATTATTGATATCAATTAGGGAAAAGTCGATATAAGAATCGATTCTGGAACCTTTGTTGTAAAATGTCCGAAAAGTTGCCTGACCATTGCCAGAGAATGTCCAGAACGCTCCGTGACCATTGTCAGAGAATGTCCGGAACGTTCCTTGACCATTGCCAGAGAATGTCCTGAAAGCTCCGTGACCATTGCCAGAGAATGTCCTGAGCGCTCCGTGACCATTGCCAGAGAATGTCCTGAACACTCCGTGACCATTGCCAGAGAAAGTCCGAAACGCTCCGTGACCATTGCCAGAGAATGTCCGGAACGTTCCGTGAGGCTGGCAGGAAGGTTCCAAGTGGCAATGTTCCACCGCCACATGGCTGGAATGTTCAAGGAAGGTTCCTATGTCCGCACCGAGGCAACATTCCACGGCAACCCCCATGGAACCTTCCTGCAAGCTTCGGGCAACGGAGTGTGCTGTATGGGTGATAATGTACCGCTGTTTAAAACTTTTTTTGTCAAAAAAAGAATGTGTTTACTGAATTGAAGTTTTTTCTATTCATTAATACGTGTTTTGAGAACACACCATTTTTTTCATATTTTTCAATGCTTGTTTGCGCCAAAATAAGTGGGCGTAATTTGCGCTGTAAAATAATAGACGAACTGCATGGTCGATTTTGGAGGAACCGTGTGTCTGAAACAAAGAAACCAAAAACATTGGTTATCAGTATGACTGTCGTTATGCCAGGATCTAAGATTAATTAGATTGATGAAGAATTATCAAAATGGCAGATCTCCAATGTTGAACTATCGAAATTAGCTAAATTTCTAGATCGGGCCATAGCAACATTCATACTGATTACAAATCTTCCTGATACTACCGGCCCAAATATATATATATATATATATATGGTTGCTCCAAAATCGACCACGCAGTTGAGGCATCTTATTTTCACAGCACATATTACACTCCCTTATTTTGGGGTAAGAAAGCATTAAAAAAATATTTTAAAAAATTGTTGTATTCTCAAAACACATTAATAAAGAGACAAATCTTCAATTTAGTAAGCATATTCTTTTCGTGACAAAAAAAAGTTGCAAACAGCGGTACTTTATCAGGGCGTCACAGTGGAAAGACCCCTTAATGTTAGACACATTCACATCGTATGTACTGCGCCTGATTACATACTGGGCGTTTCTACTTACCTGTCTCAAGCTGGTACGAAATCAACTGACAAGTAGTATCGAACATAAAACTTTCTTCCAAATCTCATTCACAATTTTTTAAGTACATCTAGTACGATCTTAAATATATATAGCCATATATATTGAAAAGAAATAGACTACATACATACGTAAATAATTGAAAACACACGTTGCAATTTAAAAATTCGTTGGTGCTACTTAAACATCCGTGGAATATTCCAAATCCACATATCGGAATTCGGTACTTGACGTTCAAATTTTAAATAAAGTTTTACAACATTGATAACCTTCTATCTTCTTCTCTATTATTTATTATTTATTTAATGCGTTGACTAGGGAGAAGGAACCTCTGTTGTCACCTCTCTGAAGGCAGAGACGTCCGCAAGACCCGTCTTGAACCATACCTGCTTCAGAATGGCCCCCTAAATTGTTACGGGTCCGGGCATGGGCGTTCCACGGGGGGGGGGGGGGGGTCAAGGGGTCAAGGCGGTCGCCCCCCTGGCTTGAGAAAAAATCGTTTATTTTTATAAACTAATCTTTATTAAGTTTATACTAAAAAAAAGTGAATAACTTCTCAATTCTTAAACTTCACTTTTAAATTTTTAATTAAATAGTCGCTATAAAATGGGTTCAAACAAGCAACCAATCGTCGATTGCCAACTTGACTGTTTCTCAAAGTTGCCCTCCCCCCCTCTGGAAAAAAGTTTGGGAAGAACATTGGGCTCGGGACGCATGGAGAGGAGGATCTTACTCATCAGGAGTGCACCGTCACCATGGTTGCCAGAAGTAGGAACGCGATACGTCATAACACGTCCCTGTTGGTTCCGACTTCTGGCATCCCTGACTATCACAGAGGTTACAATTTCCTTCCTAACTTCGAATATGATACTACGTATGTATATAGCGTCAGGCATGACCTCTCGGGCGCGGCAGACTTAAATGCATAAGCTTCTTTTGTCATCGTATCTCATTGATGCGTGGCCATTCGTGACCGAAAAAATCCAAGTGTCGATGTTAACCTAGGTCCAGGTAGACCAGAACAGTTTCCCAAAGCTAAGTATTCCCAGAGAATGTCATTCGAAGGACATAATCCTGCAAGTTTTTGAATTTGTATCGGTGTCAGTTACTGCAGCATGTACAACAAAACATGTAGTGTAATTTACAAAGATGTTCATGTCTTCCACATCTCTCAAAATGGAACCTTGAAGAATGATCTGCTAATTCGCAATATTTTTCCTCCAAACTGAAACATTTCTGTCCCACACATTTTTTTGTAGTATCAAATGCAATCGTAATTTGTGAGGTTATAACGTTTGATGTCTCACTCAGCATGTAACAGAAATTCATCGTTTTTAAATTCTATGTTTATACCTATGTTTCAGGTAAGGCTAACATACTGAGTACTTAACATTCTTCAACGTCGCAACGAAAGTAAGAGATTAAGGTATGTTAAACTGTTGCTGCAACAAAACTTATTTCTTGACGTGCGCGTGTCAAGTTTTGCACATTCAATAAGAAGAGCGCAAAATAAAACACATATTCTAAACGTGCCAATAGCTATTTGCATCATGATCTATATTTTACTTTTGAATTATATAAAAAAATAATATTACATAATACACTCACAACAAATTGTACATAAAAATATTCTTAAGTAGATCATTTTTATAACATTAACATATTTCGAAATTATAGTAAAATGTGAATATAATGGTAAAGGAACTGGAAGTTTTGCTTACCAAATTTTCTATCCTCTTAACAATACCATTTAGCGTTTGATAATTTGTATGCACGGCAGCACAAGCTGTGTACGCGCATACATATCTATGTACTGTGCTGCTAAAATGAGACAAAATCGTGAGTCCAAAACGAAAAACAGCATAATAATATGATCATGTTGTTTACACTTCACAAGCCGTTCGTTACACCCTCACAAATATGTCCCACAATGCTTAGAAAAAATCCACATTGACATTTAATAAATAATGTCTAATTTCATATTTATATCATCTCTATCACAAGAACAAAAAGTTTGCGCATCCTAGCTTATTAGGACCCTTAACTTTGAGGTTTAGAGTATCCTCATAAGCTTGATATTATTTGGGAAACACCCAGGAGAATTAATATGTGTACAGAAAAGACAAAATAGAGCAAAAAATTATACCATAACAAAATAGATAAGGTACCCAGGAAATTTCACCTGCCACTTGCAGCACTCCGAAATTCTTCAAATTATATAAATTACCTTGCACAGGGTGGGGCGTAATTTCTAGTACAAACGAAAAGGGAGTGATTCGTGTACAAATAAGTTGAAAATATAAAGTAAATAAGTAAATCGTACGGAGCTTATTGTTAGTTTACGAAACAATTGATTTTGAAGGTTCTTCATACGATTTGACCATGGTGGCTGCAGGCCTGGCTCGTCCCTATAGGCAAAATTAGGCGGTTGCCTAGGGAGTAAACTAAACAAGGGGCGCAAAGTGGTATTTTCATTGTTGCAGTTTTTAAAATAAATGTTTAAATGAAATATTACAAGTTATACCATAAATGTTTTAAGGGTGTTAAACTGTACACTACTGTGACGGACCGAAAAAATAGGTAATCTTCTGATAAAAATTGTAGACAAGCTACTCAGCCGATTAAATTAAGGTTTAGCACTTGATTTTGGCACAATATATAGCATTAAAAACCATTATAAAAATTAAGAAAATATATATGGATATATGTCACGAGGACGCTCCGAACTGATGGTCTTTCTTAAACGGTGTACCTCCTTAAATTTGGATTGTCTAAAAGAAAAAGACAAAAGTTGTCTATTCAGTATAATGTTATGCCTAAACATTAAGGGACCCGTTTTCTAATATTTTGAAAATTCGCTGAATAACAGCGTGTTGAAGAAAAAGATGCCGATTTTTGCGACGATCCGTATGTAACTCCCGTAAAGAAGGAATTTAAAAAAAAAAGGTCCGTTAATGCTTAGAGAATGTAGCAACAAAGATGTCTGCAAAATTTGGTTACAATTTCATCAAGACAGATTGAGAAATCATGTACACTGTTTTGAAAAGTATCGTTCGGCGCGCAGACATTCGAGTGTGCATTCAGCTCCGCATCTTAAAAACTAAGCTATATATATATTTCAAACCTTTTGCGTGTCATTCTAGAATCTCAAACTAATATTTACGCGAAAAAAATTACGATTTTACAGTTTTACAGTAGTCCCTTAAGCTACGAATAGAAATTCAGAGTAAGCTTAAATAAATGTATTATAAATAAAGGGCGCAATTTGGCAAATTCGTTTAAAGCGCAAAAAAGGCTGGAACCGGGTCTGGATGGCTGTCTATTGCTCATTATTTCCACTTGCGCGCTAGTGTTCATCAACATTAATATTGAATTAATTGAACCCGTGCAATAACTTTTACAAATTATTTTTTTTTATTATCCCAATAACTTAGCTTCGAAAATCGTTAAACATATCAACATTTACTTAGACGTTATAATACTGCTGGCGCATTTTATCTGTGCCTCTTGTGAGTGGAGTATCGGCCATCCACAAATACAATGATGTATCTTCTTCGAATTATGCCATCATCAATTTTTACAAATATACATAAATACACCAGCAGGAAGTACAAAACAATAACTAGCCGAACCATACAGATGTGTCGTATCTTCGAAACCAAATTTCTCGAAGGGAATGTCACATACAATTAAATTTTGCTCTACATTTTCGATTAATGTTTACCTGCAGAAACACCTGTGTTTCGTTTGTACCGCGAATATGTTTCACGCTGTATACTTTTAACAAGAAAAATAGTACGTTTAACATGATTTCTCTCTCAATATATCGACACCATTTCCGCAGTAATAATTCAATTAAGTAAAATACATAGTTACTTAGGGCAATCATTGTGCAGGGGTCAAGAATTAAATAAACTACGCTACAAATTAAAATAATGATTTTCCTTCGCTTTTAAATAAATTAATTTACAGAAAACTTTTAACAAAACTTTAATTCAATCATAATTTATAAAATATTTCAATTCTGGAAATTCATAATTGATGTTCACGGTATGGAAGTTTTACATTAAATGTTTCATACAAACTCTTAGCAACCAAATCCTTACTAATATATTAAAATAAAATTGCACTCAAATGTAAAAAATAATTTTTTCCCTTATTTAATCTATGACTCCAATATTTTTTAAATTGGCGCCAGATTTACGCAGTGCAAATGATGAGGCACCGACTTAAAAAATATGGGAGTCGTAGATTAAATAAGGGAAAAAAGTATGTTTTACTTTTTAGTGTAATTTTATTTTTTTGAAGTCGGTTTTAATTTAAATTTTTATTTTTTATTTTTAACATTTTAGTTTTATATATATTGACACAACATGCTGAGGAGATATGCGCGTACGTACATAAAATAATAATAATTAGTTAACAATAGCTTTTATTATTAACAAGAATTGGCAAAATTTGGGCCAATGTTAATGCAGTGTCGGATGGAACCAACGGGGGGGGGGGGGGGGGGCATCGCCTTCTTTCGAATAATATAAAGATCATCAAAATCGGCCCATATGCTGAGAAGTTATGCGGGGACGAACATAAAAAAATATACAAACAAGTCGAATCTATAAGTAACCTCTTCCTTTTTGAAGTCGGTTAAAAAGTGAAATGTCCGTTCGTTTGTCCTTCTTTCACGCCTAAACGGCTGAACGGATTTCAAGGAAATTTTGAATATACATTACATACGCCCTAGATTAGATTATTAACTATTTATTTTTTTCCGTTTAGGCTTTTTTATTTTCCAGACATCATAAATAATTCCCGGGTGAAACCGGCTAACAGGTCAGCTACTTTTACACTAAAAATGAAAAACTATATATTTAAAAACAAACTTCACAGTATAAAAAAAGTATCATACAAAGATAGAACGAAATATTTCAATTCAAATTTCAATAAAAACAAAATAGGTACTTACTCCACACACCGTTCAAGTCCTCCTCAACTATTCGTAGAAAACGATGAATATCAATTCGCCTGCCTGGTCAACCTTTTTCGGAGGAAATAGCGTGCGCTGCGTATATGTCGAGGAAACAAAAGAAACGACTGTTACCGCTGAAATGATTCAGGGGCAGAACAGCACAATATCCAAAATGGATTAAATGTCGTCGCCGTTATTCTATCACGGTGTAAGGCTCGTTGGAAATGCGCGTAGCACGTTGTAATAAAAGCGGAAAATTCATAACATGCTCGCTGTGACTGGTAATGAATCATTTTGTACGTATCCAGGTCAGCTGTTCGGCCTTTCCGCGAATATTCGCGCAGCCAGAGATAGGACTACACGCGGGGATGCAGTTTCTTGCATATGTTTCCAAAGGCACGCGTGTGCGTTGCGTCATTTGTTGTTGTATGTATGCATGAAGGCGATGCATACGTTGTTAGATTGTTAGGAACGCCCTAGACTAATTTATCTTATCATCGATGCAAGACTAAACTCTGGAACTCGGAGATCTACATAAATAAAATCCAAATTATAAAAAGTGTTATTTGATCATTACATATTTTTATATAACTCTATTGTATACGGGGTGCTTCAGAATAAAAATATATACTGTGTACCTACATGACCTTTACCACATGGCAAAATATTTAACACGCCTGCAACCCCAAAAATCCCGGACTCGGAGGCCTACTAACAGGAATTTCGATAACCCCAAAATTCCGATTCTTTTTAAACTTTGCACGTTTCTACACGACCTTGATAGAAGTATCAAACAATTTTTTCCTGATACATCTTGGTTTTGCAGCGTGCATACACCCCCTTAAGAGGAAATCTGTTTTCGAATTTGTCCGTATATCTTGAAAACTATAGTAGATATAAAAAAATTTTGCAATGAAAATATAATAGTTTTTATGCTGTATAAAACTATGCCATCGAATTAATTCAAATTTGTCGTGTAGAACTTTTTTTTATTTAAACTACAAGTTTTGAACAATTTGATTGGGATATACTACGGTACGACCCAACCAACGGAATGAACTGAAATTTTAAGGGGTTGGGCGGGAGGGGGAGAGAACCTCTAATATAAAATTTCAGCTGCGGGTATTTGTTAGTTTCTGAGATATTAATAATAAACTTTTGGCATAATACATTGAAATCTACCTATGTATACAGACGTTACTAACACAACCATCTTCTTCGTTTCACAGTCGACGATACAATGTACGATATTGACCTCATCGCGCGATACTTGTAACTGCATCAGTTTTTATTCCCAATATTGTATAGTAATACTAGAGTATTTCCAAAGTCACATCGGTTCGGTACCATGCTTTACGCGCCCGCGAGCGGGCGCCCCCCCCCCCCCCCCCCTCTGTCTAACCCAAACCAATACTAATACCCGAGAGAAATTGGAAAGTCGAATGCGTTGTCTCGGAATAAGTCAACAGCAATAATGTATGAGTTCGTACGCAAAACCTAACTGAAAAGTAAATCTGACAGATTTTGGAAATGATCGACACGTTTTGATTAACATACATTTATTTATAAACTTGGCTTGCGTCCAGTTTCTGTTACCGTATCCCTATATATTGTATCGTCGACTGCGAAACAATCGACGGCGACGAGAAGATGGTTGTGTTAGTAACGTCTGTATAGGTAAATTTCAATGTATTTTGCGAAAGTTTTTTATTAATATCTCAGAAACTAACAAATACCCGCAGCTGAAATTTTATATTACAGATTATTTTCCCCTTCCCGCCCAACCCCTCAAAATTTCAGTTCATTCCGTTGGTTGGGTCATACCGTAGTACAGCCTTTGATTGGATAGTTTTATATGTAAAATATACAAGACCATTCAAATTTTATTTCAATACTTTTTAAATTGTTGTCATTGATGGCGAGGAAGTAATAGTGGGAAGTAGCTAAATATGGAATAGTGCCATATTAATGTTAGTTTCTTTAATGTTAGTTCATATATTGCAAATTGTTCATACCGCCAGAAATGTAAGACTGTTCTTAAATTGTCCGTAAATATATGACTGAATTCCCACAAAAATTTTGAATTTGTTGCGATTAATTTTGTAAGAATGACATTCGAAAAACAAAATGGTATTCGATATTTGGAAACTTTCCTATACGAAAATAAAAAAAATTCCTAATCACCCCCATATAAGTATTTATGTATGTACAATACACTATAGTAAGACATTAATTATATGAACATCCCTTAATCGAATGTTCGTTTATCCAAACATGTTTAATAAACCATAAATGTTTAATAAACCAAATAGTGTTCTCAAGTACATAAAAAGACTTTCTCAGAAAGTATTTACAAATGTAGGTACTATTGAACAAACAAATATTAAGTTCAACGAATAAATTTAAGGAAATATGGAAAATAGGGAGGCCTATTAAAGAAAGAACAGAAATAAGGAGAGCAACAACGACTTAAAAGGTTTAAATTTTAAACGTTGAAACGATGATTGCACTATTCCTTATTTCAATGAACATTAGTAAGCAAGGAAATACTTAAATGTCTTCTTCTTTTAATTCACAAAACGATTCCAAACATTCGGTCAGCAGTGTGAGATCGATTCCAAGACTATTCGGATTATAACATGAAATAGTAATTCAATTGGCAAATAATAAAAATAAAAGTAAAAGTAACAAGAAAAAGAACTAATTAGATACAATAGAAATGTGATGAATGATGATGAAAAAATTGTATTTCTAAGAATAATATTCTTAAACGACCTAAAACACGATAGCTCGTGAAAAAAGTTTTAGGATACTAGGTATTTTCCTCGATATTCTGGCTGTCCAGAAAATTATTTGAAAGATTTCTCAACTTTGTATGCAATTTCTAATTTATAAATTACGTAATATTACATAATAATACATGGTCGTTCTTTATCTGAATATCCTGTACATCATTCCCTATAAATAATGCATGTTCTTACATTCATTCAGGTTCACAAAAAGTATCTATTGAAAGTAATTGACTTAAATTAGCTTAAGGCTTTCGAGGAAACTATAGATTGAAGGATACATTAAATTATTACCAGCACACAATATTTAACAGCTATTTTCTGAAATTCATACAGAAAGTGTAATAACGGATGTCCTTAAAAGAAATATATCGCTAATTTCTGTAAAACGAAGCTAGCTCGAGTGGGTTATACGGAAGCCATGGAATGGGGCAGCTACGGTAGCTTCTGTGCATTGCAAATTGGATGGAATTCTCTCGTTTCGTAGCCTTTCGCTGGACTATCCAATTTGTCCTCTAGGATAAGTGGCGCAGACGTGTAGGAATAAGTAAAGTTTTAGGGAGCTAACCATCTTAGATACAAATGCCGATCGGCAAATCGGACGGTAATGTGTTTTCCCGACGATTCCTGGTCGTTAAGGATCGTTTCCCGATAAGGATAGTGTACAAAGTGGACGTTTCTTAAATCACAAATTATAGTCATGAAAATTTTATTCATAGACTTATTGCGTCGATTAATTTCGATATATCCATATTCCTTTTTAACATTTCAAGGAGCCAATTATTGCAAACCAATTTTGTGTTTTTTTTTATTGAAACTGCCTTCAAAGTGATTATTTCCAAACGAATGAATAACACTTTAGTGTATAGTAACATACAATTTTCATGCTAACATCAAATTAGGATTTATACGGATGTAACGTCTTTGTTATATGAAAACTTTGATGATCCATAAACTCTAACTTCCTTCAGGTTTGTAAATTTGTAGAAATCTCGGGATTTCTATTCTTAGCTAATTTCCAAGTCTTAAAAGAAATTATACCCTGAAATAACAAGTTTGTTTTTTCGTTAACACTATTTAATTCTTCGGGAATATGATGAAACACAAATTATTGTATTTGGAACTTGACGATTTATAACACTTATAATAAGAATTATATGTAACTGTTATAAAAAAAATATGGGTATTTACATTTTCTGTATTTGCAATTATATATTTTTGTGATTTTGTATCTGTCACATATTCTTCATATTTCTTGCAATAACTACATTAATACTAATACATGAGTAATAATATTAAAGTATTAATGAAAATAAAAAAGTATTTTCTTAAATATGATTTTTCATTAGTGAAAAACAATACAATTAGTTGGTTATTACAGTCTTCTTTAAAATGGAGGTAGAAAATAATCACAAAGAATAATATATTTCACATTTAAGCTTAATTTTCTGTTGCATATTACACACATCTATGCATAAATACGCGTAAAATACATAGCAGAGATCTAATTATAATAATTTAACAATATGTTACTATAATAATTCCATTAATTTTGGATGCAATTTTTATATTTTGCATTTCTATCTGTCAATTACGTACCATGAAATATGTATAAGCAAATTCATCGAATATCGCATTACCAAGATTGTATTACCGATATTATTCACACACTGATACGCTTTTTCATTCAGTAATGACATTTGTGAAAAATGAATCTTTATTCAGAATAATGTACATCCCCACGTAGTGCATCAGAAAAAAAAATTGTTAGCACAAAAATTTCTCTAAAAATTGTCCTTTACGTTTTATAATTTAAAAAATATTTAACCCTTCGCACTCCATCTTATTCGCTCCTTCGATCAGAGATCTTTCGCTCAATGGAGCATTTATTGCTTGTAATTACAGAATTTTAGAATGGACAAAAATATAGTCGACTGACTTAAAATTAATAATCCATTTAGTTCTTTGAATCATGAGTTTTTGCACTTTTACAAAAGTTAATGATATGAGCATACGTCGTTCGAACTTTGACCTGCCTGACAGACATACCTACTGTCAGTGCAAATTGTTTAAATGTAATTATTAGTGTATAACTGGGTGCTGTATACAATACTCCTTATTCAGAGGAATATAGAAACTAAGTAGAAAATAAACTGATTGATCTGAATGAAATTTGGTGTGTTCCTACTTTGATGTCGGCGAAGCTGCAAGAATAAATCTACGAGCACGCAAAAACTGTTAAGTAGAAGAATATCAAGGCTCTTAATGTCGCTATTTCAGAAACCACTGCATTTTACTCTTTAATCTCTTTCATTAAAGTTTTATCCTGTCGAGAAGTTTGTAGAGCATCGATAGGATTATGGATCTTCACAGTATCGACTTACCCCTAGCAAATAATCTTAACGGTATTATTTTTTTAACTGTTGCGCCTTTTGAGTTTAAATTATAACTTCCCGATCGAATGAAAATAAGTATTCCTCAGTCATGATTTCAACAGCATTTGTAAAGCAATTGAAGCCACAGTTGTCACAACACAATTATATCTTTAAGAAAAATCTTTATTTTCGAATTAGAAACTAATACGTTAAATGTTCTCGAACAAAGTGATCGGAAGAGAGGGGTGCGATTATAGCCTAAGTAATTAGCGAGGACGAGATTTTAAATGCGTACGTAAAACAAGTGAAAGTCAGAACGAACACTTTTACCTCTATATTGCTTCCATTTTAGCAGTAAAATGTTTTCATAGTCGTCTTACGGTGAAATGGACTTCCTGGTGAAATGACATAGCCCGATAATAAGGAAAATATAACTTCAGTTTCATATGTGCTGTAAAAGTGGTTTGAATCATGTTTCTAACGCGAAAATATTATTATTACTTCTCTAGCAGCCTTATTGGTTGAGTAATGAATTGTGTTTGTATGGTATGTAGATGTATACCTACATGATATTAGGAGGACAAAATAATAAAAATATAAATTTGTAAGTTTATTTATTTACAATAAATACATTGAACTTAAAGTTTATTTTATTTATTACGTATAAGTACAAGAATTATCAGTTTCTGCAGATTCGCTATCATCCCCTGTTGTTGTAGAACTTTCTGGTAAATCTAATAAGTCGAGCATATCTGTATGAATCTCTTCTTTCTCGTGAAATAAAAAGTTTTATAACTCAAGAAATTGCACGGATATGCAAATTACTTGTGTACTTTATACCAATAAGTTTTCAAATATCTGTGTTATATTATACGAAAAGTATAACATCTGCAACCATCTGCATTTTTTGGTTCATTTGGATAAAATTAGAATATCTGATAACCGAAAATATAAAAACTTCAACAAATTTATCTATAGAATGTGTAAAAAGTTAATAAACAATCAATGTTACATACCTGGACAAAGAAAAGCCATCACAGAAAAATCACAAAAACTGAACAATACTTGTAACTCACAACTGTACACAGGAAAAGCCTTTTTGGACATTTGATGGGTACCTACACGTAGTCGAAGTCGAGGGTGTACGATAATACAGGGTGTCCCAAAATTGCTGGATAATTCGGAACATGCAATATCCTGATGTAAAACGTTATCGAAAAGTCCTTTACCGTTTTGTGATCCGAGGCTTCAATCTCGAGATATTAACGGTGGAACTTCCGGACCGCGCAGTTTAAAGCCGAAACAGCTGAGCCCGGAGCAGTGGCAGCTTGCACGCACACCCAGGAGGCACGCGTAGATACATACCATCTGAAACAGTAGAGCTGACCACGCTGGTGCAAACCGTGAAAATAGGTCAGCGTTGTCGGGTTTTCTATGTGTATGGGTCTCTATCTAGATCTACGCATGCCTCCTGCGTGCGCGTGCTTGTGTACGTTGCTGCGTGCTCAGCTAACTCGGCTTTAAACTGCGCCGCTCACAAGTTCCACCGCTCATATACAACTGTTGATATCTCGAGTACGAAGCGTCGGACCCCAAAACGGTAAAGGGCTTATCGATGTCTTTTTGCATCAGGATTTTGAATGTTCCGAAATGTCCCGCAATTTTGGGACACCCTGTATATCTGGATGGCACGTGCTTTCCGACTGCCATTTCTTGAAATGTTTTGTCATTTCCCAGTACTGTTTATAACCCTAATAAATACCCGAAAGTAATGAACGATGACATTTTCTTTTAGACTCTGTTCGTGTTAGAAATATGGTTTTGACTATTGTGCGACTCATTAGAATAATTGGACTGGTGCTTGATCGCTAAGTAGTAACAGCTGATAAGAAGTGCCATTAAGAATCAATTGAAAAGAAAAAACATACTCGATGTGCCTTAATAATGAAAAATATGGTTTGCAAAATTGGGATTATATCGTGAGAAGATTCTAGCAATTGCCAATAGCTACTCTGCCTAATTGCAGTTGATGCTCAATTTCAGTAATTGTTTTGTACTGCAGTGAGAACTATTATTGTGTTAATCTGTCCACTGTAGTACTAAACACCAACTAACAGCGTAAAGAAAAATTTGTTATTTTTTTTTCAGTTTATTAGGCAACTTATGAAGCAAACAGGAGTACATAGTAGTAATTTTTCTATTACTTTAAATTTAAATGGTTTATTTCAGTTCATTCCGTATTTTCTATCTTTACACAAAGTTTCATAAAATTATTGTGGAAGGTACTTGCATCCAAATATGATTTATTTAAAAGATCTTGCAACAAAATTTTATAAAAATCGACGGAATTGCTTCGTGTTTGGACTCATTTTCATCGGGAAAACCTCAACAACCCATTGGTAATATTTTCACGACCATTTGTCAAAAACATTAACAGTTTAGACTTTTTCAAATATCCGGGGTCAGAGTCTTCGTTAATTCGAGGATCGCTGTATTGTGGAATGATGCATATAAAATTGTCGATCGCTGATAAGTTCTTTGTTTATGGCGGGCATACAATAACAATTACTAACGCTGGCTTGCAACTCGAGAAATGTCACAGAAACTGAAAAAAATAAAATTCATAAAATAGCTAAAAAGCAAAAAATATTTTATTCAAACTTCCGCTGGCAAAACGGCAATTTCATATGCACCATCGTGCAATAGTAATTCTCTGCAATATGTAGAATAACGTACCCGGTACCAGTTACTCGTCATTAGAATTTTATTTTGTCATAGGTACCTAAATATTTCGTGGTGCATCGTAAAAAATCTGTTAATGCCACAGGCTATCCTGAACTAGCAATGAGTTTGAATTAAACCGCACGCGAAAATACCCACTGACATTTACAGACACGTGTTTGCGTCAGTTGAATGTTTATCCCGGGAAAAGACAATGTGTAATACAACATATATATGTGTGTACGTGAACACATAGAAACGCGCTCATATAACGTATCCGCCTGCGTATAGCTGTTCACTATTCAGAGAGCAAATAAATGAAACGGGGTCGCAATGTAATACCAACTCCAACGAACGTACACCCTCGTGCCGCAGTTTTTCATATTGCCTTCCAGTTACTTCAACATGAAAATCTGTCTTCCAACTTCCCCGCGGGCGTGGTATCGATCGTGGTTTTATGCTAATGAACGTCTTAAAGCATTTATCAGGCCAGTCCAGCCAGTTTATTGTTTGTTTCGCGATTTACACGCGTGAGTAAAAGTGACATCTAATTTAAATCCTGCAAGTCCCGGTAGTGACAATTACAAATTGTTTTATGGACACGGTATCATGTTTACCATCATTAGAACTGCATTCTGTTCTCATTTCTGGACTCCTTTTTTATTATACGTGATTTAGTAAAAAATATGATAACATATTATACAACATTTATAAAAAATTGTGCGATGCGCGTCCCATTCATCCGATAGCAAATCAATTATAAATTAACGGACAAAAGCGAGATTAAAATTGCTCAGAGAAATTATGACGCTCGACGCGGGTTCGCCAACGATTGTTACCGCGTCTGTGCTTCCCACGTCCTAGCCAATGTTTTTTGTATTTCGCGCGTGCGGTCGAGCCGTCCTGGCCACAATGGCCATACGAAACATCAGCCGCGCTGAAATATTATATTATATAATGTTGGTGTCGGAAAATGAAAACGCCGCTTACGTAAATGCATAGGAAATGCAAGCAGGCACGTCACTCAATACCTACACGAGAGCCCGTCAAAGAGTACTAGCAATATATTTACAAAAATTAATAAAAAAACAATTCGGAGTTTCTTCGAACATTATGTCTTAACATAGTCTTCCAAATGCTTAACGGTATATTTTAGTGTAATCCCTTTAAAATATTAGAATTTTTTAATCGAATCTGTATATACACAGGGTAAAAAGTTATTTTGGTATGGATTTTTTTTATACATATTTTAAGGTCATGAAAAAATATTGTATTTTTGCGATGTAATTTTGAATAAATTGTGACATAAAAACAAAATTGACGGATTTCACAAATTCTGTCGGTATTCTTTTCGTAAATGAACTCGCTATCGTATTACCAACTTTCATTAGTTTTGCACCTCTCAATTTGATTTTATTCAGCATTTTTTAACAAATAATTACCGTTTTGTGGTTACTTTTATTAACACATGTACCAACTACCAACGAATGAATTTTCATTATTTTGCAGTAACGATTGACAATACGGTAACCATACTCATATATTTTAAGAAAAACTTTCGACTTGGCGGCTATCGATTTTTTATTTCAGATGAATCTGTCTTGAAATATGAAATATCGTGTGCATCGTGTTTTTATCACCGCCAGGATTATAGTTATTTATTCAAGATTATATCGGAGAAAAAAATAAATAAATTTTTTATCAGCATAAAATATGTATAGATCAATATACTAGGGTTTGCCAGTTTTTAAAAACCGTTTTTTTTATAAATTTGTAAAATTCGAAGACAGTTTTTAAAATTTTAAAAAACTGTTTTTATATACTACAATTAATATGTAAAACTGAACTAATTATTTAATTAAAAGCGTATTGTAGTAGGTAACAGTTTACTGTAAAACTAATCTTCATGAACTCATATTTTCGGAAGAAAAGTACTAAATGAAATAAAGATTTATAATTTATATTTTATACGGATTTTAGTTATTTTAGTTTTTTTTTTGTTTAGTTTTGTGTGCGGTGTATTTTATTGTGTTATATTTTTGTAGATCCATAAATATTAAATGAACTCAAAAACTGTACGGATTTTAGTTATTTTATTTTTTTCCTATTCATTTGGTTTTGCATAGATAGAGTATATTTAATTTTGTTATATTTTTGTAATTCCATTAATATTAAAAAAACTGAAAAAATTTAAAATAAGTACAAATATTTATTCTCTATTTTAATTATACTTTTTAGTGAAAATTCGAAAACTGGTTTAGCTGGTTTTCGGGGAATAGTGGAATTCGAAAATCCGTTTTTTCAAAAGTCGGTTTTTGTATAAACCCTACACTATACCCAAAAGACATTTCACTATGTGTTAAGTTTCTTTAAAAAGAATCCTACACTATTTAAGGGATTACACGAGAATGGTCCCTTAATACAGTTACAATTACATATTCCAACATTGGACAAGGTTCTGTATACCGTCACACAAAAAAGATGTTGAACTATTGTTGTAGAAACTTAAAAAGTAATTGCTTCCATTAATCCTTAATGATTTTAGAATGGAAACCATTCCATTCCAAATCCACCAGGACTTGGTCAGTTTTACCAACAAGCCAGCGATATGTGTAAAACTACCCAGACCTGGGGTCTCAGCCATTGTCGGCGTCTTACGCTAGTTTTAAGAAAATCTTTTTTGAAGAACTGGTACGCGTCACTGAAACAGGGAACTGCTAGAAATCGCAACGACCGTCCACTATGGCATAAGATCTGCCAAGAGAAAAGGCAAGGTGTGGGAGGATGTGCTCAAGGATATAAACCAGACAGACCTCCATTAAAGTACCGTGTTTCATTCCTCTAATATTTCTTGGAACACTGTGCTAATCTAATGCGAAAAAATGAGCAATTATGAAGACTATTTAATAGGATTGAAACAAACTTAGTAATTGGACAGCTAGAGGACAGTTATAAGGGGTGTATAAAAAGTAATGGTCACTGCTTTCAGGGGTGAATCTATGCTTCTAGATCCGTAGACATTTGTGAAAACTTTACACTACTCTAATTTTCGCGCACATGGCTTCTTTCGACCTTCTTATTGAGCAGAGCAGGCTGATGTATAAAAAACATTAACATTCATGTTCAATGTCATAACAAAAATTGCGGTAAGTTTTTTTACAAATGTTCACTGATGTAGTAGATGTGTGTATATTCATCCCTGAAAGCAGTGACCATTACTTTTTATACACCCTGTACAGTAGAGTGTATATTATTTTCAAATGTAAACATGACGGTGCACATCGCAAATATCATTCAGGATGAAATTGACGTAGTTAAAGGTAGGCACTACTTAGGCAATCATTTTGAAGTCGAAATAAATTGATGCTCAGACTTGTTCTTTGACACAAAATCTATTATCATCATAAGCTTTAAAAATACATTTCTATAGTTTAAGATATCCTGAATACATTGCAAAAAGTCCCATTAAATGATATGTGGTAGTTTTCCTTTACTTAATTGCTAAATATCACCTATGTTTATGGGCTCTGGACCGAAACATTCTCTTAACGGTACTAGATAGTTGTTTTCGCCGAAAATAAATTGATGCTGAATTCGAAAAATGAATTAAGAAAAATTGATATTTCGACGTTTTCAGATCGGAACCTCCCCTTAATATTTCTCTCGCAAAATCACTGCAGAACTGCTACATACCCTTTTGCATAATACTGAGCGTTATTCACTCCTCATTTCACCTGCATACCAGCTCATATTTCTATCTCTCTTCTCGGAAAAAGTATAGGGACCAGTAAATGGTGGATTCCAGCGAAGTCGGAAATATTCTCGATACAGATGAAATAAACCATTGGCGGGGATAAAGCGTTTCGTATTCCAGCGAAAAGAACATGTATCCTATCGCCGATCTCGCATGACGTCATGTAGTCGGCCGCGATAGAGATACGCCTTAAGGATTACGCAAATCCTAGTTTATTGTAACCGGTAAGGAAGTTGGTGTGGCTTGGCACGATCTTCCGTATCGTTTCAGGGGATTCCATTTCCTACTGAAGTATTCCTGGCTTGTACTAAATAAAGCAGCGCTGCGAGATCGACCGTGGATAGGCAGTCAATTACGAGGGAAAAATTGCGTACACTGTATCAAACAAGTCGTTCTGTAAGAAGTAGTGGTGGAAGCGATAGAGCGATATGTGTCACATACTCGATTGAATTGTACGATAACACGTTCGCAAAATCATGTACCAATTCATGTCTGAATACTTGTTTAGGACGTCCCTTCTTTCAATTGAATAATAAATCTTATTCACATCTTTTTGTGCTGTTAATAGAGATACTACAACATATTATGTATCTAATAGCACCCCTCGATGAAGAGCTTTTCCGCCGCACTGGGCAAAAATGATTTTTGCCGCCCTTTATATGTTATTACAAATAATTATATTTTAATATAATTTTTCATAGTGAGTGAATTTTTCGTAGAAATTTTTTGAATAACAAAAGCCATTTGTAAAAATCTTTAATATAGGTAGTATAGGCACCTACGCAGCTTTCCCTAGTATAATAATAATTATATGGGTGATTTGAAAAGAATTTATAAGTTTGATACTAAATTCAATCATGTATTACCTACTTTTTTGCCGCTTTTACAAAAAGTTTTACTTTTTTATTGGTTTTTATTGATTTTAATTTTATCTTTCTACCAAATTTGCCGTGCTGAGCAGTTGCCCTAATTGCGCCCCCCCCCCCCCCCCCCCTCCTAGATCGGGCCCTGAGCTAATATTAGTATTTAAAAAAGGTGGCTCTGAATGTAATCTATTCTAGCCAATTTACCTAAAATTCGAATTAATGACCGACCAATGAATGCCTAGCATGTTTGTGTGCGATACACATCTAGATATTTGTACTTTATAATAAACACACCTACTTTTTTATTCTGTTCTTCTTACGTAGGTAGTGGAAAGTATCATTCATTTATCTTTTCTTAGTAAGAATATTGAAGACCTCTTGCAATTAAGGGAAGGAATGGTTTCAGCATTTTAAAAATTAAATTGATATTACGTTAACAAGGTTTCCTACTTACAAAAGAAAAGGGAATTTAAAAAATTGAATTACAGTTCTTAGAACAGCATAAATCTGTATCGTTGTACATCCTGTCGCAGTGTGTCACCAGAAGTTGGACACCTACATATCTCCGGACAGTGTTTAACACATAATTTAAATGGTTTTGTAGGAGGAAGAATGAAATGTATTTTTCGAATTTTTCAGGGTCAGTGATATTTGGCACACGAAAGCATATTTAATCGTGTGTGAGTTATGACCTTGAAGTGACCTTGAACACCAAAATATATTGTATATACAGGGTCAACATTTTATCCTGCATACCGCGCTCGCGCGAACAGGTATAATGGCAACAGCGCCTCACGGACGCATTCCACTCCAACCATGCACCGACCCAGCGGAGAGCTGCCAGCGACCGCTGGACAGCAGTGATGCCTGAGCTTCGAAAATTTTAGGAAGGTCTCCTTCAAATTAACGTTGCAAAGAGCTAGGTATTGGGAATTTCCCAACCCAGATAATCGAGCCGCGCGCTCCGCTTTTATGATCGGTTTACCACTCGCACCCCAGATTACTGTAATGAGGTTTGAAAATAATGTCGACTGATCTCGTACCCGTCTCAATTTCAAAATTTTTAGCTACGACAAGGTTAACGGAAACCGGTATAGGCGTGGCGTTGAGTAGCTAAAACATTCAGACACAAAAATTCTAGAAAAAAATTCAAATACCGCTACAATCAAAGACACGTCCCATTAGCTACCCCTTACGTCTGATATAGGTATGCACTGCATTAAGGTTAAAATCATAAAAAAGAAACTCAGAACAATAGATTCTGAGGTCTGCAGAACTAATACATAATTGAATAAGAATTTAATTTCTGAATTTATGAAAGTAATGATACAGAAACAACTAGCCTATTGTTTTATCAACACCAGGAATTTTAAAAACGACATTAAATACCGTATTAAATAAACAGTTTGCAAAAGCTTTTCACAACAATTATGGTTAAGAAATTGATAGAAAAAAAATGAAGTAAACGTAAAATATGTTAAATTATCCATCATTAAGAGGGAATAATTTTTCCTCATTTCTCGGAGCAAATTGCATTCCGATATATTTTATAGTTCAAAAGTTATACGAAAAAGGCCCCAAATTTTCAACCCGGGCCGGGAAATTCTGAATAGCTCTTTGCGATGTTAATTTGAAAGGGACCATCCCAAAATTCTTGAAGCTCGGTCATCACTGCTGTCCAGCGGTCACTGGCAGCTCTCGGAACGCCGAGACGGTGCATGGTTGTAGTGGAATGCGTCCGTGAGGCGCTGTTGCCATTTTACCTGTTCGCGCGAGCGCGGGTTGCAGGATCAAACGTTGACCCTGTATTGGTTTTCACGTTCAAGCATTTTTTTTAAGATTTTCTATCAACCAACTATAATATGTCTATGAAGAATTTAAAATATTTAAAATACTTAAACTATTCAATTTGCACTTTTTATAATATTTCAACCTGTCATAAAATAATATAATAACAATAATAACCTGCGTGCATGTAAAATAAATGTTCAGAATATATTTTCAGATGGAGGTCTGTTCCTAATGTAGGTGGTTTTCACGCGTACAGCCATTCTAATAAAGTTTAAGCAAGGCAAAGTTATAACAGGAAAAGAAAGTTTTGTTACAAGACGGAAAATAACACGTTGCAGGGACGCGTCATTTGTTATGCAAGCGGAAGGGAAATTGACACTTAAATGCCTGGGCAGTTACTGACTTCTCTGCATTCGGAACGAAAAATCCGAGTTCAGTATCTTCTTCTTTTTAAAGAGTCTCACAGCAAAAAGTAAGGCAACCACTCTGTGATGCAAATAGTTTCAAGGTGTTCGCGGAGTTCAGAGGCAATAAGAAGTGTGTTTTACATTTTGCTAAAGTTCTCCGCAAGTCTAAGAATCTGAAAAATCGACGGCTGTAAATATTAAACTGGACCCAGCGCAAAATGTCAGGAATATCAAAATGTCCGATTCATAATCTCAATTCTAGAACAAGTTGCATACTAAATTATTTTCATTTGAATTTTTCATTTAGGTGGAGGTATATATTAGAAAACACTGCATTCTATTGCATAAAGAATACCTTTCAAAGTATTATGTATTTTAGAGACGCAATTAAGAAATGATACTGACACCTACTTTCTTATGAATTTTTTTCTGAAAGATCATCTCCAACCTCAAGATAGTAGATTGTACGTGGAGACGACGCATCCTTTCAGAAGAAAAACCTTCCACGTAACGAACAAGTGCGAGTAAAGTGTTTCTAATTTATCTTTTCCATAGAACTTGTTTTGCTTTCTGTACTTTCTGCGTCAATTTTGACTTTTGGTTAGTTGTGCAAACTTTTAATTATTTTATTCTTTGTAATTATAAGAAGGGAAATGTGTGAATATGCACGATATAGTAAATAGTATTGGAATTTTTTTTACGTTCGTAAAATTAACTATAAGATTTTTTGTATCTTAATTTTAAATCACTTTTATGGAAAAGAAGTTAAGTAAAAAACTTCAGTGCAAATTCCCAGTCAGAAATAATATGTAGTGCACGAAATGATTGCTTGGAAATTGTCATTGTCGAAAAACACTAAAAACACGATTCTGTAGCTAGAACACTAACAATAAGAAATCTTATTAACTTCTTCGACTCTGATGACAAATTGTGCAGTTAAATACGTGTCATAAATTCGTATAAACTGTATATTTATTTATGCTTTCATATATGTAGGCGTTGACAAATGTTTATAAATCGTAATTACAGAGAAAGAAGATTAATATAGTATTTTGTCGAGTGTCGCATTTTCCAATAACAAAACGCGAAACCGATTCGTTATGATATGATTTATTTGTTTAAACTGTATGAATGCCAAAATTTATATACGGGTACATTGATTTTCCACGAATATTAAATTAAATTCATAACGAAGTTTATTGTAGTACGAAACAATCACATATACCAATAGCCAACATAAAAGTTGTGACGTGGCGTCATGAAGCAGACGGGTTCACGAGCAGCAGGTAGCAGGCGGCCGGGCCGAGCCGCTTCCGCGTCACGGAACCGGGGTGACCGCCCGATCTCCGGTAATTAGTTCCCGAACCGCCGATAGGCTTCGCTCATTTCTCGCTGTTCAAAAATCGCAAGCAGTGCGACTTAAGATTCCACGACGGTTGTGAAATCCATTCTCGTATTATTTTTATAATTATTACAATTACAATTACAATAATAATTGAAATCGCTAGCATTGCGCTTCCAGATTGTTAAGCATAATCTTAAGCGCACCTTTTACAACATTACTAGGAAAAAAATAAACTGAAATAAAATTGCTTATGCCATTATTTTATAACAAGAAAAGTGTTCTTTAATATGAAGTACTTTTCTTGAAACACTTAAAAATAATAGACAAAGAAATTGTGAATAATTATAAGGGTACGTAAATTAAAAGGGTACGTGACCTTGACGAGTTCAATGACTTTGAAATATGTTGTCGGGGGTATGATTCTGAACAACTTTTTTCTATACATGTTACCACCGCTTGGCTTCAATTTCCGCGATACCTATTCGCAAAAAACTGTGATCAGTAAATTAGTCGATGATTTAACTACCGATCACAGTTGTTTGCGAATACCTATCTCAAAAACTAAAGCTGAGCGACGGGTAACATGCATAGGAAAAAGTTGTTCAGAATCATATTCTCGACAACATATTTGAAGGTCATAAAAATCGGTAGGGTGATGTCGTCCATCTCTATAAAATTACGCCTAGTTACTGATCTAACTTGTAGCCCTCATTGAAAATGCATGCTGTAATGTATGTTGCAATTTGGATTTTTAGTGATAACTCCAGAAGCGCATTCCGAGAAGTTCATTTTTACATAATTCAAAATGAACCATACAGTATCTTGAACATCAGTGTGTAAAGTCGGTTTGCGCTTGTAGTCTGCCAATGATTAAATCAAACTGATTGTATTGCAATTCCCGCGCAGATGCACTTGCACTACCGACATTCCTTCTTCATTTCAAAGGGATTGATTGGCTGCTTCAGCTTTTACCAGCGTCTGCTCTTCTCGTACATATGATTTATTTCCATTCATTCTAGACTTGAGTGCTGTATTTTACAAAATTAATGTAATTCTGATAATAAGTGTAACGCGACAGTGTTCGCCCGCATGAACGTTTCAGATATACTGAATATTATAACACTAAAATATCCCAAGTGTGAATAAATTTATTCGATACCTTTTCTACATTATTTCAATGAGGTTTATAGTTTATCCTATCAGTTCTTGAAAACAATTCGATTTTTCGAAGCTGCACAGGTGGCGTAATCCCTTAAGTATCGCATAATGAAGAACTTAAAGGACACCCTAACCTAATTCCTAACGCTGTGCAGAACTCCTCAATAGCTCCAATTTTTATCTGACACTTCGTTTTCTGGCGTACTCCTTCTATTTTCTTTCTTAGCACTTTTCGTACTTTTCTCGAACTCCTATAACTTCTGGCTGTCCATCTAATCCAATATCGTCTTAAAATCGATAAAGAAGTAGTAACTTTCCCCGGTATCCCTCTCTTTCTATTTGCCTTCCTATCAGATAGATCAACACGTATTCATTATTGATGGATTCTCGTTCTTTCTTAGAAACGTATCTGAATCTCAGGCTACATCTACTTCCATTTGTTTTCGCAAACGTTCCACAAATATCGTTCCAGTCAGTTTTATAAATCATAGACATTAAGGGGTCATTCTGGTAATCACGCCGCAAAATTCGGCAACATTCAGGGTGTTTTTCTCAGTGAATACAATGAATAACAATGTCAAACTTTTTTCATTTATTAAGCTACTTATAATGTAGACGGAACAATTTTTTAAATACACTTGTAATTGTGTTTTACCAATGTAATCTGGAGTTAAAAATTACATCTTTGAAAAGATGGCGGGAGTGATTGCAGTTCACAGACTCATCTGAAACAAAAAACCAAACTGATTCTTAAACATCATGAGTACCGCTATCGCAGGTGCCAGAATTATCCACGTAAGTAAAAATTTATCAAAATTTGGCGCATTCACACTTCAAGTAAAACTGGAAAATTTTGAGACTTGAAGTCATCGGAAATGAAAACATCTGAAAAACACAATTAAAAGTGTATTTAAAAATTTTTTCCGTATACATTATAAGTAGCTTAATAAATGAAAAAAAGTTTGAAAATGTTATTCATTGATGAATGACCGCTTAATGTAACCTCATTTCAGCCTCACTCTTCCTGTTTTTTCCGTTCTAACTTTTTTTATGCATAAAAATTCAATAGTTTTCCTTGCAGTGCATTTCACATTTTCAATTACCCCAATTTATCAGTCTGTTATTTTAATGTCTTCTCTTTCCATACTTCACCAGTCCATCTGAATAACAAAAAACACGGAAATGTTATCTTCGGAACAATATTCTCGTTAATTTTATCACTCCTATATTTCTTACTGTTTTGGTTAATTGTTTTCAGTTTTTTATCGTCAATTGTATCGCTTATTGAAGTTTCCTACTCTTCCAGACCGCTTTTGTTACAATTTAGACGATTTAGTACACTAGAGTATTATCGAATAAGAAGTGTTTTAATGTGTGGTGATATTTTGGGGGGTTCAACAAGAATAGGATTTCACATGATTATGATTCTATGAATATCAATTTAAAGTTTTGGGTATGGCGATTTAAATGCTTGGCGAATGCCGCGTGCGGAAAGTAGCCCTATTCGTTCGCCGTATAGGTGGAACGCCTGTGGGCGTCCATTGAATTTTAGCGAGTAGGCAGGTCTGGTGTAATTCAACGATACCCTTCAATTTTGGATGAAGTGATAAAGAATTAGAGATAAATTTCGTTGCAGCTTCTCTGAGGTGAGTGACCCCGTGGAATTCAAAGTGGCTTTGAATACTACTGCTCAACCCCTCGCCTGCATTGCCCAGCGTGCACCGCGCACCGCTGCGCGCGGATTGTCTGCTTTAGGGGTATTTTTCAATGCTTATAATTAACTAACGAAGCCTCATCTGCAATATCGTTATTCTTGATTTTCGTCTTAGTATGGTGTTTAGAATCACCCCTTAAATTTTCTCCCAGCAGTAGTCGAACACCCTGTATATGCGTCATCATACCCAAAGGGTTAAATTTTACTTAAGTAGTTTTTGATCAATTTCTATTATAATATTGCAAAATATACATGTAGTATGGTTTGAAGAGAAGTTAACGAAGGTATCTTTATTATTTTTTATATTTTATATGTATACTTTTCTTTCAACTACCTGCATTCCATATAAGAGCATACCGACGCCCCTACCGATTTGCGACCGATCTGCGCAGCCCCCACTACTACCCACAATTTGAACCGCATGCGATTGGTCGTGGTAATTTCCAAGGAATAACTGTTACATCTCAAACGCGGGACCTGACCGTTGTCAACGTAAACAGTGGACGAAAAGTTAACAGAGAGAGTAAGTAGAGGGCCGTGCGACGGAGAAAAACATAGGAGTCGAGCGTAGCAACGCCTCCTGAGGGTCGTGCCTGCGCGAAATCGGTATGCTCTAATGTGGAATGCAGTGTACTTACATATATATATATATATTTTCTGCGACAATATAAGGTTCATTATATTGACCTTATTTTTAGGTAAAAATTGCGAACAAAAACATGTGCTTAACCACTAATAATTAAAGCTATCAAGAAACTTGTGCATTTATTCCATACCATACAATATATGAATTATGCAATTAACAAGCCATTAAAAATTTAACTTTAAACACGAATAACATGGAAGTAACCATTTAAAAACTGTATTCTCTGCATTATCGTTCCATAATATACATACACAGCTTACTTAAACATACAGGGATACAGCAAACATTTCTGATTTACAATTCGTCACACTTTACATTTCTAATATCTCATTAAAATAACTGAGTCCCATCCTATGAATACCCTAGTTGGCTAACGATGTTCTCGTTTATACTACTACTGATTTGGACCTAGGGCAGGTAAGCAAGATCTACTTACACCTTAATGAATTTTTGGCCCCACAAATTTTTCTCATTTAATTTCTTGTCGCAAGTAATTTGACACAAATATATTAATCAGTAGCAAGGTTTCAGATGCTATGAAACGAATTCGAGGTTCAGAATAAGTTTATATTAAAAAATGTATAAACAAATGAGTAACGAATTTTGAATCCCGAGTTTGACTTTAGGTTAATGATTAATTATTATGGAAATCAATCTGTTCGTGTAGCTAACAAAACGCCGATGTAGCTTTGTTAATTTGAAATTATATATTCAAAAATAACACTAAAATTGACTGTCATTACACTTAAATGAAGAATTTTCGATATTTTCCGAGGACACACACTAAACTAGCCGATAAATACTAAAGTAATGTTAGGCAAAAATCAATCGCCTTAAATGCATAGTAAAAATATCTAGAATTTATAATACACAGAATAAAATTATCATGAAAAACCTGATCTAAGAGAGTACTACATTATAACCCGCGAAAGGCAAACGAAAAATAAAATTTTGAGTACATATTTTATGTTGAAGAAAGAGAAAGATGGAATCATCTTGATAAACATGCAGTGCATTTATTTGTTTGTTTTGCACATATGTATTTTTGTCTCAGTAATGGATGTCACTCACTTTGTAAATGTTTCTTATTCGTCCCTTGTGTTATACTGCCATAGTAATATTTCATTTCGCTCGTATAAACTATAACCTATTAAGACAATTAATATGAACTGGAACGTGACCGTCTAAACTTGAGTACGATATTTCTGAAATTCCATCGCACGAGTCCGTCGGGAATCTTGTTTTATGATACATACGTGACAAAAGGAAGGAAGTGCAGATTTGTATTTTCAAAACCTAAATAGCTTTATACTCTAATAATGTCCTGAGTGCATTGCTTATTTGATGTAAGAATTCAAGAAGGGTCGTTGCCATAGGAATATGGAACACTTGACTCTTTTGTGACAGATGACGTAGTACTTTACTTTCATAGTTAATTAGTATTTACTACGTAAACGAATTTACATACCGAAATTTGAAAAATATTATCTTAGTGCAACGTCTTCCAGTTTGTAAAAATTAACAGTTAACGTCGGATTAAATTCTCTACGTAATATGATAGTATACTTTAAGGAGTCTCTAACAATCAACTATATCTTTTTATAAATTAAAATTGGAATGTTGAATTTACTTTAGAGTTTAAACTATGTTTAGTTTATAAAATTTGTGAACTTCTCATGAAATATTTAATCTGAATGTGGGGATAAATGACATAATATTACGTCCATATACATGTATCTTAAAATTGAACGCTTCTTACAAAGGACGATTAGCAACTCGGAAATTAAAAAAAAATTAAAACTTTGCAGAAATGTAGTTTAAGTGATGCTAACAACGTGAAAACCCCCCACTACAGAACTACCCCCACAGCACCCACTAAAAGAAATTGTGAGTTTTCATATTATCGTGAATATCTGCGAAACCGTGAATGATATCGAAAAAGAGTTTAAGTCAAGGTTTTATCTTTTTTAATATCTCACAATATGGTGATAAAGAATTTTCTAGAAAAAGAGTGGTGGGGATAAATTTTGAAAAAATTAATTTGTGTCGAAAAATTTTTAACACCACATTGTAGAATATAAAGCCCATACAACTTTGAATTACATTTTTTTCGATACCTCTAAGGTGTCGCAGATATTCTTGATATTACGAAAATTCGTCAGTTCTTTGAGAGGGTGTTTTCATCCCTAGGACCGTCTCACTGCTAAAACAAAAAATAGTTACGTTATTAGCATCAGTTGAACTACATTTCTGCATAGTTTCAAATCTTGTTGAATTTTCGAATTGCCAAACATCCCCTATTAAATGTTTCTTAAAAACATATAGAGTACTAACAAGGAGAGGTTCCCAGGTGTCCGCCTCCGATTGTTTTGAATTTTGGATATGTTTTAGAGGACCAAAAAATTAGAAATACGTGTTTTTTATAGTGGCCTGTTTTCATATTTAGGGGGTGAAACCAACCCTCAAAGTTCTAAGATTTTCAGGTGTTCATCTCCGATTGGTTTGGTTTTTGGATATGATTTAGAGGACCGAAAAATAAGAAATACGTGTCTTTTATTTTGGCCTGCTTGAATGTTTAGGGGATGAAACCACCCCCCAAAGTTATAAAATTTTCAGGTGGTCGTCCCTGATTGCTTTGGTTTTTGGATATGTTTTAGAGGACCGAAAAATAGGTAATAAATGTCTTTCTATTTTGGCCCATTTGCATGTTCAAGGGGTGAAACCATCCCTCATAATTACCCCCTAATAACGGGGACTGACGACAAGAACATCGTCCATATAGCAAGTTATGATGCGAATTAAATTTATACCAAGTTTTAGTCAACACAATTTTTGTACCCCGTATGAACTTTGGGGAGTGGTGTCACCCCCTAAATATGAAAACAGGCCGTTATAAAAAACACGTATGTCTTATTTTTCGGTCCTCTAAAATATATCCAAAAACCAAAGCAATCGGAGGCGGGCACCAATTATTCTTATAAACTTTGTGGGGTGTTTTCATCCCTTAAACATGCAAGCAGGCCAAAATAAAAAGACACGTATTTCTTATTTTTCGGTCCTCCAAACGATATCCAAAAATCAAAGCAATCGGAGACGGACACCTGGGAACCTTTCCTTGTAAGTAGTTTCTTTGACGGCAGCCATTTTGAACGTTGAGCAAAGAGACAGAGAATTCATTGACGTCATGGATAGTTTAATTAGTCAGACAATGGCCCGCCAGTCTAGAGATTCGAGCTCGAATCCAGGTGCAGTGGTTCGATTGATGAATTCTTCTTTTGCGTATTGCTGTAGCTCTATATACTTTCAGAGACTAACGCTAGGAATCTTCAATCCACTGTAGTTTCTCAGCAGCTGAAATATACAGGGTTAGATGTAGTGTCACATTTTCTTATGGACCAAAACATAAATATATAATGCGTTGGTTTGTGCAAAAGTACGTTCGCTTTATTGAATCAAAGCCTTTATTAAAAGTAAAGATATATTACATGTTTTTTTAATCATCTAATCATTACCTAATCAGCACTAAGCGTCACCTAACAATGAGCGAGCGAATTTTTGCACTGACCTATTTTAATACAACTCACCTTAGAAAGTAGAGAGTGTAGTATCACACATTCAATTTAAAAAAACAAATTAAATAATATTCATTGATTGCATTTACCGCAATTTGGTTTTAAATAGCAGCCAACATGTTTTACATATAAACAGCAGCGTCATTTCAAAGCTGTTCTTGCATGAAGTGCACTGGGTTTATGGTGGGTGATCTCTAAGTTGATAAGTTGACCCAAAAAAAATTTTTTTACGGAAAATCCTGTGCATTTGTATACCCATCGTGTGAACCGCAATCGCCACTGAAGGAAGTGCAGGGGGGAGGGTTACTGTCACCAAAAATAATTTTAAATTTCTGTTTCAAAGCTATACAAAACTCATACGTCATCTGTGGATTCTCGATAGACATATTTACTTATATATTATAATTTCTTTTTTTTTCTTATTACAAAATGTGACTTTCGCTTTATGGTTCTCACGAAAATAGCTTTACAAATATACACCAAGTAATAAACGATTTCGTGAAACCATTGTAATAGGTTGGAATTTAGTATTTAGTACAGGGCCGTCCAAGGGTTTGCTCGCACGAGCAACCGCGAGTTGCTCTTCGCTCTTGGAGGCACGGAGCCAGGCCCAAGAGCGAAAGGTCTTCTTGGTGGGGGAATCTGTGAACGCCACTATCCCCACTGTTTTACGGCTGCCGTTCTTACCGTCGCTCTTGCCTTCGCTCGTAGCTACCCGCGGCTTCTCTTCGAGGGTAAGAGCAAAACTTGGACGGGCCTGATTCAGTAGGTCATTATGTTACGCATTTTTTTATTATGAAACAGCATTATACTATAGGTCGTTGAAATCGTCAGAACATCTGTATATACACTAAGGATGACAGTCTAATATGTCATTTAAACAATGATGATGACCCTGAACGTTTTGATACGCCACCACCCACAAAAAAATGACTGATATATTATGGCTACTCTAATAGTGTATAACGTTTGTAAATAATATTTTTTCTTATCTCTAAAATTAATGGAAAATTCTAAGTGGACAAAGTTAGTGTCTCACCCTGCATAGTAGGTGATGTACACGAACAATTACCCTAAAATTTCTTGTTCTATTTGTTTTGATTTTTGTATTAATAAATTAGGGTCAAGTTTTCATGATATGGTTCATATCTCAAAATCAGGACAACATTTCTTAAATACTGTTTTCTTAAAAATATAGTTATATGTATGTATACGAAGTTATAAAACGAATATAGAAAGGAAATAGCATTGAATAAACTAGCAAGATAGGCGTATATACTGCGACGAAGCAATAAGTTATGAAAAATGAAATCGCTGGTATTCTTGGCTAAAAGCAGTTTTATTAAATTCTTTAGACTTCAGTGAATGAACACAAACAAAAGAGCCAAAGAATAGGGTATAAGGAACAAAGTTTTGAGATTTTCAATTATTATCCGTTCTTTACAACCGATTTGTCTTTGATAACAGAATGTTATTCACAAGACAGTAAGTGGAGAATGAAAATTTTCATTTTCTTCTTATACAGTGCTCCGGAGTGTAAGTATTATTTCCAGTGTTCAGGTAGATAATTTTTGGTGCGAATTATGTTAATTGTTCCATATTAAAGTGTAAATAATTAAAAGGTTTGTGTTTACTTCGCTGTAACAAACCCCAAAACTGCCCTCTCATTAATTAATAATCATTTAAATACTTATATTCTTATTATATTCCTATTATTTTTACTTTTATAAGAGTGTTTAGCATTAATATTAATATTAGTTCAGGATACCGCGAGACGCGGGTATGACGAAAGAGAGAATTGAGTGTAAAGGAGTGGGAGAATCAAACGCATGCGCGATCCTCAGTCGATCAGCGGATCGACGAGAGCAAGGATCAGAAGCAGTGATTGTGATTTGTGCATGACAAATGAGAGAGGGAACCGAGCGTTCCACGCGTGCGCCTGCGCATTAACCAGTCGCTTAGTAGACCGACTAGAGTCGAACTCCGTTCCTATTGGTGCGCTCCCAGTATCCAGAATGTGTATAAATATGGGCACGAGAGCCCAGAGAGATTCATTCAAGATCAAAAATTCGATTGGACATTTCACTCAGTCTTCTCGGAGCAGTCCTCCGGTGTTGACCTCTGGCGCCCTCTGGTGTCAATCTCTAGAGACTCGTCCAGTGTGCCGGGATCTCTGGTGACGTGTTACGTGTGCTGCGCGTGTTGCGCGTTTTGCGCGTGGCGACGCCTCTCGCCCGCGGGCCTTACGTAGAAAGCTTTATTGCCGTCTATGTCGCGCCTGTCAAGTCGCGAACAGGATTCAAGCCCCCAAGATGAAAATCTTGTGGATAATACTTCCAGCTCGCAAGACCCGCGGTTAAATTCTCAGCATTTATGCGAAAAGCCTCAAGCTTTATTCCCCCTTCAGAAAGTGGATTGGGCATCGCTACCCTCCTCTAACATCCACCGTAAAAATATTCGAACTCATCGTCCCCCGGAAGGCAGGGTTGCCCGTTTCAGGGATTGCTCTTCGTCTAGGGTCCGTAAGCTTCTCCCTGGCATCCTAATCGGACTTGCTGACTCCTGTGACACCTCCGGAAGTTGGTCCTCAATAGGTAGACGTACCGACGACATACCCTTCTCCGGGCAGGTAGGGGTCCATGTTTCGGTGAATGATCTAGTAACCGATTCGGTATGCACACTGCGCGCCATAGTGGCACTGGCAGCCTGGGGATGGTTCCCCCAGCAAATCCTGGCCATACCTCTGAACCGAGGAATGATTTCCCCCCTTCCTCTGCTGGGCCCTTCAAGCCAGGGTGCCCAAAGAGGAAACCCGCTCCTGTCCTCAAAAATGTACCAGCAAGCATGCAGGCATCCTCCTCTCGACCCTGCTCTTCAGAGCCTCGTGTATTAGACAACACAATGGATATGGATCTTGACTCCTCCCCTAACGTCACTGTTAAAAACCGATTTAGCCTCCTCTCATCCTTTCAGAGTGGCTCAGGGAGAGATCGCAAGGCTGCCCTCCCTCGCGCGAACACCGACGATCCAAATAATAACTCTGGAGACCTTGGGACACAGGGACACTCGTCGCCCGTCCCAAAAGCCACGGGTACTCGCCCCCCTCCGATTTACGTCTAAAATTTTGACGGAGATCTTCTTAAGCTCTCTGGATCTCTCGAGGATAGTTATGGAAGAGACTTCAATCTGAAGTTCCTTGGAAACAGAGTCAGGATTCAGGTCTTCAAGGTGGAGGACTTTAATGACCTCAGAAGCAGGCTGCTCACGGGAAACATGGCCTTCCACACCTACACCATAAATGCGCAAAAGGTGCTGGTCGTTGTCCTTAAGGGGTTGTCAAGGGTCCCTGTCGAGGATATCCTTGCTGAGATCAGGGCCTATGGATTGGCTCCTACCTCCTGTGTCCCCCTAAATCCTGGTAGCAGGAAGAACTCCCTGTACTGCTCATACAAGGTCATTTTCCCCCAGGGAACTACCCTAAACTCGGTGAATAAGATTGGTCACATTTTTCATACCAGAATATACTGGGAAAAGTTCCTATCCATGAGACCTTTCACCCAGTGTTTTAGGTGCCAATCCTTTGGTCATTCATCGGCAAACTGCAACCTCCCGCCGAGGTGTGTCGAATGTGCTGCCGCACACAATACTCGTGAGTGCACTAAGACCGTCGAAATCACCCCCACCTGTGCTAACTGTAAGGGTCCTCATACTGCAAATTTCTCGAAGTGCCCGGCTTTGGAGAAGTACCTACAGAGTCGAAACAAGCAGACTCCAAAAATCGCTGCGCCAGCTCTACTGGACGCAAATAATAATAAACCTCCCTCTTATCATGAATTTTCCGGACTCCCACCCTCAGCCCGGATGTCGGGTGACAAACCCTCTTATCGTGACGCCCTTGCCGGAAATTCCAGGGTTCATATGCGGGCCGGGGATCCCGGGACCACCTTTCCTGGGGGTGCTGGGGCTGCTCCGGTTCTGGAGACCCTTAATATCTGTAGGGAGATTGGTTCCATCGGTGACCTTGCCCTGATTCAGGATGCGGCTAGTCGCCTACTTATGAGGCTTAGGAGTTATACCACCAAGGCGCAGCAGCTTGCTGCGTTCCTGGAAGTTGCCCAATCCCTTGACTAGATGGAACCTTTCCCCAAAATACTATTATGGAATGCCTGCTCTGTGGCTAAAAAAAGAAACGAACTTTCTGTCGTCCTGGCGAAGCTGGGAGTTCATGTGGCTCTGATCACAGAGACTTGGCTTAGAGGCGGAGACGATTTCACTCTCCCTGGATATAGGGTTACCCGTTCGGTTGCCATCCTGGTGCACTCCTCCCTAAGGTTTTCTGTGGTGCCTGTCGTGGGTGGGACAGCTTACGAGAGTGCTTTCGTGGAGCTACATCGCCCCTCGGTTTTTGTGGGGGTGGTATACAACCCTCCCATGAATGTCCTCACTGGGACTGACTTGGATGCCATTACTGGCGTGGGCAGCCCCCTGGTCTTGGGTGGTGATTTTAACGCTCGGCACTCGTCCTGGAGAAATTTCTCCAACAACGCGTGTGGAGTAGCTCTTTATGGGCACTCCTTGACCAACCCCTACAGATTTGTTGCTCCCGATGAATTTACCTTCCATGGTACCCCTCAGCAGAATCCATCGGTACTGGACTTCTTCCTGATCGACAGCGGGCTTGGTTTTGACTGCGAGATTACTGGGGACTTACTGGTACTAGTCATTGACCGGTGATCCTCAGTCCCTCCGGTGAAGTTATGCACCCTCCGGACTGGGTCCGGTCGACTGATTGGATGGATTATGGCCGACTCACGGCCGGCATAGGGCTGCGGACACATTTTTCTAACACTGCAGAGCTGAACGACTGTGTCCAGTTCCTGACCACCTTTCTGAGGACCTGTTTCCGCAGATCCTCAAAGTTTCTCCCCCCTACAAACGTTAGTCACTATCACCAGGACTCCTTCCTACTTGCTCATGTTAGGAGTAGGCGAAGGGCCAGGAAGAGCTGGCAGCGGACGGGGCTAGATTACTTTAGACAGCTTGCCAAACATCTGACCTACGAAATCGATCTCCGGTTGAGGGGGCTCCCTGTCGGTCTTGGCGTGACCGACTATTGTCCCTTGACTCCGGTAGTCCTCCCCCCGCTTAGGGAGGGAAATGGTATTCTCATTTCGGATCGTGAAAAGGCTGAGGCTTTTGCCCGAGCGTTTGCTGCGGTCCATGATGGAGTCGCTGGTAGGGTCTCACCCCACGACCGTGTGGTTGGTGACTGTATCGCTGGGGTTGAGGGGTCCCCCGTATGTGAGCCCCCGACATGCCCTCTTGTCACTCTGGACGAGGTAAACGCTGCCATAAAGCGCCTTAGTAACGGTAAGGCCCCTGGTTTTGACGGAATTACTCCCTTGATGCTGAAGTCGGCGGCTGTTAAGGCTCGACTTCAGATTTACTATATTTTCAAATACGCCCTATTATTCTCCCATTTCCCTGACTGCTGGAAGATAGCGAGGGTCTCTCCTATCCCTAAGCCCGGGCAACCGCGGGATAAAGTGGACAGTTACCGGCCTATCAGTCTCTTGCCGGTACTCGGAAAGGTATTTGAGCGTTGCGTTCAACAGCGACTCCTTGACTTCCTAAACGAAAACCGGGTCATCATCGACCACCAGTTCGGATTCCGGGCTGGTCACTCCACCATACACCAGCTGGCGCGTGTTTCGCAGGGCATCGCTCACGAGCTTAACGTCAAGCGTTCGGCTGCGATGGTGTTGCTTGACCTCACCAGAGCGTTTGACTCTGTATGGCATGATGCTCTTGTCTTTAAGCTGACTAGTATAGGGGTCCCCCTCCGCTTGGTTAAGCTCATTAAGTGCTATCTGGCGGATAGACGTATTTTCGTCTCCATTGGGGGGAGGGGGGGGGGGGGAATCTACCAGGCTCCCGGTCTCCGCGGGAGTTCCGCAGGGCTCTATCCTGGGTCCAATACTTTTTAACATTTTTATTAACAATGTCCCAATCGTGAGAAACTGCTACCTGGCTCTCTATGCGGACGACACCACGCTCATTGCCTCATCGTGGCACATCAAGACCTTAGTTATTAAACTCCAGGTATACCTTGATACCGTGCTGGAGTTGCAAGCCATATTCTTCAATCGCTGGAAACCCACCCCCACGCATTCCATGCTATTTATAAATGGCACTGCTATCCCGTGGACAAAGGAGGTACGGTATCTTGGCTTGATTTTCGATAAGGGTCTTACCTGGGCCCCGGCGGTTGCTGATAGGGTTACTAAGGTCAGGGCGGCTGCCGGTGCGCTGCATAAATACATTGCCCCCTCCTCTTACCTGAACAGGCGATTGCGCATTGCCGTTTATAAGATATGCCTTCGCCCAGTTCTCACGTACGGGTCCCAGATCTGGTCTTGTGCCGCGAGGTCCACGGTTTCGACCGCCCGAGTCTCGCAAAACCGAATACTAAAAATTATTACTGACCACCCAAGAAGATACTCATCGGAGCGGCTGCACCATGAGACTGGTGTTGAGCCTTTTCTCGAGCACATCAGGGGACTCAATGAGAGGTACAGAGTGAAGGATCACGTTAATCCTTTGGTGAGGGTCACCGTCACCTACGATATTAACAAGATACCGTATCGGATCAAGATTAATTTCCCATTGCCTCATGGTCTTGATTGTGTTTGAAGACTTGGTGCCTGCAACTTCTGGTACCATTTCCGGCCCCGGCTGGGCCGTATACCATGCGCTGATAAAATTAGAATCTTTGCATGGGGACTTGGAGTCTCCCCGCCCTGATTCACGAATCATGAAATGGCACACATGTCTGCTGTGAACCTGACTATATCCTGCACTCCGACAACCTATGGTGGTCGGTGCTCATGAGTGGGTTTTTTGAAACTTTTCCCCTCAGCCACTTATGTATTTTTCTATCCTACGTCATGCAGGTTACCCCATTATTATACTCACTATGGTTGGTAAGGGGGCCTTCGCTCCCAGGGACAGCCCGGAGATTCAACGAAAAATATTTAAAAAAAAAAACAGAGAGATTCATTCAATATTCAACATTCAATGCAAAAGGATCATTTAAAGCTAATAGCTGATCCCGACATAAATTAATGCTCCAACTTTGGAAGCCGCTTTGTAGGCCCCTCGGTTCTGTTGAGCGTTCCAACCAAGGTCATTGTCGCCAGGTTTGACGAGACGTTCCGGCCTTGGAAGCCGCTTTGTAGGCCCCTTAGTTGTAGCAATAAGTTTATTAATTCTTATTCTCAGGATAGTAACATTACTCCTGAGCAACGAGGGAACAAGACTATTCCAGGTGGCAATACCGCCCCTGATGAAACGGAGAACAATTCAAACGATTCTCGACTTAACATATTCAATTTCCTACATCTATAAGCTAATTCCTAGATTATAAGCTAATTCCTATATCGACCGAGAGTCCTAATCTATAAACTAATCCCTATATCGACCGAGAGTTCTAATCTATAAACTAATTCCTTTCATTCGACTAAACTTCTCTATTAATTATTTAAGTTATATTATTCAAATTGATTGTTTAAACGGGCATTTCTTTTGTAACGACCTGGAGTCGCAACCCAAGACGCTCAGCTTTACTTTTTGTAACGACCTAGTGTCGCAACCTAATTATTCTAAATCCATTAATATTATAAAGCGTTAATTTTTGTTTGTTTGTATTATTTAGAGGTGTTTTATTGAATAAACACTATTAAGATAAACTCTTGTTCTTGAATTTTAATTCTTTATCGCACGCCACTCGAACCAATCCCGAAATCCTGTGAAGCGCGTTACGCCACGCGCGGAAACGTTACATCGCGATGGTATTGTTGATAATTCGTAATATTTGTAAAATTGTATGCTGGGGTAAAACCGTACGGGGTAAAACCGGGTACCCGGTTTGGCATAAAATGTATATAACAAAGAAATGAAAAAGAGGACGTTATCAAAATTAAAATTAAATCTTAATAAAGGACTGCAAGTAAAGAGAAAGAAAACCACAAAATTAAACAAAATACCGAAGGATAATGATAACAGTGGTGATGAAAATGGTGAAGATATTTACATTTATGTCCAAGAATCATATGGTTCATTACAATTGAATAAAGATTGTGTGCAGTTTACAGCTTGTTCTAACTGGTTGGGAGACTGAGAACTAGATGAGTTTCGTTGTTATAGGTGCTAGGGCCAGTATCTAGTATGGTACCCGATTTTACCCATGCTATGGGGTAAAACCGTAAAAACGAATCATATTTTAAATCGTTATTTTTTTTGTATTTGTTCTTCTATTAAAAGAATTGGATATATACTCTTACTTAATAAAGAGTTTATGCTAATGAATCCTAATTGCAATTTCTTTTTTACATTAATAATGTCAAAGTTATGAGCTTTTATGCTTAACATCCCGATTTTGCCCCGGTCTCCCCTATGTGTGAATATAGTATAATATAAAAGGTGGTGCCTCGAAATCTAAATCTAAATCTCAACACAATTATAATTAAAAATCTCTAAATAAGTACATATTTAATACCAATTGTATTCTTCTGACGTCATACTGTGTACTTGTTCTACCTGAACTAGCGTGGTGGACATATTGTTACCTAATGGGATGGGTCTGACGTGCCCTAATTTTTATTTCCACTTATACACTAAAATTTTAACTTCTCCTTCAGAACAAATCATACAAGTCTTTTCGGTAAATACATGTGTATATTAATACAAGAAATACGAATAAAATCTTATTTATGAAGAATATAAAACTATAATTAGTTTTTTCGCATCCTCACGTGGAAGAACGTTAAAATAAATAAACATTTTAAGCATCGCCATGTGGTTCATGAGAACCCACCTCACTAGTTAAGGGTCAATACTGTCCAAATGGGTGGTTACATTCTCCTCAATGCAAATTTGAAATAATTTTGTCAATCTGTAGGGTATCTTATTTTAAATTCTTTTCTCAAAGTTCCATTCATGATCCAACGAGAAATGTTGAGCTGACACACAAATAAGTTCAGCATTTATTGTTATCATAGCATGCTCCCGAAGTTGCATGAACTATAGACACTTTAAGTTATCTCTCTCCACAAGTAAAGCCTCTTATGTGGTTTCGTCCACCTCTAGACACTCTATACGAGATGCTGTATAGTTGTATGTACAGAATGTTCACAAATTCATGTGGGAAACTCTGAACTCGTGTAATATTCGCCAGAAAAGTCTCGGTGAACGTGGACTCAAAAACTAACTGATGTAAAATTATAATCATTACAACGTGGAACGATAATAATTTAGTTTCCCAAAGGAGTTTGCCGCTAGAGCACGTGATTCATTATATTTCTGGTGCACGGGCAAACGAGTATAAGTCAAATGTTACCTCAAGATTAAATCGGTACTGTTACCCGGTGGAAACAAGACTCCTGGCAGGCGGTCTCAGGCGATGCAGTCCGCCGCTGTGACGATTGGTCGAGTCACCTATTTGGGGACACTTCTAAAGACGGGGCACACGTATTTTGATTATTGGCTGAAGTAGGCACATACATTGTCGCACCGCGCGACGAAGAGAGCAAACAAAACACATCGAGATCGAGTAGGATAGAGTGATCTGACCGACGAACGCCAAAGCAATAGCGTAGGCAGAGATGGGCAAAAAATTATTTGATATAAAAATTTATGTACGAAATTTTTATTCCAAATAATTTTGTGCCCAACTCTGAGCGTCGGCATCTCAGACGGTTAAGCATTAATATATAATAACATAAAAATTTAATTATTTTTTCCAATATGTTCAGGAAAGTATTATCATTGGTTTAGTATCAGGAAACTACACTTTGAAAAATCACTTCTCATATGTAGATATTCTGTGATCAGTCGTTTAACAAAAACGCCAAAAATAATACCTGGAAGCTTTTTTCTATGAGGCACTTTGGTGGCTTGCGACTGGTATATCAGAAACAACTTTAAAAAGTATTAGTTTCCAACCAAGAAAGTTCAGTAAAACATCCGCTATCCAAATTAATACGGTAACATAATTGTCCGGATAAGTAAATTTTCAGATAGTGAAACTCTCACTCTCCTCATGTCAAAAAAGTATAATATAATTAACAATGTCGAAAATGAAAAGTAATACAAATGTACTGTCATCGATCTTTCAATGTTGTAGGCATTGTTCTTATTCTCACGACGCTCTTGATATTTTCTAGCTTCCGAAGCATACCCCGTTTCATTTAAATAGTTAATTACTACAAATTTCTTCTTCCCTGCCAGTACACATGGTGTTAATACGTACAATATCAATTTCATACTAAAGGAATACGAACAGTATTCATTTTGATCGTTATAACAAGATGTAAACACCACGCCTGTGTCTCCTTCGATAGCAAAAACTCAGATTCGTGTTCACTTTTGTCCTAGACTCTTCAAAGGAGAGTTATTAAAGCCTGCGAATCAGTTGCTGCCTTGCCAACTTACTATAGGGTGTTCGACTGCAGAGGGGCATCCTTTTAATGTATGATTCAACAGTAAAAAAAAAGACGAAAATCAAGAGTGACGCAATTGCGTTGCTGAGTTATTAATTGTTAGAAATACGCGTAAAAACCTTCTGACGTAAGGGACTTAGACTACTGCCGGCGCGCAGTAGTACATAGTTAGCCAGGTCAGACAAGGCGAGGACAGTATCGTAGCCTTAGACCATATATACCAGGGCTCTCCAAGGTCGCTCCCGTGGGAGCTTGGGGTTCTCCCACTCTCGTCCGCGTTGTCAGGGATACCGCGTGACGCTAACCGCGAACACGCTTGCCCGGCTAGCCCGTCGTGGCAGCCTTTGTAGGGTCACGCGGTCTCCTTGACAACGGAAGGCACGCTACGCCAGAGGTAGATTGGAAAGGGAAGCAGGCGCGTGAGGGGCCCCTATGCTGGAGAGCTCTGATATATACTTATAGACATGGCCCGTCACATAGGAATCCGCGAGGCAAAGTGAAGCAAAGATAACGGGGAAAATGTGACGTCGCTTATGGTGGATACTGCATCAGACCTTAGTTAGACCATGAATAACTTTTGAATAATTGTTAATAATGGTACAAACATATTGTATAAATAATTGCAAAGATTCTATATCTTTATCTAAATTATCTATTTCTATATCTAAATCCCTATAACGGGATTTTTAAATATTCATTACAGACTCAGATAAAAAAGTTGAAAAAACGACCTTGACTATTTTCTTCGTTATTCCGCCTAATTGCAATTTTTTCAAAACGACGGAAGACGTCACATCGCAAACCAATCCTTCTAGCCTCTCAAAAAAAACTCAAGTCATTTGGACAAATTTTAAACAAGTTATTCTGTTTTAAAGGATGTCCATATACTTTTGTCCCCCAGTGTATATGGTCTATGATTATAGCCTCCGAGAAAGGCCATTTTGGCCACCATTTGACACGTGACGTCGTATGTAAGGGGTGACGCACTTCTTTTTCGTCGGGAGCCGCATGAGTCCCACTCTCAGGCAGCTGGTTCTTCCACCATCAGCAATATCAGCTATGTAGGAGCGAGAGTTCCGTGCGGCTCGCGAACCGCGATTGTAGAGCAGGGGTGTCGAACAAGCGGCTCGCGAGCCCCGGTGGCTCCTTTTCCTCTTCCCCTGCTCCGTAGAGCCGTAGGATAACAGCCCCCTCCGTACCTACTTCTCCCTGATGAATTTCTCCTCTGGGAGCTGCACTCTCCCCCTGCCGGGTGTCGTGGAGCTCCTGAAGAAAAATAAGTGGGGGAACCGCCTAACCTGGGGCCCGACACCTGCGGCTCTCAGAGTGGGGAAGTTCGACACCTCTGTTGTTGAATGTGGGAGTCAAATAGGTATGGAAGGGGTCGTTCCCCAACGTCTCATAGTCAGTGCAACAGGCACGGAGGGGAAGGAGTTGCATACGGCTCGCGAGCAGTGTTATCAGGAGAAAGTCTCATATGACATAGTAGGGAGCAGTGGCGAACTGGCCAAGGTGGCAGCATGCCCGATGGTAAGTGGGCCCTGTTGACTCCTGACGAAGTGGGCCCCCTCAAACATCAGACAATATGGTGAAAATGTTAATAATACAATAGAGGTTCCAATATTATTACTGTAGGCAACTAAAATTTACGATTTTACTAACTAACTTTTACACTAAAATTTAATTGTGGGTAAGCCCTTTTTGTCTCCTCGCAACCATGTTTAGACCCAGTCCGCCACTGGTAGGGAGTAGTAGAGGGAGAACAGCTATTGGAAGTTGGAAGTCAGTGACGTAGTAGGGAGTCGTGGAGGGGAAATCCTCGCATGTATAAAGCCATATATCAGGGGTGTACGTGTACCCGACGTTTTGGGCTCGGGACGGGCCGGAAAATTTCGGACGGGATCGGACGGGGTCCCGATACTTTCGTATTGCTCGAGATCCCCATGTTTTCGGGATCCTGGGACTTGATTCGGGCTACAAGCGTGACCGCCATGAGCGGGGAATTTGATTTCAGGTCGGCCCGGCTAAAGTTGAACGCGAGCGGCTCGAAAGCCAGCGGAAAGAATTATGTATATCATATATATATCATTACCAGTGATAAGTTTTTACGTTTCTGTCTCCTTTCTGTCTGTGTGATCCGCACATTCCTACCATATATACTACTACGACTTATGCACACCATGCCACGATTCCCTCTCTACTACTCCCTACTACGTCATATGAGGTTTTTTCCTGGCAACCCTGCTCGTGAGCCGCCAGTTCGTCGCCCCTGTCGTATGTCATCACTTTGACTACGAGGTGACTGGGTGGTTCTAGGAGGGCGACGGCACTGTCCTCGCCGTGCCTGACCTGGCTAACAATGTACTACTGCGCGCTGATAGTAGTCCAAGTCCCTCGCGTCAGACTGTTTTTACGCGTATATTGACCAATTAATAACTCGGAAACGAAGCCTCTATCGCAATTTCGTCACTCTTGATTTTCGCCTTATTTTGGCCTGTAGAATCGCCCCCTAAAAGGATGCCCACCTGTAGTCGAAGACCCCGTATAGCTCGAGAGCATATTGTGAAGCTTCGCTCTTCCATTACTCTATCTCCATTCGAAAGATAAAACGGATTAGTATTCAGGGGAGCGAACGCCTCGTTGGGCGACACACAAAAACACGAAGTCGTTGATCACAGTGGCTAATGGAAAACGAACTTCTTACGGTGGCCTCTAAATGCGTAAAAACGAGGAATAAGAATAATGAGCAGGGAGGAAGCAAGCGGGTAACGAGGGAAGCGCGGGGAACGATAGTAAGAAACTTAGTAAGGAGGGAAGTTACCGTTGTTGCGACGTTTTCCTCATTTCCAGTCGGTTGTTTCATGAAATGTAAACAAGGGGTGGCTATTATTCCGCGAATAGAAATTTCCGTCGCGAGACGGGCTCTCATATTCCGAATGACATATTTATGCAAGACGGAATAGAAAGAGAGCACGAGTAATGTGCTTCGATCTCTTGCAAATTTCCTTTTAAACGACTTTTTTTTGCCCTCGTAGATTCTCGTGAGGAACGACGCCAGGCACGGTAAAGGGAAACAAGTTTAACCCCTTAATTGGGGGCTTAAAATTTACAGCCAAGATAGTTTGTCCTCATAACAGGTTGGCCTCTAAATTTTACAGCAACGTTAAACCCCTCTAATTAAATATGTGTAAAGTGTGGAACATACATACAGAGTTGACAATAAATTTTGGCAGCCTGGTGATCAACAGAACATAAAGTTTCTATATATTTAGAGTTGACTAATTCATTGTGATGTGACTTATTGATTCAGGCTTCACATACTACAACGAACGGTTAAATTTAATAACAAATTTTAATTGGGAATAGGGTTACATTAATTAATAGTAACGGAATCTATCTTCGTTGAATCTCGCCCTTTATAATAGTGTCGCTACTTTCTTCTGTTCCCTTCATCATTTTTTGTTGTCATAGTGTCCTCTAACTCTATATGTATCTATAATAAAACGTATTACTATTTTTAATTAGTGAAATTCCGTGAGGAATGATTTGTTCTACTTATTTATTTATTTATTACGGGTAACAACCCTTTAGCACATTATAGATTATAATGACACGGAGAGAACGGAAAAATAAGATATTATTAATCCTACAGTGCGCATTATTTCAGTTCAAAATAAAAGAGAACCAGAGCAGAGATGGATAAAATTATTATTTATATAAAAATTTCGAATAACGAATAGCAGTTAAAAAAATGATTCATCATGTGTCGAATAAAGTTAACTTTACACGACACTTACACGACTAATTCTCGTCGAATAAAAAAATTTACTTTATTCTTCGAATGGTCTAAAGTAAAAGTAACTTTTATTCGATCCGCTATTTAAATATTTTTTTATCTAATTAATGCCCAACTCTGATTTTCCACCAGTTTTTGGTCAACTTAATTGACAATATCTATCCTGAAAGTCCTGAATTCTTTTTTTTTTAATATTTTGTATAAATCAATTTTAAAACTTCATGGACAGAGAAAAATCTGTGAGACCAATTGTCTTAAAGGTCCATTCTAAGCAATAGTTACCCAATGTACTCTTTATACGAAAATGAACGGAAGGTCAGATCAGCCGTGCACAATGTGCACTAATAACCTCGATGCATACTTCAGCACGTTGCAGTAGAACTGCAGTGGTTGCATCCTCTAATGCGCTTGCATCATTCTGCCTTACAATATCTATGATCCATTGTGAACGTACGCCTGGAACGTGATATTTACTTCAACGGACAATGAAATGATTTTCGGTATAATTAATACTGGTTCCTTTTACAACTGTATATTTCTATTTGTATGGAACGTTAAACACCTTCAGTTACGTTTCAGCAACCTTTCCTCTTATTATCATTATAACTCGGAGACAAAATGTTTCCCCAAGTTTTTAGTCACAATCGCCCAATACTTTTTTGGGGAATTGTAATTTTTCTCAAACTGATGGATTTGCGAAGGTCAGGAAATCACGTGAATATTAGTACATTAAAATAGCCCAAAGTTATAGAACATATACATTATGAAAAAGTTTAATTTTTTTCTGACTTTTTGGCGCATGTCACATTTTCATATAATTTTTTTAGTCAAAAGTTACAGCCTTTGATAAATTCTGTAAAATACTCTGAACCTCTCCCCTCCTTATCCTTGGAAACGTAGAAATAAGTAAAATCTAGAAATATACAAAATTTGTGGCACATCGGTTTCTGGTAATTGTATGGAATTTTTTAGTAGTGTCCTTTCTAATACTCTATAATATAGAGTATTATATATTAGTGTATATATATTATATTGTCTGTACCTATGTATATCCTCTATATAAATTTGTGTACATACAAAAAGCAAATGAACCGTATCTTAAAGAAAACAGTTATCGCTATTTGTCGGTTTCTGTGCATCACAATTTATTGTAAATTACCATATCTTCAATACAGAAGAAATTATTAGGTAAGTATTTGAAACGAGAATTTTTCAGTATTTATCAAGAATGTGCACGTTGAATAATGCGGGTAGTGGAAACTGGCGAAACGAAAGAAAACTTTTCTGGCTTCAGTAAATATTTTAGCCAAATTCAACACGCTCTTTCATAAAAAAAAAATAGTTCGAAACGCCCTGGTTCCATGTTTACGATTTTAAGGGGGTGATGCACTGCGGAATTTTGAGAAACGGTTGCCACCGCAATAACGAGATCAATCGTTAAAGTATATATTGTATAATGCCAGCATCCCCGAGAGTAATTGCTGCAAAAATTCTGCTAACACAATCTTTAAACGCGTTTTTTTTAAACATGTTTTTTTAATTAACTGGAATGATTCTGCTTTACATACGGTAAATGCCTCTTTTCCGCGTGAATTACATACAACGCAGTATATTGAACTTAAATAACTTTCTATGAGCGTCAAAGTTGAAAATTTCTAAGAAAAAATCAATACGAACGCTTTTTTCAAAATGCTTAGGTTTTGCTGATTTTGAATATTATTCTTTTATTCTTGTTCGAATGACAGATATGCAAACTTGATAAAATGTTTATGTATACATAAACGCTCGATTGTTTAAATTATTATCTGAAATAGTTTTCATGTCATAAAAGGGGGATAATAAAAAACGACTCTTTTGGGGTTCATTTGTCCTTGCAGGACATTTAAAAGTACACGCCCTTTACGAAATATTAACCAGTGAGATGGTTTTATCGTTTTATTTATTATTGTTTGATTTTGTCAGGTAATAAATTAAATCGTTGAAGAGTGATACAAAGGGAGTGGGGCTGTTTTTGTGGCATCGATTGAAGTTGCACTCGTGCATTATTGACCACGAATTGTTGTTCTTCCGCGATTTCAAACGCTATTTGCTTTCGATTTTCGACTCGCTGGATGCATTACTTTATGCAGCGTTTCAGAAAATTCGTATTAGATATCCTTTTTTCTACATTTTTTTTATAGGATTGAATACCATTTCTGCAGGCTAATATTTACAATCCAGTGATAGAACTATGTAATCCCCGATCTGTTAGGAAATTTACCAAATTCAGTGATTGTAAAATTTAACCTACATTCGTTATCGTGGAGGAGGGGCATTAATTTATTTCTGGCATTACAGCCAATGTTACAGTTGGACCAAATTACAACTAAAAAGCAAATACATTAAGACTCCGACAATAGTAATTTAATGTAATTAAATATTTACTGAATTCGGAATTAAAACTAAATCCTTAAACTTTTTATCGTTAAACTTAGCATTTACAATCATAAAAGGCATAACAATTAGGATTCATTATAATTTAAACATACACACATACGTATAAAGAAAAAATACACGAAAGTGTTGAATAATGTTGTCTCATCAGGGGCTTGATTTTCGAGAAAATCGATTTTGAAATTTGGTTGGACACGCATGCGCCTAACTAAGAATGGGTACAATGCAACAATAAATATGACACAGCTGCTGATTAAGTAAATCCTTGGCTGAAATATGTAAGTCAAAATTGTAGAATCGCTTTTTTTCGAATAAGGCTGTGTTTTCAAAAAAATCGAGTTTGAAGATTTAAAAATCGGTTTTACCTTCAAATTGTTTTTTTTGTCCAGATCAAATCCCATTTGAAGAAGGTTATTCTGCATTTAATTTGCAGTTGCACTGTATTTACTGATAAAATCGATTTTCTGAAAAACGAAGCCTCGGAGGAAAAATTTCATTCTACACTTATGATTTACTTTTGCATAAGGAATCACCTCCTGCCTGTTTTACCATCCTTTCGACCGCACTCTGTCTATTTTGCTTAAGTATTGTGTCTTAATGTTTAAACTGTTCACTTGTATAAACAGCAAAACTGGCATTTGATTGAATCTTGTTGAACCCCTTAACTAGTATCCAAGTCAGATACCGCAATAATGTACTGCTTTTGCGTTGAAGTTCTATAGAGCAGGGCGCAGAATGAGAAGAGGAATGAATGCCGTCATAAATCTCTTGGATGTGGACGCCACTCTGGCTGAATGGTTATGAAAGAGTTTAACATAAATATTTACGCAACAAGGGTAAATGTGTATGGAAATCCTTTAAAGGAAAAGTTCTTTCCCGGCCAAAAATATCACTCTCGTGGAGTGGCATAAATGCAATTTGTTCAAACTTCTCTGTACCTTATATTATACCATACACAGTGGCCTCTTCTTTGTATCTACCAAATTTTCCAATTATGTTGATTTATATGATTGTCACTGCATGGGAAAATTATGGGCTATAAACAATTCTATAGAACATTGTTTTTACTAACGAAACGGCAAATATAAAGTTCATAAAAAATTTACTATTGTTACATGTCATTTTCATGCATAAGTAAGATTTTTATTTTATTTTACAATTTATAAAGTCCATAAATAACTTCCGTGAAAAGGGAGAGCATTTCAGCGTTGAAATTTTCTCACGTTTACATAGCTTCACATAAATCGTATATTATAGGATAAATTTAATTGAGATGTTATTGTTTGTTTGTACAGAAAGCGATACAGTTTAATACTTTCGAAGGTTGAAATTTTAATTCTTCGCAAATAAAAAATTCCAGACTTAATTTAAAAGAGATACGTTAAACTTCTATACTTCAATTAAAAAAATAATTAAAATTCCGTTCTGTAAATGATATGCGCTACTCAAGTTACGTTTTATGTACGACATCTGAATAAGCTATCAATAATACAAAAATGCAGTGTGAAATTATCCTTGAAATTGAAAGTCAAATGTTTGTATTACAACGTGGTCTGAAGATAAGAAATATCAAAGAAACCATGTTATTCATATTTTTTATACATGTATTTCTGTTGTAGCCTTTTATTTTCCCAGTAGTGACTAGAAAATGTTATAATACAAGAAACATGATCTTTAATTTCCATGTCAAAGTCATTTTTGCGGCACATGAAAGCCGCGGAAACTAATTAGCTTACCCCTTATGCATGGAAAATCAATAACCTATGCAAATTCACCAAGATAAATCTGTCAAATGAGCGCGAAGCACATAACGACACCTATAGACACATCAAGTGAAAAATTTTAAATACAGTTGCAATTATAGAATTTTCCAATAACAAACTGACTTTCAATTTATTTTGTATTTTCTTACTTGGCTTCTTCAAAAATTGGTGTCTACATATGTGTCTGTATGAATAGTCGCAGCCTAGTAACGATACTTCCCTATCCAAACATCAATTCCCTTGCAAGCAAACCAAACGTTTACCTTACAATCCAATCACTTTTTGCGACGCACAACAATCGGCGAACTTTATATGCTCCGAATATAGTATGTAAATCGTGTACGCTTTAACATCTCACGGCTACACGAAGGTTTCTCGAGAGACAATCGAGTGAGGTTACTAAGGGGTTGGCTCCATTTGGACAGTTAAATGAACCTGACTATTTCTTAATATATGTTTTTAAAGCATAGTATTTCGAAAATATGTTCTTAATCTTTTATATCGGAACCCTGCAAAATAACGAAGTTGCAGAAATATAAAATTTTGAAGTCGAAGTTGTGTAGAACGTGGGATTTGAGGATTCACGAAAGTAGTAACACATATAAAATAATGCGACATTCGTAATAAACACCACCATAAATGATAAAAATGCCCAAGAGAAAAAAATAATAAGAGAAGGAAGAGGAAAAGAAAGGAAAGGAGAAGGAGAAGAAGGAGGAGGTGGAGAAGGAGGAGGAGGAAAATAAGAAGGAGGAAAAGGTGGAAGAAAAGGTTTTAAAAGAAATTAATTTTCAGTGTTTGTTATGTCATGAATGTTTCCTGAAAATTAGGGACCGAAATTCGCAAAAATATCAAAGATATAGATCAGGGTTGACTAACTGGCGACTCACGAGTTGCCGGGGGCTCCTCCATACCTACTGAACATTGACGATCGCAGTCGAATTCGTCCGTCCCTACACAGACATAAATATATTCGATTGCTACGGCCGGTCACAGCCATACGTTTACATATAATTACAATTAATACGACAATACGAACTGATATGTACTTACTTTTACTCGTCTCTGTGAATGTGAACGTGCACATTGAGGCCGGGTCATATTATTGACAAGGGATGGTATATCCACATCAATTTTTGTTACGGCTATCCTTAACAGCGAAGATAATGAATGGTCCGTTAATCTTGACCGATATTTACTTTTTATATTTTTCATAACGGAAAACGCACTTTATAGATAGACATTAGAAGTGAAATATGCTCATTGGTAACAGAGACGTAACAGTATTAACCTTTAGGGTTGAAAATAAAAAATACACATTTCTTTTAATCGTCATAAATAAGAAATGTTCGATATACATTAAAATTTTCAAAATGTACAAAAAAGTCGTGGATGAAATTTTGCACTTTTTACGCAATAAAAAGGAAACTATGAATCAAATAAAAAATCCGCGCTGTCAAAAAATGAGTAATAGCGTATCATATAGCCATGCAAAATTTGAAGTAAATCGGTTGAATAGGTTTTGCGTAATTGTGGATAACATGTTTGAAAATCATGATTTCGAGAAATATGCATTTGAATACCTCACTTCTGATGTCTATATCTTCGATATTTTTGCTAATTTCGGTCCCTAATTTTCAGGAAACATTCATGGCATATCAAACACTGAAAATATGGGAAGAAAACTTCGGTGCCGCGAAGAAAATCTTGAAAAAAATTTCACATAGAGTAAATAAGAGTCACCCTAGTATGGGGTGCAAGTCTAGGGAGAACTATAAACACGTTTGTTTTCTGTCAGTCTTCATCAGCCTTCTTCAAGACTGAATTAATTGATCAATTTTAAATTTCGTACATAAATGTAGGGTGAAAGAACTAAATAGTTGTTGATCACTTAAAGGTAAACTCGAATAAAAAGTTCTAAAAAAAATAAACAATCTATGTTATAAAATATATAAAATGTATTGAAGTAATTCAAATGTATTTAATGTATAACTAAAAATTTTGTGTTTGTATAAAAGTTCGGGGAAAATAAATGATTAGCGTTAAAAATAAAGTGTCGAATGCTTTAATAATCGACCACTTAACTCTAAAAGTCGACCGGTCCGATAGCTAGTAGTCGATCTCATTTTTTTAATATGAAATTCAAAATAGGTTATGTGCGCATTACAAACTAAAATTTATTTTTAAATATAATGTGCAACAATGGTAAATAATTAATAATGACAGGAATAATGTGTAATTAAAATAAGTTCTTTTAAAAACTTTATCAAAATTTTAATAAGATAGATTATTGTTAACACGTGGTCGACTTTTAGCGTTCATTGTGAATGCAGATAGCTTCAGAAGTCGACCGCTGCGGTCAACTATTGAAAATTGAAAGGGAATGATGGTCCAGTTACCGACCTCCCATAAACTTAGAGCATATAAACATGGAGGAAGCATGCAATGGGCGAAAATGTAGACGGCGGTAGAAAGAGAAAAATATACATGAGGTACACTCTCTCTCTTTCTAACATAAAAAAAAACGTTGTCGCTCCTGGCGTTAGAAAGAGAGAGGTGTCCCCCATGTGTATTTTTCTCTTTATACCGCTGTCTACATTTTTGCCCACTGCATGCTTCCTCCATGTTGATATGCTCTAAGCCCATAAAGAAATAAATTATCCCATTTTTTTTTTCATTTTTTAAGCGCATTTGAAATTGTTGATGCTTTTTCAGTGAAACAACATCATTTTCCAGTAAAAAATGTATAGAACTGAATTACATTGATCGTTTCTATTCAAAGCGCATTTATGCTTCTCGTGTTGGAAAAAAGCAAAGGCACATGTAGAAGCAAAATTAGTTTACAAATCACTTTACAAGCATTTATTTTTTTTATCTATGAAGAGCGCGTTTTGTCGTATTTTAAAGTTAGAAATTCAAAATATAATATAAAATTGTCATTTAATAAATGCTCTATTACAGTTCTTATTTCTTTAAACTAAACAATAAAAGTGGTCGGCTACTAGAGGGTGGCCGACAACTAGTGTTTTGACCCTATATATTTATCTATTGCCTTCGCCAGAACTAAGTCAATACATGCAACATGAGTCATTCCACGCCAAATTGATCAATTTTCATGGTCAATGTCTGGAATTTCAAAGAACCTGAAATATGATGTAGTGCATGCAAAATTAGGGGTGGTTTAAGTCATCACTTTGCTGGTTTCGAAGTTGTTTAAAACAGGCAGGCCTGTGAAGTTTGTATTTCTTGTCAATTTATTTGAATAGTGACTTGGCTCATATTTCAATGATAATTTCGCATAATATCTTTTCATTTTTTTTAACTCAAACTTTCTGAACTTTTCTAACATGAGTTGAGATATGCGAAATTATTTCTGTGATTAAATTTCAAGGATTGCCTGAAAAATAGCACGCAAAATGTGGATACCCCTTAAGATCCTTTTCACACGACACGATATTTTCGATACGTTCACACATCCTCTATATCCTCCTATCCTTCTGAAACCAACACCACCTTTGCCAATTGAGCATGTCTCAAAGACTAGTTGCAAGCCACACAAATGTCTGATGTGAAAAGGACGTAAATTGCAGTCACGTAATTAACACCGGGTTATCCGCTCTAAAATTGGTGAGAAAGAGCTGGTCGAAGAACGGAGAAATGGTTGGCCACGAGAAAGGGGAGGATAATTTTGTCGTCCTCGAGGCACGTAAAGGAACGAAAGGAAAGATTCGTCTCTAGGCACCAAAGGGATTTTTTACTCGACTCTCGTGAGATCGCAGCCGATGCAATCTTCCCAGAACCACGACATATACAGGGTGTTCCACTCTATTTAACTTTCAATATTGTTGGTTGCTCTAAAACATGTGAATTTTTGTCGGAGAAAATTCTAATATTTAGAGCACGATTCTACCCCCCGCCCCCCCACACAAACATGGTTCATGTATGAAAGAAGCTAATCCCCTTTAATTCACGAAAAAAATTAAAAAAGTTCACATACAAAGATTGTGAAATCAACTTTGCTGATTCGAATTGTATTCTTGTTTTCCGCTCGAACACTGATTCCTCTGTCACTTTTTATACTTGACATTTCTTTATTGGCCACAAATCAATTCAGTGCTCAGATTTTCAGCTTCGGGTTTAAGGAATTAGCGGGCGAGAGGCCTGCAGTTGACACAAAAACTTTTAGAAGAAGGACATCTTCAATTAAAAGCGTCGTGTGAAGATCATTTTACGATGGAAGATAATAAAAACTTGGTAGAGACTAATTTAAACGAATCAAAGTCGGTAATAGATTAATAGCACATTCGGCAACTTGCAAGAGTGCGCACTGAATGTTAACTTTTTCGTTTCCAATTGGCGAAAATTCGCACCCAGTGCGACCGTCCGAATATGCTGATAGAGAGATGCGAAGAATATGAAACATTTTGTTTTAAGTTGACTTCATATTTTTTTTCTAATACAACGCCCGCTAATTCCTTAAAATCGAAGCTGAAAATCTGAACACTGAATTGATTTGTGGCCAATAAAGGAATGTCAAGTATAAAAAGTGACAGAGGAATCAGTGTTCGAGCGGAGAACAAGAATACAATTGGAATTAGTCGAGTTGATTTCACAATCTTTACATGTGAACTTTTTTAATGTTTTTCGTGAATTAAAGGGAATGAACTTTTTAATTTTTTTTCGAGAATTAAGGGGAATTAGCTTCTTTCATACATGAGCCATGTTCATATGGGGGGGGATATCATACATTTTTCCATATTTATAATATCATTCGAATTTGTACATACATACTTATTAAAACTCTAAAATAAAATTATACATGAAAATGTGTTTCTTGTATTTGTTCGTGCAGCAGGGTTATTTTCTCTTTCTCTTCTGCTTTATTATCTGTAAATATATAAAAGCCACATTTTAGTTACAACTAGAACTTCTAGAAAAAGAGTGGCTTTTTGCTAAGTGTAGAGACTACATAATGTGTCCAAAGGAGATAACAGCGTATGTCAGAAGGTCTTGTTGCAGGAAATTTGAATACTAATATAATTTAGCAAAAATGAACGAAGAGATCTAATATACTTTTAACGCACAATGGCTATAATAAAATTAATAATATTAATAAAATTAATTTAGTATGTTTATTGGTGTATTAAAATAAATACAATGTTAATGGGAAACTAATAAAATTAATGACTAGCGTGGGAACTACTGTAGATTTTAAAGTATTACGAATGTCTTTCACAAAAGATTGAAAAGTATCAAGGGAGATGTGTTTTCAGCGTACTTTCTTCACTAATGTGACTTGCTCTACATTACAAGCCATCCGCCATAATTTTCTTAATTCTTAATGCTATGTCTTTTGACAAATGTTGTCGATTTACCTTATTTGACAAATTTCCAGAAACTTGCACGTAAGAAAATGCTTCTCTGTCGAACCTTCTCCAGACAAGTTCCAAGTCTGTGCATCTCCTTCGTTTCTATCAGCTTTACACAAAAAGTCTATTAAAAAATTTGGGTTCTACAAGCTCAACATAAAAAGTCTATTAAAAAATTTTAGCGACTTACCTTGTTAATTGAGACAATAATTCAGTGTCCTATATGGTGAAAAATCTCGTGACATTTAAAAAATTTTGATAATTTTTGGCAGGTTGTGATTGATTGACAGCTAGGTGACATTTACTAGCGACCCGAACACAGCGGCGTTTTGCCTTTTTCGTCAACTGCGCAACCGCATTTTCAGCACAACCATTCCTGATTGGATAAATTCTGCTTTCGAATGGCGACATCTACTGGCGTCAAGTGTAGAAGTAAAACGTGACGTTACGAAAAGTCTGACTGATAAAAGTATCATTTTCATAAATATTAATTCAGAATAATTATTTTATCTTTTAGAAAAACAGCTTGATACATTAAGTAAAACGACAAAAGGGTTAAAAAAAAAAAATTATTCGCTTGATGATGTTAAAACACCGGGACTAAGTCTAAGATAAGATAATAAGGCCAAAATAGCTGCGGGGTCGTACCAATTTCACTAGCATTCGTGTATAGAGACATGGTCGCTCAGTGTGCCTATGGGTAGAGGGGGAAGGCGAATTAGCTTCCAGACGCGACCGCGTCTGTTGATCCCTTCTTAATTTAATTCTGAAGGCTCGTGTACTTAACTTAATAGTATTCAATTTCTTTAAGTTGAGACAATATTAGTTATGTATGTTAGACATTTCTGCTAATATCACTTCGTAGAAATGTTTTTCAAAGAAAGGACTTACAGTACTGGCAATATTTATTGCATCGCTTGAATATTTTGTGTGTATTCACTTCCACTAACGTGGAATTATATCTTAAATAACTTTCGTATTAGTATTCGGAAAGTATTTTTGCGTGATTGTTGACTTGGCATACAGTGCCCGATATCTTGGTTAAAATAAGTTGAATACTAACTACTTCATCAATCATATGAAGATTATTTCATAGGACGTGGTATTGGGATGATGCAACAAATATTTCCAGCACTGTACGCAAAGAAAATTACCAGAATATTAGTAATTGCACGTGACGTATAATATTTTAGTATATTCTCAGCGTGTTATCTAATTCCTATGTTAAGGGTACTAAGTAGGCAGTCGTTTTTGTCGAAAATGAAACATTTCTTTTTCATTTAATTACAAAGAAATAAATTGAAGCTGTGACTTATTCTTTTAGTAAAAAATATACATTAGGTATATTTGACGCTACAAATGGATCATTAAAGAGGCTTTGTAAAAAAGTTTCTATTTTACAGTGATTTAGACGAAACGAAACGAAATTCACCGACCTGCGTGCAAATTGTACTTGAGAATATCTCTGGTTCTGCACTGAACCTGCAAAAGAAACGAAATTATGAAAATAACCTGACACTAACCCGAAATTATGAAAATAACCTGACACTAACCTGACACTAACCCGACACTAACCTGACACCTACGAATTGACGATTTTTCAAAAAAGTGTGTTTTTCGTTAGACATACATGAGGTCTTAGTTTCCATTTATAAAGAATAGGAATTTTTATTAACTTCACTTTTGGTTCGGGCCGAAACTACACATTTTGTGAGAATGCTTGAATTTGATTTTAACCGATTGGAACTTCCGTTTTTGAGTTATCACTGCAAAACAAAATACACTTTTAATAAACATTGTGCCAAGGAACAAGTCCGAGCTTCAATTTATTTCTTTGTAATTAACTGAAAAAGAAATTCCTCATTTTCTATAAAAACGAATACCTTATTATCCTTTAATTTAAATGAATATAATCTTTATATCATGATTACAAATAATTAACGGTTACATTTATTTACTTATCACTGTATATTAAGTATTATTCTTGGTGCAGTAGAGACAGATTCCTTTCTTTTGGACCCGATGGGTTAATGCTCCTCTCATATTTTTGTGGGATTAAAATATCAGCCGCAATAGGCGTTATGAAACCAATCGAAAATACCATTTTTTTCACAAAAATTAGATTTGAAATGAAAAGATAATAACAAAGAGTACGGTTACGTTTCTTCGTATATCTTAGAGTTGAACAGTTATTTCATTGGGACGCTTGCTTCGAGACATCCTGTATATTGCACAACTGATACGAAAAAAGGACGTCCAATCATTTCAAACTCTCGGCTTACGTAGTCTCCAAGAAACGCAAGATGATGGCTTGAGGGAAGTGTTTGCATAGTCAAAAATTAATCACACCGATGGAATAACTCGCCTCGGAACCCGTCTATGAAGGGTAAGCTCCTTTTTAAACGCAAAGGAATATATTCTTCATAAAAACATTAATTTGTTTCTCAGGAATTTTTTAGCTGTATTTTGTCGTTCTAGTAAATTAATATTTATGAAAAGACCAGCTTCATTTAGCACTGTCGCAACGGTTGGAACTTAAAAAGAAAAAATATTGGGACGCTTTATAGTATTTGTAAGTGCGGATTTAGTGAACAGAACCGACATTCCAATTTATTTCATAATAAATTTAATATTTCATAATACATGTAATATAAAAAATTATATTTTCGATGATAATGATATGTTAATGTGTTGAATAAACGACTTGATTTATGAACGACCGTGGGAGGGATACGTCGATACATTTAGAAAAATTAGTACATGCATAATATATAAAATAGGAAAATAGAAAAATATTATTGCAAAAATGTGTAGCTCAGTGTCTTGATCAAAATAAGTTGGATACGAATAATTTTACCAATCGTATTGATATGAAAATTCTTCGTGCGACGTAAATTTGAGGCTGGCTGATGAACTTAGTTTTATCGTTTTCAGGGCATCAAATAATTAATCTAAATTCGGTGTTCTTATATTGGTTGCCTCAAACACTGAAAATTTCGGCCTTCGGCGTATTCGGGTTTTATATTATTTCTTCAGGTTCCTCAACAAAGCTGTGAATTGATTTTTCCATGGCTTCTTTTAGAGCAGGGTTGACTAACTGGTGGCTCGCGAGCCACCGGTGGTCCCTACGCCTTGCTGCCACACTGAACGGCCCCCCTCCATATCGACCAGATTCTGACGATCGCAGTCGATTCCTGCTTCTTTCCTTCTCTTTTCGACTGCGATCGTCAGAGTCTGGTAGGTATGGAGGGAGCCGTTCAGCGTGGCAGCAAGGCAGAGGGGCCCTCGATGGCTCGCGAGTCACCAGTTAGTGTAAGTGTGGGTATTACTGCGGATGTCCCGATTACTGCGGATATTCTAAAACGGATCATATTTAATGTTGGAAAGTACATAATCTCTTAATAATTGTTGATAAAATTATTTTAAACTCTATTAGAGATAATTATTAATAAGTATATACAGCAAAGTTATTATTAATTCTTTTATCGTAGTTTGAAATTCGTCAAGGCGAAACTTCGGTCGATTCCCGATATGGCGGTCATGAACACCTACTTGAAAAACATTTATATTTTTCTTATTAACAGTAATACATGTACTGTAGCGTTATTTCTCGATAGAATAAGAGTTGTTTTTTTCAGAAAAACAGTAAATCAGTCGTCTGCATTTTAGTTTTAATTTTTATTTCTCACCGCAGTATTAGGTGCACTACTTTACACCATGTGCATGTATTACTGCGAACTCACGACTGTATTCACTTACGTCTACATAACCTGCAAAGTAAGCAACGGTGCGTGTAATCACGTGTAACTCTGTAAGCATGCCGAGAAAAAATTTGAGTGATAATAAGGAATCAAGAAATAAAAGAAAAAACCAACGGCTGTGTTATTCAAAAGAACATTTATCTGTTGCACTGCTAGAAATACAAAGTGGGAAACGAATTTCTGAAGTGTCGCGAAAATTTAACATACCAGAAAGCTCAATAAGAGCTAAAAAGTTAGGCATTTATGCTGATAAAAAACCGGGGCCTGCACCTGTCCTCACCGCTGATGAAGAAAAAGATTTAGTCAATTGGATTTTTCATTGTTGCGAAAAAGGTTTTCCAGTAACAAAGGCGCAATTATTGGAAAGTGTTCGAGTGATATGCGTAAATTTAAAAAGAAAGAATTCGTTTATTAATAATACGCCAGGCAGAAGCTGGTATGATGGATTTTTAAAACGACATACAGAAGTTGTTAAAAGAGTGTCTGAAAATGTATCATTAAATAGAGCCAAAGTATCAGATTATAGTATACGTAAGTGGTTTCAAGAAGTTGGTGAACATTTTATTGGTGAAGGTATTATTTCGATTGAACCCAATAGAGTTTTCAACTGTGACGAGACAGGTACTAACAATGGTTAATTAAAAAATAAAATTTATTTAATGTTGCTTGATTGCTTTCTAAAAAATTTATAGGCATTTGTCTAAATCCTGTACCATCATCAGTGCTTGCGCCGAAAGGTTGCAAGAATGTATATAACATAGTTGGTAATAATGAAAAAGCCAATATAACAGTTTTAGTCACAGGCAATGCTGCTGGCAATCTTGCTCCTACATTCGTTCTCTTTGCTGGAAAATCTTTACCACAGAATGCTGCAGAAATGGCACCTTCAGATTTTGCATTTGGATTTTCCGAAAATGGATGGATGCTTTCCCAAAACTTTTACGAATATATTGCCAATATTTTTGAGCCATGGCTGACAAAAAATAACATGAAACGTCCTGTAATTTTATATATTGATGGGCATAGTTCACATATGACATTACACTTGAGCAAGTTCTGTTCGGACCATAAAATATTTCTTGTAGCCTTGCATCCAAATGCTACGCACATTATGCAGCCTTTACTGTGGTTTGCAAAATTGTTGCCGGCAGAAACTTGGTGGTCCGATCGAGTGTATCCTCATAGGCCCACGATCTTTAACACAGTGGTAGAGGTAAGGTACACGTATTGTCGCTATTGGCCGACGCGTCATGGCAACGAATCGGTCAGCAGCACCGCGTGACGAAGAGAGCGAGCGGGACACAGCGAAAACGAGAGGAATAGAGCTATATCAGGGACCCGATGAAAAGCAATAGTGTAGACGTCTCAAAGTATTAACAGCTATAGATATAATAAAGAGGAATAACATACATTTATGATATAAATTTCTTTTTTTTCATATGTTCATTGTTATATACAGGAAGGACATTACACATAGGATTATTATAAAAGTACGAAGTATTATTACTGGTTTTGTGAGATTCTCCTGAATCTTCTCCTGAAAATTAGTTTGAATTTCGCATTACATACTTTGGTTCATTTCTATTAGGATAATTTTCATGCTTTCTTACTTTATAAATCTTCTGAGGAGGTGCTATCGTCTGAATCGGCAGACTCGTTGAACTCGTGGGGCTCGTCGGACTCTTCAGACTCGCTACCTTGCGTTTCCATCATGTTCTCTATTAAATTATCCTTCGACCAATATTCTTGTTCTATCTTTTCGACGTATCCGCAGAAATTTTTCCATGCAGCAGGTGTAACGTCGCTTATAGCTTGCCCTGTCAATAATTCTAATTCACTGTTTGAAAGATTTGACGTAATATTTTTTTCTCGTATCTTTCGCTTAACCTGTGCCCAAGCTAATTCAATGGGATTTAAATCGCACATATAAGGTGGTAATCTTAATACATTATGACCCTGTTCTTTTATTGATTCGTGTATCTTATATGTTTTGTCTAATGTCTTATTTTGTTGTACAAGTTCTATTAATTCGCATTTCTTCATTTGGTTTGTACATGGAATTTTATTATCGTTTAGCCATTTCAGCAAGACTTGCTTCTTCTCAGATTTTGCCGGTGGTTTATTTAACTGCACACTGTGATATGGGGCATTGTCCATCACTATGACTGATTTTTCCGGAATGTTCGGCAATAATTTTTCCGTAACCCACTTTTCAAAATTAACAGCATTCATTTGCCCGTGATAGTCACCGGTTTTTGTCTTCGCTTTAAAAATAAGTTCCGCGCCGTTTACAAATCCGTTTTTCCCACCGGCGTGAACAATTATTAGGCGGCAAGAAGAACTGTTATTTTCCAACACTCCTAATGTGTCTTCGCTCTGCCAGCATTTGCTAAAACACATACTATTATCGACCCACGTTTCGTCGATATAAATAATATTTCTATTCTGTGTCCTATAGTGTTGCACAGCTCTCAGGTATTTTGTCCTCCAGGTAACAATATTCGGCCTCTCGATTATAAGTTTTCTGTTGCTGTTGCTTTTCTTATATTTGAAGCCCATATTATTCAGCAATCTGTAGAGCGTATGTTTTGTCCACGGAAACTGTATTTTCTCCTTTATTGTATGTAAGATTTTTGCAGCAGTTGGTACAATTTTCTTTTCCAGATAGAATTCATTAATTGTATCGCGTATAACTGTTTTATACTCTTCAGAGAAATGAAGCTTCTTTTCCATGCATCGAGGACGTTTCTTCCCTGGTGAAGATAATTTTTGTTCTCCGGATACTGAGCTTTCTTTCCGAATTCTGTTAATTGTGCGCTCTGATATACCAGTATAATCAACCGCACGCTTAGTTGATTGATTTAGTAGGTAAATAAGGTGCCCCTGTCGAGCTTCTTTGTCACATTTTTTAATAATCCTAGCCACTATGTTTCGTGTCTCGTTGATGTCATGAACTGTTTGTCCTTTCTTCCGTGATTCCATAATTGAAATAATATAGATACGTAATTTAAGAAAACTGTACACTAAAACTATACTGTAATTTATTTTTGAAAATAATAAATATAATCGCTCAAGAACGCTTACAGACTGCTTTGAGACAAGAACGCTTACATACTGCTTTGGGCATCCTGGAGAATTTGTTTGTTGCTTGGAAACGACACAATTTCTTGGACACAAGTTGCCAACAATGTTGCACTATTGAGTACACGTTTCAACTTTTAGAGGGCTGGGCTGGCCACTATAGTGACCACGTAAAAATTTGGATACTTTGCCGAACACGTTGGTGGTATATATGCATAAATTTTAAGTAAATAAAATTTACAATTTGAATGAAAAAATCCCGGACCTCTAAAGGTTAAGATTTTTGCTGCCGGCGCAACGGCTCCGATCGGAGTCGTTTCAACAAATATCATGAATTGCTTTAACATTTATCCTTTACGTCAGGCATGGAACTAAAGTGAACGCAGCGGCCGTTTTTCGAAGGCAACGCCTCCTTTCTCCCGCCGCGCGTCTTGGTCCCCGCGGCGGGCCTAGGAGCTTCGAGCGCCTCAGACCCGTACCATATGAACCGCGCGTGGCGCATTGGGGCGACACCCGTATCAATAGATTTCCGCATCACCCATGGGGTACTATTATCGATGCGTTTTTTTTTGTCAGTGGTATCCCCTGTACGCCTATTCCACTGTGTCACGCGATAAAAATGGATAGGAAAAACGCGTTTTACTATCAAAATTTTAAATACGTTTGGGAAAACTTATTCGCGCTCCGAATTTTTTCCATGTTCGGGTCAACATATTTGTGCGAATGTTCGTTCTCAAAAATGCGTGCCATTACGACAGAACAGCGCACACGGCTAAGCGATTCCCCGCTTTCAACTTTAATACGTACAACGTCGACCAGCCTCCCCGTTGATATTTTAGATATGCCCAGCACGTCTAAACGTGCGCGAAAATTAAGTTTTCCCAAACGTATTTATAATTTTTATAGTAAAACGCGTTTTTCCTATCCATTTTTATCGCGTGAAACAGTGGAATAGGCCTACAGGGGATACCACTGACAAAAAAAAACGCATCGATAATATTACCCCATGGGTGATGCGGAAATCTATTGATACGGGTGTCGCCCCAATGCGCCACGCGCAGTTCATATGATACGGGTCTGAGGCGCTCGACGCTCCTAGGCCCGCCGCGGGGGCCAAGACGCGCGGCGGGAGAAAGGAGGCGTTACCTCCGAAAAACGGCCGCTGCGTTCACTTTAGTTCCATGCCTGCTTTACGTTATTGTAAATAAAATGTATCCTTTATGATGTGTTAGTATAAATAAGTAAACGACATATAAATATATAAATAAGTCGGTGGCACCCGGTATTCGACATTTGTTCACGCGCTGGCAGCGAAAGTGTTAACGGTGACAGAAAAACATTACTCGAGTGTCTAACGACATGATATGAAAGGATGTTACTTGTATCCAGGTTCATAATTCGGATGGGTAACATCGCTGAGTTTATGTGTTTCTTGACGACTTCAGAAAAATCAATATGCATATTAATTTGGTAATAATACCATCTTGATAATGGTCAGGTGACAGTCGTGCTATGCACAGGGTTCGAATTCAGTAAGCATAAGTACGCTGTCATTAATATTTATTTAAGCACCATGTTTCCCTACAGATTGCATAAAAAATAATGTTCATGTCATAATTTCTTTTCTTCGTGCTTATATGAAAGATACGTTCAATGTTGTGAAATATAAATGCCAATAATCACGTTTTGCTAGTGCAGTAAGACCCCCCAACCGCGATTTTGTATATTCGCGGTAAGTAAGTAATAGGCCATCGAACGTGTCCCCCGTAGATATATGTAGGAATACTACGACTATGCAGCGTGTGCCGCTAAGAACCTACGAGTGGGGATTTGGGGAGTTCCGTGGCAGAGAGTGGGGCGGCGCGAGCGAGATAGCCCCCTTGCCCCGCTCCGCATCCGAATGCCAACAATTTTGCAAACCACAGTAGATGTCTGTGTGTTTCGAAGTTTAAAAGCACATTGGCTTAAAACATATCAAGCATATTGTAAAAGCTCAATTAATGTTGGAATACATAAATACCAGTTTGCTCCATTATTGAAAAGAACATTGGACAGTATGAGTATGGAAAAGATGTTAGAAAATGGTTTTAGGAAATGCGGATTGTACCCTTTTGATGTTAATGCCCTGGATTTTAGTAAGATAATGAGACGGATCCCAGATTTACCTATTACATTGACAGATGATTCTGAACCTCAAAAAAATACTCATGAAACAATAGGCAACAACTCGTTGAAAGTATTTGAAAATTTTTTAACACCAAGTCATCTTGAGGCATTTAGGTTGAATAAAAGCCCTATATGGGGAGGATTAAAAAAGGATGAAGGACTCTTCGAAATATGGTACAAGTTATCGCATCCTATCCTACACTGCATTCCACATTAGAGCATACCGATTTCGCGCAGGCACGACCCTCAGGAGGCGTTGCTACGCTCGACTCCTATGTTTTTCTCCGTCGCACGGCCCTCTACTTACTCTCTCTGTTAACTTTTCGTCCACTGTTTACGTTGACAACGGTCAGGTCCCGCGTTTGGGATGTAACAGTTATTCCTTGGAAATTACCACGACCAATCGCATGCGGTTCACATTGTGGGTAGTAGTGGGAGCTGCGCAGATCGGTCGCAAATCGGTAGGGGCGTCGGTATGCTCTTATATGGAATGCAGTATAGACAACTCATCAAGTGACCTGGATAGTGTACACAACGACACAACGTTCAATCAAACTGAATTTGGCAATGGCAGTGATACTGCATACGAGTTGAAAGGAATAAATTAATGACAGTAGTACTGATCCAGGAGTATTAACTGCAAATGTAAAATCTACAATTATATATATAACATAATAACAATAATATATATATTATCATTATTATCATTATCGATTGATTGTATATTTTAAATTCATTTTTAACAAAGTATTACATCGGTAATTATTTACTTTAGCGATTCCTCACCGAATTTGATAAAATTTGGATATATAATTACTTCTAATTTCCAAAATAATTTTCACAGAATTAGTTAATATTAAGAGGAATTTATAAGCTGTTTTAAGAACGTACATGAAATAAATATTTATTACAGAATGCCAAAAAATTGTATGCATGAAAACAATACTTATACTTAGATGTTTTTTTCCAGATTGAGTCAAGTAACAGTGGTTCCACTGTAGCGAATGAAGACTGTATTGTCTTAAATTTAGATTTAGATGTAATTATAAATATTTCTAATGAACAGGTTTTAAATAATATTGTCATACTAGCGGAGGATGACCAGATAGTCCCTTCTTCGTTAGAACCCCTTGATCTGACAAGCAACAGGCAATCAAGGAAGGATACTTCCAAGGAAGAGATAGGAGAATGTTCTAGTCAATTGTTAACGAAGAATCCCCTGCATGACATTACAAATTTAGAGGAACAAAAATCAACAACTGGATCCATACAAAAATTCTTGTATTGGCCTAATGATGCTATGTTACATCCAAAAAATAAAACAAGTGTACATCATAAAATCAAAACTCCATCTGTTGTCTCTGGAACTCAATGGCAGCAAATCATAGAAACTAAACAGAATGCAAAGCGTATTAAGATTGAAGAGGCAACAATCAAAAAGCAACTGAGAGTTGAAAAGCAAGTGAAAATAAAAATAGAAAAGGAGAAAATTAGAAAGAAGAAAGAAAACGACAAATTTTTAACACAGCAAAAAAAGATTGAAAAAGAGAGGCAAAAACTATTGAAATAATAAGAAAGAATGAAGAAATTTGAAGAAAAGAAAGAAGCCAAATCATTAATGTTGTTGCAAAAAGAATCAGCAAAAAAGTTTTAGTGAAAACTTTATTAATGACATATTGTATTTCCTGAGCTGTTATTAGTTACAATACAGGGTGTCCCACCTAAGACTGGACAGCCGGTTTTCTCCTAAACTATTGGAGATAAAAATATAAAAAAATAGGGAATTGCATGGTTCGAGGGGGCCAATTAATTAGCGCGAACGAATTTTTTTATAGATTATTATTTTAAAAGATACGATGGTCAAGTTCGGTTTTTCAAATGGAACTATTTTTTTTGAACACCTGAGTTGATAGTGCGTTCCAAGACAAATTCAATAAGCTTTAATGTACACACTTTATTTTCACTGGTTTTTAAGATATTGCGCTTGCAAATTTACTGATTTTCACTGGAAGAAAATTGTCTGGTATAGCACGGACCGGGGACGGTCTTACTGGCGTCACGAGTGGCACTGCCTGTTGAAATAGATACCTACCTGCCAAAGGTCTACGCCAGGAATGGCAGGCCCAAAGGCTGGACAATTCTTTTCCGCCAGAAATGCTACTTAGGTAGGTAAGAAAAGTAGAGACATGATGGGGAAGCTAATGAAAAATGCAAATGAAGTGGTGATTATTGCTATTAATTAAGTCTTTATTACTCCAAATACAACTATAAGTTAATGATTTAACATTTTTTACACACTTTGGACTATCTGAGGTCAGGCGTCTAAGTGATTAAACTTTACAAAACAGATGGGAAAAAACCGTCCTCCCCCACTCGCTTTCGCCAGCGACCACACTATTATAACACAGTGGCTTCCTAATGATGTATTTGTCACGTGCCTAGCGTCTTTTAATTAGGGTTTAGGGAGATGCCCCATCTTACCTCGCAACCCCGTCATACTTGTCATACGAAACAAGCCGCGATCCACGAGCCGTCTGATCGGTCATGGCTCCGCTCGCCCGGGCTCGCCAAGCCGACTTGACGAGCTAGACGAGCCGAGCTAGTTCGCGGTGCCAGGAGCAGTCTGATTCCACCTGGAGAGTAGTCGGGTCACACACTGCACAAATGATACAAGGTGATTCTGAAGCTACGCCCGTCGAAGGATGCGGCCTGGTATCCCGTGGCGAGGACAACCCGCCCGCAGTGCCTCACCGAATTTTATGGTTTTTTACGGAAAAAGATACGAATCCTGGGCCGAACGTAGCGAATTGAAGTCAACCCTCCGCAGTCGAGGGTGAAATATCAATTATAGCGTATTAAGAAATTCTTTTCTTCATCGTATCGAAAGGGAAGTGACGCCAATGGATTCCTTATGTTTTTCTGATGAAAATCATACCAAATGTCATACAAATCGCACTACTTTGACACAAGCCATTTCTATTCCTTATGTAAGAGTTGTCCGATTTCCACGACACTTGGCATGATTTTCATCGGAAAACCCCAAGGAATCCATCGGCGACACTTCCATATCCATACGATAAGGAATAACGAATTGTTTTATTTCTTAAAAAGGTAGGTACAGGCTGATTCAGGCCGCATCCTTCGACGGGCGTAGCTTCAGAATCACCTTGTATCATTTGTGCAGTGTGTGACCCGACTACTCTCCAGGTGGAATCAGACTGCTCCTGGCACCGCGAACTAACTCGGCTCGTCTAGCTCGTCAAGTCGGCTTGGCGAGCCCGGGCGAGATGAGCCATGACCGATCAGACGGCTCGTGGATCGCGGCTTGTTTCGTATGACAAGTATGACGGGGTAGCGAGGTAAGATGGGGCATCTCCCTAAACCCCAATTAAAAGACGCTAGGCACGTGACAAATACATCATTAGGAAACCACTGTGTTATAATAGTGTGGTCGCTGGCGAAAGCGAGTGGGGGAGGACGGTTTTTTCCCATCTGTTTTGTAAAGTTTAATCACTTAGACGCCTGACCTCAGATAGTCCAAAGTGTGTAAAAAATGTTTAATAATTAACATATATTTGTATTTGGAGTAATAAAGACTTAATTAATAGCAATAATCACCACTTCATTTGCATTTTTCATTAGCTTCCCCATCATGTCTCTACTTTTCTTACCTACCTAAGTAGCATTTCTGGCGGAAAAGAATTGTCCAGCCTTTGGGCCTGCCATTCCTGGCGTAGACCTTTGGCAGGTAGGTATCTATTTCAAGAGGCAGTGCCACCCGTGACGCCAGTAAGACCGTCCCCGGTCCGTGCTATACCAGACAGTTTTCTTCCAGTGAAAATCAGTAAATTTGCAAGCGCAATATCTTAAAAACCAGTGAAAATAAAGTGTATACATTAAAGCTTATTGAATTTGTTTTGGAACGCACTATCAACTCAGGTGTTCAAAAAAAATAGTTCCATTTGAAAAACCGAACTTGACCATCGTATCTTTTAAAATAATAATCAATAAAAAAATTCGTTCGCGCTAATTAATTGGCCCCCTCGAACCATGCAATTCCCTATTTTTTTTATATTTTTATCTCCAATAGTTTAAGAGAAAACCGGCTGTCCAGTCTTAGGTGGGACACCCTGTATATTAAATAATATTTATAGAAAAACATTGTACCTGATAACATTAAATTTACTATTGTAGCATGCAGAAAAGGAAGATTGAGAAACGCTGACCATCAAGACGTTTCGCGATCACGCTTGTAGGCCGCCCGAGAGGAGAGGCGTGCGGGCGCGGAACCGCGACTCGCGAGGCTCGCGCTTGACGCGTTTTTTGATTTCTGCGGCCGCGGATAGCAACGATTGGGTATAAATTAGAGGACTGCAAATGGATTTCCTTCTTCGCTGTTCCGAGAGAGAGGACGAGGTACGACACACGGCCGCTCTCGGACAGCTTAGGGACTCCGGCAGGAGAGTTCGGCGATAATACCTGGACGCCTGCTGGAGGAACTAGAGTCTGTTCCTGGACGCTCGACCGATATGGAGAGTACGGCGATAATACCTGGACGCCTATCGGTCGAGAGAGTACAAAGCATCTCATAAGAAAAGAGGAGAGTACGGGAGAATATTCCTGGACGCCTGTTCGGTATGGAGAGTACAGCGATCATACCTGGACGCCAACCGAACGGGAGAGTACAGAGTAACTCCTGGACGCCTCATTAGATTAAAGTCAAGTGCCGTCTGCTCAATAGAATCTTGACAAATTGTATAAATACATCGAGATGTAACGTCTGACCTTCGAAATTTGTAGCCCTTCCTGTCAACCAAACCATGTATTCCTTCCTAATCCGAATAAATCTTGTCTGTCCAGCAATTATCCATATTCCTTGCAACCCGAAAGGCTACACTATTCATTTAAGTACGGATGGTGCAATAAATACAACTATGTACTACTAATTATTAAGGTTTAAATTATTACTCATTCCTGCTGATTTTAGTAAATAAAGAAAGTTAAATAATTTTTCTATCTAGGGTAAACCAACCAGTGAATGACCGAATTGTTGAATTTATAGACCTTTGAGATTAATACTTGAATATATTTAGGTATGTATAATAACGAAACAACAGTTTCAATTGCATTTAAATTTATTTTTCTTGAAATTTCTATAAAAGTAATTATTTATTCTTGTCGTAATTTTTCAAAAATACCATTATAAAATGCAAAGCATGTAGAAGCCCAGTAAATTGTACTTATTAATGTTTGCTTAATACGCGTAACTAAAAATATGCGATATTAAAAGTGCAACTACACTGCATTTATAAACATATAATAATTTTAAATTTATAATTGACATTTCTTTGCCTAATGGTCATTCACTGGTATGCAGTCAATTACTGGTTGGTTTACCCTACAAGTGATACTCTACAAGGTTATGTATCGCTTGACATCAGACCGCAGTAATACATGCGCAGTAACTGGTGTTTCGTTAGTAACTGGCGCGCAGTAATACATGCACGTCCGCAGTAACTCATGCAATGACATTGATCGACAAATCTCTTTGTTTTTAATTAACTGTGCTATTACCCCGCCCTTATATTTTTTATGGAATTGTTAAGGTCCCACCTTTCTTTAAAAAAAAAAGAAGGAGGAACTTTCATTCATTTGAACGCCGTATCGAGGGTTCTAAAGTTAACCTACCTTAAAAGTCCGCAGTAATACCCACACTTACCCTAGTCAACCCTGTTTTAGAGCATTGCCCCGATTAGTAGTTTCTCCGTCGCCGATATTCTATTCATCGTCGGAAATATATCTAATAGAATGAGTTTATGGATTTTCATGTCAAACATTCGCTTGACTCATGAAGCTTTTAGTTTTACAATAAACTTTTATTACAATAGGGTAAACCCGGGTGACGCGGTCGACCTAATATAAAATGACTATTAAAACTAATATAGACATTACTTATTTTATCAGGACAAACCTGTATGTTCAGAATTTTATGCTCATTCAGAAAAACTGGTCGATATTTGCTTTAAGACAATACTTACTGTAAATCGGGTTAAAAACTGAAGTCTTGACATCTGACCACCTCTCCCGAGGTGCCAGGAGAAACGGTTTTCGTCGTTGGCAGAGACCACTGACATAATTATCCATGGAAAATTAACAAAGGATAAACCAAAATTATTTATGAGTGAATACAACGACAGATTTATTGATATTTAATTTGTTTACGCTAAACAAGTAAAGAACACATCATTCAAAAAGTGAACTACCTACTGGCGATTAGCAAGGTAAATGAACACAAAAGTCAATAAATAAACCAAATAAACGAAAATGATAATAAAATAATAATAAAAAATAAAAAATAAACAAAAATAATAAAAAAATTATAACTCGACCATCTCTCCTTTTTGCAGCGAGAGATGGTCTTCTCGTTAGCTTTGAAAGGAAGAGTTAATATGGCCAAATACTTTAGCTGCATTGTCCCTCAATGTCTCTACTATCTTATTATCCCAAACATTAAACGAAAATAAACTTAGAAGTATATTGTAAATACGATTCTGTACAACCGCTGTTTGACAAAAGAGGTTAAATGTAACCCCAATTTACATTTTAAAGCCTATAAATTCAGAAAAACACAGAAGGAAGCGAAATGACGCTATTCATTCAACTGTTTGGCTTCTAGAGAAGGAATTGGTCTGCACTTTAACGCATTTTTACGTACAGAATCTGAAATATAGCGACTCGACCAACTCTCCGACCCGACCACGTCTCCCGGATTTACCCTATGCTTATAAACGAGGCAATTTCAAGTCAAAATGTTGACGTTTTTAATTAAATAATTAATTATTTTTTGCATAATAATTCTAAAATTCTAATAATATCTGAAATCCGCTTTTTAAATTTTAAACCCGGTTTTAGAATTTTACAAATTCATAAAAAACGGTTTTTAAACCAGGTTTTTAAAAACCAACAAACTCTAGTGCTGCAGTTATCTATATTTGGACTATTTTTTACCAGACTCCTTTGCAGTTCATTTAAAGAGGATAGCACCAACAGACAAGTCCACCATCTAACAATATTATCTTGAAGCTTTGGTCATTCAGAATTCACTACTTTACAATTTGATTCTAGAACAAATATAATAATATAACAAATTCACCGTTTGTAACATTTCAGAAGGCATTTAAATCAGTGTTTCCCAACCTGTTTCGAGTCGTGATCCTCTTTTATAATATCAAATAACCTGCGCCATATAACCCCCCCCCCCCCCCCCATATGAGGTAGATTTAATTTAGTCAATTTAATCGAGACTAAGCGGGGGAACATAACGGCCCATATAAGGTAATGTAAATTTAATATAGTGAAGAAAACACATAAAAAATAGGTATTTCAGAATAGAATTCTAACTTAATAATATTACAAAAAACGAATAACCGTAGAAAACACTACACGACTTACGGGTTGGGAATCACTGATTTAACTCCTTTACAGACGTCTGCGCATTTCAAGAACCCTGAATAACTCTTTTAATATCGTTACTAGTTACAGTAAATGCAATTTTCGCTACTTTTTGGAAATTGAGTGCTAATCTTTAACTCTTCCAAAGCATAAAGCAATTTCTGATATTTACAAGTGCCTGTAAACATGTTTTGCCTAAATGCCTATATACTTCTCAATGGAGGCCGGTTTAAACATAGATACATATTTTGCTGTTACTTGCTTGTTTTAATTTAATTTTTATTTTAATTACAATAGATGGGTTAGACAACCCTTTGGTACAATTAATTATAAAATGGAGTAGAAAAACGGACGCACATTAAGAAAGAAAGACAAAAAGAAAAACATGAATATACAATATGAGACAATCAACGCAACGGACGTGAAAGCTTTGCACGATCTTATCTATTGAATCGGAGAAAAAGCCAAGTTGGTCGCGATAAGAATTAGCAATGCGATCGATGCGATTATGTTTGTCATAGAGGGTTCGGTGAGTTTTTACGTTAAAAAGATTACGATGCCTTAGGCTCTTAGTGCCTTTATATTTATTCGGCTATTTATGACATTAAGTAGGTCAGGTCTAATATGATTCTTCTGCTTTCAAGAGTTAAGAAGTTTAGTCTGGACAGCCATGACTTGTAATTGTGTAAATGTATAGGAATACTAGCACCGGATTAATAATTTATTAATCTTAGATATTTGTGTTGAACGCTCTCGATTCTACTACAGTGTATTTTGGTAAGAATACCAAATTATTGCTTGTTGCAGTTAGAATATTCTGTGTTTACACTGAAACTTATAGCAGTTGTACCCCAAAATAGAAGAAGTTTGGAAACCCAGTCTTATTACAACTGTCTTCGAACAGATTCGAGGTACAGAATAGGCCTGTAAATATTTCAGAAGTTTCCTACAGAACACTGCCATGCTCCACGGTGCGCATTTATAGCAAGGTATAAAAGGAACAATGCTACGAATGGCAAATATTCCAGCGTCCATGGAAAATGATCAACGTAAGCGGCCGCTACGTTGACTGGCAACGTTGATGGAGGAGGTCACATTGAACTTTCTGGGATAGAAAATCGTTCGGTGTAATCAAAGACGTAATATCTACGTGTAAATAGCCGTGGCAGGACGAATCTCCCGCTCGTATCCTGAATTAGAAATCTACGGCTGCAATCTCCATGCGGTGTCTGTGTATACGGGGAGCGGGATAGTTGGTGGGAAAGTGATGGGAATAGAAAGAATACACTGGTGCGAGGGAGAGCTGGTGGTCGGGGATGAAACAGAAATGTGCGTGTCATCCGTCAAAGTCCGGCGGCTATCAGCTGTAACGTAACTGCAGGGAAAAGTGTAGCTGTGCTGATAAAGGGCAGCAAGAAGGGCGAAAGGACAAACGACAACAGCACGGATACAAAAATAGAACGAGAATGGATATTTGTAACTGGACCTAGTACGGTAGAAAAACAAGGGAAAGTTTGGGAAGAGAAAGGGAGAGACATGAGATACATTAACGTCGAGACAGGACTTGGTGTTGAAATGCATAGCTTTTTGTACTGTGGTAGGAACTAGAGCTGTAAATGTTCGAATAATTAAGAGTATTAATTATATTTTTGTGTATATGTGTAGGTATATATAAATTCTTTATTTCAACTCTAGCCGAGAAATTTTTGGATTTGGTTTACAATTAACTAACTACATAAAAGCTAACTTAACGCACTCATTCTTGTCATAAATACATTACCTATCTTCTCATACTTCGGCCTCATATTAACATATGTATCTACATTTTAGCTTGATTCTTTCCTTATGTTTTTCGCTTTTCCCCATAGTTCTTGTCACCATTTCAGTCCTCCCGACTTGTACAATTTTCTCCTCTCCTAATTTGCTAGTATCTATCCTATGGCAATCCTTTAATGAGTGTTTTATTCTAAATTTGTACTAATTTCTAAATTACATAAGACACATTTCCTTTTATCCTCTTCTAATCAATATCGACTTCCCTCCTTGGGGTTCCCACACCTTATCCTTGCAATTAGCCTTTGGCTGCCCCCTTCCCTTCTTTTTTCAAATACTCTACTCTTCCCACTGTCCTTATATGTTTATATCTCTTCCCTAGCAGAGGGAATTTCTGATTGGCCTACAGTATTTCCCAAGTTGGGAATTAGTTGGCCATCAAAATGCCAACAATAAATGTTACCAGGGTTATTGTATTTGGCATTCTGGATTTTATTGTACTGCACCTGACCCTGCATTCTGCATACTATACCTGCATTCTGCTGTCTTAGGTTCTCTACTCTTAGCTGTCTATAACCATTTATCTGCAGATATTCTTCTCTTTCCCTGCTAGTTGTGTTCTCCCAATTTTCTTTTCCTATTCTTTCAGACACTCTTTAACTAACCTTCTACCTTCTCCATTTCTAATGTCTTCTTCGGATCTCAAAGCTTTTACCCTAGGACCTAGGTACTTTAATTCTAATATACACCCACTTTGTTCCCTCCACTATTATATAATCAGGTGTGCAGTAATCTATTCTCCATTCCATATAAGAGTAGACCTACGTCCCTACCGATTTGCGACCGATCTGTGCAGTTCCCACGGATCTGACACACGCGATTGGTCGTAGCACTTTCTCTGTCGGTTTCCTACCAATCAACAGTGTATCTACTCTAAAGTGGAATGCAGTACAAACCCAAGCACCACCTCGTGTAGTTTGTCTGAATTCGTTCAATTTCTGCCCTTTCCTTTCATCCGAAGATTTTCACCAATTCGATTATTTTAGTACATAGGGTAACGGCACCAGTAGTTGACCATGTATCAGTAGTTGACTACTTTTCAGAAAAACATGAAAAATATGTTTTTTAGAAGTAACGATCTTTTGAACAAGTGTAGTTGGAGAACTGCACTTTGTTCACAAGATCGTCACTTCTAAAACCCTTATTTTTCATGTTTTTCTGAAAAGTAGTCAACTATTGATACATGGTCAACTACTGGTGCCGTTACCCTAATTATACATTTTTCAAGCGATAAATTTGAAACTTTATTAATATTTGGTAAATTTTTAACGTCCTACAAAAATGTCTGCTTATACTAATGTTTAAAACTTTCTGTTGAAAATGAAGTCGCGTGGGTCGACTGCGGAACAGAATTTGGCATTACTCCAATTGTTTCGAGTAAATGTATACGTGTGTAGCGTAAATATCCAAATAAATTTTGTTTCGTACAATGTTTTATTTAAATAATAATTATTTACTCTTGGCAACAAATTATTTCTTCTTTTTATTCGAATAATTCATCATTCATTATTTGAATAATTTGTTTAAATAACGGTAATAAAGTAATTAGAATAATAATACTAATAACTGATGATTGGTTGTTTTTCTTTCAAAATGTATAAATTTACCAAAGATTAATAAATCAGATTTCTCGTTTAAAAAATAAATAATTGTAAAGGCCAATATGAAAAGAATTTTATGATAAAGTTCAATCCGAAATTCAAGTACTCCTAATTATTTGAATATTCGAATCTCAAATTCGAGTTCTCTGATATTTGAATATTCGTAACAGCCCTACTAGGAGCCATGTGGTGAAAATATGCCATTACATATGACGATCATTATTTTATATAAATTAATCATATAAAGGGTGTTCAAAACCAGGCCACTTACTTACATAGGGTGTTCCAGTACAGATAGCACTATTTTTAGGGGGTGATTCCAGAGGCCAAAATAAGAGAAAAATGTGGAATAAAATTTTTCAATATCGCGCACAGTTCTTCATTTACATTGAAAATTATTCATAATAGGAACCAGATTCATTCCATACTTTTTGGCAACAAAAGTATATGCAATTATCACTTGACATTTATCAATGCGATTATTGGTTGCCTAATTAATTTCTAAAAACGCCAAATACTTGCATCCACCTCGTAAACTTTGGTATACACAAAGTCCAGCAGTAGTGGGAGAGAAAGGCGAACAACAGTGGGGGGGGGGGGGGGGGCGACAGGCATAAAGTAGCGTCGCCAGGGCGGAATTTTGTGCCGCGGAATACTCAGGAGCATTGAAATGCTCTCATTCGACGTGCAACATCCTCAAAGGCTCGCATTATGAGTACTACGATCTTTTCACGGGCACAGTAAGAGATATCTCATAGAAATGCTCGCGTCTATTTACTGCGGACAGAGGGGCCTCGAAGGAAGGAGTGAGGAAAACGGAATGAGGTGGAGCAGACTGAAAGAGACCAAGGGAACTAGCCTCTGCAAACGTCGAGTGGATAACCCGGGGGAAACTCGAGAGGTTCGGTCGCCTTTTCCGTAGCGCGTGCCTTCTTGAGACCCGTTAATAGTACTCCTGGAAAGATCTTCCATCTTGCTACTCGATCTTCGCTAGGTGAAAGATGTCCACACTCCGGAAACACTTCTCGTACTTCCTCCTGAAGTAGGTCATGCCGCCTGTATAGAGCAGTGGACTTCTTGCTCCACGGGGGACGGATTTTTTTCAGATACCATTCGACCGAATTTCCAGCCCTGAATGCTCGTTAATCCTTAATTAAAGACGTGACTAGGTACGGCATTACGAAAGCTATGAAGAATATCACCAGCCTAGGATATTTACGTTGAATTTTACAATGCCACTTAATGGGATGCCGTTCACTTGCCTACTTCACAAAGATTCGCTAATCTGATATTTTCTAAGCTTTGTGATATATTGCATAAGAAATATATAAGCTGTTAAAAAATGGATCTAAGACTTTAGGGGTTTGTAGTTCTCACCCAGAGGACAAAATCAATCCTTTCGATGTAAAATCTACTTTTGTATTTAGAAGCGTTCTACATATAGGTAATACAGGGTGAGTCACCTACAATCAGAGTTGTGCTAATTGAATTACACTGTAATTTAATTACGTAATTTAATTACATAGTAATCTAATTAGAACGTAATTGAATTACATAATTCAAACTTTTCAATTAATTCCTAATTACTGCAATCATACGTGTAATTAATTTACAATGTAATTAAAATACAATGTAATTATGAAATTACAGCTTAGAACTCTGGAGAAGTGAGGTAAATGATTATATTTATCTTTCATGTCTATAAGAAACAACTTCAGTGACAAGATGTTTGAAAAAAAGAGTGTTCATTAAAACCAATGTAAATTTGGGTGATAATTAAAATGAATCTATCATCAATCGAGGTGGCCCAATTAGTGATTAGTGGTGAACTAAAAATGGTATTTTTTTCAGTTTTTTCCTACTGGGTGATGTATTTCACTGTCTTGCAGTATTCATTCTTTTACATGAGACGCATTAAGTGACTGCCGTTATTTTACCCTTTAGGTAGGTAGAGCAGTTCTTTTTATACATTTACGTTTAAATGTGAAAAAAATGTAACAAAGAAGTTTATTTCTCTTTATATATTGTAAATTTATGAATAATACCATATTCATCACTCAAAATAATTTTGTTTTGTTCGAAACCTTTATCTACATATTTTTTCCCACCTCTTATTACCCCTCAATTTGGTTACCTCTTTGCAATTGTACTTCAATTGCAATTACGAATTGCGGTGCAATTTAATTGAATAAGAGATTTGAATTACGAATTGCAATGTAATTGAATACGATGTAATTGAATTATATTGTAATTATAATTCATGAAGTAATTCAATTGTAACTTTGCACAACTCTACCTACAATTTAAACCTAAAATATTTCCGTTGTTGAAAAAAATGTTTGCTTCTGAGAGGCAATTATTGTGACTGAGAACATTTTTCCTCAAGATCATATTTTCCGAAATTTCAAGGTCATCGACGTTTTTTTCAATGGGATGACGTATTTTCATTAGTGTAACGTTATAGCCAATAAAAAGACAAATTCAACCACGTATAATATGTTAACCTTCAATTGACTAACCCTATATATTGTGAGTCTTTTTGTAATTCATTGGAAATATTATTCGTTTTAATATTTGGATGCCACGATATTTGTGAAATTATTGTTCTATATACTTAGTTGAAATGTGATTATCGAATTTTCTGGATTGTGGTGGGTGAAAACTAGGTTAGTGAGATTCTAGTTTAGAAATATGTACAATTAATTACTTTATTTATTATTATTTTCTACATAAGAAATGATAAACAAAATTAGACTTAATATTGATAGCCAAAAAATATTCGAACACGTAACATTACATAACGTTTTTTGATAGATATAAATACATATGAACAAAATTATAATAATCTTAGTATCTTGATCGATATCCTTTTTGTTTAATAACATGCTGTAAACGTGTCGGCATATTTTAAATTATTTTAGCTAAGTAATTTTGAATAATACGTTTCCCCCCTTTTTTTAGCCGTATTTTTAGTTCTTCTTTTGTCCGAACACTACCATCCAATAAGTCCCACAAATTCTCAAGTGGATTTAAATCTGGTGACTGTGGTGGAGCACTTTCGGACAATTACACCGTCTAACAAAATTGAACTTTTTTTTTATTCTGTAAAATTCAATAAACGTTTCTTATGGATTTTTGTGCACTGAAAACGAATCCGCAAACTGTTTGTCGCCAACGCCCTCAATTTTTGAGAAATTCTATTTTGAAAAAAAAAGCAAATTTACAACTTTGAACATGTTTTATGTTCAAACAATAACAGTTATTACTACTATTATTCGTAATAACGTCGAGGACAGTGGTAGTCACGTGCGTTACTCGATTCTGTGACGCTGAGCGGCAGTGGACCACATTGACCACCACTGTCGCCGCCGCACGCTTTGACAAACTCTTTCGTTTCTGTGTTGTAAACAAAAAGTGTTTCACCATTTCTGTCGATGGTTTCCGGAGGAAAAATGTGTGCTGCATCGCGTGGAGTAGTCACATTTTCTCCTAGACCCTTATCTTTTGAAATATATACAAAAATATCTGCAAACATTAGTGCATTTCGGGTGTCCTTTCCCCTTTGATCGCTGTTTAAACATATTTAATTGTCTATAATTCAATAACAACTTATATCGTTGTGTTCCCGAGGGTTCATTGAATAATTTGATGAACCCAGCAACCGAATAACTGTTATTGTTTGAACACAAAAGATGTTCAAATTTAAAAATTTGCATTTTTTTCAAAATCGAGTTTCTCGAAAACTGAGGCTAATGACGACAAACGGTTTGCGGATTCGTTTTCAGCGCTCAAAAATCTATAAGATACGGCTGTTTCACATAAAAATGGCTGTTGGACAGTGTTATAGAATAAATATTCCTGAACTATTGTCGATCAGTGTTTCGGAGCATTGGCGCGGTAGAACCGGAAACTGTCACGTATGCCCATATTCGTTGCATTTTTCATTAAATTTTGTTTCAATAAGACTAAATATTTGTAATTATCTAAAATTCCTTCAATAAAAACTAACTTTAGATAGGTTTGAAACCTAGCAAAGTCTACCGTCTAAGCGCTTCTCATTTCAATAAAAGCGACTGTTTCTCATTTGGGAGGATTATTTAATCCCATCGCTACTCCGTAACTGTTAAGAGATCCATTAAAACGTTCCCTGTTTCTACAATCGCGTTCAAGTTACACTTCTAAGGAACGTACAAAACGACGTTCTGTCGATAGAAGCCGCGTGGAAACACGCGAAGCGTGATAACTGAATCGAAACTGCGCGAGCAATCGAGACCGATTCTTTTGTCAATTACCAGCAAGCTAACGAATTCCCTGTGCTCGAATGTACAGCCAGAGAGGAGGAGCAGCTACGCGAATTCCGATCGTATTTCACTCAATATTCGAGAGAGTCGCTTGCACTTTGGGCAGGAACAATCGATACCGTGCGCTAAGCAAAGTCTAAGCACCCTATATCTTCTCCTCTCCGTCATCCAGAGCAGCATCTCTTACGATGTGTGTCTTGCAGCTTGCCCCCCTGTTATATCGATCCGTTCTTTCGTTGCCCTTTATTGGTCGTTTCAGGGGACAGTCCGCGGTTTTCGGTGGCACAGATTTCCTTGCCCTTTGTATCAACTACCCTCAGCCTCTTTCCATTCGTTGAAAGAACCGCATTGCACAGTTTCTCAAAGATTAGTGGTCAGTTGGCCGAGGGAAAACGGATTCCGCAGGGGAAATTCTAATCGTGTAAGGAGCAAGTTTCTTCTTAATAAGATATCCATGGATGTTATTGAAGCTTTTGAAGATGGCAAAGTCATTTCTTGGGTATGTAAGGATGTCGTGGACCGGCGGGAAAAAACACTGCCGTAGGAGAGCAGTTGCGTTTGAGGATCTTATTTGACAATTTATCAGGGTATCGTTTTGAACGATATCGTCAATGATACTTGTTTAATAAAATCGGGCATTGAGAACAAAAGTACTAATGTATTCCAATAGGCTGTACTAATAATTTATATTATAGGAATTTTGTTTTCAATTTTATACCACATGACGTGACAAGATGCAATACTCGTTGCATTGAATTTTTGTGATGATATCTGTGTGCAACACTTTAAAATTAAATAGTAAATTAATTACGTGTAAAAAGTATGACTGCAAAGCCTGCAAAATAAAATGCTGTTGAAACCCTATTTTTAGATCACTTATTTCTTCGTTTACCGAGTACTATGGCAGTGATTCCCAACCTGTGGGTCACGAAGCGTTTTCTGGGGATCGCCATAATATTTTATTAATGATCTAACGGGAATTTTTCATAAATAAAAGGAAGTATTTACCTTATCTTATATGGAAAAATTTTGTAGGGCAATATTGAAGTGCGACATTTTTTTGTAAAAAATGCCATAGATTTATAGAAAATTAAGAAATGTTAGAGCATGACCAGCAATGATTCTTAACAATTTTAAGCCTGTGGTCCGCGAACCTCGGGGATCCGCGATGTATATAATATTATTACTTTAAATTCCGATGGATTAATTCCTATAAAAATATTGTAATAGAAGTATGTGCATTTATTTATTTCTCGCTTCTCTCCAAATTTGAAGGATGTTGATAAGCAATTTCAAATAAATATTTTATGTACTTTAGGATTTCAAATCTTCGGAGTTCGCGGCAGCAAAATTTATTTAAAGGAGGTCCATGGTAAAAAAAGGTTGAGAACCATTGGCATAGACGAAGCCAAGAGTGCATTAATGAGGTGCTAACTACATCTTGTAGTGAATTACAAACTGTAATTACTTGTTTTTGTTAGTAAATGATTTGAGAAGGTAGGTGGTTGAAGGAAGCAGCCCTACAATGTTGCCAATTGAGATATTGTTTCTTTAATTGATATATCATTATTTATCGACTCGTAAAATATTCTAGATAATAATCACGTTGCTTTAAATGTAAGATTATGTTAGTAGATGAAAATTTGACTATGAATAAGTTTTAGAAAATTCCCCCATTTGTTCTACCCTTTATTTAGATAAAAGTGTATATGTAATAAAAAAAAATCCTTGCTATAAGAGAAGAGGTGCAAGAATTTTTAGAAAATTATTCTGAATTAACACAGTAAAATTTTTCTGTTCTACTGTTCTACATTTGAAATCGAGTGAGTCTGAAATATTATTTTTGTTAATTTGGAAAATACTATTTTGGTTTATGAAATTTAAAAGTGTTCTATCCCCTTATACTGTTCTTAGAGAGGAAAACAACGTGTGTAATGGCTTGCTGGTTTGAATAAAAAATTAAATTCACATTTCAGATACATACTCTCGCGTTAGTTTATAAAACAATGCTAAGTATCTAAAAGATGACTAGTTCGCGAGTCTCGTTTATTAAAATTCTTTTGTTTCTTTTCGTGACCTCTGAAAGCCAGTTAAGTCTTTACCTATAACTTTGAAACACTACAAATATGTATATTGGAATATGGACGGCTGCCTTAAGGGGACTCGACAGTCACTTTTCGTGAAAAAGCTGCCGTTTTATTTATTTGTAAAAAAATGAAAGCAAATCCAGCTGTATCCTTTTACTTAATGTTTATTACTATCACACACATTGAAAAACATTATATGAAATATACCTACATGTGCTTCAAAAATGACAGTGCGGACTGCTAAAGATTTTAACGTTTGCTGGGATTTTGCCTTAATAATTGTCTTAAAAAGTAACGTAATCATATCACAGTTGTGATTCTTGCTTTTTACATCCGTAGTTTCCAGTGGAGCCAATAAAAACAAAATTATTACATTGGTGGTCGAAAAATGGCGACTTTTAAAAAAAAATCGTTCTTGTTTGTTTGAAACGAGAAACCGTGACTTTTTAATCTTTTCGAGAATTTCGAATTTTCGCGCACTATATCAGAGGTTCTATGGGAAATGGCACATGTTCCTATACATTTTTCAAGTCGATTTGAACTCTCGTTCGTTCGTAATCGTAATCGTTCTTTTGGAAAAACTAAGAGAAACAAATTTTGTAGAAAGACTCGGTTAAAGTTTCTTTTACGTTCTGAAGTATTTTTACTGACATATATGTACCTCGTTTAATGAGCGAATTTTAATTTAAACCAAAGGACATTTTACTTTCGAAAAATGCAATAAAAAATAAAAGGATTTTTCAACTGCCTAGTCCCCTTAAGTTATGTGATTGTGAGAGTTGACTGAAGTTGACTGAACTTCCCCTTTACATTCTGATAACCTAATATTGTTACTTGACTTTTTGTATCGCCCTTTGAAGCTGTAGGCAAGTGTGCGACCAAGATAGAGCAACAGGTATAGGATTCAGAAAACCATTATCTGACCTACCTTAGTACCATTGCATAATTTATAAATATAGGTGTTCAAACATTTTGTGATTGGCTAAATATTAATGTGTAAGGAAAAGTAGTATAATCATCTAAATAAACATCTAAACAAATCAAATTTCCATGCAGACGTTTTTTAAATATTCCATCTAAAGATGTATCGTTTTCAACACTGATATTCTTAAAATCAACCAATTTCAATCATTAATTTCACAATCAACCAAAGTGGAAACCAAATTCATTCTACATTTCCAGTTCATCTTTTCAAAAATTACAATCTTCTTCCAGATTTTACTATACTTTTAACAAACTCTACATATACATTTCTGAAATATGATACTGCTTCTTATCTTTTTTATAGTAACGTATACGCGAAGGCTACAGTCATTGTTACAAATGATATACAACCCATAAAACACTGTGCGTCCAAGTAACCTGGAACCATATTTATCACAATATTCTGAACCACTGCATCATAGCAAAGCACCTTCTGCCTTCCAAATGTATAATCAGTTGGGAAAGCCTACATACCACCATCTGCATCGCAATGTTTCCATTAGTATTATGGAAACTACTCTATCTTTAACAATACAAATTTGTAGGGCGCATATAAACTTTCCTGATTGACTACGAAATTTCCTGTTTTCGGTTGGGTCTTTTAAAGTGAGGAAAAAATTAAACTGTGATATTTAATCACAGAAAAGTACTACTTTTATGTACTTGTGTTAACTTTCTCATAATTGCAACTCCTTTTTCCTATGTTTTATATCAACGCTCAATAAAAAAAGTTACTTGTCCGGTATAGCTTGATCGATAATTTAAAAAAAATTAGGGCTACATCATTTGATCAAACGATCGTGATAGCGAAACCGAGCATGAATTAAAGAAAACCGTTTTTTGTACCATACATCTGTTCACGTGGCGAAGTTGTTAAGTCTTCTGTCATAAACAACAACCGACATTTGCAAAATGATACTGCGCTGCAGCCTCAATAAGCCGCCGCGATTCTCGAAACGTAAACGTACTTGCACTCATACATTACAGTCGCATAGATATTATATCGCCTGAACGATTTCACCCCCGAGGATATCCTCCCTCGTTCGTACTGGAAGATTTTCTCTGAAACACTATGTAGTGCAGGCACATGGAAAACATGTAATGTACCATAGGTATTGGATACTGTAGATAAGAGCACGCTCAATCGTAGCTGATACATACATAGGAAAATATTAACGATATTCTAACCATTGCATTGCACGGTTCAGTTTCTTTCGTTGTCAAACGGGCATTACACGCTACGCCACTACTTTCTGCTCAGTGCAGGGCCGCGAGTTTCTTTGAGTGGACTATTTAATTTCGTTCGACTATTTCGAACGAAATGATAATAAGTTGCTTAAGTACTGCTGAGTATTAAACGTTATAAGACTAGATCAGTGTTTCTCAATCGGAGGTCGTGTGGTCCCACAGACCATTTCAAGGGACCCACAGGGCAAAAACCAACTTTCCGGGAGCCAGAGCAAACTCTAGGTGGGCCACAGTCAGAATAAAACATTAAAATTATATGAAAACGATTAAAATTCAATAAGTAAATTATTACAGTGTTGCGAGTCGCGGCTGAGGGAATGAGATTGGCGGCTGCGAAGCCGAGGATTGAGTTTGTTGGTTATAGTTTGTTAGTAACGGACGAACTGGTGCCTGGCTAACACCGGGAGCCGTTATAAGGAGGTTGGTTTTCGTGACGAACCGATGCCTGGATAACACCGGGAGCCACTAGGAAATGTTAATTTCGCCTCGTAACTTTAAAATGCGATACACCTCGAGCGGTAAAGATGTTTCTATGTGGGTTAGTCTCACAGTGGAAATTCAGATGATGATTATTATTAGAAGTAACTAATTTTATTCTATAAGCTCGGTGTTTCACAATTGTTTATGTGTTTTATTGTCGCGGTACCTAAGTACACCTCTCGGTTTTAACGCACTGACAAATGCGGGGGTCTCAAAGAGTTTAATAATTACAACACCTATCAGCAACTCTACGTAGTGTATGGTTTAAGTTTGTATGGATTAAGCCTCTTTCGTCTATGCGTACTAGATTTGAAATGAGCCCTCGAGTATGCATTCGTGGCCCTTTTTATACTGTGAAATTCGGCTAGAAAGTAGTGCTGACATGAATGTCTGCAATTGAATATTAGGTATTCGGGGAAAACTCTGCGTACGTAACAACAAAAATATACATTTCTAAAAATAGTATATTTAAATAAAATACGAATTTAAATTTGATAAGGAAATGTTCAATTTAATGACTATATGAAGGCGTCTGAGCGGCCCGTAGGCCGGTGCACGTAGCTCGGGGAAGACCCAATGCCAGTTCCGTACTTCGTGTGACATTGTCACGTTGTGTAGCAGATCTCTTTCTATCTTCAAGCGCAACTGTGTCTCTCTCACTGGCTCTATAAAACAGATTCCTTCATCTAAAAGTCACTCCACGCCAAATCGATCACATTTTTGGAGACTTTGATCAGAATGCAATATGTATTATGTGAATCACGTAAAATTATGGAATGGTTTGAGTCATTGTTTAACGTCTTTTGTTGAACTTGGTTACAAAATATGGAACATTGAATACTGCGAAAAGATGCTGTACTTATGTATGTCTATCTCGAAAACTATCAACAGCATTGAGTCATTTTTTTTATATTTTAATCGAGAAGAATTAATCTTTTAGAATAAAGCTTCGAAATTGTAAAACTACTTTCGCATAATAGAAATTAGTAAACAAATGTTCATTTCAATTTCGACAGAAATTCGTTCCTTTAAACATGGCTTAAAAGCATTACTCTAGGATAACACCATTAAAATGAACGCCGCAGTTATATATAGTCTCTTGCTTAGTTATTACGGGCACCTGACTATATAATTCGCACCCCATATTATTTCAATAAAGTCTATAAACAATGTCGACAGAGCAAAATATTTTTACCTAAAACGGGGCGCACCATCGCATTCAACAGCTTATTGCGGCGTTAATTTTTATGGTGCCATCCTATTTAGAGGAATACTTTAAGCCAGGCATGGCATTTAAGTGAACTTGACGCCCTCCTGAGGGTCGTGCCTGCGCGAAATCGGTATGCTCTAATGTGGAATGCAGTGTAGGTGCTTCGAGCGCCTCAGGCCCGTACAGGCAGGGTCCCACTTGTGCAACGGCGCGCCGCGCACGTTTTTTTCGACGCGCAACGCCGATTTGTTGCAGAAAAACGTTCCCACTGGTGCAACTGCGCGCCGCGCACGGGTCAGATTTACGAGTTTCTCGGATTTTCGAGTACATAGTTTGGAGTACTTGAAAGGGTCGACTTTTACGACGACGCGCGTGTCGAAAGCGATCGTATGCGCGCTATGCCGGGATTTCTCTGTCGCACGCGCACGCGAATGCACGCCGCGCATCCTTGAAAAGACTGGAAAAAATGTGTTTTTCAACGCAAATGTACTGTTTACTCCCACATATCACTTGCATATGTGTATTTATGGTCTATTATTTAGTTTATATATTAAAGCAAGCAATAACATGATACTTATTACTGTAAATAGCAACAATTATACTGCTACGATAGGTAAACTTGTTTCTAGATATTGCATATTTGTAATACACTTTATATGCAGACATGTGACACTGAATTGTAGATATCTATCTTTATCAGTTTCAAATTATTCTTTTTCTCAAACAGAATTAAGTTATTCTTTTGATTCATCCTGCAAGAAAATCTTAGGTGTAAAAAATATCATTCTTCCGTGACTTCTATATGTTTTTCCGTTCACGCCAGGGGATATTCATACGTCCCAAAAAGTAAACTATTTAGTAGTGCAATCATGCATTTACCATTTGAGATTACGCGTAATCACATTATGTACCTACTTACTGTCAAAGCGTTGGCCGCCGGTGACCGCAACAGCAATGAATGTATTATTGTAATTTCGTTTCCTATCGCAATGCCAGGGAAATATCTCGACATGTGGGAGGGAAGCTACGGCAGAGAACTTCCTTCATTTCATTTCAAACACTTTTTCCAGCAATCGGTGACCGCGACGTAGTAAACCCCTTCAATCATCTCAAGTAGTATGAAGTGTGAAGGCGTTGTTTCGGCTATTGACTCAACCGCCGGCGTTAGGTTTATGTAGATAAAGATAGCAAGATGTAGAAAAGCAGGCTAGAATTTCCACTATTTTCGACGTGCGCGCCAAGCATCCGCGTGCGCGCCTGGCAGAGCGTCGGCCCATTTTCATGCGCGGGGCCTCATAAACTAGACCCTTTCAAGTAAAAACGAAAACATCGTACGCGGTGCGCCGTTGCACTAATGGGACCCTGCCTTAACATATGAACCGTGCGTGGCGCATTGGGGCGACACTGTATCAATAGGTTTCGACATCGTCCCTTAGATTATGATTGTCGATACGTTTTTGTTTTGTCAACGCGCTACGCGCGGTTCGCGTGGTACGGGTCTGAGGCGCGCGAAGCACCTCGGCCGCCGCGGGGGCCAAGACGCACGACGGGAGAAAGGAGGCGTTGCCTCTGGAAATCGGCCGTCAAGTTCACTTAAGGAGGTTCGATACCGGAGAGAAAATAATGAGAAATCTTTGAAAAGTATTTTAATCTAATGTTCAAAGTGTAGCCCGCATTGTGTAAAAATTTCAAGTCGATCGACACCACGGTTTGTAAAAAAATTTAAATCAAAGTTGCGCTCTTAAGCACAGGCTGTTATAGGAGAAGCGATACAATTTCTATAAAATGTTACACAGAGTTCTTAAAAATAGTGAGAAAGTACTAAAAAAATGTGCATTGAAAAGCTTAAGTATTCCTATGAAATTCAAAAAAAGAAAATTGGTCATGTACCATACGGTTTATTAGATAATTGTGTAATTATGCAGAACAGGTGTTTCAGCACCGATTTCAATGATTTTTTTAATATGTTCTCGGGGACATGATTCTAAGCAACTTTTTCCTATACATGTTACCGCCGCTCGACCTTCGTTTCCAAGATATTCGCGAAAAACTGCTGCTACTGCTACAATGTATTCTGCCGTAAACCTACCTACAGTACGCGTCCGCCACAGCGTATGCGCCAGCATGGGACAAAACAAATGACGAAGCTGACCTTTGTTGCCGAGATATTTGCGAAAAACTTCTTTTGACTTATTCCAACGCAATGCATTCCACTTTCCAACTTGTCCCGGGTATTAGTATTGGTTTGGGCTAGATCAGTGTGGGGAGCGCGCGCCCGCTCGCGGGCGCGTAAAGCATGGTAGCGAACCGATGTGAGTTGGGGTTAGTGTGGGTGTCCCCACACACCCAACAGGTGCTCTTGAAGGCATCCTCGTTCTTGCAAAAAAATTATGTTTTAGAACCAGAGTCATCCTAATAACCGGCGGCGTCGGCACCGCCGAACAGAGTCACAGTGTTGACGGGCATCCGCAAGTTTCTGGTTCAAATCTCTAAACTCACATCGGTTCGCTACCATGTTTTACGCGCCCACCCACGGGCGCGCGCCCCCCGCTCTAATCTAGCCCAAACCAAGACTAATACTCGAGACAAGTATGAAAGTGGAATGCGTTGCGTTGAAATAAATCAGCAGAAGTTTTTCGCAAATATCTCGGAAACGAAGGTCGAGCGGCGGTAACATGTATAGGAAAAAGTTGCTTAGAATCATGTCCCCGAGAACATATTAAACAATCATTGAAATCGGTGCTGAAACACCTGTTCTGCATAATTACCGATAATTGAATAAATAGACAGCAATGTGCTCGTATTTTTGGAAGTGGCTGACAGAACTGTTTGAAACGTGGCAACACTGTACGCCGCGTAGTCATCTATACAATGTATATACTTGTACAAAGCATACAGTAAAAATTTGTGAAAACACTACCAAGCTGTAAACATGTATTTAGTAATTTGTTGCGAACCGGTACGAACGCGCAAAAGGACGCCACAAGTGCGAGATGGAAAGAGAAAAAAAGATGGATGCAAAGCCACGTTGCCGCATTTCACTCACATCTTTTACGCTACTTTTAATGAAAATATAGTGTTTCTAGCTACATTAAGCATACTTTTTTTTTAATTGAATTCCAAAACAAGCTGTGTAGTAATAATTTTATTCCCAGATAACCATCTGTTGCCAATCTGACATCAGATTGGTAGCAGGCTCTGGCACGAGAGCGCAGAGTCTGCACGTCAGAACCGTAGTCGTCTGTGTCCGCATTTGGCTGCGTTCTGAGGTGCAGATTCTGATGTCAGATCCTGATGTCAGATCGGCAGCAGATGGACATCAGATTCTGCCGTCTGCTAGGTACAGCCAACAGCGCCATCTGAGGGCCAGACTTTTCAAACAATTCCCTACCCGTGACGTCACATGGCCGTCCCTACACACCAACACAAATGTAGCGTTATTGCTGTAGGTCGTATCCCTACCCCTATATAACCTGACAGCCGATTGTGCAGTGGATTAAATAATTAATTCTACTTATTTCTAAAAATATTTATTCAATCTTTACAATTCTTACAGAATAATATATGTAGCGCATATAAATTCGAGAACGAACATTCAATATTTACATTTATAAATTCATGTACAATACGTCCCGTAACCAGTGGTATCTATTAGGTCTGATATCAGGAGATTTCCTATATTTTCGACTTCTTTTTTCTGTAGAATCTCCATATTCCGTATTGTGTTAGCGCTGAAAACAAATAGAACATTAGTATAAAATTAAACGTAACGTATATATAAACAGGATACATGCGATACTTACTTCAGCACCATCTTCCGCACAGCCCACACCCTAGGCGATCATGCATGCTCCTGCAAACAGTAATATTTATAAGAAAACATGAGTGAAATTATTATTTACGAAACAAGACGGTAAACATTCGCACTTCGCGCATAACCATACTTTTCTGTCTTGCAGATAATGTGAATCTCGATTTCCCCGAAAATAATTCAATACCATACTTACGTTTGCTTTCTGGATACTTTTTGTATTGGTGTGTAGGGACGGCCATGTGACGTCACGGGTAGGGAATTATTTGAAAAGTCTGGCCCTCAGATGGCGCTGTTGGCTGTGCCTAGCAGACGGCAGAATCTGCTGTCCATCTGCTGCCGATCTGACATCAGGATCTGACATCAGAATCTGCACCTCAGAACGCAGCCAAATGCGGACACAGACGACTACGGTTCTGATGTCAGATTCTGTTGCCCAGATCTGGCTATCAGGGTTAGGAATAGACATGTAAATAACATTAGTCTACATAATATTTTTTTTATCTAAGATTGGTATCACTGCAGAGCTTCCATGTATAAGCATAGGCTTACCCCTCTCGCCGCCTGCCCCGCAAGTGAGGTATAGACACGGTGTAAGAAAGATAGGTGGATCGACTACGCTACCCCCACCACAAAACTGCTGTGATCTTAAAGAAAATGTTACTTGTCCCTCCTGCAGAGGGTATTAGTGTAACACGTGAACAATATCACGTTTACTTCCTTGTGTTTCTTTTACACCGTGCCATAACCACGTACTTAATACCAAGTGGGTTTCAAAATTTGTAATGACTTCATGCACCTCCAATAAAAAGTTTTATAAAGTAAAATATTTTAACTTTTAAAATTAATTATACTGAGAAAATGAGAGTCGATTAACGACCAAACAAATATTTATCGTTATATAAAATGCTTATTTTATGCGGATAAATTATACTTAGGATAATATTATAATAAAAACACATTAAGACTTTTACACAACATATAATTATTTTCTTCTTTCTGTAATTCTAGTTAACAAGCGTGCCTGTGTAAAAGAAACACAAGGAAGTAAACGTGATATTGTTCACATGTTACACTAATACCCTCTGCAGGAGGGACAAGTAACTTTTTCTTTAAGATCACAGGAGTGGGGATAGACTCGGTCCACCTATCTTTCTTACACCGTGGGTATAGAACCTCCTTAAATGCCATGCCTGCTTTAAGCCATGCCTAAAAAAACGAGTTGGAGTCGAAATTTATGGAAGCAAATGATACGGTAAACCCTCGCTGCTTCGGAATAAAACTTTGGTCACAATTTTTTAAGTTACCAAACTAATTTTTCAATATAAAGAATATTATTAGAATAGACCGCACTTTCTAAATTAAAATGAAAAAAGAATGAATTCCATACGATAAAGAGTTTCCGAGATGAAAATTCGTAAGTACAGCTCGGTTTCATGAAAATAGGCAAAAATGAAACAAATTGAAAACCAGCAAAGTGATGTCTGCAATCCTCTCCCAATATTTCAGTATGAACAATATTTCTGACATCGAGTGCAAAAAGTGATCGATTTACCGTGGAATGTCCCTAAATAGAATAAAAATCCTATGAGCCTGTATTCCTCGACTTGCCCGCTATTTATTCTGCATGCCGCGCGCCGTCCGTAATCGCCAATGAGATTCGACACTGTCACATCTCTATGGGAAGGACGTTTATCCTCTCGAAGAGGATAGCGATATACACCCGACAATGACAGCGATTACTCTAGACCCACAGGTAAGTACTGGAATGTCATTGGCCAAGGCGTAGGGGAAGCACCAATCACGAGCCTGGAGTAGCGGCAACATCGCAAGTTCTGGTCCCAGTCCCAAGGCGCCTCCTTCAGGAAATTCGACTGTAAATAAAGTAAACGTTAAATTATTACATATTTGGTTTTAAAAACCAAACTTTTATAAGTACTTACGTAGTACTTACATAAGAAATAAGTTTTAATTATTTTTATTAAAAATCCATTTTGTAATTTTAAAATGAACGATGCAATTTTTTATATTTCTTTTTCTCACGAGCAACTATTATGTATGAGAGCCACAGAAAAATATTATACTCAAAATGGAGCCGCAGGTCAAAAGTGTTGCGAATCTACGGACTAAGTAGATCATCTGCGAACTATATTTTTACAAGTTCAAGCACAGCTTAGAATTTTCCAAAATATTTTGTGTTCTTATTGACTATGAAAGATTGTATACAAAATGATTCAGGAGGAAATGTTTACAGAAGCATTAGTATCAATCATTACGAAAAGAAGTTTGAACTTTTTTCTAATGAATTTTTGAATCCGGAGCAAACCTATTAAGTAATAATAAAGAAGGAAAATTTGACTATTTATTATACTTGTATTATAATTGTATTTATTTACTATATTGGTAAAGGAAAAATAAGTAAAATCATTTGATAGTATTAGTCATTTCTCTTTTTCTTTCTGTAATATCATGTGTTATTCTATGGATGATATATGTAGGTACATAATATTCTCAACATACTTCTAAATATGTTACAGTTAAAAAATTCAATTTGAACATTTATTCCAAATTCCTAAATGGCATTGCTCCATCTTCTTCTTTTTTCATATCGTTAAATTGAAACATATGGTACCTACCCAAACCGCGCCCAAAATGAGAAGACAGGAAGAATTATTAAATCGCTTGGCCTAGATAATGGAAAATGTAACAAAGACCTTTTAAAGAAAACCACGTCCACCGTCGCCAGGTTATTGGCGATATCATCTATTCCGAACATCCCATTCGTTGAACTAGACGGTTGGTCAGACTGGTTGCCGCTCCCATGACATATATTCGCTCTATTCTGTCCAGTAGTTTTCCCCTTCTTCAAAATTAATGGCCCCATTCACTTCTGAAATTTCAAGTAATGAGAGATATCTCCCCCCTCCTTCTCTCCCCGGTTCCCTCTAGGAATGTTTCTTTCCTCACTCGCATAATTTTCTTCATTTTAAGGAACCGGAGAAATTTCAGATTTTCATTTTTAAGTTTTTTTCTCTAGACAAGAATTGAAGGCGCTAGAACCGACGCTGTAGCACGATGCCTAGATAGCGACATCTAAAATGCATAATTTTAACATGCAATTTTTTTTTCGTATCTTCAAATGTTAAATGTAAAATCATAAAAAGTTCAAAACAATTTGCTTCGTACTTCTGCCAGAAAAAAATCCCAAAGATCGGCCTGTTATTGCGTAAAGTAACGTACCATCTCGCTTCCACTTTCTGCATGCCCATGTCTCTAAGACACTTATTACGATGATCATATTCTTGTACCGATAACACTGTAGCCAAAATTTCATAAGAGAAATTGGTTCAGATTATTTTATACTCAGATTACTCTGTGTAAGAAGCAGTGGCGGATTTAAGAAAAAAGGCCCAGGTGAAAAACGTTTTGAGGGGCGCACTTTTTCGGGAAAATGAGGAGGTAGTTTACTAAAATGGGGTAAGTGTACAGAAAAGTATAGAAAAAAAAATACAGTGCTTTGACAAAATTAAATTTTTTTTTTGAAGACAGGGCCCTAGGAGGGCTTCTAAGCAGGGGTCCTTTTTCGGGAAAATGAAGCGGTAGTTTACTGAAAACGGGCTCAAGGTAATAATACAGAAAAGAATATAGTTTGGATAAATTCATAATTTTTTTTAAGGGTGTGGCCCTAGGGGGCCCATTTTTCGGGATAATGAATAGGTAGTTTACTAAAAATAGGCTCAGTGTAATAATATAGGAAAAAAATATAGTTTGGATAAAATCATGTTTTTTAAGGAGGGGGCCCTGGGGGGCCTTCTAGGCAGGGGCTCAGGTGGCAAGTGCTCAACGGCCGCCCTGTTAAATCCGCCACTGGAAAGAAGCATATTTATGAATATTATGGCCGCTATCACAGTCCTAAGGCATGGGGAGTAATCTCACGTGTAAGAATGAATCGAAAATGTACAATGAAATTCTTTTAAACAAAACACTGTTTTTTACTTTGTGTATCGTCACTCCAGCTTTAAGGGAAGAATCCTATTTTTGGGGCTAAAATATAGCAAAATTTGAGATTTTTTTAAAGAAACGATTCGATTCATCTGAAAGCTAGATCATGTTTTTAGGCACCTTCGAAGAACTTGCAGTTTTATTTTTATTAATTTTTAATAATAAATATAGGAGTTATGCATGATCGACCATCACGTCGTGTAAAGTTCGTCATCTGCTGGTGTGCATATGATAGTTATCTTCCAGGTAATCTGAAAACAGAAAAATTAAGCGATGTTTTTATATATATATAGCTTCAGTTTGATGAACCAGAATTAAAAACTAGTTTATCGAGGAGAGTGGTGAGATTTAAAATCAAACCTTAATTTTTGCTATCAAAATTCGCTAATTTTCTTATGTAAAAAAAAATATATAACATATCGGTTGTTTTTAGTCCAAGAAATAGGATTCCCCCCTAATTATTGTAAGTTTATTAACACTGACATTGTGTTTTTAATCAGATTTAAGATATAACGAAACCAGATATTGTTGAACATTTTCGAATGTTAAAAGCTTGCAGGTATTGAAGAGAGTTCATGAAGTCATCATTGAAGGGAGGAATTGCTCTCCTGAAAGAATTAATTAATAAATGAAGTATCTGATCATTTACACAACAGCTATGGATATCCCTAATGAGTGTTATTGTTCATATAAAAACACCGAATCGATACTGAGTCAAGTGCAAGCGTACTCAAATAATTTTCAGAATCAGTTTTCTTAAAAACAAAGCCTTGTTTTTAAAATAAGAACAAAAAATTGAACTTCGTTCAATGTTTTCGATTTATTATAGCACAAGAGATCACTCCTCTAATTTGTCGATAGGAAAAATCAGAATAAATCTAGAGAAACCTAGAGAAGGTACATACAGAGTGAATATATGCATTAGTATCCTATCAGGATAACAAAAGCAGCATCGTCCACGTTTAAAGGCTGTAACGAATATTCGAATAATGTAAGTATTCGAAGTTCTTCGAATTTTTCAAATATTCGAATAATTACCGCTCTAGTGTCTATCAGTATGCAGTAGTCGATCAAAGACAACTATTCTTTCAACACACACAATTTTCACACATTATCTAACTTACTAATTACAGAACTATATTTTGCTAGTAGGTATAACTGTAATACATCAGTTGATTAAGCAACAAAATAACGGACCAATCAATCGTTTTCTGGCACGTGATCGTCAAGATAAGTAGAATGAGCTCTCGTTGGCTCGTTATTTCTGGGACACCCTTGTATAATCACTTTCTGCATCGTCTGTATTGTAGTTCTTGCCCTCAATAATCGCACATGGCCATTTGATATAAGAAGAGAAACTCTACTTCCCTCGTTAGAATGGGAAGCAGTATATCACGAATAAGGATTGTTTCCAGCTGTATTATGTATGACGTTTCCTCCTCTGCCTTCCTTCAGCCTTCTCGCTCTCTTACCTATTTTCAGGCACCGGTGACCACTTCATGACAAACGACTAGCGATCGCCCGTCCCTTCCTTTATATCATTCAACAGCGCCCAAGTAACCGAGGGTGAAAGCAAAGATGTGTATGTGTATAGTATATTCAGCATAGTGACAGCTTAATCTTTCAATTGAACGAGTTCTTTCACTTTGCTGACATTCTGACATTCGAAACTTAAAATATTGAGTAGGAAGAAAGGAGTATCTTTTGATCAAGTAGCGTAGTATGTCAACAGAATGTTAACATGTTCTTCTACATAAGTCCAATCTAAATAACATTTAATTTTAATAGCTGGTTATTTGGCATCAATTAAGCTTCAAATTAGAGCTCAAGTGTTTTCTTAAGAATAAACATGAATCGAAGTTGAAAACAGTTAAGAGTGGAATTTTGAGTATTTGTAACTGTGATACTGATACGTCTTTCAGCAGTAACAACTCGCTTTTTTAGACGTTTCATTTTCTGTTATTACTAAAAAATAGTACACCAGATAAACGTAATGTAATTTTCTACGTAAATTTATCCACTTGTAATCTTTAAAGAATTGTTTTGCAGTATAATATATTACTATACAAAATTTAAGGGAAATGTCCTCATTTGAGTACATAAAAAAATTTAAGTTAAAAGATTTTGTTTAAAATGCGCTAAAAATTAAAAAATAATTAAAAAAATATATTTTCTTGTACTACAATTTGGATGGTGATATGCCATCGCTTTCATCGCTTTTCATCGCTCATTTCAACACTTGATTCTGTATTAAATTGATTCTTATCCTGTTATGAATCCGGTGTCAAACAGTTTTTCGAGAACTATAATCTACGCAAGCCTCATTAAAATCGGTGTGTACCACTCGGGTAAAGTCCCTTGTCAGAAGCTTAAATAACTCTTGAAAGGCAAATCAACTATTCAACTAAGTAAATCTACAAAGAAAAGAATATTCAAAGACCCTACTGAAATATATATATATAAAAGCAGAACTGTTCGAATCCAAACTCAGCAAAATTCCTATACTTTCAAAGAAATGTATGGTATTTTTTATTTTACATTATTAAAATGTTGTTAACGCAATCTCGGTGTCTGGTTCAATATTTGCTTATTTTTCTACATGTATTCAATAATCACTGAAGATATATACGCATGTCTGTTTCCCTGAAAAATGTTTATCATCTGGCCGAGGTGTTTTCAACACTCATGCAGATTTGATACGCTACGGTAATTTTCCAATCGATTCAACAGCGATTCCGCAAAAATACACTATACTACAGAATGAATTATGATAAGCCTGCCTAGGTGGTGGATGAAAAATGCTGTGTTTTGTGGGAAAACAGGCGGCATTAACGATGTGGACGCGAATGTGTGCAACCGCCGCCCCGTAATACTAGGAAATGAGAACAAAGCAGCATCCGGGCTATTCATTGAGGTAGAAAATGCAATTAAAGCGAGATTATAACAATGCATGTGTCGCGTTTCATCCTGAAGTGTTCTTTATCCTGGCGCTTTCGCGTCGCGAAAAAAACGGAAGCGTGACTTTGATACGATAACCCGTCACCGTTTATATCGACAAATGCATTTTTCCGGGGATACGAAACTTACTACCATCCGTTTGATGGACCACACCGGACTAACTGTTATTTATTTACATTCGGTTCACTGTGTCTATACAGGGTGATTCGCAAAAAGGGTATAAAAACCAAGTCATATAGTAGGTACACATAAAAACAAATAACAAGTGTTTAGTTCATATAAGTATGCAAATTAATTCTGTTTCTGACGATCATAATCATTTACGTATACGGTACTCATCGAAAGTATTTGATCACTTGTTCCATTTAATACGTTTGATAATAGAGAAAATAGAATGATAGATAACAGGGTTGATTATTGCTAGTCTTTATTAAATTCTTACCCCATTTTCTTACAATTAGTGCCAGTAATCGGCCATTTAAGGGAAAGCGGAAAATCATGTTACGCGTTGTTATTATTAATATATAGGGAAAGGTGGGGTAAAACGGAACGCTTAACTTTGGAGGGTGATAACTTAAAATCGGGAGGAGAAAAAGACACATTCCAACTTAAACTAACAGTTTGATCGAATGAAAGATGTATCTCATACATCATAATTTTCTATACAAAATCATTTTTTTTAGAAACAAGGATAGTAATTAAAAGTTTAATCTACAATCTAATAATTAAAAGAGATAATAAACACGTACTAAGAGACGTTTCCATTCTTCTCCATATACAGGGTGTCCCACCTAAGACTGGACAGCCGGTTTTCTCCTAAACTATTGGAGATAAAAATATTAAAAAAATAGGGAATTGGATGGTTCGAGGGGGCCAATTAATTAGCGCGAACGAATTTTTTTATCGATTATTATTTTAAAAGATGCGATGGTCAAGTTCGGTTTTTCAAATGGAACTATTTTTTTTGAACACCTGAGTTGATAGTGCGTTCCAAGACAAATTCAATAAGCTTTAATGTATACACTTTATTTTCACTGGTTTTTAAGATATTGCGCTTGCAAATTTACTGATTTTCACTGGAAGAAAACTGTCTGGTATAGCACGGACCGGGGACGGTCTTACTGGCGTCACGGGTGGCACTGCCTGTTGAAATAGATACCTACCTGCCAAAGGTCTACGCCAGGAATGGCAGGCCCAAAGGCTGGACAATTCTTTTCCGCCAGAAATGCTACTTAGGTAGGTAAGAAAAGTAGAGACATGATGGGGAAGCTAAGGAAAAATGCAATTGAAGTGGTGATTATTGCTATTAATTAAGTCTTTATTACTCCAAATACAACTATAAGTTAATGATTTAACATTTTTTACACACTTTGGACTATCTGAGGTCAGGCGTCTAAGTGATTAAACTTTACAAAACAGATGGGAAAAAACCGTCCTCCCCCACTCGCTTTCGCCAGCGACCACACTATTATAACACAGTGGCTTCCTAATGATGTATTTGTCACGTGCCTAGCGTCTTTTAATTAGGGATTAGGGAGATGCCCCATCTTACCTCGCTACCCCGTCATACTTGTCATACGAAACAAGTCGCGATCCACGAGCCGTCTGATCGGTCATGGCTCCGCTCGCCCGGGCTCGCCAAGCCGACTTGACGAGCTAGACGAGCCGAGCTAGTTCGCGGTGCCAGGAGCAGTCTGATTCCACCTGGAGAGTAGTCGGGTCACACACTGCACAAATGATACAAGGTGATTCTGAAGCTACGCCCGTCGAAGGATGCGGCTTGGTACCCCGTGGCGAGGACAGCCCTTCGCTGTGCCTCACCCGATTTTTATGGCTTTTTCCGGAAAAAGGTATGAATCCTGGGCCGAACGTAGCGAATTGAAGTCGACCCTCCGCAGTCGAGGGTGAAATATCAATTATAGCGTATTAAGAAATTCTTTTCTTCATCGTATCGAAAGGGAAGTGACGCCAATGGATTCCTTATGTTTTTCTGATGAAAATCATACCAAATATCATGCAAATCGGACTACTTTGACACAAGCTATTTGTATTCCCTATGTAAAAGTTTTCCGATTTACACGACATTTGTAATGATTTTCATCAGAAAACCCCAAGGAATCCATCGGCGACACTTCCATATCCATACGATAAAGAATAAAGAATTATTTTATTTCTTAAACAGATGCAGGGTAATTATGGAGCTACGTCCGTCACCCCGTGGCGAGGACAACACCCTACAGTGCCCATAGAATTTTATGGCTTTTTTCGGAGAAAGGTACGAATCCTGGGCCGAACGTAGCGAATTGAAGTCGACCCTCCGCAGTCGAGGGTGAAATATCAATTATAGCGTATTAAGAAATTCTTTTCTTCATCGTATCGAAAGGGAAGTGACGCCAATGGATTCCTTATGTTTTTCTGATGAAAATCATACCAAATATCATGCAAATCGGACTACTTTGACACAAGCTATTTGTATTCCCTATGTAAAAGTTTTCCGATTTACACGACATTTGTAATGATTTTCATCAGAAAACCCCAAGGAATCCATCGGCGACACTTCCATATCCATACGATAAAGAATAAAGAATTATTTTATTTCCTAAACAGATAAAGGGTAATTATGGACCTACGCCCGTCAAGGAGATGCGGCGGCCTGGTACCCCGTGGCGAGGATAACACCCCGCATGGATTCCTTAGGGTTTTCCGATGAAAATCATTACACATGTCTTGTAAATCGGACAACTTTTACATATGGAATACAAATAGCTTGTGCCAAAATAGTCCGATTTGCATGATATTTGGTATGATTTTACTCGACGGAACGCCAGGAATCCATTGTCATAACTTTCCCCTCCGATACGATGAAGAAAAGAAGCAAACATTTGAAATCCTGAATATTTCTCACTTCTTAATGATATTCCAAACCCTTCGAGGGTCGAAAGCCATAAAATTCTATGGGCACTGTGGGGTGTTGTCCTCGCCACGGGGTGACGGACGTAGCTCCATAATTACCCTGCATCTGTTTAAGAAATAAAATAATTCTTTATTCCTTATCGTATGGATATGGAAGTGTCGCCGATGGATTCCTTGGTGTTTTCCGATGAAAATCATCCCAAGTGTCGTGGAAATCGGACAACTCTTACATAAGGAATACAAATGGCTTGTGTCAAAGTAGTCCGATTTGCATGATATTTGGTATGATTTTCATCAGAAAAACATAAGGAATCCATTGGCGTCACTTCCCTTTCGATACGATGAAGAAAAGAATTTCTTAATACGCTATAATTGATATTTCACCCTCGACTGCGGAGGGTCGACTTCAATTCGCTACGTTCGGCCCAGGATTCATACCTTTTTCCGGAAAAAGCCATAAAAATCGGGTGAGGCACAGCGAAGGGCTGTCCTCGCCACGGGGTACCAAGCCGCATCCTTCGACGGGCGTAGCTTCAGAATCACCTTGTATCATTTGTGCAGTGTGTGACCCGACTACTCTCCAGGTGGAATCAGACTGCTCCTGGCACCGCGAACTAGCTCGGCTCGTCTAGCTCGTCAAGTCGGCTTGGCGAGCCCGGGCGAGCGGAGCCATGACCGATCAGACGGCTCGTGGATCGCGACTTGTTTCGTATGACAAGTATGACGGGGTAGCGAGGTAAGATGGGGCATCTCCCTAATCCCTAATTAAAAGACGCTAGGCACGTGACAAATACATCATTAGGAAGCCACTGTGTTATAATAGTGTGGTCGCTGGCGAAAGCGAGTGGGGGAGGACGGTTTTTTCCCATCTGTTTTGTAAAGTTTAATCACTTAGACGCCTGACCTCAGATAGTCCAAAGTGTGTAAAAAATGTTAAATCATTAACTTATAGTTGTATTTGAAGTAATAAAGACTTAATTAATAGCAATAATCACCACTTCAATTGCATTTTTCATTAGCTTCCCCATCATGTCTCTACTTTTCTTACCTACCTAAGTAGCATTTCTGGCGGAAAAGAATTGTCCAGCCTTTGGGCCTGCCATTCCTGGCGTAGACCTTTGGCAGGTAGGTATCTATTTCAACAGGCAGTGCCACCCGTGACGCCAGTAAGACCGTCCCCGGTCCGTGCTATACCAGACAGTTTTCTTCCAGTGAAAATCAGTAAATTTGCAAGCGCAATATCTTAAAAACCAGTGAAAATAAAGTGTATACATTAAAGCTTATTGAATTTGTCTTGGAACGCACTATCAACTCAGGTGTTCAAAAAAAATAGTTCCATTTGAAAAACCGAACTTGACCATCGCATCTTTTAAAATAATAATCGATAAAAAAATTCGTTCGCGCTAATTAATTGGCCCCCTCGATCCATCCAATTCCCTATTTTTTTTATATTTTTATCTCCAATAGTTTAGGAGAAAACCGGCTGTCCAGTCTTAGGTGGGACACCCTGTATAATAGGCGTTCCGTTTTACCCCGCGAAAAGTGTTCCGTCTCGCCCCACGTGCAGTCATTTAGTAAAAATTTAATATTTACACGTCAGCGTGAGGTAAAGAACTTTTTATATGCATCAAAATGTAGCGTAAGGACTATAGAATCCAACGATGTACTTGCCGTTATTAATTTTCGAAATCCAAGTAGCGAAAAGTGGTCTAAAGTCCAACGCAATATTGAAACGTCGATACCGGAAATTGTTCCAACTCTCTTAAGGGAAAAATAACTTGTGCAAGGGTCTATGGTCTATCACAAAATGCTATGAGGACCCTTTAGTTCCATGTCACGCAATACCAACTCATTCGCTGCTCTTATCTAACAGAAACATTGGTGTTCCGTTTTACCCACCCGTTCCGTTTTTTACCCCCCTTTCCCCTACTATTTTTGTAAATGCGTTATTGACAGTTAAATTCATTAAAGTATCTATTTTCAAATGTATGGTTGATTTACTTTAATAGTATAACAATTCTTATTTAAAATATCTCAAATACCCAGATACGTCCTTTTTACCAGAGTTGGGCGAAGATAACATCTAGATAACATCTAGATAAAAGGTCCTTTACGTTTATTCGTTATTTGAAGATCAAATAAGATGATTTATTCGAAGTGCCTTTCAACTTTAATTTCGAATAACGGTTCAACTTTCATCCTATCTTCATCCTAGAAAATCAAATAACCGACCTGAGCCTTTGCGGCCTGATCGGCGCGCGGTCGCCTACCGGTCAGATTCTACAGAATCTGAATTTGTTTATTTTTCATCGTATCAATATGAAAGTGGCACCAATGAATTCCTGGCGTTCTCCCGATTAATTCGGCAGAAAATAATTGAAATTGGACTATTTTTAACGAAACGGGCTTTGAACTCTGCAAAAAGATTTCTCACGTAATATCCTTAATTATGGTCCGAATTATATTATTTTTGGGCCATTTTCATCGGGAAGACATAAGGAATCGATTGGTAATACTTTTATCAACACTTGTCAAAAACATGAACATTTTATGTGGCCCGTCGGTTTTATTGCTCTGGGCTGTCAACGGGCGGTCTACTGGGTTCCGAAGGTCCTCGCTCGCAGCGAGAAAGCAAAACAGTGGGGTGGAATTTACCACATAAAATGTTCATGTTTTTGAGAAGTGTTGATAAAAGTATTACCAATCGATTCCTTATGTCTTCCCGATGAAAATGGCCCGAAAAATGATATAATTCGGACCATAATTAAGGATATTACGTGAGAAATCTTTTTGAAGAGTTCAAAGCCCGTTTCGTTAAAAATAGTCCGATTTCAATTATTTTCTGTTCAATTAATCGGGAGAACGCCAGGAATTCATTGGTGTCAGTTTCACATTGATACGATGAAAAATAAACAAATTCAGATTCTGTAGAATCTGACCGGTAGGCGACCGCGCGCGGGTCAGGCCGCAAAGGCTCAGGTCGGTTATTTGATTTTCTAGGATGAAGATAGGATGAAAGTTGAACCGTTATTCGAAATTCAAGTTAAAGGCATTTCGAATAAATTAGCTTCATCCTAGGCGCTTCGAATGAAGCTAACTTTATTTGAAAAGTTATTTTATTCGATTTTTAACTAGATGATGCCCATCTCTGCTTTTTACTAATAGTCAGCCAGTAAATTCCTAACTCCTGCCTTTCATATGCCAGTATTCAGCCAAATTCTTCTATCAGGTTATATATGTATCAGCCACCCTATAGTATAGTTATTGTTAATCGTCAGAATGTTAAGTGGTTCAAAAGTCATGAAGTGTGTAGCTACTCAAAATTTAAAAATTTATTTTCTCTGAAAATTCTAATTATTTAAATTAGAACGGCCGACTAACGGCACACCACTCGTCTAGTCGTCAGCCGTATTATGTTTAAGACGGCCGGTCACTGGTTTTACATTAATTTTGGCGGAAAACAATAAAAACGGATGATTCAGGAAAGTGAGCTTTATTTGTTTGGTAAATAAATTGGCGATTCAAATTGGCGATTTCTTAACAATATTCAGTAGCCAGCCAGGGCGGCTCACTATTGGTTTTCTTTATATTTTGAATGCCAATAGTCGGCCACTTCAAAAATACTTACTAACCTAAGTTTAAATGCAATTATAATGTCACGAAAAGTTCATTCGAATGTTATTAATCGCGTATTCAAAATTTGAACATAAAAAACTTCGTATTAGTGTTGGTATACACTATTTCCAAGTGTCGCCTATAGTACTAAATTAATTTAAATTGACTCACCAGTCGTCAACCATCCAATCGCCAACCCAATAAAGCTTTCTGCAGTTCATATTTGTACCGCTAAAGGCATGAAACATCCCACACTCGAAGGAGAGAGTACACTGATCATTGTTTCGTTTAAATATATGAGATTTTATTCCTAATTTTTTATTTCTAAGCAATTTATTTCCGAAAAGACTGACCATTGAGTAGGGGCCGAAATATGGCACATTTAACCCAGGGCTGGGCAACCCGCGGCCCGTTCCCCGACTTGCCTGCTCTGCTGGGCCGCAGGAGAAAGACCCCCACCATACTCTTTTAACTCCTACAGTACACTGTACTGGTGGTTCGCGGGTCGCATGTAGCTGCTAATGGTGGGGGAACCGGCTGACTGGTAGTGGGGACAGTGCGGCCCGCGGCGGCGAACAAGTTGCTCAGTCCTGATTTAACCTATATGTGCAATTTTGCCACTTTAATCCACAAATAAGGCTATTATTGTTGCTTGTTATGTGATAAGTCTATAGGGGAGACCGCAGCTAGTTGATACAGGGGCAGGTTGATACGAACAAATTATCTCGACACCGTATATATATAGCTCCATTTGAGCGAGATATGTGAAATTTGTTGTTCAATTCTTTACTACGATCCAGCGCACAGTGGTCCCAAATCGTTAAAAAGCGGCAAACCCATCAAAACGTACTTCAATTTAGTCAGAAATCGGTGCTCGGGGGTTTTTGGGGTCGCTGATTAGGAATCTGAAATTCAAATTTTTTTAAACAAAATGGCGAATCCAATATGGCGAACGTGCATATTAAAAAATTGATAAATCTGCACGAAAATTGATATCCTGACGTTTTTCAGGTCGCTGACTACGACTCTGAACTTCAAATTTTTTAAAACAAAATGGCGAATCCAATATGGCGGACGCGTATATCAGAAACACATCATATTGGACGAAACTTGGTATGCTAAGGTGTTTGAGGTTACTGACTACGAATCTGGGTTCAAAATTCCAAAAAAACAAAATGGCGAATCTAATATTTCTGGTGTAAACGTTGGTTTTAATTTTCGTGAAAATGGATTCTTCGATTTTTTACTAAAATTATATAATTAGAATATCGAATTTAATATAACGATGTTAATTTCCAAACGTTTTTGAAAATTTTTTCGGACTTCAGTGACAAACTCCATTTCTACGTTTAATAGATCACGTAGGTCAAATATATCGTCGAAAATAATAAAAAGGAATTATGGATTATAAGTGTTGTTTAAACACGTCTGAGGGAATATCCTTCTTCTATCATTGACTAATAGAGTGTTAGTTTTGTTTAAATCATTGAAAAAACAGATCTTTTGGAAGTAGTCTTCCTGTATTGATCTGGAAGCTACAAACCGAAACATTGTCAAGTTATAATCTTGGACCCATTATGAAGTAAGATCAAACTAGTGTTTTCGATAAATTTTTTATCTCATATTACATTTTTTACAAATATATTAAATTTTGCAGAGATATCATCAATACGATCTGGTGGGACAGAGTGTAAATAGCGTTGATACCCCTACTTGGCACTTTAAATTTAAATATCTTAAAAAACCGCAAATTTCCGCAAATTTTCGCAATTGGATATCATACTTGACATGTTACTTTATATCAAGAAACTTGTTACAGCGTGACACTCGGTGACACTCATCTCTGTTTCTTCTTCCATTTGTTTAAAACATGACTTAGATTTATGACACATTGAGAAGGGAATTAGAAGGGCAAATTCAAAGATATTTTACTTTGTTTCTGTGGAAAGTTTATGTTTATAACGTCTACTTTAATGGTAAACTGTTGCACATATGCATCTTTTCAGATAAATTTTCTCTGACACATTAAACATGCTCCCATTTTCAAGACATTAAGGAGCATGAAATTTCGTCAACTTTGACAGCCTATATCTCAATAACCAATCAATATATTTAAGAAATTCAAGCGGCATTTGATGCACTGATATATATATATATACAACAAATCTGCTATAACCGCAAAAAGCTGCTATATACTTCGATCATTTGTGCAGTGTGTGACCCGACTACTCTCCAGGTGGAATCAGACTGCTCCTGTCACCGCGAACTAGCTCGGCTCGTCTAGCTCGTCAAGTCGGCTTGGCGAGCCCGGGCGAGCGGAGCCATGACCGATCAGACGGCTCGTGGATCGCGGCTTGTTTCGTATGACAAGTATGACGGGGTAGCGAGGTAAGATGGGGCATCTCCCTAAACCCCAATTAAAAGACGCTAGGCACGTGACAAATACATCATTAGGAAACCACTGTGTTATAATAGTCTGGTCGCTGGCGAAAGCGAGTGGGGGAGGACGGTTTTTTCCCATCTGTTTTGTAAAGTTTAATCACTTAGACGCCTGACCTCAGATAGTCCAAAGTGTGTAAAAAATGTTAAATCATTAACATATAGTTGTATTTGGAGTAATAAAGACTTAATTAATAGCAATAATCATCACTTCATTTGCATTTTTCATTAGCTTCCCCATCATGTCTCTACTTTTCTTACCTACCTAAGTAGCATTTCTGGCGGAAAAGAATTGTCCAGCCTTTGGGCCTGCCATTCCTGGCGTAGACCTTTGGCACGTAGGTATCTATTTCAACAGGCAGTGCCACCCGTGACGCCAGTAAGACCGTCCCCGGTCCGTGCTATACCAGACAGTTTTCTTCCAGTGAAAATCAGTAAATTTGCAAGCGCAATATCTTAAAAACCAGTGAAAATAAAGTGTATACATTAAAGCTTATTGAATTTGTCTTGGAACGCACTATCAACTCAGGTGTTCAAAAAAAATAGTTCCATTTGAAAAACCGAACTTGACCATCGTATCTTTTAAAATAATAATCAATAAAAAAATTCGTTCGCGCTAATTAATTGGCCCCCTCGAACCATGCAATTCCCTATTTTTTTTATATTTTTATCTCCAATAGTTTAGGAGAAAACCGGCTGGCCAGTCTTAGGTGGGACATCCTGTACAGTATTCCCCCGTTATGAGCCCGTTTTTTTCCCCCGTAGACAGCCCGGTGACCATCCCCACCATTTCCTGGAAGCCTACGGACGAGAGTGAGAGACCCGGAGAACTCCGCCATTGGCCGTGCGAAACCATGTCCTCAAGCCACTATGAGCCTGCCGCCAGCCCCGTTCGTCGGGCTCATAACGGGGGAATACTGGAGTAACAAAAAGAAGGCACCTCGTGTTAAAGTGGGATATTCCAATCATAAAAAAAAAATTTTAAATAAATGTTTTTCTATGTTTGTTCAAAAATCTGTTTGGTTTTTAGAATAATTTTAAAAAAGTGCTTTATTTCAACTTAAAAAAAAAACAATTGTATCATTAATTCAACAGTAATTACATCCAATTGAAAATTGACAAAATATAACTTGAAACATGATGAAAATAATAAATTGTGTTTATCTTGAATAGTATGAGCGTTCTGTATTTATTACTTTCTGCCCGGCGTTGAATACGACCTAAACTATTAGCTAGCAGAGAGGGAACATAGTTTTTATTTATTAAAAACACGAAAAAGGTGAAAAAAAGAAAAATTTGAATTTAGTACTTATTTTGAAAGTTACAGAATATTTCCATTTACAGCTTACATTTTAATTATTCACATTACTTATTGAGAACCATTATTTACATTCCAGTAGATAAACGTAACCTAAAATATTCGAAACATTCGTATTGCCCGACATGTACAAAATTCAAGCTTCAAGCTACTCGACATAATCGGTCTGCTCGAAGTATATTCGAGCCGCTCGGTTTTTTCGAGCTACTCGCTTTTTACAGGTACTCGGCTCGGCTCGGAAACCGAGTATCGGCTCGGTCCGAACTTCAAGCTACTCGAATATTCGAGTACTCGAACAGCCTTAGCTGATCGGAAACGTTCCGTGTATGTGCGGATAATATAAATTGAAATTAACAAGGAGAGATTTTTTCAACAACTTCAAAAAGAAAGAGGTTCTCAGTTTGATGTGGGCATATGTATGTATGTATGTATATTAGTATGCATTGTGTGTGTTTGACCGCGAAATTCTCCTTAGCTACTGGATCGATTCTCATGAAACTTATTGCCTTTAGTTTAGCTTCAATCAACTTAGGTAATGGAGAAAGAATTATCAAAATCGGTTTAGTAGTTTTGAAGTTACGCCGAATATAAGAAAACTGTTTCATTATTATTATTTGAATTTTTCGTTTCTAGCAAGCGGTTATTTTTTACGAGCAGCTCCTTTTGTAAGCCTGCCTCATATTTTTTTAAATAAATCTACTTATGCAACTTAAATAACTAAAAAGTAAAAAATAAAAAATTTAAAAAAGAATAAAACCGATTGTAAAAAAATAAAAATTCACTGAAACGTAAAAAATGTTTTTTCCTTATTTAATTTATGACTCGCCATTTTTTTAGTCGGCGTGAGTTTTATACAGTGCAAATGGCGAGGTGCCGACATAACAAAAATTAAAGTCGTGGATTAAATAAAGAAACAACTTATTTTTTACTTTTCAATGCATTATTATTTTTTTTTAGACGTCGGTTTTAATTTTTTTTAGATATCCGTCTCCAATTACTTTGGTTTTTGGATATGTTCAAGAAGACCGAAAAATGAGAAATGCGTGTTTATTTATTTTGTCCCGTTTGCGTGTTTAGAGGGTTAAACCACCCCTCAATGTTCATAAGTAGAGGTACCTACAAAAGTTTCCATTGTTTGTTTAAAGAATATTATAACATTGTGACGAATAAAACTTTATATAAATTTCATTTGCGTCATATTGTGTTGCATCCATGATTCTTGTCGTCAGTCACAGTTCATTTTCAAAAAATGTCGAACGGGAGGACGAAGACTGCATGTAAAAAAATGATTCGGTGATGATGGTACATATCATTTTAACTATTAATGTTATATTCTACAATTCTTTCGTCAGAAAAGATTACTTAAGAAAAAATTATTAAGAAAAATAGTGTACCTACAATTCCTTCCTCGATAGTATGAAACTTCTTTTTGCATTTGTTTTTCCCACAACTGCAATATATACTACGTAAAGTGTTTTATAACAGTAAATGCAAAACATTATTTGACGCGGGACATCATGCGAGTGACTTCTTACACCACTATGAATTTCGGCCCTCCAGTTGTATCTCAAGAACAGGAAGATTACAGCTGTCAATAATAATCGAATGATAATAATATGTAATAATAACAGTCTCTAATATAGCACTTTTAAGATAGCAAAATAGAATGGAACGATTGCTATAAGCTAAACAATGTCCAACTTGGACCAGAGCTACGCAGAAAAATGTTCTATTTACTGTTTTATCAAACATACATACCTACATACACCAAGGGGTCAAATACTTTCGAGCGGTAGTGTACGTCTTAGGGGTTTAATAGTTTAATAAACCGCGTAAATACACATACGACTCTACCAGCATTTTTTATTCAAGAAAAACTCGACCTGCATACTAAAGAGGGACGCATGGATCAGTGGAATGAGGAAGAGGCTATGTAGCTTGGCCCAGTCACGCAATATCTCGCCTGGTACGTCGCGACCCGTGTCCCAAAGTATGTGACACAAATGTCGGGACGCGGAGAAAAATGATTCGGATTCGAAGCATAAATCTGTTTCGAGTCTCTTTACATCTGGTGGAGAGTAGGTATCTCCTTCTTATATTCCTCGAATGACCAGCAGGAAGACGGCTGGCAGAATTATGGGACAAATAAAAGGGTTTCTTGGAGTGATCAAGGGGAAAGTGTCGCTTGAAATACTTTACTGCAGGCAAGCATGGAAAATCAGAGGAAGTGGTGGCACAAAAAAACGTGTTGCTGGAAACACAACATGGAATCACTTGCTGATTTTAATCTGAAAGACAAATACATATAGTGCTAATTTGAAATTAACACTTTCAGCTATGATTGCAAGGCTTCTGATTTTATTAATATCAATATTGTATCACCTGAAAAAGTTAGTTAAATTTATTTGTTTAACGAGAAAGTTCCTGGGTCTACTAATTCGCCGGGTGGATCCAAGCTTTTGTTCGGTAGTGTTTGCGCAGATCTTTAGTATAAAGTTTTATGATTTACATGTGCGCTGAATAAATGCAGGGGCAGAGGGAGGAGGACTTTAAACTTGCGTTTACCTGAATCACTTACGGGACGCTGAATTATGTAGTATTTTTGAAATAGTAAATTGTGAGAGTTATAAGTGTTAGAGTTACTTTGTATGTGATGTGTGACTGTGTAAATGACGTGTAGAAGTAAATATGTAATTAGAATTCATAATTTCGTAACATTAGAATGCTATGTTATTTAATTACAAAGGCATTTGAAAGCTGGACATTATTGTTTATTGAAGTACGGAAATGTGGAAATTCAATTATTTTGCAACTATGGAGCACCCGAATAATTACAAAATTTCATCGATCAGGAAACTATATATATATAATCACTTTATTGATCCCCACTGGGGTTACAATCTCCCAAACCGTTTCACCTTACACTTATTCTTACATCTACCTTAACCTAACTTAAACTAACTTAACCACTACCGTCCGCTCGCTCGCTTCCCTCCCTATCTCCCCCCTCTCTCGCACGCACGCCTACGCCCCCTCCTCCGCCTCTTGGACCTCCGCTTCCGCGCGCTTCCCCTTCCACTCTCAATCCTCCTCTCATTCACTCATTCACTCACCCTTCCCCTCCCCATTCCCCCTTCCCATACTGCTCTTCTTTCCTCTAATCTCTTCATCCACTCCTCCCCCTCCCCCTCTTCCCCCAGTACCTCCATCACCGCCTCTTGCCACCCCCTCTCCGTTCCCCACCCCGAGCACACTTCCCAGACGTGTTCCCACGTTTCCTCCCCTTGCCCACACATTCTACACCTCCTTTCCTCCTCCCCCTCCCAGTATCTCCCCGCCTTCATCTCATTCCCTAATCTAAATCTTACTACCCTTTTCCATCTCTCCTCCCCCCACCCTTTCTTCAAATACCCAGGTACACCCACCCCCTTCACCCTCCCATACCACGCATTATACTTGGATTCCCCTATCTTCCTCCACCTCTCCTCCTCCTGTAGCCTTTTCTCCCTCTCTACCAGCTCCTCTCCCCTCATCTCTCCCCTATCCCTCAAACTCTCCACCTCCTCCACCGTCCATCCCCTGTCCTTAAAGTATTGCTCCCTCTCCTCTTCCCAGCCCTGCAATACCTTTCCCCTCCGCATCCTCCTCTTCATTTCCTCCCAGCACTCCCTCGCCAACTCCCCCCCCTTCCCCTCCTCCAGCTTCCTCTCATACCCCCATGCCCTTAACCCCGCCCCTCCCTTCATCATCCCCCTCTGTAACTCTTCCCTAACCATATACCCTGGAGTACTCCTATCCACTCCTAACACCCACTTCAAATACCTCTCATGCAACGCTTCTATTTTTTCCCTCCCTCTCCACCCCCACACCTCCACCCCATAATTCACTACCGCCCATACCAGCTTGTCGAACAGCCATAACCTTCTCCCCCAGTCCTTCCCAAACTTCCTTTTCCCAATTCCCCACACCTGTCCCATCACTGCGGCCCCCTTTCTAACCCTCTCCTCTACATGCTCTTCTTGCCCCCCATTCCCCATCACCGTATACCCTAGATATTTAAACCTCCTTACCTCCTCCAGCTCCTTTCCCTTCCATCTCCATGTCACCTTACTCCACCTCCCACCCCCCCTTCTACACCTCATCACCTTCGTCTTACCCACATTCACCTGCAACCCCTTCCCCTCCACGTACTTTTCTAATTTCCCCATCAACCCCTTCATTCCTTCTACGTCCTCTGCCAGCACCGCCACATCGTCCGCGTATGCTAAGGTGTAGATCTTCCTACCCCCTAGCCTAACCCCCCCCCAGCCTCCCCTCCCAAGCTCATCGTCCATGTCCGCTATCAGGAGTGTGAACATGATCGGACTCAGCGGGCACCCTTGCCTTACGCCCCTCGCCGTCCAGAAATATTCCCCCCCTTCCTCCCCCACCCTAACCCGTCCTTTCGTTTCCCTCAGCACCTCCTCACATCTCACTACCAACCCTTCCCTCACCCCCCTTCCCCTCATAGCCTTTACCAACACCTCCCTGTCCACCGAGTCAAACGCGGCCTTCATATCAACAAATAACACTACCATTTTCCTCTCCTTCCTCCCTATTTGCCTGTTGATAAGGTAATTCAACGTGTAGATGTTATCTATACAGCCCACCCCCCTCCTAAACCCCGTCTGACTCGGTGGCAGCATTCTCTTTTCCTCCACCTCTACCCTCAACCTCTCCGCCAGTACGGCCGCGTAGACCTTGTACGCCGTTTGCGTCAAGGTAATCCCCCTGTAGTCCTCCACCATTTCCCCTGCTCCTTTCTTCACCACAGGCACTACCACCCCTTCCTTCCATCCCTCCGGCCACCCTTCCCCCCTCCATACCCTATTGCACAACCCCCATAGCTCCTTTTCTACCTCCTCCCCCCCGTACTTCCACGCCTCGTTTGGTATCCCATCCCCCCCCACTGCCTTCCCGTCCTTTAATTTCTTTAACACCCTTCTTATTTCCTCCCTTCCTATCTCCTTCTCCCCGTCCCTCCCCCTTTCCTTTACCCCCCCTTTCACCACCCTCCACTCTACCCCTCCTAATAACCCCCTGAAATATTCGTCCCATTCCTCCATTTTTATTTTTTCATTCACCCTCCTTCTCTTTCCCCTCTCCCTGTTCACCACCTTCCAAACCTGCCCTTCTGTCCACACCCCCTCCAGCTCTCTTTCCCACCGTTCCACCTCCTTCTTCCTCTTTTCCTCACATAGTTTCGCATACGCCCTTTTCCTCTCTCTGTAAACCTTACCGTCCCCTCCCTCCCTTCTCCACTTTCTCAATTCCTTCCTTACCTTGCTCTTCTCCTCTCTACACCCCTCATCCCACCATCCTCCCTTCCTTTTCCTCTCTCTCCCCTTCTCAGACTTCTCCATCGCTCCCTTTATCCTTTCCCCCAAATCTCTCCACTCCTCCTCCACCCCACTCACCCCCTCTTCCCTCTTCCCAAAGCTTTCCATAAACTTCTTTCTCCCCTCCTCTGTCCAATTCCCTCTTCCTCCTCCCCTTCTCCCACTACCCTCTTTCCTCTCTACCTCACCGCCTCCCTCTCCCCTTAGCCATATCACCACCGGGTGGTGGTCCGACTCCACTCTCTCCCCCACTTCTACCCTCTCCACCTTCTCCCACGTATCCTCATTCCCCATCGCATAGTCAATTACCGAGTTTGCCCTCCCTCCTGTAAACGTCCACTCCCCCTGCTCATCCCCCTCCACCCCCCCATTTAGTATACTCCAGCCCCTTTCCCCCAAGTACCCACACAGTCTCTTCCCATCACCATTCCCCTCTTTATCCTTCGATCTCCTACTCCCCCGCCCCCCTCCCTCCTCCTCCCATCCCAACACCCGTCCCCCCTCTTCCCCTGTCCTAGCGTTAAAGTCCCCCCCGATTAACATCCTCACACCCCACTCCCTCCCTTCCGTCCACACCCCTAGGTCCTCCAACTTCCTTGTCAAATCTCCGTTTACGTACACCCCCACTATCCTCCACCATTCTTCCCCCATCCTCACCTTTTTCGTCATTATCCCCTCCCTCACACCTTCCTCCTCCACTTCCACTTCCAGCCCCTTTCTCACCCCCATTAGCATTCCTCCTATCGCCCTACCCTTCTTCTTCTCCCTCCGCGCCCATTGCGTATCCCATACAAACCCCCTTGGCATCCTCCTCTCTACCTTTCCCCATCCCCCTTCCTCCATCCATGTCTCACTCATTACAATCACGTCCCACTCCTCCAGCCCTCTCCAAAAGTCCTCGTCTTTATTCCTTAGCCCTGCTACGTTCCAGAACGCAACCTTGTATCTACTCCCCCCTCCCCCCCTTTCCTCTACCTCTACCTCCTCCCCCTCCCCCCTTTCCCTTACCCTTCGTTTCCCTGTTCATCTACCCATCTTTCCCTCAACTCATCCCACCTCCTCACCTTCCCGTTCACCCAGATCTTCATGTATCCGATCTGAACCCTCTTTCCTCCCTCCCTCTCCCTCGCCGCCTCTCTTTCCACCTTCCATCTCGCTTTCCTTTCCTCCTCCGTCAAGTCATCATCTATCCTTTCCCTTCTACCCCTTAGTTTTTTCTTTGCCTCCATCACCTTTATCTTCTCTTCCCTCCCCGCCAACTTCACTAGTATCATCCCGTTCCCTTTCTCTCCCCTTCTTCCTATCCTTTTCACCTCCCTTATCCCCCCTTCCTCTACACCCATCTCCGCCCACAGCTTCTTCACCTCCTTCTCTTCCTCCATTTCCTTCGCCCCCAACCCCCTTACCACTACATTATTCCTTCTTTCCATCCTCTCTTTCTTGTCCTGTTTTAATTCTATCTTTCTCATTCTTACCCAACAATCCTCCAATTCTCCCCCCTCCCGCCTCTCCATACTGCCCCTCCCTTCTTTTTCCCTTTCCCATTTCTCTATCCTCCCTATTAGCTCCTCCACCCTTCCATCCCTTTCTTCCATCCTCTCTAACCTCTTCTCCATCCCCTCCCTCCTCCTCTTATCCTCCCTCCTTTCCTCCTCCCACTTCCTCCTTTCTTCTCTCCATTCCTCCATCACCTTCCTTCTTTCCTCCCTTTCCTTCCTCATCTCCTCTTTCACTTCCCTTAACTCCTTTCTCATCTCCTCTTTCTCCCCCCTTATCTCCTTCATCAGCGTCTTTAACATCCCCACCACATTTCCCATCTCCTCCCTTTCTTCGCTACCCCCCCTTTTCTTCCCTCCCTCCGGCGATCTCAAAATCTTCTCACTCCTCTTGAACCCTAACCTACCACCTTCCTGCCCGGCTCCAGCTTCCTCCTCCCTCTCCTTCCTCTTTTTTCCCCCATACCCCTCCATGCTCCCCGCGTAACTGCTCGAGCTACTCCCGCTGTCATTCCTTTTCCTTCCCTCACCTTTCAATTTTCCCTTTTCCATTCCGGCGCTCGTTCCCTCCCACCTCGCCCCTCCCCTCCCCTCATCGCCCTTATCCCCCTCCATTTGCCCTTCCCTACACGCACTACCCTCTGCCGTCTTCTCCCTCTTCACCCTTACTACTCTATTCTATTCTCTTCTTACCACTTTTCAAATCTCCCGCCTTCTTTCCAGCTCTCCTTACTTCCTCACCTGTCCGCCAGACCTCTCTACCTGCTCTCTCTTCCCGCCACTGACACCTATCCTCCAGCCTAACCTCAAAACCGCTCCCTTCTCCCTCTTCTCACCTCACCCACTACCTTCTTTCCCTTCGCCCTTTACACCTTCCCTTCCTCACCTCTTCCCACACCTTCCCTACTCACTCCTGCACTTCTCGACACCTTCCTCACTCACACTTCCTGTCACCCACTCTCCGCACCACTCACACACGTCTGACACTCTCGCGTCCGGAAACGGAAGTCCTCGATCAGGAAACTAATTAGTCTCATATTATTAAATTTATTTAAGGTTTCTATGGCCTATATATAGGTTTGATAGCTTCTTTTTAAAACGATAATAATTACTTGTTAAAATTACCATTATGTACAAATATTTTAAATATTTCTTGCTTCAGTAAATCTTGAAATGTAAGTGTTTGTATATACCAGTCAGTGTGCAAGAAAGCATATAATTAATTTATAGCGCGTAAGCTTAGTATCCTACGACAATTTATAATTTTAATGAAAATTATATAAAGAAAACTTTACAAATTTTGCAAATTTTTTTTTATAGAACTGAAGCTTAACTACAGTTTCTGTGCACGAAATAATATAAAAGTTTCATCTCATGTTTTTTATGCTTCTTGTGAAGCAAATTTGCACTTGTTTTATTACTTCAAGAATTGTCGACAATTGTGCAATAATTCATGTTATCTTTCAACAGGTATTGTTTCATTTCTGTTCGCTACTATGCAATGTTTGTAGGGAAAACCGGGTAACGGTCTTGTGCACTACACTTGGGCCAGAATCAGTTGAATTACGAGATAAAAATAATATTTGATATAAAGAATTATTAAAGTTAAGTTGAAATCTTAAGTTGTGCTAATAATATCAAATAAAACGTTTCAGCACAGTCTATTAGTTTAGTTAACTGCTTCAAATGAAATACTAGATGGTCGCGAGTTTGACAAACTGTGTTTTGAGTGTGTTCAAAACAAAAGTAGAATGTTGAAATTATGAAATAATAATTGTATTTTAAAATATAAGTGTCGGCTCTCAAAACTGTTACAATTATAAAAATTTCGCCTCAGAGACAACCGTGTCAGGAATAATTTGCAAGGTTATTTCTGGAGACACATATGCAAATGCAGAGTGCAATACACAATTATTTAATCGGCAACCAAATAATGAAATAATTTAGACGGAAATCACCGTTCGAATAAAATAACATAGAAGTATTTGAAAATAACTTCTTGTTAAATTACATTAGAATGGTACTACTGGCGCTATGCGATAGTAATTTTTCATGTACCTATCCTTTACAGGTAGAGACTCTTCCCAAGTGAGGGGAATTTTTGTATTAAATATATTTTTTATTAAAGTAGCATATCTCAAGAATATGACCATACATTTTTAGCTAAAAATATTAAAAATAAAAAAGTGACGATTTCTTAAGCAAAAATACCTTTTCTGGAACTCATTTTCTTTCAAAATTTTTTTTAAACATGGCAGTACTTCAAATGTTCATTTTCAACGATGCGCAATTTAACCGACAGGTAGCTTTGAACAGTAGCTAAATGAAAATTGGCTTGTGACAACTACGTTCGAAAAAATAGGAGTGACAACCGCGGGTAAATCTACCATCAATCCTGGTCCTGTCACAGGAACAATTGTTGCCGTAAGGAAACAGTAATAGTAATGATAATCGTGTAAATCAGGAATCGAAAATACGGAAACCCAATATCCTTCGTACGCTTCAACAGCAGGGTCCCTTTCAACGTTCCAGGACGCAAATGGAGAAGATACTCGTGGGATTCACGAGAATGATAAATATTTCATCGAGCACCGTACGGTTTTCACCGTCGTTCGGTATCGCTGCAAAATTTAACTTCCAACCCCTCCCGCTGCCGCGCCAAGATTCAACGTTGCGCTCATTCACCAGCCAGCTACGTGGCTAGTTGACTGCCACGAGATACTATCATGGAAATGTTGCAATGCTTTATATTTTATGCATTCTTCGAGTACTCGGAATCGAAGGGGCCAGGAAGTATTAGAATAAACCGGATATTCGGGGAACTAAACGAACCCGTGGGGATTGCGTTTGCCATTCCAATGGACTGAGGGTGCCATTAAGAGAAGTATTGCTGCGTACGCCAATCGCTCATTTCCCTGGCTGTATATGTCGAGATATATTCGCGTTGAAAATTATGACACGATCGTGAATTATTTATTATCTTTATTTTGTTTAAAGTATTTTAATATAATGGGAACACTTGTTCCCCATAAATAAAGGGCAGTATAATTGATGGGAGAAGTAAATATTTTATTGTTCACAATTTTATTATTGCTTCTCTTGTCCACATAATATATTTTAAAAGTGTAATCGGTGGCTACACAGTATGAAGCTTGAAAGATACCAAGCTTGATTATTTTCCTGGTATATATTATAACTGTAGGGTTTGAACCGGGATTTTCGGACTACGAAAAGTTACGAAAACTAACACGTTTCGGTTTTGGTCTCGAAAAGTAGAAGCATGTTTTCAGTTATGGCGACAAAAAATAGGATGTTGGGCTCTTTCGCTACGAAAACTAGGGCGTTTCAGTAGTCCGTTGCAAAAAGTAGCATGGTTTGCTTCTAGTCGCGAAAAGTGGGACGTTTCACATGTAGCTGCGAAAAATATTACATTAAATAGGTTGCCCGGTTTTCTACTGAAAAAAATCAAAGGGTGAATGTTTCTTTTAACTGAAATAAACGGCTTTAATGAAATAAGTGGAACGTAATAAAATATAAAGAAACACGAACTAATTTATTTGATTAACAATATTTCTATAAAATTGAATAAATTCTCTTAGCCTAAGACGTTTAGGCACAATTGCTGATAAACCTTCTTCTTTTTAATGATTGTTAACTATCCCTGACAAGGTGCATACAAAATTTTGGCCGATACATTGCGTGTTATGTATTGACAAAATTTTATGTTTTAATCCCGAAAATACTACAAATGCATACAGATAGGTACGTCTATAACACTGACCATGACAAATTATTATTTGCACATTACTTCATTGAGTTTCATATATCTTACGTTTCTTACGACATCGCACCTTCTTACCTATTTTTTTATATTCTTTAATACATTTTATAGAATTTAATAAAAGTCTTATTGTTCCCAAGTTCCCTGCAATTCAATTTGCTTCGAATCATTCGACGCCGAGATGACAACAAGGGTGTACTCGCTCGCATCTTTTTCGGCGTTCAGCATTCAAGTTCCTGAGTAGTTTTGTTAGCCTAACCCTACAGTGTTATTGGTTCAATTTGCATAAACACGGGACCTCAGAAAGAACGTTGCAATATCACCCGTCAACCACAGATAGGGCAACGTAGGAGGAGGGCGTAAAAAGTTCAACTGGAATGTAAATGAAAATGTGACGTTTTGTAAATTGAGCGTCTAAAGTTTTGATGAATTCTGGGTGCAGACGACACGATTTGGTAAACAAGTTGCACGGTTTTATCTTGTTTAGCCTGCATATGATATTGTCCTTACCAGCTGCGGCTTTGAATAATCGAGCCTTTTTATTTAAACCTGCAACTACGTTCCATTCCCGAAGTCGACATTTGTCTTACTTTTATAAGAACATGATGACCGTTTCGAATGTTTTTTTGACGCGATAATAACTTCAGTTCGGTTTAAATTCTGGAGTCGCTTAAGATTCTGTTTCTGATTAAATAGTATCAATTTTGAATTAGGTGACTATAGTATTTATGGGAAGAGATAATTCTATGAATAGTTAAAGAAATAGGTATTTTTGCCTGCTATACTTAGCACTTATAAATGATTCAATATATTGATAATTAATCGGTGCAACCCAGAAGTGACAGGAGAATAAAAGCAACAGTTTTAGTTGAGTACTGTTGTATAAGGAAAGTATGAAAGAAGGTTTCTCTGAAAGTCCTCTCAAAAGTAACAAGATTTATTTGAAAATTGATCTTAACATTAACGACATTTCAAGTAGTATTTACTACGACATTGTTACTACCTCAATTGCTAATTCGTTCAGGAGTAAGTGTTGAAATTTACGTTTACAAGTTCCTTAATTTTTAACATTATATAATAATTTGCACCTTAAAAAAGTATTTAATATTTAAAAAAGGTAAACTAAATTCATCAAAGTGCGTCCAATATTTGGAATTCTATCGCTAATAACCTAATAATATCTATTCATTCAATTGGCTTTCATTCACCTGTACATACAATTAAAGTATAGTCAAGTAAAATTTCATAGAAAAATTTCTTAAACTGTACAAGATATAGCAATTACTGTTGAGCACGTCGTTTTCTCCACTGTTTTGCAGTGGACACGATACTATCCAAACGATTCATTTGAAATACGAAACTCAGGTCAATGTATAATATAAAACAGTGTAATTGGTTAAATACACAAGGTGCCCCAGGTTTTTCGTTAAAAAAATGGCAGTGTGTCCTACGAGTAAAAATTGCAAAAAAATATTATAACATTTAGAGATTAATGCTTGAGATTATCAAAGATGAAAGCAGTTTCTATTAGTAGCAATAATAATGAATAAGTGATACAACTTCGTTTCGACATGCCAAAAATATAGATGTCAATCTTGCATTGACAGGAACGGCTGACATTTTAAAATGGACTAATAATAGCAAGTAATAGGGGAGAGTTGCCAATATCGTAGGGGAGAGGCTTGCAGGTTGCCACACCTTAGCTTTTTTGACCATAACTCGTCATAAAATTAACGTATCGTTGATTTATGGTATAAGTTGGAAAGAGGAAGTGTAGAGATACAATCCTGAGCTAGAAATCATGTAAACTCTCGAAAAAGAAAAATTATACTGCAAATTCTCGAAAGTTTCTAAAATTGACTCCTTGAAATTTTGGCTTGCAGGTTGCTACCCCTAGAAAAATTGCTGAAAGTGTAAAAAAACTCAATTAAAAACCTGATTCAGAAAACTTTTCAAAATTTATTAAATTTTATTTGCAGTCAGTGGCTGTAAACATGAAAAAAATATATAAAAAAAAGTAAAAAAATGTAAAAAATGAACGAAAATATGACTAAAATGCAATAAAAACATTTCACTTCAAACTCAATGACAATAGTAAATATCACATAATCATGAAAAATGACATTTGAGTGTAAACAAGCGGGAAAGAGAGAGGTGGCAACTTGCATTCCGACGCATTTTTGGAAAATATGAGAAAAAATTGTCAATTCATGATATGTTTGGAAATCTGTTTGGCATATGTAAATTAGATAAAACAAACAACACAGTACCAATAGCTACCTTGAATTGTCTATGAAAATGTTCAATTTACGAGCACAGGGAAAACATACAATTTCAATAATTCAATTTCTTGACAAACACTATATCACACTTCGCTCAGCAAGCACAGTGTTATTGCGTCTGTCCGCTCCAGAGGTTAATAAATAGTGACAACTACTCTCTTAACGTCGATGTGAGTCAGAGTTGAGGTTATGGCACTGCTAGAAAGTCGAAATAGAGCAGGGGTGGCAACCTGCAAGCCTCTCCCCTACGGGTCACTTAAATCGTACCTCATCAATTTCTCAGTAATTAATGAATCTAAACAACATTGAATAATAAAAATATCAAGTAAATGCGAAATAAGAAATAGAAACAAAACCTTTTGAACTTACACCCTATTTTCTGCGTGTTATAAACATTTAAAAAAATTAGGTATGATTGATGTAACTTTTTACCAGTCAATTTTAGCTGATAATAATCAAACATGAAACAATGCAATTTTGTCCTGTATTTTTGGATTTTTCCAAATGCGGATTTAGTGTAGAATATTTCACATTCATTTTAAGTCCATATTACATTCATTATAAAATTTAAATTAATATTTATAAATAAATTGATCATGTTTCCTAAATCGTACCACTACAATCGTACCAGTAGGATTTGACAACTCGTATGTTATATAGGTTATATACGTGTATCATATTCATAGGTTCTTGCGGCCTGTGTGTGATCCATACCCATACAGCACACTCCGTTGCCCGAAGCTTGCAGGAAGGTTCCATGGGGGTTGCTGTGGAATGTTCCCCCGGTGCGGACATAGGAACCTTCCTGGAACATTCCAGCAATGTTGCGGTGGAACATTGCACATGGAACCTTCCTGCAAGCTTCATGGAACGTTCCGGACATTCCCTGGTATTGTTGCTGTTGCTGTTGTCGACTTGTACAAAAAAATATATGAATATTGCCAATATTTATTGTAATTGAATCAATTTCCCTTACATTTTCTATCCTTTCTGTAATGTTACACAAATTTTGCCGAAACAACATCGCTGTAAAATCTGCGAACAGTTCCGTGACCATTGCCAGAGAATGTCTTGAATGCTCCGTGACCATTGCCAGAGAATGTCCGGAACGTTCCGTGGAATGTTCCACAGGGGCGGACATAGAAACCTTCCTGGAACATTCCATCAATGTTGCTGGAACGTTCCGGTGCTGCACCAGGATATATAATAATCATTACTTTATGTTGAATATTTGCTACTCTATTTGTTTTTAGGAAAGTAGGAGTACATGTCATTTTCAAATTACCATTTTACACCAAACAATTGTTCCCTTCAATTAAAGATAAAATACCTTTGGTTAAAAATTTTAACATTATCTATTCAATTCCCTGTATGGGTTGCAATCAGGTTTATATTGGACAAACTTCGAGACATTTAGACAGACGAATTTATGAACATAAAAGAAACGTTTTTTTACCTCCCTTTCAACACACCGCTTTAACTAAACATTCACTTGAGTTTGATCATAAGTTTGACTACGACAATGTCAAAGTTGTTGATAGGGAAGCCAATTTGAATCTGAGAATTCTATTAGAGACATTACATATGATTAAACAACCAAGCGTGAATCTTAGGTATGAAACACCTAAGATACAAGATTATTACGCAACCTTACTGAAAAAGTAAGGATATATGATGTGACCTCTCTGATAGAATTTTTCGATTTCTTGCTTCCTTCATATGATTCAAACACTGATACATAAAATTTTACATATGTAATTTGCTCTTTTACTTCGTGAATGATGCTTTACCACATATATAATAATTGGTGGTATGAATTGGTAATGTTGTTTTGGCTAAAAATTCTTTTCTTTATAAATTTAATAAAACTTCAAATCAAATTCCCTTCATTTTAATTAAATTAAAACAAGCAAAAATTTTAAATTAAATTATGATCAACAAACAGTGCTCAAAAATCGATTCAAACAATAATTATTAACAGTTTCACTTTTGACTTTGTTTATGACCGTTATTCCTCTGTACCCTTCGGATGTTCTCGCTTTTGTATACTATTTACCTCAGTCACGCTCCAACCGACTAACTAGGTGCACGTCCTCGATAACGTGTTTAACGTATAAAAGCAAACGCATTATTCTTCAATAACTTTCTTGAAAATGGTCTAAACCATAGACCGAAACGTCGAATTATAATTATTGCAAAATAGCTTTTATTTAAATGTTTACATGACCGAACCTACGCGCTGATATCACTTTTTGGTTTTTATATTCTATTTGTTATTGATACTATTTTTGGTGGAGGTTCGATTTTGGACACCGAGGGGTACGATTTAGGAGACGGGTTGCCTAAATCGTACCTTTTACAGTATGTGACAAAAAGATTAATAACAAATTAAATTGTTCTGAACAAAAGGTTAAGCATATAATAGTAGGTAAGTGCCTAAAAGATTAAGCTACAATATCCAATAGTCATTTATGTTCAAATTAGTACCAAATATGAAATATAACGTAAAATGTCTTAAGTGGTACGACATAGGCAACGCTCCCCTAAATACAGCTCGTTTAAACAGATTAAATATAATCATCGCCAATTATTCTCATGCTAGACTGTACGAAGATTTTGTCATTTAACAGTTTACATTTTCATTGCAAATTTTTAATGAAACACGTTTCACTAGGTTTGTATAACAGTTTTTTCTTGTTTATTTACACGTAGAACACGCTGCTATACTTTGGCAGCAGAACCCTGAACATTCCGTATAGTAAATATTAAAATAAAATGATGAGAGTTCAAGATAATTTTTTCATGTTTTTCCGATTAAATAGAATAAATGACAGCATGCATCAAAAAGGTGGAATGTAGCTAATTCTGAACAGTTTTTCAGATCATGCCTTAAAACTTTCAAATAAGTTCGCCAAATATTTTTCAAATACTGTGTTCCTCGGTGCATAAGACGCGGTTTCATGAAAATTGTGTTTATAGTTTTTATAGAAGATATTTTCCAAGAAAGATATTAACATTTCTAACGAAATAATATATATATTAATAATATATAATACATAATATATAAATATTAAACGAATTATAGTTTTCACACAGTGTAAATTATTTCTCAAACATTATTTCAAACATATATCACTCCCAGTAATTTAAACTTCATAAAGCACTAACGTAATAATAGTAAAAGGACTGGCTTGTATCAAGTGCCGAGAGGTAAAGTATGGACCATCGTAATTTTTCAGTCGCACTGTAGTCTGTATTCAATATTGCAGCGACATTCGTAATGTGGCACCCCTTAGTAGAAAGGTGAAAAGAAAGAAGAAACGTCGGAAGAAAATTTTAAAGCGTAGCTTGGAGCGCATAGCTCAAACCCATGAAATTTTTTACGGTCCCTTTATCCTGGGGAGAGCTCTGCGTTAAGAAATAAAGTTCATTTTCTGTAGGTACGCTGCCTTTAGTTACCTCGTCTTTGTTCCAAATTAATTCTGATTTCCCATTATGCACCCTGACAGTAATCCACTCGTGTAGGAAAGGCGTAAAAAAAGAAGCGTGAAGTACCTAATTCAACCATTGTTCGCTTTATTTGCCTGCACCCAGAACAGAGTTTCCAGAGTAACGGATTCTTTAAGGTCGAACCAAATATTTTATTCTTACAGTTCTTACTCTTGTACATTTTTCTAGTCACACGACCATTATCCATTTAAATTTGTACATAACGTATGTTAACATTCGGCTGTTCGAGTACTCGAATATTCAAGTAGCTCGAAATTCGAGTGGAGCCGGGACTCGGTTTCCGAGCCGAGCCGAGTGCTCGAATGAAAGCGAGCGACTGAAAACAATCGGGTGACTCGAATGATCCGCATATTTCGTTCATCAATCGCTATCTTCACTATGCAATCTACTCCAAATTTTGACAGCTTACAGTCAGGTTATAACCTGACGAGTTCCAAATAAGGTAAGTTGTCAAAATTTCAGATGCCATGTGTTTTTACAAATGTGGTAAATTGATTTTAAACTTTGTTCAAGGATTTCTTGTATTCCAAATTAGTTTTGAACAAAATTTGAAAGAATTCTTAAAATTAGTAGATTATTCGGGAACTACCTTAATCGAGTCGCTCGGTTCTTTCGAGCGCTCGGCTCGGATCGGTTATTCAAACCGAGTATATCCCAGGTTCGATTGTTCCGAGTACTCAAACAGCTCTAGATAACATATATTTTTCGATTAGTATGCGATCGAAAAAAAACGGAGTTATTACTTTCTGTACAAAATATTTATTAAACGTGAAAATATTAACTTTAGTATACAGAGTGAGGTGCATAAAGCGTGATAACTAAATATGTCTTGTCCCATACAAACAAACCTAAGGGCGAGTTCAGATTTATTGGCCGGTGAGTTCGGTTCCGCGAGCAACGCGCGAGGATAGGTATGCGTTAGCTCCGAAAAAATTCAGGAGCTTTATTGGTCAGAACATTGATTCTTTCTCGATAGCTTCACCGATACACCGGCCAATAAATCTGAACTCGATCTTAGTTACTTTAAATATGCATGTTGATCCACATGCTCTAGGAAACATCGAAATAATTTGCCAAAATATTTCCAAATTCACTATTAACAGATTCAAAAACGCAATGTGTGGTATTACAAAGAAAGTGGAAACTGTACCTTCAAAAACGGATAGAAAATGTTAAAAAAAAAAATTTCATATAAGCCGTCGTTTTCAGGAAAATGTAGTTTGAAAATTCTTAAAAAATGCAACAGTAAATGCGATACGATCACCTATGAAATGAATCCTTATGCAAAAACTGGTTGAAACTGTAGAATAACTTCTTGTCGAACGGAGTTCCGTTTTCGAGAAAATTTGTTTCAAAGATGAAGTCTGCTCTTGGTAAAGTACAGTGGCACACGATGGATATTTAAAGTCGACTTCCTCGGAAGCAAAGCGCCCTTTGAAAAAGTCACTCTACCATGTCTTTCACCAAATTTACTACTACATTCTAGAAATTCATTACCAGACGCGTACTAGAGGAATCAACAAACTCAATTTCCTCGAAAAGTGAGACACGTAATAAAATGTGATACTACATTCTCGGTTGCTTTTGCATTTTTTCGGCAACAAATCTATTTCATAATTTCAGTACAGCCATTACATGGTATTAGATTGACATTTGGTTCAAATTTTAGCAAAAAGGGTTATCAAAACTAAAAATTAATGTTCAGAGTGATGAGTGAAACTGAATAATGAAATTAACAATTTCTCAAGTAGAAGCACCTATATTATTACTATTATTATAATTATTTGTCTTTATTACGCAGTGAAAAGAAATAAGTATAGAAGAAGTTTTACATATCACTAGGTATATAGGTACATATATTACATTCAAGTATACAGGGTGGTGCATTTGAATGGGAACACATAAATATCTACGTTATTTATGGTCGCATGAAAAATCTCCCTAGGGCAAAGTTACCCAAATTTAAGGCGCACATGTAACGATAAAAAAATTCTCAGTCATTTTTTGCGAGACTCTAAGGTCATTGATTTTTTTAACTGAAAAGCTACCGTTCCGCTCATCTGATCTCAAGATAGTTATAGGATCTCCCTCCACTGTTGCAGAGAATATATTTATGGTAATTGCAGGACTCCTTAAGCTATCGAACTTAAGGGGAGGTTCCGGTCTAGAGCCCAAAAAATAGGCGATATTTAGGAATTAATTAAAGGAAAACTACAATATATAATTTAATGGGACTTGTTGCATTGTATTAAGGATGTCTTAAATTATAGAACTATATTTTTTCTTTTATAATTAATCATTGCAGACGGCCCTGGGGAGTCGTTAAAGTCAAGGCGTCAAAAAATTTATCCAAATCGATGGGAACTGTATCTCCAAAATTTATTATCCGATTCGACTGAAACCTTTTTTATTTTGAAGATTATTCTTCTGGCTAGGGGGGAACTAGAAAAAAATACAAAAATGAAATTTTTTAGAAAATAACGACATTTCATGTTTGAAATCACTTTTTCCTGTATTTTTCGTCCTTTCAACGCCTTTGAAAATTATAAATGTTCAATTTTTGTACTTTTTTCTAGTTCCACCCCCCTAACCAGGAGTATATTCTTCAAAATAAAAAAAGTTTCAGTCGAATCGGATAATAACTTTTGGAGATACAGGTCCCACCGATTTCGAGAACACTGTTTCGGGAAAAACGCGTTTAAAGTTTTACGTGACCGCCGAGTGGCCGGTTGTGACCCATGCATTTGCCGCTACTCAAATACCTATAACTTGGGGAATTTTACGAATTTCAGCAAATCCTTTTAAACACGTTTTCCTAAAGGGTTGAACATTCGAAAAATGAAATAAAAAAAAATCTACATTTAGACCGGAACCTCCCCTTAAATATTCAAATGTTAGTGTCAGTTTGTTTACAGCAGAAATATTGGGCCGAAAACGGTGTGGTCATTTTCGCGTCAATTACACGGTCAAGGAGTTCAGCTAACGGAGAGTCGAGAGTCGTGTTCATCTGAGTCCTTAGGGGCCTCGCTAATTTACGAGTTTCTATGCAGATAGAAGTACCTCATGTTTACGTCGTCGAACTCGTCTAAAAAAGCGCCACCATATTATAAATAAAAAAGTATAGAATTCCATTAAAAAAAGTTATGCTTGTAAAAGTTGACTATGAAATCTCGCCCACCACTGTACTTATATAAAAACTATATACACCATGCCCCCCTCTGTACCAGAAAACTGTTGTAGGAACAATTTTATTATATCGGTACACGCTTACGAAATATGTAACCGTTCTCATTGTCAGTTAACTCACATACACTGTATACGGTAAATTGGATGATATGAACATAATATAATAACAGTTGTTACGTATCTTGTACACTGATACTGGCTGGATACATTTCATGTAAACTTTATCGTAGAACAAGTTAAGTTATTAACCCTTTACACTGCAACTTAATCAATTTCCCAATCAACCAAACATTTTGCGAAATACTGCATTTACTTAATACCCACAGAAGTTTGTAATAGAAAAATTATGGTATACTCATTTCAAACAGAATAACTCATTTATTTCCCGAATCACGATTTCTTTCCGGGTGGAGGGTTTAAGGATATTAATATGTACCGTTCATTTAAACTTTGGCATGCCTAAGCGGAACACTTGAAGTGTAAAGGATTAATAAAGTAGTAGCTTTAATTATAAATAGTATCTAAGTACAGTAGTTTTACTTGTAACAAAGTAGTAATCATTTTCACTTTAGCAAAACGTCATCACGCTTTTACACCAAAAATAACTTTCTTTTTAATTAATGAACACAACATGTGCATTTTTTCATTTATCGCTTTATATTTCCCAAACGCACAAGAATTTAAATTTAATCTACATTTTTTTCTAAAATAGCAACGATGCAAGGATATGCCACCTTTTCCAAAACCACATCACGAATAACGGTGACCCGAATTACCACTCGAATCTGTCCAACAGCTCGCAATACGCTCCACTCCCATTAATCACTATCAGTTACGCCGTCAAAGACGAAGCCGTCTGGCCACTCGATTCGGAAACCTTACTTGTGGAACGCAAGGGTAAATTGCGAAGTCAGTTTTACTTTGGGCCAATGGAGAGGCAGCAGAAGCTCAACTACGTGACGCATCTCTTAAGAATTGACCATAGGTCACTTATCAAAATTGATTTTAGCTGCAGCGTCTGTTCTGCGCGGGACAGTCGCAGGGATAGAATTGTTTACAGGCGGAACAAAGAAACACAACGTGGGTACGTGGCGAGGGAGAGATGCGGACATAGAGCGAGTCACGAGGACGGAAGAGAGCGACATGCTTCGGGACTAACTTGACGGGGATCGAGGTTATCAAATTTCATGTCGGTTGGACCTCTTGCAGGGCTCGTGGGAATGGGTTGGTCACAATAGAGCTCCACATTGCAATTACCGCAGACGATTGCCATCAGCTATTGCTACTCCATCGACTTCGCCCACACAACACACCGTCTCCTACATCTTCCATTACCGTATCAAAATTCGCTACTCACGTGCACCAATCTCTCAAGCTTTTACTGAGATCGCAACGGTCACGTGGCCTTGCCGTTGTAGTCCGTGAAAGTTTCATTGGATGATGTAACGATCTCCTGAGAGACTTGACGGCCTTACCTCTGGCCCCTGCTAGGAGGAGGTATAATATTGTCGCCATGAGATAAAAGGGTGAGCAGGAGATTTTCAGGCCTTTTTAGAGCGTAGTCCCACGCTGGTCCCTCTACAGTGTGGAATAGGATGATGCCTTTGTATTGTAGGAAGCTTGTCGGAAATAAAGTGATCTGAGTAAATCAGGTACGTGATAGAGCAGGCAGGCACGTCCAGCTCATGGCTCCAGGAGCTGCTCTTTTGTGAGCTCAGAGCCGCATAAGTATCGGCAGCCAAAAACCAAGCCTCCGGTAGCGAGAAACCACGCCTCCGGGAGCGAGAAACCACGCCCCCGGGAGCGAGAAACTACGCCTCCGGTAGCGAGAAACCACGCCTCCGGGAGCGAGAAACCACGCCCCCGGGAGCGAGAAACTACGCCTCCGGGAGCGAAAAACCACGCCTCTGGGAGCCAAAAACCACCCCTCCGGGAACCGCTGTCCGCGATGGAGCAATCGATGAGTGGAGAGACCTCAGGTCCTTTACTGACAGCAAGAAAGTAGCCCTGAAATGGTGTAAAGGAGGCAACCAAATTTGACATCCTGGCGAAACGGTGCCACTTATTTAGGCCTACGGGTACGAGCCTGCACGCACATTAGTACACTTTTTCCCATTTTCTGTTGTATTCCCAAGGAGCGCATCCGGTTCCCAAATCGGAAAATAGAAGTTACGGCAAAATGGAATACCTACTTGGGTGAAGTTACCTAGCCAACATTGGCTAAAACTGTATTTTTATCGAGATCACAATAGATCACTGACAAGGGAACACCGCGAATCCAGACTCACCGATACAAACGCAACTTTGTGGGTTTTTAGAGTGACTCAAAACAAGAACAATGGTGCGTTTCATGTGGGCCCTATCGCCCTTTAAGGGGGTGAAAACTAACCTCAAAGTCAAATTGGCACTTCCACATTTTCGCCTATAACTCTCAAAGTACGAGAGAACTTGCGATAAAAAAATTTGAAAATAGTTTTTAAAAAAAGCACCTGTCGAAAAATACTATATTTTTAAAATTTGGTTAACGCAAGTTTGCAGCGCTTATTACACCTTTAACCTTTTGTTTGAAACATTTTTTCCGTCTCTCGTACTTTGAGAATTATACGTGAAAAAGTGGAAGTGCCAATTTGACTTTGAGGTTAGTTTTAACCCCCTTAAAGGGCGGTAGGGCCCGAATGAAACACACCGTTGTTCATGTTTTGAGTCACTCTAAAACCCCACAAAGTTGCGCTCCAATCGGTGAGTCCGGGTTCGCGGTGTTCCCTTGTGAGACCTCGGATTATTTTACTCTAGGTTTTGAGACTTTGATAAAACGTATTGCAGTGCACATTCACCAACGACTCATGAGGAATAAGACTTCGCAGTGTATTACGTTTATGAAAATTTAATGTTTGTAAAAACACAACTGATTTACAAGGAATGTGAAAACAAGATTTTATTAACAACACTGTCGCTTAATCAAGTTTTAAAAGATTCGAAAGTAAAATATTTCAAGACGATCAAAGTTTTGAACGTGATTTAGTTTAATTTGATTCGGTTGACATACCGTCTAAGAATAAAGAATAAACTTTTATTCGTCACAATTGAATAAGTTTTTAATCGAATGAAAGCTTACAATTAGTCGAATTATTTATTCAATATCTATTATTCGCTTTATACTATAGTTTTTATTTATTATTTGCGAAAACAGTTATCAGACAGCAGTTACTTTTAATAGTCATCCAGAAAAATTATTCGTTTAAACAATTCTGTATTATTGAAATAATAAGGTAGAATAATTTGTTGTGAATAACGAATAAGTATCGTTCAGATAAAATATTCATTTAAAGAGATTTGAGCTGGTTAATTACTTATTCGAAACAATTAGAATAATATCCAACTCGCTTTCGAAACTTCCAAGACGTTCAAGACTTCCCAGACGTTCGAAACTTGCAAGACTTCCAAGAATTCCAAAACTTCACATTATTTGCAAGATTGTAAACAAGTGCCAACATTACAGAATCTCATGGGTTACAGGATTTAACACAGCTATCTTATCAGCTTGCATGACAGTTTCAGGTTAATCATTCAACAGTAATTCAATGCTTACGTGCAATGGAAAAGTTGCAAAAAAAGACTTAATAATGAAAAACAAACTTAGCCGGTACCTAATACGTCCTACACTACACGTACCCCTCCCGCTGAATTGCACACGACACTCATTTCATCACAGCTATTCACTCACTCTTTTAATCAAATAAATTTAGTTTCTGCAGCAAGTGCGGACTAACTTTCGCCTTCGGCCTCAATTACTAACGCAATGCTAATTCGCCACGCGAGGTACGCGCAAGAAAGTTTGGCAGTATCTGTCTCGGACATTACGCTTACGCAGCGGAAAATGTATTTGAATAGTTCCATTTACGTGAAGCACATGGCGCTTATGCCAGCAGCTTCTGCACTGGCCAGTAGAAGGCTTCCGAACAATCCCTATTCCCGCAAGTTCTGGTCTACCCATTCATTCCCTTACATAGATCCTCCATTCACACCAACGATACTGGTAAATCCAATACAGACCGACATAGGTCTCTTCTTTCTTTCTTCTCCATCAAAGTGGTGATCTGAGAGAAGCAATAACAGGTAGCAGCTGCAAAACATGGATCCATAGGTCTTCTGTGGTATCGCTGCCACGATAGACGCACGCAAATCGACAAACATATCGTTCAGCGTCGCTCTCTGAAATCTCTAAATCTCCACTGAATGACATCCAGTCACATTGAAATTGAGCTACGCCTGTATCGATCTACTGAGTAAGAGTGGCGTTGTGTTACATTGCTTTATTGTGCCCATTAGGAAATGTAGGATGCGATGTGTTCAACGAAAGCCTGGATGTAATCCGTAGGACAAAACTAGTTGAAAATTAAAGTTATTTGGGCTCCAATATATCGATTACTTCGGTTTCGATAAGCTTTTCTGTGATATTCTTATTGGGTGGTTTGAAGCATTCAATGTTTTCAATGATGTCCTTCCAAGAACAATCTAGTGGCCGTGATCTTAATTGCGTGGCGTGCAAGAATAGCGGTTCATGACATGTTTCTTAATTTCTCAAATTTTTCAATTTTCCCAATGTTTCCAAGTTTTCTTTAAACGTACAAGTAGTAACCTCAAAGTGGCTGATCGAAAGCTCTAGGTGTTGCCCATTAGTGTGGCTGTTATTTACTTTTGGTGGAAATCTTTTCAAGGTTGTCTTTGCCGCACTTCCTAGAATAATTCCAATAAAAAACTCCTGTGTGAAGTTTGAACTCAATTGGACAAGGAAAAAGGAACATGGAATGCCCATGGGCATTTGAACATTTAAATAATTGCGTAAAAGCGTGCGAAGTCGATTTTATTTAATTATCCTCTAATTATCCTTTCATTTTTATACATTTTAATTGTCCTTTAATTATCCTCCAAGTTATTGATTGCATAAAAAACATGTCAAACAAACGATCTGGACAAGGAACTATTACTTTTTCTCGTGCGACAAATTGTTTTCGAAAAAAATACAAAAATTTGAAGAAGTGACCAAATTTTTTTTTCTAATTTGAAAAATTTAAATACGTATCGAACATTTCTTACTTATGAAAATTAAAAAAAATGCGTATTTTTTATTTTGAACCTTAAAGAATAACGCAGCTACGTCTCTGCCGCCACGTTCTCCTTCTTCTATTATTTTCTCTCCCTGTGTTCCTACTTTCACATTTCTAAATTGTCTTACTCTTCACGACTTCTTGCCTATTCTTGTTTACTTTGAAGAAACCAACAGTTCTAATAGGCGAAATCTATTAGAAACAAATTTGTTTTAAAATTGTATAGAATTGTGAATAATAAAGTTGGTGATTGAATTTTTATTATAGTGTTAAGGTCTTATTCGTGGAATAGTAGGTGGTCATGGTGGAAGAAAATAACACCTCAAAACGTAACAATATGATCTCCAATGATGGCGGCCATATGGATTGTATTATATCTAAGGATAGCTGAATTAGTTTCTAATCATGATTACCACTTTTCTAACTCCAAATTAATATTAATTACTACTAGGCGATACCTAGAGCAGAACTATGCTACTAGTTCACTATGCTATTAACACGCACTGTAAGTCAAATTACTCATTATAATGTGTTACCCTGATTGTCCCCATAATTGAGTATACGAAAGTAAAGGTTTCATTGTCTTTACAATCTTACTGATCCCTTATTAATTAATTTGAAGCCTTGCACTATGAACTGCATAGACCTGGACTGCACTTGACGGTCTCTTTCGTTCACTCATGTTTGTATGAATTGACCAACACACTATTTTGTCCTGTTTTTATAGGGAAGCAGCTTGTTCTCCCTCGTATTATGTCACAGTGATACCTTGTTTCGCCAGACGTAGATGGCACTTTGGCAATCGACCGGAATTTCCTCCAAGACATGGCTTTCTCAGCATGCTCTTCAAACATTTGAACGGTCACACGAGATCTTCTAATTTCGCTGTCGTGTCAACAGAAGTAGCAAAAATCTTGAAACTTGTTTTGTAATCTGTTGGTTTGCCGCAGGACAGAAAGTCTTTACGTCAGATAAGTGCCTGCTGCTTGTATCAAGTCTTAACACAAAAGTGGTCACGTATTACGCAATCATGTCAGAAATATAATATGCTGTCAACGTTATTGAATTGCAGCGATTGATTTGCAATCGCTTTGAAGTAATTGAAAATAGTTGGCGGTACCCATTTAATTATTTTAAAAAGGATGTCCTGTGTGGTATTCACAAATAGCTTTGCAAGTTATAAACTTACAGAGTACATGGCTAAAAGATGAAATTAGTAAACTGTTATTTAACGAAGTATCTTTGTTGCATACGCCTACTAAAGAAAAAATAAATTTTGAAAATGTGAAGAACTATTTAAATGTCTTTCTTCCATTACAGCAACCAAACAGTGTAACACGATTAAAATATATTCCTCGAAAATTTTGGGGATCTTTCTACAACTCTCATTTATACCAAACATTACATAATTGGTACAAACATCATCAATTTAAATTCCCCAAATTTTAGTGACTCAATTTCAATTGTATCAAATGCAGAATTTACAAAAGTTTTACAAATGCCGGTCTACAAAAACAGTTGACGCAGAATCTCCCTGGTTTCACCAACTAAATGTTTTCAGCATTATCAAGGAACAAGTGTAATGACGATGTTTACTGATCCACAAAGGGAAAGTGAAGCGTTTCCACCGCGCTGCTCCCGATTTTCCGCTCCTGTCATCACAAACTAATTTTCTCGCATTATTACCCAAAACGCGAGTCACTGGTTCGCAGGTGATAGCAGAAAGGCTGGGGGGGTGGGGGGTAGTCGAAACATGATTTACCGCGCGAGGATGCAGGCATAGTCAAATATCAATGTAAACGGCCCTGATGCGACGGAAAACTAGATTTACGCTCTCCACGGTGGCTGGAAATAAATGCAACGCTTAATGTGTCCCCGTAACCTGAATTAATTATAGCTACATGAATGGGGTGTCTTGAAGCCCTTGAAGCGTGATTCTCGCGTGCGCCGGCAAACATGAAAGTATAATCGATGGAAAAACGAGTCAAGGGCTGAGTCAATAGAATGAGGATTTAGAGTAATGAAATGGAACAATGGCTTCTGCACACGGAGGAAGATATGTTCTGTTTAATTGTCCCATGCCAGAGCTTCCCTTGATGGCTTCAAGAGTCTCGGGTTGCTTCTTATCCTCGGCGAGGGAAAGTACTTTGCTTCGAGCAACTTTTTCGCAGCAAGCAGTCATGGTAGTGCTCTCAAACGTCTAGTGTCATTTCAGCTATGTACAGAATGCTCAGAAGGCAGTTATAGACTACTAGAAATGTATTCTAGTCGCCTGCTGCATTTAAATTCTACGATTTAACTAGCCAGCGCCCGTTAATGTTAAACATTCCATACAAATATTACAAAAATATAAGATGTATATTAAAAATTACTTTGAAGTCTATAAAATGTTTTTAATCAGCATTAACGTGTATCATTTATTTGCGTAATGATAAACACTTGTTAATTTAAGAGATTTATGATCCTTTAATTCTTGATATTCATACGTAATGTAGGTATTTGCGTAAGATGTAAAGTGTGATTTACTTATTCTGTTTGAGTTCAAATGTTAAAGGCAAAAAGACAGATAAAATCGGGCTAATTTGGGTTTAAGCACGCTTGATGCAAAGATGTGTATTTGATTGTTTAACTATTACCTAATTACATTAAAAGTACACAGTGTGCTTTTTCTTTAAATAGAAGCTATTATTGTCTTGAATGGATTATGACTCTGTAGTCCACTTTTGATGTAAATTTTTTTCTATTTCGTGATCTCAAAAATTATTTTCAAACTGCAATGTAAGCATTGAAACCTGCTCCAGCAGCTTCTATTTTAACGTAGTTGTAGATATGGAAATTTCTATTGTAATACTTATATTTTCCGGAACTACTGGTATTTCTCTTTTTTTATTTGTGCTCAAAAGAATTTTCAATCGCAAGTAATAAAGATTTACATGGATTTTTACATTTTTTTAATAAACAAATTGTTGCTTTCGCTTTGTTCAGTAATGCAAGGTATGTGATGTTTTCAGCGACATTGGTCATGTGTGCTTATTTTTTAGATCACATTTGTGTACAAGTTTCAATGTTCGGTTGGCCGAGAAGTAATCTTATATCTAGTGGCAGACCCAGTTTACATTTATTTAATTTGTAACCGACTTCAAAAAGAAGGGGATTTGTCACCTATATTTCATTATATAGGTATGTTCGCGCATAACTTTGTAACGCATGAATCAATTTTGATGATTCTTTCGTTGTTATATGGAGTATGTTCCCCAATTGGTACCATGATAAATGTTATTTAACCGTCTTCAAACAAAGGTAACTAAAAATTGAAAAATAATTTTTTTTTTCAAAAAAAGTAACCGACTTCAAGTGTGTGCCAAACAGGATAGAATATTTATTTCTTAAATTGGTGCCAAAATAGATACAAAATTAAATCAATTTCTTAACATTTATCAATTATAGTTCATTAGCACACTAACGCCTGGGAATTAGAGCGAGCAAAAATTTAGTGTAACGCCACGTGTCCAATCGATTTACTTTTGTTTCTATTTTGGCACCGACTTAAAAAAAAATATTTTATCGTTTTTAGCACACCTTTGAAGTCTGTTTTTTACTTTTATTTGTAAAAAAAGTTTCTTGTTTAATTCATTCTATTCTTTAAGTATAGAACCGGGTGCATTGTCAAACTTTATGATTTAAAACCTGTTTTCGTCTATACCTTTTAAATATGTATTACCTTAATTTTAATCATTCTATAATGATTATGATAAACTGTAGTCGATAATGTTTCTCCTGCCAACCCATACTTCAACTTCTGGTTGCACATGGTGACCCACGATTTTATTTAAAGTGAATTGTTTAAAGTGATATTAACACCATCAAAATGGTAGTTTAAGATAAGAATTACTTTTTTAGATTTTAGTGAATTTTTTTAGTTTTTAGTGCATATTTTATTAAAATCGTTTTTTAGTTATTCCTGCCAAACAACAAAAACTTTTTTAAAAGGCCTCTTCAAAGATGCATCTGTAGCGTCATATATAATGCATATTTTTGACTAAACAATCGTGTTTCTTTAAAACTTATGGTGTTAATAAACATTGAGTCACAGAACAAGTCTCAGCTTCAATTCATTCCTTTGTAATTAATTGAAAAAGAAATGGTTCATTTTCTTAACAGAATCTGGGAGTCGTAGTATTTTCCCCACGAATAAGGATCCCATCGCAGCAGTGCTGCAAATAACAACTCAAACAGTATAAGCAATCACTGAAACTCACGAAGCAAAGAATGAAAAATAAACAGACGAACCTGTAACCAGTCATATATAATCCCTTATTTACACAAACAGGGTGCAAATCAAACAGCAATTCCCTCAATGAGTATTCAGCACGGATATCACAATTTCCATAATCCCCTCTAAACGTAAACGAACGTTTCTGATTCCGACATCGTGGACCCACATCCCCGATAGGCCGGCAAAATTAGATTCGCGCCTGGGAGCAACATGCCCGCGACTGGCTGAATATTGGATTTCACGTCGTCCTTAGACATGGCGAATTATCCTTGCTCGCGCTATCTTTCCGCCTCTTTTCCTGCCAGCGGAATAAGGTTTCCCCGTGTTAAGCTGGCCAAAACAACCGCGACTGATAGATAATCCGCAGAAATTAGCGAACGGGAAGCGACCGAACGGCGCGTAATGCCTCGCACCCTCTGATCCGGGCTTTTGATCTGTCGCAGAAATGCAGAAAATTTGATTCATGACGCATAGAAGGGACAGCACGTGCGCCCCACGAATATTGGATTTTCCAGCGTCGTTATACGGCTGACGAGTTGCTTCTGTTCGCCGATCACTGTCGACAGAGCAAACGATGATACCCAATTGGGGGTACTCGTAAGTGGCAATCGCGTCGACGTCACGTACGATCGCAACGTGTCTCCCTTGCGAACGGTCGAGAGAATAGTAGAATGGAAACAGCAAAGTCAGGCTGGAATGAAAAAAAGAGACCCGGTCGGAGCTGTCGTTTTGTTGATTGGAGCGTTTTGCTGCCGCTCCTCGCGGCAGATTGCAGGCCCCGACATTATGACAAAAAAGAGGGGGGGAAAAAAGGAGACTGGCGTACGTTTCGTTTGTTGTGCCACGGATACTAGCGTTGAGTTCCGCTTCGCCGTGAAGCAGGTGAAAATTGTTATCGATTGGCTGCTTCATATGCATTCCAGATTTCGAGTTTCCTGTGATTATGGAAGATGTTTTTGCCGATGGCCGTTTACATTTTGCAAATAGAATGTTGTGTATGCGACGTATGGTAAACTGCAGTCATGCTGGCATTGCACTAATCATTGGCTCTCTTGATTAAAATGCCAGGTATTCAGAAGTACGAGCTTAAAAAGTACTGTTTTACAATTTCTTATTTTTCATTCACTACAACACTGCAAATTTCAGTAGTTGCAGTACAAATTATAAATCTGGCCACAACATTAAAAGGTCTTAAAGGTAGCGGTGGGGCGGAGGGCTGAGTTTTATGCGTTTTCTTAAAATTTTGATAAGGAGCAAGTATATTTTGTCCCTCTATAACTAAGTAGTGGATTGAAATACAGATTTACTAAGTACTTTGGGTATTTAATAGTAAATGAAATTGTCCGTTTAAAATTTGTTTTTAATTGTTTTTTCTATACCTCAAATTTTAGGGCGCCAATGATTGTACTTTTATGTCTATTTTTGTTTTTCATTGAATATTTTTTAAATTAAATTCTTAGTAGGTACTCAAGATGTTTTATTTTAATGCGAAATTCATAATCAGCGATAATAAGTGAAAATTAAGACAATATAAAAATTTTACAAAAAATAGAGACATTCCAATTGGGATTTCCGCTTAGGGTGCTAAGCATTGTACTATTTACCCTGTATGATATTACACAAGAAGTTACAAAGGTGGTGTTGAAAGAATTACAGAAGTGTTCTGTACTTAACCCGGGAGTAGGCACATGTTGGTGTTTTCGACCGATGATTTCGTATGTTTTGAAACATGATCCATAGCGTTCGACTGTTTACTTTTTCCGTGAAGCTATTCTCATTTGAAGGAGGTCTCGACTTGTTTATGTTGTGGAGCGACACTTAGTGCACTCGTGTAGGTTTTAAGACACACGTTGTTACTCGTCGGTTTTTTCGACCATAGCGCGTCTGCTAACGTTAGTCCAATTTCGTCTGTCGCATATAACGCGTACTGTATGGCAATCATGGCTAATACTGATTTTCAAGATTTCTTATTGAATGAAAACATTGAAGACGAGGTCAGTGATTCCGCAGAATATTCCGATTATGTTATACAATCCGATCACGATGCAGATTCGGAAATTGATTGTACAGATATAGAGATATTAAATGTAGTGGAGGAATGTACTTTTTGTGATGGAAACGTATTTATTCTTTATTTTCAAGTTGCAGTTTTTAATCTGAGGAAAATATAAAAATTTAATACGTTTATAAAATCATAAATTTATAAGTATATTTTTTTAAAAACCAAATTTGAAAAACAAATATAAATATAAAATATATTATTAGATAATTGCTATTATGAAAAATTAAAAATCAAGTGATAAATTCAAATTAATAAATAGAAAATATAATTTTATATTTTGCATTCGCACAAATTTTTATATAAAAAATAGAAAAAGGGGAAAACATTGTACTAAATGTAATGCATTCATTTGTAATGAACATACACTATACTTTTGTAACGAATGTTGTACTGATGCGAGCGCTCCAGTTTATCAAACGAGGAATAATTAGTTATTTATTTCGTTCACAGTTAATTATATTTATTTACTTTATATTTTACTTTATATTTTATATTGTATTTTCTTTCATTTATTATTATTTATTTCGTTATCCGATAAATATTTATTTTATCATAAAAATGAAAATTATTTATGTATAACTATTCTGAAATAAGTAAAATACAATGTTATACATTATTTATAGTATGTTAGTGGTACGTCCCTACTTTTTATTCGGGGCCGCGATTTTAAGGAAATTAATATTTTTGATCCGCTTTCGAGCTAGTCCAGGGACTTACGCTCTGGGATAGTTGAGTACGACTGATTATACATTATAACGCTTTTAATTTGGTAATTACCTTAATTCACCCGCGATGCTGGCAGGTCAATTGGAATCAACCTCCACTCAATGGGTCCTGATGCTATCCCGTTGATTTCGGGTGCGGGATTTTGCCTTGTCGGGGCCCAATCCCCACACACCAACACTATTCCGTGGCTGACTAGGGATGATACCTCCCTGACACAAGAGGTGCCGGGCACTCCTAGCAAATCGAATTGTTCTGCTGGGGCACTAATGTATCTGGCCGCTAATCGTCGGAGCTGGACTCGTATTCCCGCACGATGGTTTCGCGGCATTCGTCTTTTAGAATTGATAATAATATAAGTTAATCGACCGATAAATCACTCTTCACCTTCCGCACCAGGTGCTACTGCGGGCAACGTTCTGCTCTTCAGCGGCACCATGGGACGGAGGCAAGGGTGAATCTTTCCTTGTTCACACAGTGATTTCGAAAACCGTTAATATTTAAACTAATCGCGCCGTTCACGATTTACGCTTAATTTCTGGTAAAACCGCGGGCAACGTTCTGCTCATAGGTAATACCATTAACCAGCGCGATCCGTGACCTGTCAATGGGCATTTTCATTATTTTATTCACTGTTCCAAAAGACGAACGCTCGATTTGAAGGATGTGGAATTAACGGTGGAAACACTTCACTCACTGATTTAATATAACAAAAATCAATTTTATTTACCGTTGCGATGTCTACACTTCAACTTTTGTAAGTCTTATTACTATTTGTTTTTACACGATTTAAAGAACCTTGTAGTGTTTAACGTGTGATTGGTACTGATGAAAAATTAATATGATAATTGAACATGGTAATAATGAGCTCCGCGTGTGGTCCAATCCCTTTTATAGGGCAATTGGTCACTCCTTCTCTAGGATTTGTCACATGACAATTAAGACGGTGAGAGATGAAATCTCCCAATCATCTGCCGTAGGATCCACCTGAAGAATTCTTTCCAGCGGGCTATCCGAGAGTTTTGTTTACTGCAGAATTTGAGCTATTGCGCGCCTATTTCGGTGTCTTCTGTTTTACTTAAGACGTATTTCTGCAGTTATACGAAACCCTCAGTAGCGTCAATACTTAAATTCTTATTTTAATTCATTTTTTAGAAGTTTACGCTACTGGGTTTTCGATGTGCTCTGTACGATTGGTTTCGTACAGCCCACATACTAGGGATTGAAGTTAATATACATCGGTTTCGTATTGGAGCTCGATTTATTGGATATTAAGGGAGGGCAAATTTGTGGCGATGATCAGGAGCGCATCTTCGTGAAGGTGTCGACTCCGCTGGCGGAAGGGGCCTCTGACCCATCAACTGGCGTCCACTGGTCCCCTTTATGTGCGCTCGATTGGCTAGCTGGTGTGCAGCTAGTAGGTGTGCGGCTACCTCCTTCATGCTGGTCCTCCTGCTCACTGTTGCCGTCCGTTGATTCTTGACTTGATTTCTTCTTATAGATTATGGATTACAATGCCTTATCGGCAACACTTGTATACTAGGTGATTACAATACACCAGAGTATGAAATAGTAAATATATTCGATTTGAAGGGTTAGATAATAGTAGACTCTACGTCGCGGGACGCGACAGTTAGTCATTGTATTAAGTTATTTCTCATTACATTATCATCAGTCGAAATGGCCGACGCGCGCCTACTACCGTAAGTTATTTGGCGCGCCTACTGCCGGGTTTAGGGGACATTCTCATCAAATCGCTAAAAAAATAGTTGACTTTTAGGATTTTTTTGAAAAAGTATATTGCTTGCAGTAAAAAAATTTTATCGCCTTTATTTATTCGTTATTCAAGGATATGATTTTTTTTTATTTTCCTGTAGTGGTTCGATATCTACGTGGCGCCCAGTGCACTACTACAACAAAAAGAGTCGTCGAAACTATAACTCGACGTAGAATTGTCTGAAATCAAAAAACCAAAGATATTCTTACATTTTATATCAATCGCTTTTTTATCAATTGTGTCAGCCTTGAAGAAGTCAAAGAAAGCAAAATGATAATGTTTGGTGCACGTTTGGTCACAAACATGCTAAAAAATGAGTAGTTTTACGCCTGAAAATGTTAATAACGAAAAATTATGACCTCTAAAATTTATGATCGAAGGCTGATACGATAGTAAATTCAATTACAAAGAAAATGCCATCCAGATTTTTGGGATCTGTTCATTATTTCTTTTGTTATGCTGGCTACTGTTCGGAAAAAACATATTTCGAGATAAAGGCGTTTAAAGTTTTGCTTGTACCTACGTTGCCACCGTCTCAGAAGTCGAATCGCTTCTATGTACTTATAGATATATGTAAAAAAAATCATCTTCTGAAAATTTTTAATGAGAATGTTTCGTTAAGGACCAAGAAAATTGTCGTAATAAATACTACGTCAAATTCATTACATGAATTGTGCTGAAGGATTTTTATGAAATTTTCTGTGATGACGCTTTGTCGCTACCTGCATTCATTGTTAACGCGTATTTCACAAGAACAAATAATGAAATTACAGTGTCATATAATGTGGCTTGTTGTTTAGGACTTCTGTGAATATCTTATTTCTTATTTGATCCGCGAAATTGACTTTATTATTCTTCAAAAACGTACCTACTTATCTTTTAGCTGTCTTCAGCCGATCAATTTTTATTTTAATTATTAATTATCTTACAGTTGTCCTTAAACTACTAAAGGGTCTAACCGATATGTTTCTCTTCGCGACAGTCATTTTTCATTTCAAGATTCAAATCCACGCAAAGCTTGACTAGGGATTAAAATCACTCTCTACTCTTGTATAGGGAATTCAGTGTCTGAGGAACTCAACCATACAGAATTCACTTCTCAGCATTCTCAGTACTAACAAAACGGTTCTACCCTCATTATAAAGTCACAGTTCGATTAAATAACCACAATAATTCATTCTAAAAAAATTGAGCCAGTCTCCATACTGCGGAGCGTGTATCACGAGGTAAAATTACCATGTGGACCGAAGCTTCGCGAAAAAAGGTCGGTTCCACAAAAAGCAAGTGCTGCAATATCTGTACAGAGATCCCGCTCCGCGTTATACTTCCATCCTTATTCACTTACCTTAGAGAGCACCTGATGGTAACGTCACAAAAACCCCTGTGTCTTTTTTACCTGGCCCCTGGAAATTACTCTTTAATGGCGATAGCGTCGGTTAGCTTGGCAGCGAACGCTTAAAATCGTCTTTATGGCGATGTGCTTGACAGACTTGACTCCAGCAGACGTCGTTTTATCGGGCGGCATCGCCGATCAACCTTCTCCTTGCTTTTGACGGAAACTTATTTTCAAGAAAGGGGTAAAAGAGACGAACCGAAAAGTGACTGGATAGGAACGCTTGAGGTATAAAAATTTATGTGGAAGATCAGAAATTTGACATTAAAACGTAAGATGTACTTCAGCTTATGAGTTCAATTTCTTCACTTTTTAAGTATTTTTTATCATATAATGCAACATGCTTCTGCAATGTTGCTCGTGGGTGTATAAACGAATTCCTTCGTAGTTATATTGAGTCCTTGTAAGAAAACAAGCGAAGGGAAATAGTTGAGAATTTCAAAGTTTAAAACTCATTAGAAAAGAAAAATTCTTTCACAGCACGATTGTGTACGTTCAAAGGAATTTTACATCACTAATTAATTATTTTACAAGTGATAGGAAAGTTATAATAAACTCGCGTATATGCAAGAATTTATCGTAATTGTAGCTCGATTAGTTGTTCAAAAACCGAAGTTCGTCCGTTAGTATTCATAGCCTACCGTACACAGCCTAGTAGGCATACTTAATGTGTAACATGGTCAATAGTCGTGCTTGTATGCGTGAAAACCATTTCTATGCCCAGAGTTTTGAAAACTTCACAAACATTGACACATGTCATGAACTACAAAGAATGGAAGGGGAGCTATGAAGTGCATATGACAAGGGTGCGTGCTGAATCAAACGTGATTGTGGATTTGTGGGTCAAAACTACCCTGAGCCATACCCTGAATAATATTTTTCAAAGCCTTAGCCAAAAACGATACAAATTTTTCCATATTATTCTTTCAAATTTGATATGCACATAGGCGTATAAATGACGACCTTCTGCAATTTTTTTCTCTTAATACATGGACCGTAGAAGAAGATATATTATTCCTTATTTGAGTATTTCTTGAAGATTTAAATTTGATATCACATGAACAAAAAGTTTATACAAATTTAATAAACGTTTCGAACTATACGTTTGAGACGTACATTAATGATTAAAGGAATGACATAGGGTGAAGGTAGGTGATATGGAATGTCACGTAATATGGAACATCGTAAAATTTCGATAAAGAATTAATGAATTCTACAAACAATCGTGTATATCAGTTTCCTAGACAAGTGAATCCTGTCAGTTTTATTAAGAAAAAATAAATTCCCCTACTTTGGGCAAAATTTTTAAATTACGTGTTCCATATTGCATACGTTTGCCTTATATTAAAATATTTTACTTAAGAAATCAATTATATTTCATATTTATAATCGACAAAATTATACCACTCGAAGATTTATATCCTACTGATAATATGCTGTAATGAATAGTTGAGAAATTTTAAAAATATTGACCGTGAATGTAACATTATCCCAAAAGGTATCTATGGTCGACAAAGTGATAAGAATATTTCTCTTGATTATGCGACCTTTGACGAAATTGGAGAGACTCCAACAGTCCTGTAGATAATAATGAGAAATGTATTTTACACTGAATTGTTTAATGAATGTAAAATGGAGACAATTTGGTGAAGCAATTAGGAATTACTTACCAAAGTAATTTTATTTAAGTTTCTGGCACACGCCGACATGTCTACAATATTGAAATTTATTTACATTAAATTTAAAAAGGTATGCTGATCATGTGAAAACCTTTTACATATATGGACACATAATCAATTTTAATATTTCGTGAGATACTCTTAACGATGAAGTATTTTCAAATTATTAAAAAATTTTCATTTACTTTACAGAATAGTTATAAACACATATCGAGCTTCTAATATCAACATTTATTACTTTGTCAAAGGAAATTGAGATCTGTTTGCCCCTCCACAAAGTCTTTTATAGAAAAAAGTAACTTTCTACTCGTCGAGCGTAGTACATACTCGGAAACTAATGAAGTTTTAAAAAGTAGTCAAGCAATTTTAAGGTAGAAAAGCGAATGGATATCGAAACTCATAAAGATAGGTATATAAACAATTCCAACTCTTGCCAAGATGTTTGTAACATTTTTTAAATATATGCGAACTTCATACTTTATACAATTATAAATGGTGGTATAATAACTATTCTCACTTTTAATATCTTCGAATCTAATAAGAGAAGCACCAAAAATTATCTATATAAATAAATAAATAAGTTATATGGTACATAAGGCGTGGTTGGGTTGTGGTAATGTTTGCTGTTTAAGTGGAATTGCCTTCGAATCTGTTGGTTAAGTGACATGCTATATTTTTATACTTATTTTCTAATAGGGGCCATTGGGACCAATTCAATTATGTATTATTAATCATTTACGATATTATGTATCCCAAAGTCAATGTAGGTCAGTATGACAGAAACCCTAATAACCGGGAATATGTGAAAGAAACTTAATTGTCGTGTAGGTATTTAAAAGTACATAATTTGTGCTTTATCAACAATTACTTCACCAGTAAATAATATTGGCTAAATAAATAAGTAATTTTTTGGAATCTGATGCATTTTGCAGCCAATATACACTACATAGAAAATACTTGAAGTCACTTGTAACTTTTAACAGTCCCACTACCTTTGCAAATTTAAAAAATTTTGTTTACTTTTAAATAAATCACTCATCTGGAGAATGTTCAAAAACTTCCAAACATTTGTGCTCTTTAATAATACACTAAAATTAAAAGTCGAAATAAGTAGATAATTGCAACAGAAACCAGCCCGGCAATACTTATAATTAATTTCATTGGTACAAAAACGTTAAGGTGGTAAAATTTCTTGTAAACCGTTCGTTACCTTTACTGGATATCGTTATACTCAAATTTGAAGGTGGAAGTGACCGCTGAGATAATTACAGTGTACTTTTCATTTCCTGCGATTCCGAATTTCACGCTTCAAGTATTCCGCACACACAGGTACCTCTTGATTTTTCTTTCATCTCGAGTCACTGAGAATGAAAAAGTTCGTTAACGGCGGTGCGTGTAATTGAAGTGATAAATTCCATTGGACGAGCGTAATTTCCCCCCCTGGAAAGCACGGAATTCGATTTAATAAGATTTCATCTGGCTCTCGCGTGGGGGAGCCACTCTTAAGCGCAATGTCCCCTGTGTTAACAGTCCGGCTTTAGTAGCCCTCTTAATTCCGCCGTAACGCGACTCACCGGTGGCCATTTCCCAAACAACGAATCTCGGCGGAATTATCGTCCCCGTTCGATATTATCACCGCGAGCACGGTGGATCTTGACTGGGTCAGCGCTAATTGCTTGTTTCGCCGCTGCTTTTCCATCCAGCACCGTCGCCTTTTCGCCGGATTTAATGTTTCAGTGACTGCATTTCCGCCGGCGCGGCTCCGCGGAGCACGAAAGCATCGCACTGTTTCCCGTTGTCAACGGAGGGCCACTGTAACCATTGCCCTCCGTCTACGTTTATTACCGTTGCAAGGAACTTGCGAATTGGTAAAAATAGAGCACGGCCAACGAGCGGGCGCGTTTATACAGTCAGAGGAATGGCAGAGCAGGCAGACGGGGAGAGGTGGCGGCGAAGAAAATGCAGCAAGAGGAACTGGCATTAGTTAATTAGGTTGGGCAGGAGGCGTGACGTCATAATTATTGCAACGTAGCACCAGCTACCATGGCTGCCTGGCTGCCCGCCTGCCTGCCTACAGGTCTGCTTGCCTGCCACAACAAAGTTATTAATTGCTTCCTACCATTCCAGCCTAGGCAAACCCTCGCGTTCACGGCTACCGTGGAACCCAGGCTATGTAACATCCAGGCGCATGCCTATCTAATGGCTCAACTATTCGTCATTGTATTCTATCGTTCCTGCTAGTACTTAACTGCGCGACAGATTATCGCTGGCTGGTTTTGCGTGGACAGAAGAGTGCAGAGTCTGATGAAGGAAGTACGTTTCTGAAATTGATAGCCATCTGAAATTGACGCGTCTTTTCCGTTGTTGAAGGAATTGTCCTTCCAAGGAGGCTTTCAAGTTTTGGCAATTTCAGACAATTTTGATACTTAGTGTACGTGAAGGTCTTCACTCGGACATTAATCTCCCAAAGCAGGAAGACGCGCTTTTCAGTCAAATTCGAAAAATTGACTGTGAATTTCACCTAAATACGCGTGCATCGTAGGAGTTTGAGGGGCACGCGCTTATGATGCACTCGTATTTAGGTGAAATTCAAAGTCAATTTTCTCGAAATCGAAGCCTTTACTGCAATTTCGACACTATTGATTTTCGTCTTATTTTTGCCATTATAATCACCCCCTAGAGTGTTGACCATAGGTAGAGGAATACTTTGTATATAAGGGAACTCATAAGTTTCCTTGCTGCTTTGGGAAATTAATATCCGAGTGAAGACCTTCACGTACACTAAGTATCAAAATTTTCTGAAATTGCCAAACCTGAAGTTCCCTTGTTAGATTTAGTGTGGTAGTTTTAGAATCTTTGCAGTTCATGTTGATTATATATATATGAAGGGATATATATATGAACGGAAGGGGGCTAATGGCTCAAGGGGGGGGGGGGGGGGGGACAAGGAATGTCACAAAACTGCGTTATCGAGAAAATTAAATTTTAATACTTTAGTTCATCAGTAAAGAAACAAGGTTCAATGAATTTAATCTTTTTATATAATTTTCTTCTTAAATAATTTCTTGTTTTACCTTGAGGGCAGAAGTTAATGCTTAGGCAAAAAGTGGAGACATTCCGTATCTCGTTCCAGTGTAGAGTGGACATTTCCTGCTTTTAATCAGTACAGTATGCACTCGTTATAAGCCCATTTCCACTATACGTTGTACGCCCGGTAACTATCCCCACCATTTTTTCGAATCCTTCGGACGAGAGTGAAAGAACCGGAGAACGACCAAGAGGCTCATTCGTTTTTTCTCACTCGCTTTTGGATTTTCTCGCTCGGGCCATTGGCCGTACGGAATGGTGTCCGCAACGCGCCGTACGCCCGCCGTTAGCCCCGTTCGTCGGGCTTATAACGAGTGCGTATTCTATACCAAATCTGTAATTTTATCTTACAGTGGTATTTGAACTCTATAAACCTTTGTAATTCGACAGTTCTGTCGTCTCAGTTGTCACCAAAAAAATTTCTATAAATCGCAAAATCACGGCAAATGTATCCTCTCTTACGTTTACCCTTCATATGTGCTTTTAGTTTTTGACATGTATATAAAGTACTGGAAATATTTACTGCATTTTTCGAATAAACAAAGTTATTATACCTCCCTTATTATTACTACCTACTAGGAAAATATTATTGCAAAATGGTGTGGTGTGACTCACTATCGTGGCCAAAAGGTGGATACAAATCATTTTATTAATCATATTGCTATGAAAATGGTGCATTTAATACGTACATTTGAGAGTGATGTAACCAATATTTCCAGTACCTACTGTATTAATTTTGCCGCAACTCGTATTCTTTCTTCTTAACCTGAATACCTCAAGATTCTGTTAGCATTCTTTGATCATTAAGGTATGCCCTTACTATGGGGTGTCTAGCAACTCTATTGAATAAAGTCAGCAAATCTGTATAAGTTCGTACAAAACCAGACATACTTGCTCATCCTGTGTCGACAACAACCGTGACCATCAAAATACCATTTATATAGGAACCAGGAAAGAGTATTCTAATATCAGTTTAAATTCAGCCCCAATTCATAGATCTATTCCATACCTGTCGTGTACAGTCAGCACTCGTTATAAGCCCGACGAACGGGGCTGCATCCGAACAACGCATGGTAGAAACAGGCTTATAACGAGTGCAGTGTGTACTCACAAGGGAACATATCGAAGTGACAATCGCCGATTTTTAATGTTTAAATAATACATTAAAAAACGGAATTTTTGGAATCTATTTACGCAACTGCAATTCTTATTAGAAAATACACAATTTTGCTATTTACACTGCTCTCCTAGGTCCAGTAGTTTCCAAGATATTCGAACCACCGTGTTTCTCACCCACAATTTTGTGGGCTATTTTCACCCCTTCAACATAAATGTCAGCCAATAAAAAGAATACGTGTCAAATATTTTTGTAAAACTACTTCCTATCAAAGTGGCATCAAAATCAGCGATTGTCAATATCTTCTCTTAAGGGGGCCGTCTCCGCGGGCCTTGAATGTGTGCGTACGCTCACACAAGCTACGAAAAGCGTCTACGTATACGCGTGTAGTAAACAAACCGTAAATTACAACTTTCGTCCTGGAATCGGCCAGAAGGAAGTTTTTGCGAGTGTAGGTGCCTTCAGTAGACATCTGTGCAGGGTGGTCTGGTGCGTTTGAATGCTAATAACCACCGTACGTTGAAATAATAATGAATTTGTGACTCGAACAGTGACAGAATGAGGCTCTTGTACAATTAGCGCCACCAACGGAGAAACCTCGAAGCCGTATTCTGTCACTTTTCGAGTCATAAATTCATTATTATTTCAACGTACGGTGGTTATTAGCATTCAAACGCACCAGACCACCCTGCACAGATGTCTACTGAAGGCAACTGCACTCGCAAAAACTTCCTTCTGGCCGATTCCAGGACGAAAGTTGTAATTTACGGTTTGTTTACTACACGCGTATATGTACACGCTTTTCCTAGCTTGTGTGAGCGTACGCACACATTCAAGGCCCGCGGAGACGGCCCCCTTAATAGTCTTGTTCCCCAGTTGTATTTATATTACGCACTCGTTATAAGCCCGACGAAAGGGGTTGGCGGCGGGCGTACGGCGCGTTGTGGACACTATTCTGCGCAGCCAATGGTGCGAGTGAGGGAAGCCAAGAGCGAGCGAGAGGAAAGGCAAAAGTCTCTCGCTTGTTCCCGAGTTCTCTCACTTTCGTTCGAAGGATTCCAAAAAATGGAGGGAATAGTTGCCTGGCGTGTAATGCATGGTAGAAACGGGCTTTCGTTTTCTTTGATTACGTAATTTCCGTCTCGTCAGATCGTTTTAGTCTAATAAACGTATTATATCAAGTTGTGTGGTACAGTTCACAGAAACGTTATCGAAATACATCACACAAATTCAGTAAAAGCAAATTTTATGTCGTAACTTTCATCTCACTCTATATGTAATTGTATGATTCCAAGCCACAGTAGGACAGCGTAGAACTTCCGTACGTGTCTCGTTGAATTGCAGGAATGTCTGCTGGGACATATGCAAGTCTATGTACATATGGAGGGCTCAAAAGCCAATAAGTGTAAGTCCATTAGCATTAAAACCGAGATTTACACCGTTTGTCCTCTAAATAACTTTGCCTAGTAATTTCGTGGTCAATATCAGTACAGCCATTTATTGCTTACATATGTAAGTAGTGACTTAATTGATTTATCAACTGCAAGTTTTCACAATAAAGAGGTTTTTGGATCGCTGACTTGATTTTATACAAGCTTTATTGGCATTTTGAGCAAAAACATGTTCCTATTCACAGGCCAGCCATCAAAAAACTTTTTTCATTATTTTAGCTGTTCTTGATATACATTTAGGTGCTGAACTCGAAAATCACAATAAAATTTGCATACCACATGGACTACGAATAGCTTTAGAGTTGCCATAAATAACATTTGGTGCAGGTAAATATTAGAGTTTAGAAATTTGTAGGAGACTAAATATTGCGTCGCCAAGCCAGATCAGTTAGTTGTGAGTTTAGTAATTTTTCACTCGTATATTACAGCATAAATCGAATCGTATATTACAGCATAAAAACGTCAAAGCAAGTTACAAAGGTTATTTTTGCATATTTGCATTTATAAGTCCAAATTCCTATAAAACCAGCATACATTATTAAAACAGTTTTTATGACCTTCCATTTTTTGGCCCTGTGTTATGTAATACGCACATCAGCGATACATTATACAATTTCTGTTTTATTTAAACAGCGCAGAAATGTTCCTTCAAGTCGGTCAACCTTTTCCAAGCGATCACTTTTTAGGACATTTTTGTCCACTTTGCCTCGCACTGTGAACATGTGCCGATACTAATGAAAATTTTAACTTCTACGTTATCTACTAAATTTTCATGAAAGTACTATTAATGCATGAACGAAGTTTTCTCGACAAAAATTTGTCCGAAAATAAGTGACACCATTGGGGAAGCTTATGAGACTTGTCAATGTTATTCTAAGACATCATTTCATTAATAGAGACTAAGTCGATCGGGTTATATAGGGCTCAGCCGGTCATAGCTGCCGAGCACATTTGAAACAGACCATCTCGGTTTTATGTTTACAACTGACTGTGAAGTCAATTTGAAAGTCTCCATTCTGGAGGAGTCTTATTCTATAGAGAAGGCTTCATACAATACGGACATCTTTTGAGGGATTTTTACAATCGTGACTTTGAAGCGATATGTAAAAAAAACCTATTCAAACGTAACAAGGAAATAAAGTTTTAATCATTTTATCCGCCGTTGTCGTTTTTAAATATATTAATACTGTAAATATATTAAAAGATACCATATTTTTTACAGCGATAAATATGATTCAAGAAATGTAATTTGAGTCGAACAAAATTCTATGGTGGTCCGTTTCATTGATTTGAAATAACGAAGAATGAGCGCGACAACTTCAGTCATCCAAAACTTCCCATATCTAAGTGAAGTTGGCAGTGCCGAAGTTTTCACTTACAAGGAGAGGTTTCCAGGTGTCCGCCTCCGATTGTTTTGAATTTTGGATATGTTTTAGAGTACCGAAAAATAAAATATACGTGTATTTTTATAGCGGCCCGTTTTCATATTTAGGGGGTGAAACGAACCCCCAAAGTTATAAGATTTTCAAGTGTTCATCTCCGATTGCTTTGGTTTTTGGATATGTTTTAGAGGGCCGAAAAATAGGAAATGCATGTCTTTCTATTTTGGCCCATTTGCATGTTCAAGGCGTGAAACCAGCTCTCGAGTTACCCCCTAATAACGGTTACTGACGACAAGAACATCGTCCATACAGCAAGTTATGACGCAAATTAAATTTATATTATCAAGTTTTACTCAACACAATTTGGTATCTGGTATGAACTTTGGGGGTTGGTTACACCCCCTAAATATGAAAACGGGCCGCTACAAAAAAAACACGTATATCTTAGTTTTCGGTCCTCTAAAACATATCCAAAATTCAAAGCAATCGGAGGCGGACACCTGGGAACCTTTCCTTGTTAAAGCATATAGACATGTTGGTCTCATTGAAAGCTTGAAACTGTCGCCAACATGGAGCGAGAGAGAGAGAAGTATAGATTCCCAGTTGACCGTAATGCGCATGCGCCGATATCGTGCGGGAAAGAAATACGAGCGATTGAGAATCTATACTTCTCTCTCTTTTTATCTCGCACGATATTGGCGCATGCGTATTATGGTCGATTAAGGCGTACACTTCTCTCTCTCGCACCAGTTCGCACATGTCTTTCTCTCTCGCGTGATGTTGGCGACAGTTTCGAGGACAGGAAACATAAGGTAATGAGACCTCCAGTAATATATGCTCTAAGGGTTTGCACCCCTTGTCAATCAGCTGAGCATCAAAACTAAATCGAGTTAGACTTGCTTCAAGTATCACAAAATGCAAAATCGTCTACACTACACGTAAGTTGATAAGTTCGATGGAGACTGTCTAAATCGACAGACTATTTGTTCTCATTTATATAGCTGGTGATGTTTTCTCATCAGGAATATTCGCAATTGTACAATTGGGATTGCAATAATTTAAAAACACTACGTAAAAAATCTTGAAATCCAGTAGAATCTTCAGTATCTGAACGTTTTATTATCAGCAGCATTGGCAACAAGAAACGTAGGATATTTTTCAATATTTTAATTTTTATCTGACTCATGTGTAAATAAATATCCATTTTGTTACACAAAAATTAACTTTTTGCTTCAAAGTGTCGCCATTTTGTAATTTTTCATCCAATCGAAAAAATCCTACATCGGAAGATAGGCAATTTATATAGTTTTATTTAATATTCCATTGTTCAAATTTTTTCAACCGTGCACGCCATGGTATACTTTCGATTGCCATATTTATATTTAAAGGAAACTTGGAAAAAAATTGTATACATTATCCAAAAATGTCTCTATTTTTATTGAACAATTTTACTCGGAAAATGTGTTTTTGTCATTTAGAAATAAATTGCCAAAAATGCGGTATTTTTTGACCTGGTCAACGTGGTCTAACCCCTTAAGGAAACAGCACATTTATATAACTTGTCATATTTGGTATTGTTACCTGTATTATTGTTTCTGAACTATGAAATAATCACCGTGTGATATAATATATCTCTACTAATTCGGTTACTGGAGGTTTTACTGTACTTAAAGATTACGAATAATTTGTATTCAGTAAAATTAATTTTGAATCGAAAGAAATACCATCTACGCGAAACATAGTTGTGTACGATGAGTATGGTCGAATGAAAAGGATTTCTTAATGAATCAGTCGTTTTTTTCAAATTTTCGAATGAAGCGAATTGTGATTAAATTGTTTAAATTCTGTAAGGTTACGTATGCAGAATGTGCGACAAATTTGTGCTTTTTATAGTAAACGTCTGTAAAGTATTTGCTATTGAAATGGAAATGGATTGGATATCTTCTGCTTTATATCAGAAAGGAATAATACTGCATTCAACATACGATCGCAGGAGATTAAATGTATTGTAGTTGGCTTATGATCAGGGAAATTCCATATACCAGAAAGCGCATATTGGAATTCGCATTATTGTGTGAAATTTAATATGTTCCGTGGCGGAGATTTATAGAAAATAAATGAAATTCGCTCTATGGAGCATATAAAACGAGCGTATTGACATGTATGATTGAAAATAATTTGAAGGAGGAAATAAGAAAAAGTGTGTACGTCGAACGTAGAATTTCAATAAACGTTAAATCTAACATGAAGGTACTATCATATTGTAAATCGAATAAAGGAATGGGGGCACTATTTCACAATTTAAAGAAAATAATGCAATCAAAAGATGCATGTAATACAGGGATTCTGAAAAATAAGATTTAGGTACATATTAGGTACGCTGCTAAACATTTACAAAATTATCATTATACGAGAAGAATAAGGAATTTTCAACAAATTCAACACTTAGTTCAAATCGGCTTTTTTCAAGCCGAACATAAATATTTTAGTTTCGTGTGACAGTAAGTAATTTAATTCAGTACTAATTCTAAATATTTAAACAGTAGAGTATATTTCCACTCTAATTATACGAGTTGCAAATATCGCAACGGAATGGTAGTCGTTCCAACATGAGCATATTAATAAATATATTTTTCCTACTTGTAAGGTGCCACATACAAGATGTTCTAACCGTACAAAAACTTATCATTCGATTTTAATGATTATTTAGAACCAAAAATGTCATATGACTTTGAGATCGCAACTTAATAGTTGATGAGATATTATTAGTTAAATTATTAATCAGTTTCTGGTTTAAATGTTTCCTAAAAATGACAAGTAAACATTTATATAAAAAGTCGAGACCACCCTGTACACGTGCATCTAATGTATAATGATTTAGCATTTTGATTTCGTACGTGTACATTAAATAAACAATTGATTTACTCTAAGCCCCTGTATTTTTTTGTATTTTAAATACTGCGAATGATACTGACTCTTTCACTAAAAGCAGTGTTTCAAACTACTTCGGTATATCTATTAATGGCTGTAGTAGCTGCATTCAAGCATGCAATCTGTCAAACTTCAATAGCAAGATACTCGATAATTCAATAATCGAGCATGCCGATGATCACTGAATATCGACGAATTGCTTTGGCACGTGCACAGGTTTACGAGCCATTCAACGTCAAATTGCGTAAGATTTGACACCATAGTCGACAATGCATTTTTCAAATTCAAGCCATTTAGTAATAATTTCGAAAAAATAATTTGAGCGAAATTTTAGATTCCGAAATATTAAACGTTATCTTCGACACAACTTCAAGTTCAAGATAGACTTTTCTGTAAGATCATTTCGCAGTGGGGAAAATTTTTCTTAAAAAAAGGTGTTCAACAAATCGCAATTGTTCTTGGCATGACTAACAATATTCGAACCCAAATTTGATATATATTCGAATCGATTTCAAATTAACACCAGACGATTGCTCCGTATAATAGAAGTGATATAATTGTACATTTTGTACTAATTTTTAAGCATGTTGGACAGTTTATAGTTGCTAAGTACAAGTAATTATGCCGGCTTGAAAATTTATTATTTGACAGAGCACTTAAATTTATGGTTGAATAATAATAATAAATCGTTCTTGTAAAAAAGGGGAAAGTGGAAACGGAACATTAATGTTTTTCTTTTGTTAAATAAAACCTGCGAATGAGCTGCTATCGTGCGACATGGGACCAAACGGTCCTCGCAACAGTTTCTGATCGACGATAGACCCGTGCACACGTTATTTTTTTATTTACAGAGTTGAAAAAATTTCCGATGTCAGAGTTTCGATATTGTGTTGGCGTTTCGACCATTTTTTAAACTTTTATTTACCAAATTTGTAAGGATAGCATTGGATTCTATAGTCCACACACTGTATTTTAACGTTTTACCCGGTTCTTTATCTCACGCTGAAATATAAATATTAAATGTTTAGTAAATTACCTCATGTGGAGAAAAACGGAACGCTTTAGCGTGAGGTAAAACGGAACACCTATAACGTATGAGAAAAAATGGAAAAATGTCGTTGTACGTATTAATTTTTGCTTGCAATATATTAATTTGTACTTAGTTTTTGCAGTTTTATCTTCAATAATTTGTATGTTATGTTACAATATTTTTTCTTATCCATATAATATATATTTTTGTTATATGTTATCTATAATAGTTATATCTACAACATATATTTATAGTTTTTTGCATAAATTAATGCATTTTAAATCATAAAAATAACATTTTTGTACTTTTATATGGTTTTAAATTGGTGTTCCGTTTCACCCCACCACTTGAGCGTGGCGAATATTTAAGTACCTCCGGAAAATCTTATTTTCCTTCGTTGCCAAATGTTTTTCTTAACAAAGTCTTTGATTTACTTATAGTCTAAACTTTAAACTCTACTTAAGACTCCTAGTGAAATCCCATGTCTTCTTTTTCTTCGGATTTTTTATTATCTCACTCCGAACTTAGGTGTTCCGTTTTGCCTCACGTTCCCCTATTAACACGGAAAGAAAAGGAAATAATAAATTAAAATTATAATATGTGAAACTAAATGTACATGCAACAGCAGTGTACAAAGGAAAGTGAAAGCAGCGCAGTCATTACACCTCAGCCTACTTATTACATCGAACACCAAAGTATAATTTAGCAGACGTATAAAAATTGAAAATGCTGCAGGTCTGAGAGAAGAAAAACACAACGTGTAATATACAAAACTGACGTACTAAATGAAACATTAAAAATATAATTATTATAATTATAGAAGATTACCATGCCTGTGCTCACTCTACGTAATATGTACTCATTACTGCCTCTTCCCCATCGCAGTCGTTGCCAACCACTATCTTAAACATTTTATTCTTCTTAATCACTTAATTACGTTCACCCAATATTCCGCTGCATACGTCAAAATATATACACGACGTATAAAGAGGAAGAGGCACTATGGACTTCCACAATACTGAGAGAACGAACCCAGTTCTAAAAAACCAAATTCTAGAGCAAAAATAAAAGAATACCCGAATCCATCAGAAGAAGACCAATTTAGGAACAGCAAAGGGAAGTTTCAATTGATTTATCAAGTGTTTCGATACAGAGAGCACCTGCTGTCGCTCTCTCCCTCCCCCCTCCTCAACTCCTCCCACAACTGCACGTTCAAAGGTTCCCACGAAACTTGCTCATTGTCCAGGGGCATCGGTAATAATTATTGTCTCGGTTAAGAAGTTGTGACAAGGCCTCGACAGCATTAAAACCGTACAACTTTTCCACCCAGAGCGACTGTCAAGTTACTCCAACTAAATCGTGATTAAACTTCGCGAGTAGCACGGAAAATGAGCGAGACGATGAAAGACTCCTTACCGGACAGATTTACCTAGTCGGGGGGAGGATCAGGGAATCCCGAAGCGGCAAGTGCTCCAAGTACTTGAAAAGTTCTTCCATACGCTCGTCTCCTTTCTTCCACGTCCCCGTTTCCAACTCCGTGATCTACCTATCGCATTTCACCACCAAAACAATTTAATGCAAATGCTTTTAACGGCGAATGGCTGTTCGCGAGGTAGGGGGAGAAAGTTCGGGGTAGCAGTGAAGAAGACTGGTGGGATCAGTCGAGCGAAGACTTCATCCGTATTACATGACGTATATTTACCACTCCTTGCTTTATTAAGTCTCGATACCAGATTCGCTATGCTTCATGCGGGTTTTTTTGTTACTTTCTTAAGGCTGTTGTAACTAGGGAATACAGTCCTGGGATCCCGCGATGTTAAGGCTGTTTTTTGGATTCCAAAAATTCCGGGATTTGATGTAACTAATCCCGAGGAATTCGGGATTTTTTAAAAATGTGAATTACTTTATGAACACCTGAAAAATAAACAGAATAAATAAACATAGTCAATACATAATAAGGACAATAATAATAATGATTTATTTAAATAATAATATTAAGTCGCATATAACTAACTAAACTATATTTATTTTTATAATGATATTCTCACCTTCCGCTATTTCGAAATCGCGCTAGTTGCAAATCGCAACTTGTCTGATCACGTAAACTCGAAACATTGTAGATATGTAAGTACGAGCGCTCGCAAGATATAAGCAAGATTTCAGCAATAAATCGGCAATAAATCCGGACTTAGATATTTTCCCTCGACAATTCGGAACGTTTTAAATAGATATAATGAATTAAACGGCAATGGTAGGTACACTGGCAATACTTGGCACGTGTAACACGTTTTTACAAAAATCTTTTGTTCCTGTATATAGTTTATAAGTTTGTTTAAACTTCATAGTGTTAATTAAGTAATTGTATTAATACTTATATCACAGATGTGAACAGACAGAATACAGTGTTACATTTCACATGCAACCTCCGGGGGAATATATGTAAACACGGACAATATGTGATATATGTAATTAATACAATTAGTTAATTAGCACTATAAGATTTAAGGGAACTATTATACTGTATACAGCAATAAATGATATTTGTAACGAAGTCCGAGCTGTGAAATGCAAATCTACAAACACTAAAGACAAGAAAATAAAAAAATATGTACAAAAAATTATGTTTAAACGATTGGATTAAAAATGCGTTAAAAAGTAGAAAAAATATTTTCTTGTACTACGCAGGGTATTTCATAATAGAATATGAATATACTTAATACATCAACGAGCGTTGAAATTAATTTGTTGTGAGATATCCGGCTCCACGATTAGGGAGATGTAATGGGGATTGTCAAAACGAATCTTCTTTTTAGAATAATTTGAGTTTGAAGTGTTGCACGGTAGGAGTATAAGTTAGAATACATAAGCAATTTTCTCAATCAAAGGTTGTAGCTGCAGCGCGAAAGTGTTCGTCTACGGTGCTCGAGGTCATGGGTTCGAATCTCGTTTGGGGTAAAAAAATTCTATTTAAAAAAATACTCTGACGTTATAGGTACTACTACGATTCTGTACACATTCATATCGTCGCGTCCATCAAAGCCCACGGTATATAATTTTTACCACCTTCCTACCGATATTTTTATTTTTGGCCCTACTGCCCGAAACGTTGCCTGACCATTGCTGTAAAATCTCAGAAATGTTGCGCTACCATTGCTGTAAAATCTCAGAAATGTTGCACTACCATTGCTGTAAAATCTCGATACAATGTTGCAGAAATATATCCTGCAATGTTGCACAGGTCCGGACATAGCAATTTACTGGTAACTTTTCGGCAACATTGCGTGCAATGTTGTAAATATTAAACCGCAACGTAACTGAAAGATTTCTGCAACAAATGTGCTGTAGGGGATGTGATGTTTAGGAATTACTTAAAGGAAAATTACTACATACAATTTAATCAGATTTTTTGCATTGTATTAAGGATGTCTTAAGCTATAGAAATATATATTTTGTTTTATAATTAATCATTGCAGACAGCATTGGGGAGTCGTTAAAGTCGAGGCGTCAAAAAATTCATCCAAATCGGTGGAACCTGTAGCACCTAAACCATTAGTCTGAATTAAAAAACAATGCCAAATTATTAAAGGGCACAAAAATTGCTCTAAGCAGTAAAAATGGCAAAAAATGACATTTTGGGAAAATAACGACATTTGCAGTTTGAAATCACTTTTGCCATATATTTTTCGTCCTTTCAACGCCTTTAAAAATGACAAATTTTCAATGTTTTTAAATTTTGACTAGTTTGTCCACGAATCAGAAGTATATTCTTCAAAATAAAAACAATTTCAGTCGAATCGAATAATAACTTTTCGAGATACAGGTTCCACTGATTTTAATAACACTGTTTTGAGAAAAACGCGTTTAAAATTTTACGTGGATGCCGAGTGGCCGGGGATTACCCATGCATTTGCCGCTCGTCAAATGCCTAGAATTTCGAGAATTTTACGAATTTCAAAAAATTCTTTTAAACACGTATTCCTAAAAGGTTGGGCATTCAAAAAATGAGAAAAATTCATTTTTAGACCGGAACCTCCCCTTAAATAATTACGGAAAATCTTATTTACACTGCAGCGAAGCACAGGTATTTGCTAGTCGTGAATAAATAAGTAACATGGGGATTTGGATTGGTGCAGCGAGAAAGTTAAATGGCTTTAAACCTTCCGTGAGAATTGTGCTGTACAGAGTGTTTAAAAAAAGCGTTGGTCAATGCTTTCAGCGGCGATCTGTAAAAAAACTTGTTGCAAAATTGTTTATGTACATTGAAAATTAATGTTAATATTTTTTCTTTGCACCAACATATTCAACTCTTTGAATGGAGAAAAAGTCTAAAATGAACCATATGTCGCAAAGGCACCGTTTCCTAAAAAAATTGATAAAGTTTTGACATGGATGAAGTGATTGTATTTGACGAAACCATTTTTCACGATTTTGAAAAAGTGTTGCGTTTGCGGCATATGGTTCCTTTTACATTATTTATCCTTTTAGCGAGCAAGATATGTTGATGTAAAGAAAAAAGATTAACAGTAATTTTCAATATAATAAACAATTTTGCAATAAGTTTCTTTTATAAATTTCCACCGATCCATGTGACTTTAAAACTCATGAATTATTCAATATTTCTTGAGTAGGCGATATTAGGTACACTTTTTTCAGGGTGGGATTTATGCATGTCTTACGTTTTTTAATTCTTAATTTAAAATTGGTAAATTTCAACGATTCTAACTTATGCTGCATGAAGGATGAATATTTTATGCCTTTACTTTGAAACGAATTGCATGCAAAAATATCAATAATTATTCAACTGACAGCGATTTAACTTTTGCTAGGCAATATTAGGTACGGTCAACGTAGTTCCTAAAATTGATATAATCTTTCATCCTTAATACGATCACCTGTTTCATTCAATCTATACGTATCATTTAGCTAATTGTTTTATTTTAAAAAGGGGGCGGGGTTTCAGGAAATTTACACAAATACTATAATACACGCTTGCAATTTACAGGGTAGGCATATTTGTTTCAGTGATTCATAAAGGAATTTTATTTAAGAAGACCTATAAACGTTTTATTATCGTTGTTACCATTAGTCCGTTTATACAGAGTGTCCACTTTAAATCGATCCCTGCGAATGTCTCCGAAACTGTGGACAATATTGGAAAATGTTTCAAACAAAAGTTAAATGGTTTCGAGGTGACATCATTTGATGTCTGTAGTTTTTTTTTGTAGATGGACGCGTAGAGGACATATTTATGAAGGTTAACTTTACTTTTTCTAATGGAACTACATGGTTTTTGATGCATTAACCGGTGCAGCTCCCCAGTTTTTATGAAAATGCATTAAACTATTTATCCCAAAAAGTCGTTAATTTAAGAGCTGAAATAGTTAAAGAACAAAGTTTATAACGAAGAGCCAACTACTCCGAACGACTTGAAGCAAAGCACCCTTCAAGGATGTCAACAGTTTTCTAAAGAAATGCTGGAAAGGGTTTAGAGCTCATTCAGAGATCGAATACATCTCTGTATTCAGGTTGGGAGACGTAATTCCGAGCATCAGCTTTAAGAAGGTCGTACTTCTAGTACCACTTCGTAATATTAAAATTTTTAATATCTTCTAAATTGATACTTTTTTGTAGCGCATGGTGAAAAATAGAGTTTCGTTGAAAAAATATATTTCATCTTCATATGTCCTCTACAGTATCATTGACATTTTCGGAGATATTCGCGGCGATCGATTTACACGGGACACCCTGTATGGTTCATTTTCAGTTTTGTTAGTGCATTACACGTGAATGACCCAAGGCATCTTTATTCCCCTAACATCTGAACGATTTATTTACGACTATAATACATATAAAGTCGATTCCATATAAACACAATTTTTTGTTTTTCATTGAACTAAAAATTTTCATATACCTAGATACTCTTATTTCGGTATCTTTCTTTGCACGTTCATAGTTAACGTAGTTCTAAGCACAGTTTGGTAATGTTCGAGTACATTTCTACTCTCTACAGCGTTCGACTTATAGTGAATCTTTCTGAAATAAAAGTTTGAAAAATCTTACAGTTTTTCCGTGCCATATTGGGACTGAAACTGAAGATTAACAATGTATATTTCAAATGTATGTGAAATCGATGCTTGGTTGTTAAATGAAAAGGCGTAACTACATTTAATTTTTCAATGTTTCTTTTTACGAGTTCGTCACAAATATTTAGATACCTTTTAATTCAGATTTAATATTTAATCTAATCCGATTTATATAAAATACCGATGGCGTAACACAAAATACTACAAGTCATTTATCTCAGAATCACTTTTTAATCAAATACACCCTTTCGAATTAACACGGCAGTACTCAGTACTCAATACTATTGCTATTTTCAAAACAATCATCTTCATTAGCTGTACAGAAAGTTAAACCCTCTTCTGAAATTCAGCAAATAAATTATTCTAAATGATAGTTCCACCTGACTTCCTGGTCTGTACGAGCGAAATACCGGCGCTGCTGTACGAAGCTCGTCGGAGGAACAGTTGCACGGGCGTAGAACACTCTCGACAGAACTCATTTTCCGTCGAAGCGTTGCAAACAGCAATTTCTCGTGAGAACAGAGCCGCTCACTTGGGTCTGAGTGATTACATTGTAAAATCGGAAGCGGAGTTTTTCCGAACCGATCAAGAAGTCCCTGCTGCCCCTGCCGCCCTATCTCGCCGCATAAATTTCTATTTCCAGCTGGAAGTTCCAGTTTATTCCGTGTGATGGAGAAGGCATCAATGGCGCTTTGGCGTTACGATAGTCCATGAGAGCAATAAGACCGTCGGCCCTCGACGATTGCTTCATTTCCGTAAAGAGGCAGCCTATCTCTGCTTCCGTTTCCATCGAAGCCTGTCGGGTCTGTGTATATACGTACATCGATCCTATCGGCAGCTACACACTTTTCCCCGTCGCGTTAAAACCGTTTCTCCAGAATCTGACAGCTTCTCCCCATTGCAGGCCGAGGAATGCACACGGGTTCCCTTCCATCGTACAGAGTTGGGCACCGTTTGATTTCGATAACGAATGACGGATAAGAATGACGAATAAGCTTCCATTCGGTACAAACGAATAAATTCCTAATCGAAGACTTTATTTGAATAGCCTGGGGAGGAGAATAATTTTTATTTGTCATTTCTACTTCTTGTTATCCGCCTCTTCTGCGACGAAAACATTCTATTTCAAGTAATTTTTAAAACTGAAAATTGAAATTTTTAAAAACTAAAAAATTACAATTTTAAAAATTGAAAAATTGAAAAATTGAAATCTGGATAAATTGAAAAATTGAAAATTTCAAAAGTTGGAAAAGTGAAATTTACACAAATTGAAATGGGAATTTTCAAAAATTAAAAAATTGCAATTTTCAAATTTGGAAAAGAAAAATTTTTAAGAATTAAAAAATTTTAATTTTCAAGAATTGAAAAATTGAAAATTTCAAAAATTGAAAAATTGAAATTTTCAAAAATTGAGAAATGTGAATTTTCAAAAATGAAAAATTGTTGTTTTCAAAAATAAAAAAATGTTATTTTCAAAACTAAAAAAGTGTTATTTTCAAAAACAAAAAATTGTTATTTTCAAAAATAAAAAATTGTTATTTTCAAAAATTGAACAATTTGAATTCTCAAATATTGAATGGAAATGGTAAATATTGCACCATAAAAAAAGTCGAACCAACAATACAGCCGTTTCATTAACAAATGAATAAATCACGAGAATGAATAATGAAAAAAAGGTTGAAAGGAATTTCCAAGTGTGTTGTGTCTTGAATAGGTATCTATAGTAGGTACCTGTATGATAGCAATAAATTTATTAAACAACTATTTCATTGCAGAACTATCGCGTGGGAGGTGTCGCTTTGAATTTTACGTATGTAATTCTCTGTTTATAGGTGTATAATACAAATCTACACATTTGAAAGAAAGTGACGATTACAAAAATTTGAAAATAATGTTCTTGAGAAAAACGAAGCTATACCTGCAAGCGCAGCATTCTATATTCAACACAATTTCGAATTTTATAAAGCACAAGGAACTGTACAGAGTAAATCCGTTGCTATTGTCGTTATACCTTATACGTATCTCTTGTTACTTCTTTACTGTTGACGTAGGCCAGAAAATGTAGGAGTCATAAAGTAGTTCCTGGTCTTAAAGTTTTTATTGCGTTTCTTCTTGTTTAGTAGGTACACCCTTTCGTACTCTCCGTTTCGGTGACCCTACCACAAATATAAATGCATCAATTATTTCGAAAATACCGTCGATCTTAGAAAAATTATAATACTATTTCTAAAATTCACTTTCACCTTTAAAAAACATTCACAACCTTGTGTATATTAATGCATATACCCTTAATTGCAAAAAATCGAAGGATGAAAACAATTTTATAATTTTAAAGCACGCTTTTATAATTTTAAAGCACACTTTCAGAATTTTAGATAGACATGTAAATGAATTTCAAGAGAAGGACAGTTTAAACAGGATTTTGTATATATTATAAACGTACTTACAAGTTTTATTAATAAAATTTCTGCGACGGTTTTGCAACGATACTACTACTTCTAATACCGTTTTAGTATCAATGCAATTAAGATTAACTAAATATAGACCACTAAAAATAAATATCCAGCGAAAATAAAATCGGTGGAGGAACTCTAAAAATTTTTATAGAATAGCGGCTGTTTGGGCATACCCAATATTTTTCATTGCCACCGATATTCGATCTGCATTTCAGCAGTTGACATGCAGTAGAAATATTCTTCAAAGTCGCCATTTCAAGTTTACACAGGACAATATATCAACTGGGCAATACACGACCGTGGCGATATTTTTTTAATTACCCTTTGCAAACAGACATCGGTTGAAAATTCGACGATTTATGCTTTGCGCGCGGAATTCTGCAACAGAATGGTTGTTTTGAAAACAAAGACAAACGTAAGGTAGTAGCGCAATGTTACTTGTCGACGTTTCTTCAACTGTTACTATTTAAATGGTTGATTTTGCGGAAAGAATGCGTTCTTGTACGGTTATATTATAGTTCGTATAATTTATTAAATTTTATTTCTACCCTTAATGTGTCTATTTGTATTTGCAAACCTGTACTACCTAAGTGTCTCAAGAATTTTTTTTATATAAATTCCTTAATGAAGAGATATAAGTTTCCTTACCGAGTATAGAATACAAATCATATATAAAGGAAATTATTTCTATAAATTAAATTGTTGTGGTATCTTTGTGCCCTAAGATATATGTACTTTCGTTCGACGAGAAAATATTATTGCATGCTGTACGATGGTTCTATTTTCAGACATATATTTGACAAATCCAGGCACTTTAGCATACCTAAATACATGTTATCTTTCGAATTAATTGACCACCCTAGAAATACATAGGTTTTAATGATTTTACGAATCTCTTATCTTTTTTCGATAGCATATAGACATTGTTTCCTCAAAGAAGGTGACCTGTAGAGTCTTTTAATCGAAAGAAATCAACAGAGACGGGAAAATATAAGTGCAAAATGTTAGGATTAAATTTTATAGGGGTGTACGAGAGTCCGGAATTTACGAGCTGACAATGAGCTGAACTCGGTTCGATTGCTCGAGCCGAATTAAGCGTTTGAATTTTCCAACATATTAGAAATCGACGAATTGTTTGAAAAAAATGCGAGCTAGGTACTTGAAAAACTCAAATGCCTCGAATATTCGAGCCCTCGTAAGACTTTACATTACTTGGAGATAAATTTGCAGCTCGAAAATGTTCGAATTACTCGAATATATCCGAACAGATCTCCAATTTTCGAGTTACCGACTCGTAAGTATTCGAATTACTCGAGTTACTCAAGTATTAACGTATTTAATATAAAATACTAATAATTCGAAGTAATTCGAATAATTCGAATATTTACGAGTAAATCGAACGTTTGAGATCTGTTCGAATATATACGAGTAATTAGAAAATTCTCGAGCTGAAAATTTATCTCCAAGTAACTCGAAGCCTTACAGGGGCTCGAGTAGTCGAGCCGTTTGAGTTTCTGAAGTAGCTCGTATTTTTTTCCCAACATTTCGTCGATTTCGAGCAGCTCGGAAGATCTAAACACTCCACTCGGTTCGATCAACCGAGCATTATTCGACTCGCAATTCGAGTACTCGCACACATCTAAAGCTGTACACAATCTATACACATTTCCATACGTTGCAGTTCGTTGACTGCGCCACCTATAATAAGATTGTAGTTCCTCCAATTCAAAATCAAATATGAGGATCAGTTTCAGTTCCCAGTTTCGTTATAAGATGCGGACTACAATGTACTATTTCTGAATTCATTATATTATACTAAACGAATATTTTTGCGTTTATATAAAGAAATGTCGTATTTTATTTCATTTCATATTCAATTACCCTAAAGGGATACAACTCAGAATATGTAGAACTACTTCTAGTAAAGATGATTTTCTCAAAGTAGTTAATTCAGCCGATGAAGTAGAACAAACTATTTAATTCCCATTATGGTAAAGGGAAAAATTCAAAGTCATGTGTAGACACGACGACACTTTTATGTCTAGATCAAATGTATTTGGTGTCTAGCTTGTTGCAGTGTCTTCAGTCTATCTCTAGCTGCAACTCCCGCGACGATAGGTCAAATTCAATGTTGCGGACTGCTCTAGGCAGTTTCCAATTTTCCGGAATTTTTTTTTGAGTGTCGTATACACTTGATCTAGACACAAAACTGTCGTCGTGTAGACGTACCTTAAGGTGAATGTCTGTAATTAAACTGTTGAAGATATCGAGATAGCAGTAATCAATTTCTGCTGACATGCAAATCGAAAGAAAATTTCAGAGTCCCTCCGTCCTAATTAGAATATACAGATTTTCAGTCCATAAGCAATTAGCTTAAAGGGCTTTAAATATTCTAAACTAATAAATAAGAAATTAATAAATTCTCATAAATTGTAACAATTGCGGTATGTTTAAGTTGCAATAATTTATAAGAATCATCTGATATTGCATTAATGTACCTGGGCTCCAGGGCGGATTTGGAGATTTGGTGTCCGGAGGCTAACAAGCGTCTGCCGCCCTTTCCGTGAAATATCATCAAATATTTTAATTCAAAAGCGTTGAGACAATTTTAAAATGAATTCAATATGATAACTCACATATGAGTTATTGCTAATTTGCTACATGATAAGGAAGTAAATTGTTTTTAAAGTTGTCTCAAGCCTCTGTATTTAAACTTTTTCCAATCCCTTTCGCCCCAAAAGAGTCTATCAGAGTTAGCATGAGCAAATGACCCACATGCCGGTTCTTGGATTTGTTATTTTTTAAACAATGTTCCTTGCCAGAAACAACATTATGTAAAGTTTTAGATCGCTACCCCTCCGTTTAAGGGTTATACGGGGGAAAACACCTTTAACATTATTTTTTCTCGGTTACTATTTAAGATATTTATATGAAGAAAAGAAAAAATAGCTACATACTAACTGTACTTCATATATTTTTCTCAAAATTGTAAATCAATTGTTAAGAGTAGAAAAAAATAATTTATTCTTTGGGGGTGGTTTTTGGAAACAGCCCTTTGAGTGATCGCGACTAAACAAATCAAGCATAATGCTCTGTTATCGAACTATTATATATAAAAGCCCGAAAATGATCGAGATGGTGGAACATAGTTAAATAATTTAAAGTAAAATATAATATTATAAATATGTGGGGTTTTCTGACAAGAAAGAGTATTTATCGCGAACCTGAGTAAGTACGTGTCATTTAAACGCGAATGGAAGAAACGAGTGCGGTTAGTTCGGCATATCGAAGTGTGAATGAAGAGTGTTTAAGATTCGTTGTTTATGTGTAGTGTCGGGCAACAAAGCGAGTCGTGGAGCGTGACGTAAGAGTAATCAGTGGGAGTTCGAAAATCAAAGGTAAAATCAAGAAAGGTTGATATCATTATTGATTATTATATAATAATATTCATCGCTATTTTCGTCAATAACTGCCGTTGTATTTATTCCATCGAATATATTACTTAATATTTCGGACGGTTTAACTATTTTTTATTCAAAACGCCCGTAGGATAAATAACAACTTTACATAATGGTGTTTCAGGCAAGAAGCATTGTTTAAAAAATAACAACTCCAAGAATCGGCATGGGAGCCGTTTTCCCATGCTTACCCTACTAAATCCTTTACCGCCCTCCAAAATTTGCCGCCCTAGGCTAAAGCCTGCTTAGCCTATGTATATGTATGTATACAAATTCGCCCCTGCTTGGGTTATATCAATATACTCGTAGTGGACAGCAAACAGAGAATTACTTCGCTTCAGAAGACTGCAATATTATAATATCTTATTCGCAGAAACTATTCCTGCTTTTTTATAAGATGTTCGCTACAGGTGTCGCCACAGTTAAAGGAAACAGATTATCAGTAGCACTTGTGCAGCTTTCAATTAATCCTTTCTGTTTGATCATTCGACAACGCATATACTAATTACACGTTAAAGCCAAATAGCACTATTCATAATTCTTTAGCAGTCGAGTCCAACTAAATATCCTTGTTTTCCACAACTCGCAGCATGATCCCACAGTTGTGACTTGTGTTGTTGTAGCATATCTTTAGATCCAGAACAAGTAATTGAAATTTGTCGCCGGTATAAACACCATACGTGTCAAGAACGCATTTCGTACACGTATCGAGGGCAGAGAGGGGCATGTAGACGTGCTATTCGAGCTTTAGACAATTATGCAAATGAGGCAGCAGCGATAGTCGGGAACTCCAAGGTCCTTCAAGCGATCATAATAAACAGACTAGTCTTGCGCGATAAATTTAAGACCCTGTTTGTCTCCGCATTACTCGCCCGTTTCCGTACAATGCGCCGGTCTTTGAGCAAGATAATTATTACGTACAAAACACTTTTGAACGCGCCACATATATCAGACGAGCGGAAAATCACTGTAACTTCTCGACGACTTCGCAGACTGGGTCACAGGTACATCCAAGTATTCCTAACAGGGTGCTGGAAGGACTTAATGGACAAAACTAGCGCCAACTTTTTCCTCCATCGTCAGCCCCTGTTATTTTTATTCCCACGACGTGGCCCGACTGATAATTTACGTTTCAAACTTTCGCAGCGCGAGAATGACGTTGAAGATGCTGTAATAATAAAATCAACGAACACGATTGTGATTGATTTCCTACGGCTTAAAACTGCTATAGCAACAAATGTGTTACTATTGCCTGCCCCGCGTGGTGGCTTCAGAGGACACTGGTGCGATTAGACACGCGGAGTTTGTGAGCGGTTAAAGGATTAGAATCCTCGGGGTGAATTATTTCAATAATTGTTGTTTTTCAACAGAACTTACTATTAGATTAAAATAAACGTTAAGATCGCACTGATTCTGTTTCATGAATTATTCTTTCTTTCCTCCACATGCAGGGTCTTATCTATCGGAGAAGGTGTGGTCGATGTGGACATGCATTGCTGTGTTTGGTTAGTTAGTAACAGCGCCGCGGTAATATAGGTATATGTATGCACGTGCCGCTGATTCTGCGGAAAACTGTTCGCTTCAGCTATGGCACGTCTTTGGTATTATATACTTTCGGTGCTTAAACGTTTCATATTCATTTCTATTAGTTAATACTGGTAGTGGTTATCGGGGCATAAGACTATGATGCTTGTCAAATAATATTTTAAGTTTCTTTTACTTAAAAATACTATGTATAATGAGACTATAAAGTGTTCTTATTCCGTAAAATAGTAAGCACATTCAATTTGCAAGGCAGAGTAGCGTATACGAAATTTGTTTTGCCAGCCACTTTGCTACCATTTCCAAGCATTTTCAAAGCGAAGTAACAATTATTTTGGATTATACAGCCAAGTTATTTGAAATTAAAAGTCCCTTTGTCTGTTTCTGAATTAGAAAACACTTCGTATGAGAACATTGTCACCATTCTGCTCATTTCAGCCACAGCTTTCTAATAATTTGAAAGTTCAGATTAGAAAAAGGAGGTTAACTTAATTGTGATAACTAACAAGGAGAGGTTTTCAGATGTCCGCCTCCGATTGTTTTGGTTTTCGGATATGTTTTAGAGGACCTAAAAATAATAAATACGTGTTCTTTCATTTTGATCCGTTTGCATATTTAGGGGGTGAACCACTCCTCAAAATTCATAAGAAGAGGCACAAATTTTTCTATTGTTAGTTTAACACTAGAATCACCGACAGTTAAGACGAAGCTATTTGTACCAAAACCATTCAAAATGACTGGTCTTTAAAAAATACGTGAGAATATTTTTAAATTTATTGATTTATTACTTTCTTACAAAAGGAAATCCATGTTATGTAGTACATTTTTGGGGTATTATTAACCCATCTGGGACCATGATCCCTAAATGAGGGTTGGTACATTTTATCACTTACACATCAATAAGAACAATAAGTATAATAAAGAATATATGCTTTCCTAACAAAAATATTTTAATTAATTTTCATTTCAAAATTGAGTTATTCTTATAGTATAAAGTCAATTATTAGGTATAACAAGTTATAATTTTTGTCACATTTCTCACAAACGTAGTTTTTCTTCTGACAAGTAGAGGTTCCCAGGTGTCCGCCTCCGATTGCTTTGGTTTTTGGATATGTTTTAGAGGACCGAAAAATAAGAAACGTGTTTTTTTATTTTGGCCCGTTTGCATTTTCAAGGGGATGAAACCACCCCTCATAGTTACCCCCTAATAACGGTGACGAACGACAAGCACATCGTCCATACAGCAAGTTATGACGCAAATTAAATTTATATCAAGTTTTACTCAACCCAATTTTTGTCCCCGTATGAAATCTGGGTGTGGTTTCACCCCCTAAATATGAAGACGGGCCGCTACAAAAAAACACGCATTTCTTATTTTTCGCTTCTCTACCCCTACAGCACATTTGGTTGCAGGAATGTTGCACAAGCGTTGCAGAACATTACAATGTTGCCGTTATATTGCAGGTTGCATTGCAATATTCCTGCAACATCGTGGAAACATTGCCGTGCAATATTGCAATGGCCACGTTTGTGCAATGTTTCAGGAATATTGCGCACACATTGCCGTGCAATATTGCAATGTCCACGTTTGTGCAATATTTCAGGAATATTGCGCACACATTGCCGTGCAATATTGCAATGTCCACGTTTGTGCAATATTTCAGGAATATTGCGCACACATTGCCGTGCAATATTGCAAAGGCAACGTTTGTGCAACGTCTCAGCAATGAATCCGAAATAAATCCGGAATTTCGCGTAGCGATCCCGAATTGTCGACACGCAGAATTCAGTCTAAGATTCCACAGGCTAACACCCAGCGAATATATGCGAACGTGGACAATATCTTAGTTAAATAATTAATACGATTATTTAATTAACATTATACGGTTTAAACAAACTCAGAGACTATATGCAGCAACAAAAGAGATTTGGAAAAAGTGTTACACGTGCCAATTACTGCCAGAATCCCTACTAGTACCGTTGAATTTATTATATATAATTAAAACGTTCCGAATTGTCGAGGGAAAATATCTAAGTCCGGGTGATGTTGCTGATAGATTGCTGGAATCTTGCACGTACGTTACGGCGCTTGCAACATACGTGCAAGATTCCAGCAATCTACCAGCAACATCACCCGGACTTAGATATTTTCCCTCGACAATTCGGAACGTTTTAATTATATATAATAAATTCAACGGTACTAGTAGGGATTCTGGCAGTAATTGGCACGTGTAACACTTTTTCCAAATTTTTTTTGTTGCTGCATATAGTCTCTGAGTTTGTTTAAACCGTATAATGTTAATTAAATAATCGTATTAATTATTTAACTAAGATATTGTCCACGTTCGCATATATTCGCTGGGTGTTAGCCTGTGGAATCTTAGACTGTATTAAAACGTTCCGAATTGTCGAGGGAAAATTTCTAAGTCCGGGTGAGATTTGGAAAAAGTGTTACACGTGCCAATTACTGCCAGAATCCCTACTAGTACCGTTGAATTTATTATATATAATTAAAACGTTCCGAATTGTCGAGGGAAAATATCTAAGTCCGGGTGATGTTGCTGGTAGATTGCTGGAATCTTGCACGTATGTTGCAACCGCCGTAACGTACATGCAAGATTCCAGCAATCTATCAGCAACATCACCCGGACTTAGATATTTTCCCTCGACAATTCGGAACTTTTTAATTATATATAATAAATTCAACGGTACTAGCAGGGATTCTGGCAGTAATTGGCACGTGTAACACTTTTTCCAAATCTCTTTTGTTGCTGCATATAGTCTCTGAGTTTGTTTAAACTCTATAGTGTTAATTAAATAATTGTATCAATTACTTATGACACATATGTCGACAAACAGAATACAGTGTTACATTTCACAGACAACCATTGAGGGAATATATGTAAACACCGGCAATATGTGATATTAGTAATTAATACAATTAGTTAATTAGCACTATAAGGTGTAAGCAAACTATTAAACTGTATTCAGCAATAAAAGATATTTGCACAGAAACCTAAGCTGTAAAATGTAAATCCACAAACACTAAAGACTAGAAAATAAAAAAAATATAAAAAAAATTATGTTAGACGATTGTATTAAAAATGTGCTGAAAACTAAAAAAAAAACATTGTTTTCTTGTACTATGCAGGATATTCCATAACAGAATATGAATCAACTTAATACACCATCAAGCGTCGACGTGAAATTGTTGTGAAATATCCGGCTCCACGATTATTGAGATGTAATGGTGTTTGTTAAAACGAATCTTCGTTTTTGAATAATTTGAGTTTAATGAGTTGCACGGTAGGAATATAAGTTCGAATACGTAAGCAATCTTTTCAATCAATGGTTATAGCTGCAGCGGTAAAGTGTTCGTCTACGGTGCTACAGGTCGCGGGTTCGAATCTCCCTGGGGTAAAGTATTTTCTATTTATAAAAGACACATGGACGTCATACTATGTACTATGATAATATTTCTCCTGTTCTCATAGACACATGCGTTATATATATATGTATATAAAATACCGTTATTTTTATTTTTTGGCCCTACTGCCCGAAACGTTGCGGGTCTATTGCTGTAAAATTTTGGAAACGTTGCGCGACCATTGCTGTAAAATCTCAGAAATGTTGCGCGACCATTGCTGTAAAATCTCAGAAATGTTGCGCGACCATTGCTGTAATATCCCGAAACAATGTTGCAGAAATATATCCTGCAATGTTGCACAGGGCGGACATAGTAATTTACTGGTAACATTTCGGCAATATTCCGCGCAATATTTCCAATATCTAACCGCAATGTAACTGAGACATTACGGCAATAAATGTGCTGTAGGGGTAAACATATCCAAAATTCAAAGCAATCGGAGGCGGACACCTGAGAACCTCTCCTTGTGAGTGCATTTTCCGCATAGGTACATATTTTTTACAGGTATTACAAATGGTGGTAGTCCTATTATTATTACGGTACCCCATTTGACACTATTTGCGTGAACAAAGTGAGCTCTTTGAGATATTTTCGAATGAATGCATTATTTCTGCATTAGCATCATAATCGATCCGGAATTTTCCTGATAATTGTCACCATCATATTGAATGATACGTAGTAAACATTCTAAAAACCTGTGAAAAGATGTAGAAAACGAGGAAACTGGGTAATTCGGGTTCGGTGAACAGATTTGTAGGACCCTTTTACACTTTGACAAGTACCAGTCATTTTGACTGGTTTGGTATATGTAGTCATGATACCAAATTAGTTTGATCGTGAATAAATAAAAATAAAAAAAATTCATTATATTATTTCTTTAGTTAAAATCATTACATCATTGCGGAAAAAAGTGTAACATGAAGTAGAAGTTTTAACCCTTAGCTGCACTGGTGAAATCTGGCTACACACCTACACCTGCGAGGTAGTTTTGTACCCCAAACTTTGATAACAGTTTTAACTGAATTGAAATTTAAACAGTTGGTGTTTTTTTGGTTGGGTGTAATAATTAAACATTCTGAAGCTGAAAGATAATCATTTATTATAAATATAACAGAAGACTACATGGAGGCGCGACAATATTACATGTGCCACGCGATAAATATTTGCGTAGTTGTGTGCAGTGGAGTACGTTTCTACCCCGCCAGTGTAGCTAAGGGTTAAAACGTTCTAGTGGTAAATTTTTGTGGTAAAGAATATTACAACATTGTGTTGAATTAAACCTGATATAAATACTTGAAATACACGATGTTATAATATTTTTTAAACTAACAATAGGAACTTTTGTACCTCTTCTTGTGTACTTTCAGGGGTGGTTTCACCCCTACATACGCAGAACGACCAAAATAAAAAAACACGTACTTGCTATTTTTCGGTCCTCTAAAACAATTCCGAAAATCAAAGCAATCAGAGCCAGGCTTCCGAAAACCTCCCTTGTAAGTAAACAAATACAAAGTTTCTGTTATCGTGGCCAGCGTAAAATCTATTGGCACAAAAAAAGAATTCTTGGTGTATTTCTTTTAATTCTGTACCTATAACTTAAAACCTGTGATATGCATATACAATTTATGCTCACATAACACTTTTACTTGTTTCATTGTGTAGACTTACTCCACGCAGCATATCTCTGCATTTATTGTTCACCCCGTAGATCGTTTCCAGTAATCACGAAGATGAGAATTTTAATTTCGTATATTGATATATCATGCGTATCGCGTCAATACCTCAAATGAATACATGTAGTGACAGACGGGGTATGGCAAAAGTCCATTAAACGCAAATGGATGAACAATGTTTTAATTGTTACCGATTTATTTCGCAAATAAATAATCGAAAAGCATTTAACGGCGGTAATACCAGATAGAAACCAACAGACTGCACACAACTACAGCCAATACTGTTCAGTGATTTTTAACGCACATTGCGCCCGCACAATAGAATTTCGATTGTTTGGAGTGATTGGTGGATACGATATTTCGACGGCCGATTTTTTCAGGCAATCAAACGATCACATTGTAATACTCGGACCGATTAATCTTTAATTAAACGTGGAAACGAAACGTTCGGTGAAACGTTTGGTTAAACACCATTACGTGGTTAGGATAGCCGAACGTTATTACAAGCGTTCTTTATAGTGGATTGCGTAATACCCATATTTGTGATATTTTCGAAATTGAGGGGCACAGTAGAAAACAGCCACATGCCATCGTTTTATGATTTTAAAAGAAAGGTAGTTAAAGGAAAAACTATTTTCACAGGAAATGCGGTATGAAATTGTAATTATTATAAAGGGTACTTTAATTAGATGGTAAATGACAACTATTATCAACTTTTAGTTGAAACATGAATTAATTTATTTTTTCGCTGTATATATTGCTTACCACTAGGCTTTTTCGGTTCTTAAAAACAGGGTTTTATTTATAAATTTGTAAAATTCGAAAACCAGTTTTCAAATTTAAAAACCGGTTTTATGTAGGGGAGATCGGGGCTGGTTGTCTCAAGGGGTAGGTTGACTAATTGTTAATAACTTTGCACCGACATATGCTCTACTGCGGAGACATTCACTGTAGAAAGAAGTCACTTCTACTATGCCATGCATTTATGTTCGACCCCGCGATCGCACGTTTTTTAACAGTTATCAGCGTTTGTCGAAAAATTGACTACGTAAGTAAATATTTTTCTTAAAGATTTTATTTTTTCACGCTCTGTATAGTTACAATACAATAAATGTTAAGGGACTATTTTAAAGTTTATTTATTTAACGATCTATCGACATAATATTTTTGTTTATACATAAATAATTTAAGGTTATATAGATTTTTGAAGTCAAAATGATCGTTCGGGTCTGCTTGACTAATAAGGTTTAACTTGTTATTTTGTTATTCATAAAGCGATTTTTATTTTTTGATTAAAGGGTCTAGCCGGGTAAGCATAGGGAAAAGCTCCAATTTTAGTATTTATGTGTACCAAATAATTCTCTTTGCCTAAAAACACACCGAGAGACATTTCAGATCTTTACCCCCTTTCGTTAGGGTGATATGGGGATAACAACCCTAAAATTTACATTATGTTATAAATACATTATAATTAATGTTTAAATTGAAAAAATTTTCAGCTTATTATTAAAATATGAAAGATGGAAATTAATATTTTATAATAAAACAACTCTTGTGACATTGCGTTATTTTATTACCACTGAGATAAATTACTAATAACATTTTCTTAACTGATTGTACCCACATGTAGTCAACCTACCCCATACTATAAGTCAACCAACCCCGATCATGGGGCTGGTTGACCAGCATGGAAGGTGTTAGATAAACATTAAAATACTTTAATTGTTGTCACACTGAGTCAACATTAATAATTTAATGAGGTAGCCAATTGTATGCCCTATCAAATATATTAACCGGTTTAATGATGTTTCGCCCACATAATTTATTAAAAATCAAAAACTTAAAATCTGGTCTACCAGCCCCGGTCTACCCTACTAGAATTAATATGCAGAAATGAATTAATTATTTCATTAAAAACGTTAACATTTGGATTTGAAATCACCTCGGACACAAGTATATTGTAGCAGGTAACAGTTTACTGTAAAACTATCATCATGAATTCATATTTTCAATAAAAAAATACTAAATGGAATAAAAATTTATGAATGGTGCCACCTTTTAAAAGATTTATATTTTGTACGGATTTTAGTTATTTTAGTTTTTTCATTTGGTTTTGTATGCAGTCTAATTTATTGTGTTATATTTTTGTAGATCCATAAATATTAAATCAACTAAAAAATTGTACGAAAGTATTTGTACGGATTTTAGTTATTTTAATTTTTTTTTATTTGGTTTTGTATACACTATATTTTGTTTTGTCATATTTTTGTAATTCCATAATATTATGGAAACTGATTTTTTTAAATATGTACAAATATTTATTTACTATTTTAATTATATTTTTTTATGGAAATTCGAAAACCGGTTTGAACTGTTTTTGGGAATAGTGGAGTTCGAAAACCTGTTTCTCAAAAGTCGTTTTTGTATAAACCCTATTTACCATTATTTCATAATCTTTTTATTTATCTATGTTTCTATTTATTCTCACGACGAGAACGTTTTTACCACTTATTTCTGTGCTTGCTTCGTATAAATGACTAGCAAAATATACCCGCGCTTCGCTTCGGGCCTAAGAGATATTAAAGACTCCATGAAAAAATATTTCACCCCTTTTCACCCCCTTAGGGGTTGATTAGTGCAAAACCCTGAAATTGATTTTTAGGGATTTGTGTGGAAAACTTTTATATGTAAAACCCAAGTTGATATCTAAACGGGCCTAAGAGATATTGAGATGTCCGTGAAAACACATTTTACCCCTTTTCACCCCTTTCCCAATCCTGAAATTGATTTTTAGGCATTTATGTGGGTATCCTTTGTAAGTAAAAACCAAGTTTATATCTAATCGGGTTTAAGAGATATTAAGGAGTCCGAGAAAATATATTTTACCCCTTTTCACCCCCTTAGGGACGGAATTTACACAAAATCCTTGCTTAGTGAGCGGCTACGTCATAAAAACAATGTATCTTCAAATTTTCGCGTTCCTAGGTTCAACGATTTGAGCTGGGCGTTGATAAGTCAGTCAGTCAGGACATCTCCTTTTATGTATACACATAGATTAATTTCTCTACATATCTGTTATCTCCATTATTGGGCGAACAAGTAGGGATAGGCTGGATCCTAATTTGTATAGTGTAGATTAGGGGAGAGTCGTGCAGTACTGACCAGCGTACAGTACCGACCAAAGCTATTTCTCGCTTCTCGACCACATAGTAGCACTTTATTTGAATTAACCAATGAAAATCACAATTCTCTATAACCTATTTCGGGGCATATTGTTTACTCCATTGCTCTCGATGTTCTGAGGCATTAAACGTATACGTTGATATTCAGTGGGTTAAAAGTTATTTTTTAAAGCTGATCTTTTGTTTCTCGTGTAAGTAATTGATTTTGTTCTATTGTATATACTATCTCTAGTCTATTATGTTTAATAAAACGTCCTAGTTTTGTAATATTTTTTGTAAACGATATACCATGATCTAAAATGTTTCCCCGTGTTTGTCGTACAGTACCGACCAACAGACTCTGTCAACCAGTAGAGACCAAATTTTTTATATCTGTAAGTTCAATTTGTTAGCAACTCAGATTAATTTATAGGATGTTCATTTAGCCTTTCTTCTACCTTTTCCCGCAGAAAAATAAAGTAATTAAGGATAGGTATGATAACCTAACAAACAGGAAGCTAGGATTTAATGAAGAAGTTATCCACTGTATTATTTGCAAGCAGAGTTGAGCAATAACTAAATAAAAAATTAGGTAAATAATAATCAAATAAAAGTTACTTTAACTTTAGATTGTTCGACGAATGAAGTTAATTTTTTTTATTCGTTATTCGAAATTGTATTTGAATAAAAATTTTGTCCATCTCTGTTTGCAAGGAATCATTTAACAAAGATTGGGTGCAGTGTACCGAATGTGACGGTTGGGCACACGTCGAATGCACAGATCAGGATAATATTAATTATTTTACTTGCGAGTTTGTACAAATAAAATTTGAAAAAATCTTGTATTGTACTAATTCAATGTCTTTTTATTAACATTGTTAATCATTTAGCCCTAAAAATCTACTAATTTAATAGTTAGTCGGTACTGGACGACAATTTTTCGTTTGCTAGAAATTACAACTTTTTTACTTTTGCGAATTATCAATTCTTATTATTAAATTTTACAAAAATAATTTCCCTCCTCTTACTAAGTTCCATCTATACTACAAACAGGTTTTTGAATTTCTGATTTTTATTGACTCTACCCCAAGATATAACAAAAAAACTTAGAGCGGTCGGCACTGCACGACTGTGCGCGTGTAACTATGACTGTTCTACAAGACTGCATACCATTACAAGGCTAGCGGTGTTTATACACATACAATCTTGTATATTCCTATATCCCAATTAGTAACGCTGGATGGCGTTATTATCTCTATTCCAACGAAAACTCCTCCTCAATATCAATTCTTTATGGTTATCAAGCCTCAGTTTCCTGATGATTCCTTTATTCGTGTTGAAGAAGCAAGCATATTATTAGTATTATTAAATCAATGGCGTTACCTTCCTTAAGGTCTCTTATAAAGTGGTATTTGGTATCGATGTGCTTCAACCTCTTGCTGAACTTCTTATTTTTGCCAATTCTATGCAACTCTGCATATCTTGGAATAATTTCAATGGTTCTTTTGTATCTCCTTGAAGATCTTGTTGTAATTTTTTGAACCACAATCCTTCTTGACAGGCTTCGCTTAAGCTCATACACTCTATTTCGGTTGAAGAGAGGGCTACACAAGTTTATTTTCTGCCGGCCCAGCTGATACTACCGCCTTGGTACTTGAATAAATATCCGCTATTGGATTTTCTGTCGGTCCTCTCTTCAGCCCAATTGGCGTCCGCATATCCGAGTAATTCTGTTTCCTTTACGTCGTGTCCTAATTTCAGTTTATACTTTATTGTATGCCTTTTCTTTGTTACATATTTCTCACGTCTCCTTTAAGCTACAGGTCACTATTTTCATATTCTTTGCCACTCCTGCAATGAATAATTTCTCTATGGCTTCCGAATCCCTGTGTCCTAATTTCCTGCCCTATGCGTGTATGTAAAAATCGTTATGTTTATTCGTGGCTATAAAATTTCTACGATTTGCCTGCAGCTTATAAATTTCCACTGCAATCTGTTACTGCAATTATTTCTTTACCGTCAGTTATCGTGCATTGATTATTCTTTAAATAAATTTCAAAACCGTTATCTTCGTTTCTTTTTACGGTTAATAAATTTCCATATAACTCTGGTATATACAAAATATTTTCAATCTTTATAATTCTCTCCTTTCCGGAATTCAATAAGCATTTAATTGTACCTGTTCCGGTTACTGCGGTTTTCAATGCCTTACCGTTCGCTATATAGGTATACTTCGTCACTGACTCTTGTGTATAACTCATTCAAAAACTTTTTGTTGTTAGTCATATGTATTATAGCTCCGGAATCTACGTACCATGCTCCTCTCTCGTATATATTTGATTTCATGCTAAAAGCAGAACTCGCTATTATTGGATGTCTTATTTGCTTTTTCAATTTTACTTTTCAATGTTTTGTAATTGCGGCAGTCTGTCTTCAAATGTCTCCGTTTTTGCAGAAAAAACATTCGACTGATCTAGTACCGTAGGCCATTTTTTCCTTGCTGACATTTTGAATCTTTGTGTTCTGTGTCCTTCGTCGATATTCATCTATAAGTTTCCCTTTAACTTAAACTTAAAGTTAGATCTTTTTCTGGTCTACTTTCGAGTCCATTTATGAGGCTATTATACGACTCTGGTAGGCTACTTAAAATAATCGATCAGATTATTTATCTCTATCATGGAATTGATAGAGATAAATTGTTTTTCCATACTTTCGCCTTCCTGAAGCTTTGAACGACACAGATTTTTTAATAATAGGACCTTGATAGGGACGATATTTGGTGATACTCTTGTAAAGCAGTCCAGGCTTGCTGTGCACTCGTGGTATTTCGTATGTGGACTAGAGCTATTCTTTTGGTCCGGGCAGACAAAAATTACCCGGGTATCCATGAAATACCCTTAGAGCATATACTACTGGAGGTCTCATTGCCTTATGTTTCCTGTCCTCGAAACTGTCGCCAACATCACGCGAGAGAGAAAGAGATTTGCGAACTGGTGCGAGAAAGAGAAGTATTGAGAATCTACACTTCTCTCGCTCGCATCAGTTCGCAACATGTCTTTCTCTCTCGCGTGATGTTGACGACAGTTTCGAGCTGTCAATGAGACCTCCATGTCTATATGTTCTAAGAAATTGGGACCTCAAACATAATCGAAAATTTGCAACTCCGGCGCGCAAGTCCCTACGAACGTGTTCATATATCTTCATTTCTACCGAACATTTTGTAACGAAAAAATTAATTTAATGTTTGAATGTGAACTAAAATACCCTGAAAGAATGGAAAAGATCCGCTAAATAGTTTCTTACAAAAAATTCCAAGAATCACCTTATTCTCAGCGTCCTAAATTGGGCTCCCACCTTATGTGTACAACGAAACGAAAATTAATACATATCGATGACTTAGTGCACAAATATTGTATGTCCACTTTTAGTATAATTTAAGTTTTTATATGCAACAAATAGTTCTTGGCTATTTCATTATGCTGTATAAAAAACACATTTCTACTTCGAAAATTTGTCAAAAATAATATTTTTCCTGAAAATTTTTTCTCTGTGCCATTGTATGTTGATACCTGCTTTTCTCGAAAAGGCTAAAAAAGGAGATTGATGTGTGGTATGTGCTTGTTTTCCACTAAGCCACTTAATTGTGTATTATTACATCAAACAAACACTTGTAACAGTTTTATAAAAATATCCAGTAGATTTCGATTCTACAATAATAACAAGTAATCCTGCGAATTCCATATATCTTTATTATTGGGTAATGTAAATAAACAAAATATTCTTTTTCCAGATTATGTTCGTGGCGATAGTGGTATCGCGTAAATTAACGGATGAACCACTGCTTCTTGAGGTACGTTTTATCCATTTTCCGTATTACGTTGTATAACTATTCTAAATTCTACTTATCAGGGATGGTTACGATTAGGATGAGCGATTTTTTAACGAAACCAGGCTAAGAAAAGTAGTAGCCGCTCACGTTCCTCCATTTATATTAAAATGTTTTCAAACATTGAACTTCTGAAGTTGTCCACCGTAACTGTATTGGTGAAGACGCATTTCTCAAGTATCATAGTAGTACAGATTATCCCGAATCACGAGCAGAAGATTCTAATCCTGCAGAGAAGTGGGTTTTGCTAATCTCGAAAAAAAATTGAATTATAAAGTATTTCAAGGGGATAAATAAATGTGTGTGTGGTATGTATGATAGACACTTGCTACGTATGAAAAAAAAATCTAGATATAACGTAAATTTGATAAACCAATTTTTTTTATTTATGCAATTACCCACCATATTTAATCACCATTTTTCATTCCGCAGTAAGTAGGGGGATTTGGGACACTTTGATGCAAGGGGCGCAATGAAACATTAATGTTATCTTGATATCTATTGGGTATCATCTTATATCATCTACCAAGATGATAGCTTATCCTGCTTATAGGGTGTCTTCTAATCATGTTTCGAACTGCTAACTGTTTCTAGATATCAAGAGAATATTAATTCATTCTGCCCCTTGCACCAAAGTGCCGCAACTCCCCCTACCTCTAGTTTACCTTCATCGCACACTACCATTCACAGTTTCGATCTTGATGGGATTAATACAAATAACCACTCCTATGTTTGAATAAAGCAAAATATAAGGATATAATTATTCAGTTGAACATAGTAATACATTTTGGATTTCTTTGAATTTCTGTGGATGCTATTACATTGCACCGTTGCTTGCAACAACGACTACAGTTGTACTTGCGTATATCCGGTTTATAAAACTAACTAAACATGCTGCGAACATAAAACCTAGTTCTTATTACTAAAGTCCTTATTCCTAACACTCCCTTCTTTTATGTTCATGGAGTTTCTTAGTGATTCAAGTTTAGATTTTGTGAGCGGCTTAGTAAAGCCGTCTGCCAATTGTTTTTTGCTTTGTATGTATTTTACTGTGTAATCTACATCTAGTCTTTCTCTCAGATATTTAAACTTAACGTCCATATGTCCTGTACGCTTTTGTGCTGACTCATCCATGAGCAGTCTTAAGACACTTTGGTTGTCTATGAACAGAGTAGTTGGTCCAGAGGTCAACCCCAGTTCTTTCAGCAGCTTCCTCACTTTGAGTATCTCCTTTATAGCTTCGGTGGCTGCTACAAGTTCCGCTTCCACAGTGGACAATGTTACCATAGACTGACTGGCTGCGAGACTTCCAATGAATCGGTGCATTCCCATAAAACATTCCAAAACCCGAAGTTGACCTTCTGGTTTTGATGTCCCCCGGAAAATCCGAATCAGAGTAACATGTAATGTTTTTATTTCGTACCTTAGAGTCGAACGTTTCATAGTTCCTGGTTCCTTTTAGGTAGCGGAGAATTCGTTTTACACCCTCCCAATGTTGAGTCCGGGGTTGCTCCATGTATCTACACAACACATTTACTGGAAATGCAATATCCGGCCTAGCGGCCTGCGTAAGGAATAGTAGGGAGCCTATGACTTCTCTGTATGGTCCTTTAAATATGGGCCTGGTTTCATCTTCAAGATCGACTGTAGGTCCTGGAATTGCGTCCCCTTTGCAATCTTGCATGTTGAATCTTTCCAGTATCTTATTGATGTATTCTTCTTCCTTCAAGAGTATCTTGCCCGTTGGTTTTCTCTCTATCTCCATCCCTAGATAGTTTTTTCATTTTTCTTCTTTTATCTCAAATTTGTTTTTTAAATGGTTTAGTAATTTTTTTATTTTTCCGTTGTCTTCAGCCGCTATTAGTCCGTCGTCCACATAAATTACTACTAATAGTTTGTTTTTAGTATCCACGAACATACATGGATCTGTCTGAAGTTGCTTCAAGTTGAACTCCTTTAATACTGATACCAACTTTTGATTCCAGTTCCTAGGAGCTTGTTTCAGACTGTATATCCCTTTTTGGAGACGACAGACCCTCTTGGTTCCATCTTCGTGCCCACGTGGTTGAGATATGTAGATTTCTTCTTTTAGATCTCCATTTCGAAATGCTGTCTTGACGTCAAATTGACTCAGTTTTAGTTTGTTTGCTGCTGCAAGTCCCAGCAGCAGTCTAATCGACTTGAACTGCACTACAGGACTAACGGCCGATTTCTTCACCTCTGACTAAAGTCCCGATCAGTTAGTCGCTAGTCAGATGCTAGGTGGTAGTTAACTGTCGCGCGTGTTTCTTTGCGCTATTGGATCCTATGGTTAAGTGACTGAAAGGTTTGACGCGGCAACGCCGCAAAGGCGGTAAAGCGTGAACTTCATTGTGTAGTAGTTTAAAAGTGATTGTGAGTTGTGACGGTCTCGCCAGAGCGCGCCACCTGTGTTTCAGCAACGGGCGCCCTCTTGTGGAAAGCGCAATCATCATTTTCGCGCGTGCGCGAAGCGCGATTAATACAAATCTGATAAAGTTGTCGATACTTCATTGATTAGCCATATTGGTTTATCCAGTCTTTATAAATTGTGTTTTATTCAATTATTTAATTCAACACTTCGCGTACATATAAAAACAGAAGACATGAATACAGACATGCAGACATGAATGTTTTTCCAAAATTTTTTTACAGTTGTGTTTGGTTAATCAAAAGACAACTGGGTATCCCGCACCCAGGTCAACTGAAAATTAAAATTAAAATTTTTGGTTATATAGTTTCGCTTCGCCCTAATATTCACATAATCAAAATACATTCATGTTGCAAGTAACCTGTAATCTCCTTTCAATGGCTTTTTTAATTATAATTACAGTTTCTTTTTTTAACCGAAAACGACAGCGAAAATCTAAGTCATCCCAAATATCTAAATGGTCTCTCCTCACTCTAATAGTATATGGCCGTCTTGTACCAAACAATTCATCATCTTCCTCATCTTCCACATGCTCAAACATGTTCAAATTTACGAATCTATTATTCCTAGCCATTTTTCCTTTTTCCTTAAAAGTAAAATCGCTGGGTATACGTAGGTATATATTCCTATTTCCCCCTCTACCGCAAACATGCATTAACTGCCACTTCTGGCAGTTAATCGGTGCCTGAACCTCCGGTAAAGTTAATCTGGAGATTAACTGGCAGATCACTCTTAATCAGAGGTGAGGAAACAAGAATGTGTCAGTTATGTGGAACATAAGTCTAATCCGAAGATTACCGGATGTGAAGAAATCGGCCGTAAATGTCTCTCCGTAGTTTGTGCCAAACTTTTGGTTGCAGCCTTTTGCCACCAGACGTGCTTTGTATCTGTTTCCACTTTTTAACCGATATACCCATCTACAAGGTATTACCTTTTTGTCGAATGGTGGAATTGTCGAGTTCCATGTTTGATTCTTTTTAAGTGCCTCGATCTCTTCATTACTTGTTTCCAGTTTTCATTTTCCATTGCTTCTTCTTGTGTCAGTTCTTCGTCACATGATGCGAGGCCTAGAAAGAAGTCGTCCCTTAACCTTGCAAGCGGTTTTATTTTATTTCTCTCTCTCTCTCAGGTTTCTACCTGGCTCTTGTGATTGATTTTCTTGTTGTTCCTCTATTTCTTGTACGTTTTGATGTTCATCTTCTTGTGTTATAGATTCGTACGAGTTTTCAGTTTCATTTCCTTCCTCATCTTCTTCAGATTCTTGAACCCGTTCATCATTGGCTTCGACTAGCTCTGTGTCAGAGAGTGTAGGATCTTCTTCGTCGACAGATGTCCTTCTTTCAGTTGCAGCATCAGTCTTGAATATCACATCTCTGTATATTCCAATTTTTCCTTTTTCTGGTATATAGATTCTGTAACCCTTCATATTCCATTTCTTCCTTGTTTCTTTTGGTATATGAACATAGACTTCACTTCCAAACACCTAGAAATGACTAATTTTTGGTTTCTTTTTAAAATATAGTTCATACGGGCTTTCTCCATCGATAGAATTCGTTCCTATCCTGTTTAAAACATAGTTAGCAGTGTTTACGGCCACTGCCCAGTTTTTTCATACCTTTTTCAAAGAGCTAAGATCTTCCTGTCTCCACCAGCGTTCTCATTTCCCTTTCAGCTGTTCCATTCTGTTGTGGTGAGTAGGGTACTGTAAACTGTTGTTATATGCCAAACTTGTTTAGTGTTTGAGCTACCTCCTCGTTCTTAAATTCTAGTCCATTGTCTAGATTACTTTTACTTTATTACCTGTTTCAGTTCTAAATCTTGGAATGAACTCGTTCAGTTTATCCTTAACTTCGTTTTTCCTTTTTAAGAAGTATACTTTCCGATAATGAGTATAGTCATCTTTGAGTAACAAAAAATATCTTGAGCCTCCCAACGATTGGTTTTCCGTTGGTCCACAGATGTCTGCATGCACCACTTCTCCTGGTTTTTCTGTTTTAGAAGTGAAGGATGGAAAGGGGTGTTTGTGCTGCTTTGCACATATGCACGTTTCACGCTGGAAACAGTCTTCATTTTGCACTTTTATATTATGGCTTTTTAGTACCCTTTTGCAGTGCTTCAAATTCTAATGAACTAGCATTTTGTGCCAGGTTTGGTGATCAGAATTTTCCTTTGTTTGACAGTCATTTAGTTTCTTCACTGCTTCTATCCTTGTATGTAGTTTAAACAAGTTACCTTCTCGGAAGGCTGTCAGAACGATCTCTTTTCCCTTTTTGACCATGTATTTTCTTTGGGTTGTAAATATTGTGTAGCCTCCGTCAGTGATCTTGCTTTCTGACAGCAGATTGCACGTCAGCTTAGGTACATAGAGTACATCTTCAAAGTAGTTTGTATTCCATTCATATAATTCATTTTTAGTTTGTACTTCTATCTTGCCTTTTCCAAGAGCTTCCAGTTTGCTTGCATCTCCTCGGCTGATGTATTGTTTTTTTCGGTAGATCCTCATATTTTATGAACCATTCCCGTTGGCTCGTCATATGTAGACTTGCGCCGCTGTCAATGAGCCACTCATTTCCTTACTTGCTGTGTTCATGACGTTAGTGTCAGCTATAAAGGCATTAGGATTTTTTTTCATCATTTTTCATCTGACCATTCTTTCCCTTCTTCAACCAGGAGTCTCTTTCCCAGTGACCCTTTTTTGCAATATCGGCATGCATCCTTATCAACTTCTGTTGTTTGTTGGTTTGATTTGCTTGTTTCCAAGCCTTTCTTGCTACGAAAGCTTGTGTGTCTCCGGAATCACTAGCGTCCCTGTCCTTCAGTCTTTGTTCTTCCGCTAGGAATCTTCCCGTTAGTGCGTTAAACACCTTGTCACTTGAGCCATTCCAAGCTGAGTGAAAATGTTTGAACCTATCTGGTAGAGTGGATAGAATTTTGTTGACTAGCTCAACAAAATGTTCTCACTTATTTCCTGTCCACACAATTTTAAATCATTTCTTACATTTTCAAGATCGGCTATATGTTTTGCCATGCCTTTATTTTTGAAGGTGTACGCATAGAATTGCTGTTGCAGCGAATGTAGATTTGAAGCTACTGATTTTCCATACACTGCATATATTCGCAGCCACATTTCGTGCGAGTAAGAGCATGCTAACGAGTTATTACTTTTTTATTTACAGTAGGGATGATTACCTTGTGAGCCTTGAGGTCCTGTTCATCCTAGGTTTTAGTATTGCCTGGTGCTTCTGGTCTTTTGACCGTTCCGTCCACGAACCCGTACACCCCAGCGTTTTTTAGCAAAATTATAGTTGGAATTTCCATACCGAATAGTTGCCTCCGTCCCCGTGTAAGGACACTACTTTTCTTAAATCCGTTATATCACACATACTTGTTTTTCCTTTCCGCCATGTATTTTAACAACCACGTTCCACGTGTTTTTGTCGGTTAACCTCACTTTAGTAATCTGACTCTTAACCAGCTAATACTGGGCCCATAAACTGATGGTATTAATACAAATAACCACTCCTATGTTTCAATAAAGCAAAATATAAAGATATAATTATTCAGTGGAACATAGTAAAACACTTTGGATTTCTTTGGATTTCTGTGGATGCTATTACATTGCACGCTTGCTTGCAACAACGACTACAAGTGTACTTGCGTATATCCGGTTTATAAAACTAACTAAACATGCTGCCAACAGAAAACCTAGTTCTTATTATTAAAATCCTTATTCCTAACAGATCTTGTTAGTGAAACATGTAGTGTTCATATGTATATACAAATACCAGGAAAACGTATCGCTTTATTTCTAAAATTATCCGAAGCTAAAACAGGTATAAAAAGGGGGTGAATGAGAACACGGGAAAGAAGCTACATCTAAACAAAAGTTCAATAATATCCAAAGCATATTCACCAGAATTCAATGCTTTAGAAACGGTTTGAGACAGTATGAAGCCTACACATAGGTAATGTATAGCCATCAAAATCATTATACATAATAATTAGGTCGGTGCAAAAGTTCGTTCTCTATATTAAGCTACAGTCTTTATTACTAAATAGTACAAATATATTACATACTTTTTTAATCAAAGTATTTTTCTTGACCTTGCCTGGCCACGCCAAGTATTTGACTTCCAGGCCGCGGCTATATTTTTTGTCTTTTATTGTGTTACACAGTGTCGCCTTTGCACACTGCGGAAAAGCACCTTTATGTACTTGCAGTTCATTTTGATTTTACATCTTTTTGCACTTTGTAATTTCTATTATTTTCCATTTTTTGTGTTTTTTTTTATTTCGTGTACCTGGCGTATTTTTTTTACTTTTTTGAAGTTTTTTATGGGGTATAATATATTAACAAAATTTATAATTCTTTAGTTAAAGAAGAAACGCCAATTAAATTCATGCATTATTGAAGGTGTCCATGTATGAAAATAACTGAATAAGTATGTATGCGAAATCCTTCCTGCAAAATTACGCGTACATACAAAGCCTAGCGTAGGTAACAGCGTCATTTTACGCTTCGATTATCTACATATACATAAAATCCTCAATTTAGTTACAAATAAAAAACTGTTTGATGATATACAAACATGACGCAATTCAAATTTGGCCAACTTACCTTGTGTTTGAGACTGCATTTTGGTTGCAATTCAATGGTACAACGATACATATTTGTAAAACACGTAGCATCTCAAATTTTGACAACTTACCTTATTTCACACTCGCCAGGTTATAACCCGACTGTAAGCTGTCAAAATTTGGAGTAGATTGCATAGTGAAGATAGCGATTGACGGACGAAACATGTATTAGTTCGTTTTGGCTGAAGGTGTGCGTGTAACGCATAGTATACGTGTTATTTCGACGAAAATTTGGTTAGAGAATCAGAAGAATCAGAAGAAAAATCTTACCGTTTCCGACATGAGACGATATTACGATATCTCTGGCATGCGTGGACCGATTTTATTGAATTTGGTTTTATTCAAAAGTTTATATGCGATTTACACGAGAAAAACACCTTTAAATTTAGAAAATATTGCAGGCATGATGAGATATGAATGAAATAATTTTCAGGTAAGGTTGGATTAGCCGGGCGACGAATACATGATAGCAGTAGCGAGAGTCGACATATACAGGGTATCGAAACATGTACTTACTTGGCGTCGAAACGCTGCCGCGTCTCTAGATTCCTACTTACATGTGTACAAGCTTCGATATTCGGTTGACTGACAATGAGAAGTAATCTTCTATCTTGTGGTAGACAGAGTTTACATTCATTTACTTTTCTAATTAATTTTATTCTGTATCCAGCAGGGCGCATTACCAAACTATATGATTTAAATACTGTTTTTCATAATAACAATACTATTAGGACGTTCGGAGAGTTCGTAGCATTTCTGACGTCTGTTAAATAGAAGAAATTTTTTTTCAAATGATGCTGAGGAAATTTCGGGTCGTTTGAAAGTTTCTAAGCGTTATACTTTCGTATAACATCCCGGACCATGTGTTCATCGCGGCTGCGCCCCCGTCATAGAAAATAACAAACGGTAAATCTTGTTTATCGTGCTGAAATGCGTTTATTCCGCTAATTTTCTCCACCGTTCGACGAAACCCAACCTTGAGATTAACAGAGCACATTTCGCTAATGACGGTATTACAGGAATTACAGCGCTCACGTGATTAAATTAACCAATCAATCGTCCAATTAGTCGGACCTTTTCACAGAGTAAAATGGATGCGCGGGACATACGTGCCAATTAATTACTAAATCAATGCCGGTCATGGAACGCTTGTAATAACACCGAGTGGCCGTAGCTGCAAGCAATCGGCAATAATAGGGATAAATAATCTGGGATCATGCCCACGCAAAACGGCGGGAATATTCCTTTGTTACGATGTTTAATTATTATTTCATAAAATTTCAATTCTCATTCCGGCCTGCAAAATCGCGTCGCGCTCAGAATTCGTTCCCTTGGAAGAGTAATGAGCGACGTGATTTCCCTTTCGGCTGTGCGCGCAGTTACGTCACGATGGACGTCTCAAAGTGCTTGGAAATTTCTCATCGACGAAGCCAATGAAGGTACCAGTGAATCATTGCGGTATTCGTAACTTTGATATGCGTTACTTCTACATTATTAATCATAACATATGTGAATATAATAAAATTCGTTCATATAAAAATTCTGTACACTTTAAGAGTCGTATTCAAACATCAACCCTTACTTTTCCTGGTGAAGAAATAAACGATTTTCATTTAATATTGTGAACAACAAGTAGCCATTAAGTTTTGTTAGCGATAATCGGTGACCAAATTCATGTCACAATAAATTGAAGACTTTGCAGCAGGAAGAGGGCAGCTCCAAATGTATTAACTTTTAGAAAACTAATAAAAACAGTGAAATAGAAATAGTTTTAAACATATGTTCATAGTATTTTACCCACTTAGAATCTATATATAAACACAGCATTTAGCACCATTATTAAGCACAAATATCTTTTCCCTATGGCAGAGTGAATTTTCAAAATTTTGGCACTAAATTGTATAAAAATGGATTTATAATTTAATAAATAATTACATTAAACATTTGTTATAAATGTTTGTTATAAAATTATATATTCTACATATTAACGTACACAATTTTAGAAAAGTTATGGTGAAATATGTTTATTTAATCATGAATTCTTTTACGAAACCCAGATAGGGCACAAGCACTAGCACCCTTATAACTTGGAAACTGGATTATCGAATCTGCTTCTTTCTTCCACCGATCCATGTATTCAGAATTATTTTTAATTCAGTGCCACGTATATCTCAATTTCAGAAAATCATGAAGCTGCCCCTCTTTGCAGCGAAGTCTCCAATTCTTGCGACTTCGCATGAACTATTTTAGTCTACTTTGAGTAAAGTATTCAGCTTTGCAAGTGACACATGGTTTCTAGGGACCAGGGGCCATTAGCATGACTCCTGAACCGTTAGCTTAGGACCTAAAAAGATGAATTTGTGACCCAGAATTTCAGGTTTCCACATCTCTGACTTTAATAGCACGCAGACGTGTTATAAGTTCAGGGTATTCCAGAGACAAAATCGAAAATAATTTCAACTGTGCCTCTGGATCTGTGTACACGACAGGCTTGAGATATGGAGAACATTCTGCAGCAATTTTTTATGAACAACTAATTAGCTATGGGCTGCCAACTCAGGAAACTAGTATACAGGTAGTTTCGTATCCGCCCATACAGCAGACTTCGTGATGGCAACGTTGCAGGATCGTTGCAGTAACCTTGCAGTGTTGCAGCGCAATGTCGAAGGAAGGTTGCAGCGACGTTGCCGTGCAACATTGCACGGGTCGGACATAGATTTATTGTTGCATAGTTGCATCAATGTTGAGTTGCAATATTGCACGGCAACGTTCCTGCAATATTTCTGCAACGTTACGGCAACATTTGGGAACGTTTCCACAATGTTGATGCAACGTTGCGCCAGCATTGCGGCAACGTTCCTGCAATGTTCCCGCAACTTTCCTGTAATGTTACTGCAATGATCCTCCAATGTTGCGCAACGTTGCTTAACCTAAAATATTTAAACATAAAATATTTCCGTTGTTTTTAATGATGCGAGAAAATGTCTAAGGAAAAAAAATGTTTGCTTCAGGGAGACAATTACTCGGACGAAGACGATTTTTGTTCTCAAGGTTATATTTCCCGAAATTTCAAGATCATCAATGGTTTTTTTAATGCGATAACTTATTTTCATTATATATATATATAGAGAGATATTTCTTACTTATTTTTATTAATATATATTAATAAAAATTAAAACCGGTTTCAAAAAACAAAAAATGCTCTAAAAAGTAAAAAATAAAGTTTTTCCTTATTTTCCTTATCTACGATTCCCAATTTTTATATGTCGGCTCCTCATCATTTACACTGTGTAAATCTGGCGCCAACTTCAAAAAAATCAAAGTCATAGATTAAATAAGGAAAAAAATTATTTTTTTGATTTTTAGAGTATTTTTATTTTTTTGAAGTCAGTTTTAATATCTTTATTTTTTTTTTTAGTTATTTAAGTTATATAACTACAATTACTTTTAAAAAATGGGCTGGCCTACAAAAGGGGCTGTTCGTAAAAACAGAATCATTTGCTAGACACGGAAGATTCCCAAAATAAGCGACTTAAAAAATTGATGCAGTGTAGGATGGGGCCACCGGGGCATCGTCTTCTTTTGACTAAAATAAAGGTTCATCAAAATCGGTCCATATGTTGAGGAGTTATGCGCGGACAAACATAAAAGAAACACACGGGTCGAATCTATAACCTCTTTCTTTTTGAAGTCGGTTAAAAACCCATTTATCACGGTACCAATTGGGAAACATATTCATCTATATAACAACCAAAGAATCATCCAAATTAGTCCGCGCGTTACAAAGTTATGCGCGAACATACATTAAAATTGAAATTCTAGATAATAATAGAGTATCTAGATAATAATAAAAAATATTAAGATGGTACCATTGGCACTTCGTGCTCTTTCAAATAAAAAAATTATCGTCAAAATCGGTGCACGTATGCGGAAGTTACGGGTGAACATACATAAAAAAAATATTAACATGATACCACTGGCTCTTCATATTTTTTCAAATAATACAAAAAGGATCATCGAAATCGGTGCACCTATGCGGACGTTATGGCTGAAATAGATAAAATAAATATACGAATCGAACTGAGTAACCTCCTCCTTTTTCGAAGTCGGTTAAAAATGCACTGACTGACTCAACACAATTTCTCTGGGACCACTGATTCTACGACCATGAAATTTGGTAGGTATCCCTCTTACGAGGGATATTCCCGAAACCGAAAATTCAAAAAATTCTGAAACTTTGTGAATATGTAGGGGATTTGCTTCTGATTACAACGACATTTTTGTTTTGATGCCCAAATTCACTCGAAGCGGGTGAAATTGACCCTTGAAAATTCGGCTATTTTCCGATTTTGTGTTATAACTTGCGAACTGTAAGAGATAGAAAAAATATTCCAAGACCAAAAGTTACTTTTTTTAATTAGATCTATCATTTGGTAAACAAATAATTTGACAGTTCACGAGTTATAGCACAAAATCGAAAAATAACCAGATATTCAGGGGTCAATTACAACCCCTTAGAGTGAATTTGGGCAGGAAACAAAAATTGCATTATAATCAGGAGAAAATTCCCAACATAGGGTGACGTGTCCAGTGAGTGAACACTTAAGCTGCATGTCTCTTAAAATTAGTATTCAAAAGTTATTATTTAATCCCCTGAATGATATTGCTGTAAGCGAGCTGTTTTATTAATAAAGTCAGACATCCCGGAACACAATTCTAGCAATGTTTGATAGTTATAACTTTTATTAAAAGTCTGGCAGAGGATTAAATAAAAAATGGGCAAATGACCAGTGAATGAACATAAATTTCTAGTGAATGAACAGGGGTACCCCAGTGAATGAACGGGATAATAACTGTGGTTAGGTTTCCAATGTATTTAAACGATTTTTTGTGTAAATAATTTTTCATACTGCAATTGCAATAATATTGTTGATTTGATACTTTACTAGTCTTATAAGATCATAATTGCGCATAGTTGAAATTTAATTTCTGGGGTGGGTTAACCTAATCTCCCACACTGGCGGCGAAAGTGTCAAAAGAAAAAAAGACCGGGTAAGCTGTTCATTCATTGGTAAAATAAGAAATGCCCAGTGAATGAACGGCCGTTCATTCATTGGTATTCACTGGTATCTCCCATCCAATGCATGAACAGCTAAGTAACTCGACAAATTCTTAGAAATCCGTTATTTTATACAGTATTTTTCGTTAAAGGAACATATAACAATGTAATCATAACCGCAAATTTATCATAGGACCATTAAATGCACCTCAATATACAAATTGTGGACATCGCGTAACAAGCCTTGCCTTGAACTTGTGGGACGCCATGAAGACAACTGTTAAACAAACGGAATTAATACCGTATCGGTTATAATTAAACAGAAAAACGCTTTTGCGCGATATCTGTAGGTGTCCAGTCTATATGTCAGTGGCAGTTTCAACGCGAAGTGAGCGCGATAGGCGTTAATTTTTCGTATTATATGAGCAACGTTCACTTACTGGGGGGTGTTCACTCACTGGACAAGTAACCCTATTCTCAAAGTTTCAGAATGTTTTGAATTTCGGGGTTCGGGATCTTCCCTTGATAGCCCCTGGATGCTCCCTAAGAAATCTTTTTAAAAAATTCTCATCCATTCACCGAAAAAGATATATTACCCGTGTAACGCAGGGTAGGTACTTTAAACTCGTATATAATAAAATTTGTCATAACTTGCTTCAGTTTTGAGAAAATTGAATTTGAATTTCGACAGTGTATGCGTGCACAGAACTATAGTTTTAGGTTCAAAGTCTATACATATTTCAGTATACACTGTCCCGTACGAAATTCAAAGTCAATTCTCTCGGAAACGAAGCGAGTTATGAAACAATTTTATTCTGTATATTTTACTTATTTTTTTAGGGGGAATCTACTCTTAGGGAGAAATTACTCTTCCGCTTATACCACCACATACGAAACACCCTGTATAGTTTATTTTTTGTAAATAGATGCCAGTCATTCTGCCTACACTTTTCGATGGTAGTGTTCATACTTCTGAACCTAATACTTGTTCGAATTCTTAGACAAATTCTGGGTGTTTGAACCTTTTAATGCTCATGCTTATGAATTCTATGAACCTAATTAACCAACTGGCTGGCTTTTGTTTCTTTGGGAACAAACGCTCCTTCTCTGTTTATAATTAGTCAGCGTCTCAGGAGCAAATTTTAAAAATGTAAAAGAAGTCGTGGCTTTACCATGGACAACAATAAAATTATTTTTTATGGTTTTGAGTTGGGATGATTTAAGCACGAAAAAATAAAATGTAGTGACATCATGTTAACATATTCGTGCTAGCAGAATTTCATGTATTTATGTCTCGAAAAAAAGATAGTCCCTTTGAGAGAGGTAATTGGAGATGTAAAATGAAGTAGGTATCTAAATGGGTGTAATAAACATGGAATGAAAAATATATCAGAGATGGGCAAAATTTTTATTTAAATAAAAATTTCGATTGACCTTTACAGGACCAGTTTTTTTTTTAAAAAATAGTGGTTTTCAGTTTCCAAAAATTTGTATATGGATCATTCCACGTCAACCGAATCAGCTTCGAGTCCAAAATTTGGCGAAACGTAGACAAACGTGTGAGAGCTTAAATTGTTCGTCTACACATGTATTTTCGAAAGACAGTTGGCATTTTGAAAAATTTAATATGGCGGATCCAATATGGCAGCTACAATCTGCGAAACTGGGAAATAGTTTACTTAGTAATACTATTAATAAAAATTGGAAATGATTACGAATCGACACGAGTCGCTGATTACGAATCTGAATTGAGAATTGACGAATTCAAAACGGCGGATTCAATATGGCGACTATGCACACAAGATCTTGTTCCAGATCTTGTTCAAGATAAGTTACCCGAAATGAAAAAATAATTACTCGGGTGTTTTTAGGCTACTGATCACGTATCTCAAATCAGATTTTCAAAATTCAGAATGGCGGACCAAATTTAAAAAAAAATGCCAATTTTCATGAAAATTTTCAAAGGGTTCTTTGGATCGCTCGATACGAACCCGCTGTCAGATTTTCAAAATTCAAAATAGCGGATAGAACATAGCGGACCAAAATTTTGAAAAATTTTCAATTTCCAATGTTCATGAAACTTTGCACGTCGGGGTTCTTTGGGTCGCTCGTTACGAATTTGCCATCAAATTTTCAAAATTTTAAATGATTACGAATCTGCAGTCAGATTGTAAAAATATTTTTTCTACATGGCAGTTTTACTGACCTAAACGAATGAACACATACCAAAATTCGGAGAATTTCCTTCTAGCGTTACTCGGACCTAACAACGTAGACGTAGAAAGTTTTTGTATCATCTTATCTTTTTTTTTTTTTTCCATGTTTTTAATTATTATTTTTGGTAATTTTGTGTTGTTTCAGGAATTATTGTATTTTGTCGTATTTTTTGTGTTCTTTTGAACAGAATGAATTTACAGTCGAAAATACAAACACTGTTAAGCACTAACACACACATACGTATTTATACTTTAAATCATTTTCAAGTAGTGTGCTTACTCACAGCCCCAACGGGGTTTTGCCGGTCCCTTAAAGATTAATGAATTAAAGGTAAAAAAAAGTTATTCGTCATGTATCGAATAAAGTTAACCCAGCTTATTCAAGCCTCGAATAACGAATAAACTTATAGTAGCTTTTCTTCGATCTGTTATTTAAATATTTTTTTTTAGTTAATCTCTGGAATATACACATGACGAGATGAATACTATCAAAGTCTTCCTAATCCAAATGCTAAAAGACAAAACCATGAGTAATAATAATTATAGCAACTTTTTAAATGCACTCGATCACTGGACATTTCAAAAGACTTTGATTTCTGGAGTGAGATATATAAATTGAAAATTCTAAAAAATTATAGAACGTTGTATTAGCTTCAACAAAAAATATCTCACCAATTATGCCTCAATAAATGTAACAGTTATTTTTATAAGTCATCGACTTTTGCATACAAAATAGTGGTAGCTATGTATTTCGGGAACGTATTATAGTTTTGTTATGTGATAAGGTACTAATATTTGATATCCTGTTTATAGAAACCTTTTCACTTCGTTTAACGGTTCCAATCACCTGCTTCACGGAGATCGCATTTTCCAACGATACCCTGTGTAGTAAAAGGTGAACTGACTAAAAACTTTTATTAATACTTCGAGCGGCACAAGGTTTGACGAAATGTGGTTGCAAGTCGGCGAGGCTTTTACGAGCAGAAGCATTTACCGAGAAAGTTTTGTACACCTCGCGCCGTACTTTGAACATGAGCCCAAACAAATTGAGAATTTAATTTTCTATATTTCGTAGTAGATTTTAATCAGAGTACTGCCATTGAGTGAGCATTGGATAGATCAAAATACAATGGATAGTGGAAAGATTTTCAATTTAATTTTAGGACACCCTGTATAGAATGATTTCGTCATTTCGTTGAAGCGTCACATTTTCCCCGATTTTCATGCAAGAAGAAGATGAATGTTGATGCACACTCAGCCCAGATGGAATTTATTTAACACTTCAAAAATCTGAACACGTTCGCGATATTTCTTTACGGTAATATGCACGAAACTTTAAAATGAACTCAACGAACTTCTATCCTGCATTAATGAAACCGTGGCAAAATCGCTGGAACTGGATTAACTTCTTTGCTTGTCGGTGGCAAATTACATTCCTTCTGCTGCGAAAAATAGGGTAAGGGAGACCGGGGCACAATTGGACATTCTTTGAAATTGGAACACACTTTTTTTATACACTTGAAAAATAACTTTTGTTTATGCACAGGTAAACTTTAGACATATTTTTAACTCAATGAATTTTTCTAAGATTTTTACACAGTGCCTTAAACGATTTTTTTTTATTAATTTATTTCTGTATTTTTCAATTGTGCCCCTCTACATGGTAGTTTTGGACAGCACTGGTGCACAATTGTACATAAATATAAAATGCCAAAAAAATATTATACAAAGCATTCATTTAACTTATTGGATATAATCAGAGTTGGGCGAAGATAACATCTAGATAACATCTAGATAAAAGGTCCTTTACGTTTATTCGTTATTTGAAGATCAAATAAGATGATTTATTCGAAGTGCCTTTCAACTTGAATTTCGAATAACGGTTCAACTTTCATCCTATCTTCATCCTAGAAAATCAAATAACCGACCTGAGCCTTTGCGGACTGACCCGCGCGCGGTCGCCTACCGGTCAGATTCTACAGAATCTGAATTTGTTTATTTTTCATCGTATCAATATGAAAGTGGCACCAATGAATTCCTGGCGTTCTCTCGATTAATTGGGCAGAAAATAATTGAAATCGGACTATTTTTAACTAAACGGGCTTTGAACTCTGCAAAAAGATTTCTCACGTAATCTCCTTAATTATGGTCCGTATTATATCATTTTTTGGGCCATTTTCATCGGGAAGACATAAGGAATCGATTGGTAATACTTTTATCAACACTTGTCAAAAACATGAACATTTTATGTGGTAAATTCCACCCCACTGTTTTGCTTTCTCGCTGCGAGCGAGGACCTTCGGACCCCAGTAGACCGCCCGTTGACAGCCCAGAGCAATAAAACCGACGGGCCACATAAAATGTTCATGTTTTTGACAAGTGTTGATAAAAGTATTACCAATCGATTCCTTATGTCTTCCCGATGAAAATGGCCCAAAAATTATATAATTCGGACCATAATTAAGGATATTACGTGAGAAATCTTTTTGCAGAGTTCAAAGCCCGTTTAGTTAAAAATAGTCCGATTTCAATTATTTTCTGCCCAATTAATCGGGAGAACGCCAGGAATTCATTGGTGTCACTTTCACATTGATACGATGAAAAATAAACAAATTCAGATTCTGTAGAATCTGACCGGTAGGCGACCGCGCGCGGGTCAGGCCGCCAAAGGCTCAGGTCGGTTATTTGATTTTCTAGGATGAAGATAGGATGAAAGTTGAACCGTTATTCGAAATTCAAGTTAAAGGCACTTCGAATAAATTAGCTTCATCCTAGGCGCTTCGAATGAAGCTAACTTTATTTGAAAAGTTATTTTATTCGATTTTTAACTAGATGATGCCCATCTCTGGATATAATACGGTATGACCCAACCATCATAATGAAATGAAATTTTGAGGAGTTGGGAGGAAGGGGAAGAGGACCCGTATTATAAAATATTAGCTGCGGGCATTTGTTAGTTTCTGAGATATTAATAAAAAACTTTCGGCATAATACAGTAAATCCTCGTATTAAAACCGACGAATGGGGCTGGCGGCGGGCGTACGACGCGACACTATTCCGTGCGGCCGATGCGATGCCGCGAGTCGGAAAACCAGAGAGCGAGCGAGAGGGAACGAAACAGTTGACACGAAGTTGCCGTCGACTCTTTTGTTCTCTCACTCTCGACCGAAGAATTCCAAGAAATGGTGGGGATAGTCACCGGGCGTACTACGCATGGTAAAAACGGGGCAGTAACGAGGATTTACTGTACATTGAAATCTGCCTATACAGACGCTACAAATGCAATCATTTTCTCGTCGCCGTCAAGTGTTTCACAGCCGACGATACAATAGCGATATTGACCTCATCGCGCGATGCTTGTAACTGGAGTCTCATTTTTAGTATTTCCAAACACACCACGCTTTACGCGCCCGCAAGCGGGCGCGCGAAACACTCGACACAATAGACGGTGACAAGAAGATGATTGTGTTAGTAACGTCTGTATAGGCAGATTTCAATGTAGTATGCTGAAAGTTTTTATTAATATCTCGGAAACTAACAAATACCCGAAGCTAAAATTTTATATTAGACGTTTTCTCAACCTCCCGCCCCACCCCTCAAAATTTCGGTTCGTTACGGTGGTTGGGTCATACCGTAGTACAGCCAACTTTTTTAAACACTGTGTAATCGAGATAGCAACACAAACATACTGAAACAAAGAATAAGATTTCTATGTTAAATTATTCCATGTGATACCCATAAAATGCAAATTAAATTTGACAGAGCCATTCAGTCTTGATGATCTACATCCGAACATATTATTGTTGAAATATCGTCTACCTGAGGATAAACGAAATAAAATTTTTCCTGTTTTCTTAAAAACTTCATCTCATAAGTGCCATCTTCTAGAGTTTTTGCCCTATATACTATCTTATGCTTTTTTGTCGGAAATTTAATTAGCAAAAGATCCCCAACAGATATTCGTTATCCAGGGACTCTTACCGGTTTATAAAATACCGGTATTATACCGGTATTTTTCGGTTGTACCTCCGTAACCCTTATAAAAACCGAAATACGAAAATACCGGTACGAGATCATATCGGTATATGAAAATACCGGTATATTTACCTATTTTTCTTATTCTATTACAAATTTCAAGATATTTGTAAGCAGAGATTTTAAAACCAGTATTATTTTGTTACTGCTATTATGTTACCAAAATTATATCCAAATCGATATAGTACCGAAATCGCTGTAATTCCGAAACCAAAGTAATTACCAGCATTTTTCTGGTAATATGTATAGTGCGATCGCGAGTGAAAAAGAATACGACGTTACAATATTACATTCGTCGGAACCTCGATCTCAAATGCCAAGTATAGCGACGTCGTTTGGTGCCGCCATAATATCTTCTCCCTTACGTCCCTTATGCGAGAAAAGAATAACAGAGAGGCTCAGCGATGAAGTGGAGGCGAAATATAAACATATGAAGATTTGTTCTTGAGATCGGTGACGAGAGCGTGGAGACTTGTCACTCTGTCAACGAGAGTTAAGCAATACGTACTTACTAGCAGCAGGAAAATATTTTTGAAAATTAATTTATCCATTTCATAGTATTGAATTTATTACATTATTTTTACTTTTTAATTCACTAGTGACAATTCATTAATGTACTTTTAATTTTTAGTAGGTACCTGTCTTAATCTTAATCTACCATTTCTACAAGAGGTAAACTGAAAAAATACCGGTATTTATTTCCGTTTTCGGTAATACCGGTATCCAAATCATACCGGTATGAAGTCCTTGGCGTAATACCGGTATCCAAATTATACCGGTATAAACTCCCTGTCGTCATCAAGTGCTGATATTGTATTCCACTATAATACAGTCCAAATCTGTCCCAAATAAAGTGTTCACATGTGCCCCTGGTGTTAAGCTTATTTCCTTATGGCTAATATGAAATATATAATGCAGTTATTAAGCAGCATAATTCGTGAAAATATGCATCATCGACTGTTTAGACAACATTCCAACTTTTAATTATTTCAATTAAACTTACCTTGTTTAGGAAAAACACTTCTTGATTTTTTATTTAAATTGCAAACTAATCGCACCACTCAATCGACATTCATTTGTAATCGTACCGAGGACTCTGTGGCTGATATTACAACCACACAGAACATATTTAGGTAAGGGGGCAAATTTAAACTTTCCAAATGTGCCTTGGTCTCCCCTATTATCAGAATATTTTTAACGTATCATCGAATATATAAAACTCAAAGGATACCATATGCTATGAAACTATGTTACCTAATTGTTGGATATTTCAAGTCAAGTGAAATGGCAGATTCACATTAGTCAAGTTTACTGGCTTCAATTCACTTGAAGCAGTAAACTTGACTAATGTGAACGAGGAATTATATTCATTCAACCTTTTACGAATTGTGTTTTGTTCTGTAATTGAAAATACATTATTTTATGTGTATACAGTTACGGTGAAGTAAATATATGAGCAATAGTATTGCACATGAAAATGCATTAAACATTCCTCTGTTTACTTATCTAATCAGGTATTTCACTTTTAAACATATTTTAAAAAATCATACTGAACAGGTAATTTATATTTCGTATTGTTGCTTTATTGCGATAGATTTTATTTAATTTACACGCGTAAATTTTTTATAAAATAAATACGAATTTAAAAGCAATGGCACATCGTTAAACATTTCATTTGAGTTTTATATAAATGTTTCCAACCCGATCGTGAGCTACTGTGACTTTCGTTATTTTCATTTGTATAAATCAGTTTTCATATTTTAATTGCTTAATTTTGCTAAGCGTAACTGACTTCTTTTCTTCATTTTTTTAAATATATAACTGTGATACTTATCAAAAATATTTAGAAAAAGCATTTAACGCTTGAAGTTTTAAGTTTTTTAATCAAGGACTCAAACTTTTTTTCATCAGTTATGATAGGGGAGACCGGGGCTAGTTGATACTGGGGCAGGTTGATACAAACGAATTATCTCGACACACGAAATAGTTTTGATATATCCAAATTGATCGTCCAAATAACATTTTTTTACTTATTTTTTTATGTATTTTCTCAAGTTTTCGCTTACTATATATTAAAGCGGAAGGACCAAAGTATATTTTCGCATATTTGTTATTAAGCAATTAATTCCAATAAAAATGAAAAAAATTTAAACGAGAATAATATATCAATTAGCCCCGGTCTCCCCTGCTGTTTTATCAAGATGACGTTAGTATCTGATCATAAAATAATTATTGTAAGAAAAACTGTGCCGTCAAAATACGATAGTTGCACTTGTATCGTCCCTGAAAAATACATCTATCACTTCCAACAGCAAAAAATGGTTAATAGAAATTTCACGAAACATTTAAAACCAATCGTCGAATTAAACATTTCTGTTTGTACTAGCCATACCTACTATGATACCTACTAACGATGGTGAGATAATAAGCTTCAATTATTAAGGTGCGAATCCACGATGGGATTTTACATGTGACTTTTCTATCATGAGACAACAATCTCAGCGACAACAAAATGGAAATAATAATAATAATGGAAGAGTAGAATAAGGGGTAGAATAAAAAATTCCTTACTCTGTAATGGGGGGTCTAACTTCCCTTTTTACCATTCAAAATAATTAATCCTTGGCAATAATTCTTATTGCATTCAATTAAATAGTTCTGTTAAGCTAACTTAGTTAATATAATAACAGCTAAGTCTTAAACTTATATCATTTTACACTCTCATTTGATGCAGTGTATTAGACACGTCATTAAACACGTAATTAAAACTATCAATAAGAAGCGTTAATTAATAACGAATAATTTATCAAAAAATTAATAAAAATACTAATCGCATATACAATACATATATTAAATATCGAAATTCCATGTCACAAACTGACTTACACGTTTCCCAATTTAAGAACGAATCAAAACATCCAATACCAGTTTATCCATACTTTTGTAATCGTACATAGCGATAACGTTGACGATCGCGATTTACAGTGACAAGAGCTTTCACGACAGCCAGCGATGCTAAATACCGTCCAGCTGGTATTCCTCCAGCGGCGTTAACGGCCTCGAGTAATGGAGGTGTCGCTCGTTTTAATTATCAATCTCCTCCGCATGGTATATCGGGTTAATCCTTTTTTTTCAGAGGGGTTATTATTTACGACTTGATGTCATGCATGCAGCCGCTGGATAAGAGTGTCCCGGTAAACTGGAGCCCTTATCGATCGGGAGGAACGAGAAAGAGGGAAAAGAGGGCGAGGAATGGGGTGGTCGGGGGAGGCGTACAGCAGTAAAGTGGTCGACTACACAGGCACGAAATGTATGAATTTTCCATGCGAGCTTCGGCTCTTCCACTGATTTCTTCCCTCTATTCCTTTTTTATCTGCCCGCTTCTTCTTCCGCGGGCGCATTAACAGGGCGCAAAGTAAGAGGCATTACTTCCGCGCCTCCCTGCCCGCGAGATTAATAACTTCCCACTCGTTTACGCAGTCAGGAAACTTTCGAGGCATTCCACTGTCGCGGGATAATTACTCGGCACTTGTTTAGCTGGAAAAGTTCAAAGGCCATTTAAATGTTCGAGCCTTTTCACACGATACACTTCCGCGGTTCACGACTGGCACATCGGATGGACTCATTTGGCAGAGGCAACGCTGGTTTAGTACAGATAGGGGTCAGGAAATGTGTGAATCTGGTCGAAATACCCGTAGCAGAGCACAAAGTGTCTCCGTGTGAAAAGACTTTTAATCCTCTCTTCAGTAATAAGAGTTCGAAACACCAATTTCGCTCAAATTTTGTACTCGACGTGTGCATGAAGTGACATCGTAGAAAAGTAATTATTTTAATGCGATTCAAGTATTTTTCTTTGTCAGCTATTCCACATCGAATCACACAATTTCCACAAAGAGGCTGATGAAATTGAAGTATGATGTAGTCCACGTGTAAACGGGTTGGGTGTAAGTCATCACTTTGATGGTTTCGGATTTATTTAAAAAATATAAGACGTCTACGAGTTTGAAAATTTTTACTTTACGTTGAGATAAATTGAATCGCCAAATGTATGGACCACAATTATTGCCAAACCACAACAATTATTGGAAAATACTTTAAGATCTACAAAATAAAAACAATTCTTTTGGTGAATCTTTTTTACACTGTTGAATACTTAAAATCTTTATTTAAACGTCTCGTACAGCTAAGTTCAGGTGGTGGCCAAAATAATGTTCTTACAGAATCTATAACTTGGCAAAAAGAGAAGCATACCTACTTCGTAACGAAAGTCAATTTATCGTGACACAATGGGAGTAACACAATAATTTATAAAAATGAGATGAACATTCCCAAAATTATTAATATGGGGTAAAGGACCGAATTTCCTACTGTCACCTTAAGATTTAACTGTGACATTATTGCATAGTTTTTGCATTTATTGGCTAAAAGTATAAGTTATTCTATTCATTTATTATTATTTAATATGTTTAGTTGAAGGAAAAAATGTTTGTGATTTTCAAAACCTGTATTATTTTTTACTTATAAATTCATTGACGTAAAAAAAATATATCGGGAGTTTTTACAGTCACTCTTAAAAAGTGGTTGATTGAATTACTACATACCAGATAATACGCCTTTCGTATATATTGATGGAACTGTGACAGTGGGTATATACGCCTTTCGCAGCCAAAGGGTTAAAACTGAAAAATAAATGCCAAGTGAACTAACCCCATCATATTTGTCAACTAACCCCACAGCCGGGGTTTGTTGACTTATTCGTCTCACTACTCTAAATAAAATAAAAACTACAACCTAGACTCAATTAAAACGATTTTCAAAATTAAGCCTGTATACCTAATGAAATTTGTAAACTTTTGGTATGCAGCAAGTCAACAAAATACCAATGGTCCATTTATAAAAAGTAGAAATGTTAAAAATTAGTCAACTAGCCCCGGCCTCCCCTACGTGTAAAATCATTGGAAATTAAAATCGTTATAATTGAGCAACCGTTTAGTGAATTCGTTTAAAATTTTTGGAGCACGCCAGGAAGATTAAAAAGAACACTCTTGCAAATTTTCCTCAACTTGGTACCAATTTGAAGATACATCAGATACGTCCGTAATGAGACCGACTGTTAGGAGCACTTTTCCCATTGAACAGAATGCCACATTGCAAGTTATTGTAATTTTTCAATGACTGATTTACGCGGAGTCTTGGATGATGTTTCAAGCCCCAAGATGGCTCCACCAGAATTTTCAATTAATATGAGACAACATTTAACTGAAACCGTCAGTAGACGGAGGATAGAACGAGGAGGTCCAGTAGAACAGCCGCATCGGTCACCTAGAGTCCTCCGAATTTCTTTTCGTGGGAATACTTGAAGAATTAAGAATACTCATTAATATTAAATAATTTAATGGAACTACGGTAACGATTAGGAAATGTATGACAGATAATACGAGTCGAGAGTCCTTGAAATTGCACGTCCACTTATGACACATACAGTAGCGGACGAAAGAATGTGTACAACTTTTAAAATCGCGTAACATTTTTAGAATTAGTCGAAACGACATGAGTTTTTTTTTTAGAAGCTAGAAGGATTAGTTTGCTAAGTGACGTGTTTCGTCGTTTTGAAAAAAATGGAATTGGTAGGAATAGCAAAAAATAATAGTAAATGTCGTTTTTCAAAATTCTTTTTACCGCTGATTTCGGGAATTTCGTGATTTTCGACCTTATTCTGCGATTTTAAGCGTTTAAAACTCAGAGTAACGTTAACCGATTTTGACGAAATTTTAGGTATGTATACAACTTACTTCAATCTACAAACGGGTTTTTTGAATTTTCCTTACAACCTCACAAGAAAAGTTTAAAAAACGACATTTGCTATTTTTTTTGCTATTCTGACCAATTCCTTTTTTTTCAAAACGACGAAACACGTCACATAGCAAACTAATTCTTCTAGCATCTAAAAAACCTCATATCATTTAGACCAATTCTAAAAAAGTTATGCGATTTTAAATGTTATAAACTTTCTTCCGTCCGCCACTGTAATTGCGAATATTATGTTCAAATGAAAGGAAGACACATCAAACATATCTTGTGAATGTCAAAACAGTCTTTGGCATTTTACACCGAAAGGATTGATTTTAGAACCTATATCTATTAGCACTTTTTACACGTCCCTGTAAATATTATAAATCCCCGAAGTCCCAGGCCCATTTTTTAACACCCAACATATCTAGAATGTATAAAATGATTAAAAATTATATAAGAGTTAGTAACTGTATTCAATAGTATTTATTAACTGACGTAATATTTATTAATTTTACATAATAATGTTTCATACATTCGTATTTTTATAAAATTTTCCTGCATGCTACTATGTAACAGAAAAAATTTAAAATTAGTTATATTTATATCTCGATGTGCACTACAATATTTCAGAAGCTGATGTGTGCAGCAGATATCTGAAAAATATGTAAGGGAACGCGAAGGAAGGGTGAACATACATAGGGTTTCAATCTTCAGCAGGAGATGGTCGGAATGGATTGAATTGTTAGACCACTGCAAAGGGGGAACAATGACACATGATACCATAGTTGAAGAATAAATCTACATCGGCCGATGCAGGACACATTCCTCCTCGGCATGCTAAGAGAAGAGAAACAAAACAAGAAATTAAGCAGAATTATATGTGAAGAAAAAATATCTGTACTTAGGAAAAATAATGAAATTTAAAATTACACAGTTGTTATAAAATCTAGTATTTGGGAAGACTATGTTAAATAAATTCTTCACTATTTATGTAGGGTAGACCGGGGCGAATCGGATCACTTAGTGTTTGATGGTAATAAAATAATGGTCACACATTGAAAAACTAATTTTTTATTATATATTCGTGACCAGTACACCTTTGACTTGAACGTTAATACATAAAAATTGAAATTAAACATTAAAATCCTTCATTTATAAACAAAAAACCAAAAAGTGAGAAATATCCGATTCGCCCCAAAACTTGGGACGAATTGGATAACCCTGAAATCTCTGAATAAACTGAAATTTTGATAACAAAATCTTTAGAATCAACTTAAACAAATCTAATTTAATGACAGCGAAGTCAAGTGACACTACTTAGAACACGGATTGGAAGGATATTGGCGTTTTTTGCCGCCTCTATCAGCACAATTCTCGTGGCCCCACTCTTCTCAGACAATCTCCTGAAAGTGGACGAATTAATTTTTCACAGTAAATACAATGCCATCTTCTTAAGACCATTAATTTATTTTTTTTTCGTCATTTGTTTAGATTTAATTTTTATCACAGCTTCCTCTATTTTCTGGGGGACACCAGGATTCCTGGTTGTCATTTTTATGTACGTACGAACCATCTGTATATAAACAATCATATTTATCATATTTATAATCATAAAAATACTCAAATGAAAAAAATAGTGATCCGATTCTCTCCAAACGACGTGATCCGATTAGCCCCATATATAAGTATTTCAAAGATTGTAGAGTACATAAACATATTATGATATAATAGTCTAAAATATATCAAATACTAAACTTGGACACCGTGCAAACTAATAACAATAAACACATTTGAATTTCTAAGCATACTTTTTATTTTAAATACGAAATTGCAGATTACGTAAACCTACGTAAATCTAATCAGATTCGGAGCAAAAGTGTAACATTCGTGCGCGTCCATCTGACTGACACCGTATGCCAGCTCTAAACAATGACTTATGGGGGTAGGTCACCCTCGCTAGCCCTAAAACAGGGTTTTTTTTCAAACGCAAATTGGAAAGTGATAAATAACAATAGAGACAACATTTTTTCTAGTTTTAATCGTTATTCTATGAGCTTTTTACACAAAAAAAGAAAAGTCTAAATATCTTTATATACATAAAAGCTGTGAGTAAAAATGTAAAGGCGTGTACGCGGTGCATCGTTTGATGGCGTACATAAAATCTCGAAAACCGTTCCAATGATTTGGATGGAAATTTAATGAGATATGCAGAAAACCATTCCCTACGATGTGTCGGGAGCATAATTTCGAGATAAATTCTTGAAAAAAAGATAAACAATATTTTTCATGCACGAAATCGATAAAATCGTATTTTTCAACATAAAAATTGTATTATTTTTTTTTCTCGAAAATCTGCTCCCGACACATCGTAGGGAATGGTTTGCTACATCTCTCTTGAAATTTTCTTTTCAGAGATATTGAGATTTTTCTTTTTTTGTGTTAAAGCCCATAGAATAACGATTAAAACTAGAAAAAAAAGTTGTCTCTAATGTTATTTATCACTTTACAATTTGCGTTTGGAAAAAGGTATTTTTTAGGGCTAGCGAGGGTGACCTACCCCCTTAAAATAATTGACGAGCTATTACGGTAGGTGCGGGGGAGAGGGGCGATGTACTACGAACGATCGGAATGCTCATTTCTATCGCGATGGAAGAAATATGGACTACATTCTAATTTTGATCCAATTCGTCCTGTGATCCGATTCGCCCTGATCTACCCTAAGTCCCAAATATCGGTAAAATTGAAGAACTCGCGAGACTCGTTTGTAACGAATATTTATTATATTACTGGATATTTGAGGAAAGCTCTCAATAATTTTATGATAATTACTAGGATCATAAGTGCCTCATAGATTTCTCCTAAAATATACAATTTGGTATCGAAGGATTCATGAAACTTTATACCCTGCAGACTAAGTAATAATTTTTATGGATCGCCCGTGCTTCCAGCGTCGGATTCCACTTAACGAAACAATGGGTCCAGGGGTTCGAGTTTTGACCCATTCTGAAGTTGGAGGATGCATTAACTGTCAAATTGGCCCGCGAGAACGATTTGGTTTTCGCTTTAAGTGCAAAGGGAGCGTGGAAAAGCGACACGAGCACACACGCCAATTGTTTGCAGCGATTTACACGTAAGTTTGCTAGGAAGCAACGTGTGACCGCGTGCAAGCTCTCTGAATAATGAAAGCGGTTCGAATTCAAACACGCCCATCGATTTTCCGTGACTCAACCGTCCGTGGCGATTGTTTCGTGGTTTAAGTCGAAACACCGCGATTTTCCTCCCGCGCCCGTGTCGTCGACATTTCCAATATCATAGGATCCACTTTTCAGTCCACCAAAAAGAGATGGTCACGCGAAGATTACACCACGTAAATTGGTGTCGATAACTATTAAAGGTAGGGAAGAGTATAAGTGATTTACCAATCTCTATGTAAAAGTAGAATCCTTAAGTTTATGTAAAATTATTTAACCAGAACAACTGTTTGGCAGCAGTTTCTACATGCTACATAATTAATACATAAGTAATATAGATATACAGTTAATTTAGTGTACCTTAATAGTTATGTTTAATCTGTTTGCTTGTAACAATGTCACGTTTGTGCTCATAGCTACCTTCCAACAATTGGTTTCCTGATGAAAGATTTGTCACTTAGAACGATATTTTGATATCAATGCAAAATATTATTAGAAATGGAAAAAAATACATGGTTAGACACTAGAAACAGGACACCTAAATATTTATGATTGAAGATAGGAGAAAATGTGGAGAAGGAAACTTGTATTGGTCAAAGCAAATATGGTGATACAAACAAATCTTTTGATTGACGTCATCTTCAAGGTTTTTTGAATGTCATCGATGGTTTTTTAAATGGCAGAATGTAGTTTTAACTTCATAGCGAAGTAGTTGATATCAAGGCGACATCAACAACATAGGATACTATGACCTTGAAATGACCTTGGACTCAGAAATCTAGGTTCGATTAATGAAAAGAATTAAGGGGTTAGATCTACCTAGAGGTCCGGAAAAAAACATAAAAGTTCAGGATTTTTTTTTGAGAAAAGTATAAGTGAAAATCATATACAATTTTTTTCTACTAACTATATTATTTTAAATTCTCAGGAGATATTATTATTAACTAAAGGAGATATCGGCTTAGATCTAAGTCGTGTTTTTTTAAGCATTAGCTGGTGGACATTCCTCAATCCAAACGATGCATCCGAAAACAAAAATTCAAATAGATTTAAAAAATAAATAACTTACATAAGTATCTAACGTTCTCCGAATTTTAATATTGTATTTTTGTAAGAAAAGAGCGACCGTTTGAAGTTGAAATATTAAATTTCGCGGAAATTTCTTTTCATTTTTTCATGAAGGCTTTGCATGTATTTCCATTATTGCAAAATTTAAAAATATTAGAACGTCAGGTACTTCTGAAAGTTATTTATTTTTAAAATCTATTTGAATTTTTGCTTTCAGATGCATCGTTTAGCCTAGCGAATGTCCAACAACTAATACTTTATAAAAAACACGATTCATATCCAAGCCGAAAAAAAAATTATCAGAAAATGTTCTACGTGCCAATGGTAATACTATAGTATTGAATTTAATTTTCGACACTTTCAGTGTTTTCTACAAGGACGCTTCAATTATTGTGATAACGTATCAGTTTATCGATATAGTTACCTAAATATGTTTGACTATGCGTCAGATAATTAGGTCTTGTGCATCCATTTCATCGGAAACGATTGAAAGGGCACTTTAAAATCTTACAGAACGTTTAAATAATTGTATTACTACTGAAGATCACCATTATGAACATAAATAAAATAATTGCACTCTCTAAAGTTGTCATTGCTTGATTTTAAATTTCTGAGTCCAAGGTTACTTTAAGATCAGAGTATCCTAGGTCGTTGAACTGAAAAATACATACTGCTGTTTAAAAATCTATGGATGACCTTTAAAAACCACGAGGATAACGCCAATCAGAACATATATTTCTATCATCGTATTTGGCTCCTTGAATAATACAAGTTTCCTCTTTCACGATTTCTTCTATCTTCAATCCTGACAAAGATAGGCATGTATATAGGTGTCCTGTTTCCTGCATAGTAATAATATGAAATGGATGTGATTAACGTTAGCTGTTATAAAGGCAATTATTAGACAATTATCAAGCGATGGTTTAAATAAAATCTTGTGCAAATTGGGGAAGACAGATATAAATAATAATCCCTTGACAGGATTATTTCTGCATATGCTTACATTATATTAGTGCAAACATAATTTTGCACTAAGCCATTGGTATAATATTGCAAATTGTATGTCTATTTCTTGTGAAATTTGAATTTGTGAATGTAACAAATAGTTCTTGACGGTTTCTTTATGCTCTATAAAAATGACATTTATGTCTATTTCATAAATTTGTCGAAAATAATATTTTTGTTCATTGAATGTCCCTGAATCCTATTGTATATGTACCATTGAATGTTGAAACCTGTTTATCTCGAAAATACTAAAAGTGGACAAACAATATTTGTGCACTACGCCATCGCTATCAAACTGCGAAGGAACTTATGAAATAACCTGACATTCAACCTAACCCATGCCCAACGCATTAATTACCATTTTGTTTTTACCGAATTTTCAACTCCGATAAACAGAAAATGAAGAAGGGATTTGTGTACAGACGACTCCCATTCTTAAACACATCTTAACCGAGCGTGTCTTTTATTTCCCAGCTTACGAGTGCAGAAGCCCTTTCCGTTGAAAATAAAATGGAAGCTAGAGACCATTCCCTCCCTAACGCCAAACCGATATCGCTCTAACGTCACGGAAAAAAAAAGGATTCTTAGTACTTCTCTATTACCTCTTGGAAAAATTCGTGGCCTGGAATTTCTAGCTATGTACTTCTCCCTTTTCTCAGCAAACCTTCAATTCTCATCGGTAGAACCCCCTTGAGTCGGAGCTATCGGCATAGTAGCTGCTAAAGGCAAACAACCACTGTTACGATCGTTTAAGGACTCCTTTATGTTTGGATATTCGGAAGGCAAATGTTTGGTCGGAAAGTCATCTGGTTCAGTGGAATATTCTTTCACGCAAGGCAGCCCTCATATTTTGTGTAAAATGAACTGGTTCGTTGGTAGCAAAAGTGATCCGCGTAACTAATACATTGTTAATTGGACAAGCAAAGTAGTTTGTCTTGTGACATGGTAGTTTTGTTGAATATGTAGGCGAAACTGGGGCAAAGCGAACATGCTACTACGTAGTAGTTCTATGTAGTGGCTATTCTAGAACGTATGTCACAAAACGGAGCCATTATCATTTGTGCTTGTTGGTGCAGTAGAGTGTTTAGTGTTTAATTCACAATTTCAAAGTCAGATAAGTAATGTCTTATTTGTATAGTTTTTATTCTTGCAGCTTATCATTCAGACTATATAAAAGTATGTTAACTTAGCTTTGTTTAAACATGTTAATAATCATTGTAACCTAGATGAAATTCGTACATTTCTCTTCCACTGGACGCTGGGACAAAGCGAAAGGGTGCAGCGTGAAATTTTCACTCGCAACTGACAAAAGCAATCAGAGCACATGTAATACAATATGATAAATTGTTTTGTGTTTCTTCTCCTACCATTTTATTCAGTTTTCAGCGGATTACCTCCTTTTGTGTAGTTCAAGTGCGTTTCAACTTCTTTTCAATTCAGCCGTTGTTTTTTAAAGAGTTATAGGTAAATCCATTTATTCATACATTGAGATATTTAAGGGTTTGCGTTTGAACGAACTTAAAAATATTGGCAAACGTTAATCAATCCGGGTAATGTTTTTAAAACTATATTCCACTTTCAACAGAAACACTCCTGCGATAACATTTTACAGTTCAACTTTTTTTTTTATTATTTATGAGGATATTGTACACCATTGACTGTGTGAATGTAAATATAAAAAATATATAAAAAAATTAAGTTAAACGATTTTATTTTATACAACAAATTCATTTCGACGCTTGATTCTGTATTAAATTGATTCATATTCTGTTTTGAAATATCCTGTTCCAGAATTTTATTTAAAGTGAAAACACACCGTCGAAATGCTAGTACAAAGGAAAGATTTTTTTTAGTTTCTAGTGCATTTTAAATAAAATCGTTTAACTCAAAAGTTTTATTTTATATTTTTTTTATTATTTACTTTTAGTTTACTCTAAGTTTTAATTTGTGGTTATAACCAACCAAACAAAAATGACACACAGGGGATCGAAGCTGAATGAAATCGTTTAAAAGGCGATATCTATATCTGACTAAAATTACCGTTAACACATTTTTTCCAAAAAATGGACTTACCACTTTCAAAACCGGCACAATTCTGAATGTTCTAAAGCTAAAATTTTTATATTTCATTTTTTCACGAACAAGTTGTAATATAATTTTTATAAGTTCATATTAAATAAAAATATTTTATTTTCGTTGACTTTTTTTCTTCACTTTACTCCGCTAGTAGTGTAAAGTGAAAAAGTAACAGAGCTGCACTTTATTATGGATTTTAGAAAGCAAAAGTGTATCTATACTACAATATGGTAAAAAATATACTTGTTTCTGTTATTTTTGTGTGTTATTAAATCTTAAGTGTTTCACTGTGCCCCAAGTGCCTCTACTATAAAATTTGATGTAAGTATCTATACCTGTAGATAAACTACTTAAAAATCTGTCCAAGTGTGTGCCGATTATATTTCGAATATAATACGTGAGGATTTTAGCACGAAAGGTGTAAATAATATTTACATAGAATTATTATACTACATGCAAATACATTTCACAGTGCCCAAAACACGAGACCACATATATTTGAAAAAAAAAATTTTCTTCCTAATATAAAATGAATATTTCCCGTATATTCGGGAAAAGTATTTCTTTCTAATATTAAATAAACATTGATTTTATATTTGGGAAAAAATATTGTTTTCTTAATATAAAATGAATATTTCCTGTATATTCGGAAAAAATATTTGCTTCTTAATCTAGAATAAATATTGTATGTATATTTAAATATTAAACAGATATTCAAGCTCTTATTAATATTGGATGTACCTATGTGTATTCAATATTATGTGCTGCAAGGGATGAGTATATTGGAATTGGTCGTCAGACGCCAAGCATTCTCCACCATATTATATTTAATTTTGTCTAGAGGCAAAAGATAAGTGGCGGCCTCACCTCTGATATGAATCAGACACAGAAAATTCAATGTTGAAAATGATGGTGGTCAGTTACAAGTATTGACTGCATCGAATCTCGGGGGTGTTTCTCAATGGTGGTGGTTTACGACCATATTGTTCCGCCAGTGAGTGGTACATAGATAACGACCCATGCGATGCGGGTCCGAAATCTATCTCACGTAGAGTTTCGGTGGCATCCCAATATGTGAAATTGCATATGTTTCATTGGTGTACGTTGCTTATGCAGAATACCTACTGGAATGTTTAAAGCAATGAAACAATCTTCCGCTCATTTTGAACAGTATAGAAGTAATGAAATGATGTTTATTCTGAAATCGTTTCTACTGTGTCTTATTGAAATATAGTGATTAAGGGGAATTGCGTCTTGTTGGGCTGAAAAATAGGTAATTCTTTTTGAATTTTTTGTACAAAAACTGTTGGACAAATTAATTTGAGGTTTGGCTGGCTGTTTCACTGTATCTTCAACTATTGTTCAGAATTTTGGTGTGAAAAAAAACATGGCAGATAAAAGTACTGTACAAGGAAAAGAGATTCTTAATCTATATGAATGTGGCTATCGGTGGTAGTAGATGCACTAAGAAAAATAAAGAAATGTTAAAATGGCAGCGCTTTTGAAAAAGGCGAAGCGTCTTGATTTGAGTCTGAAACAGGATTTGCCCCAAAATCGGGAAAACTTCTTTAAATAAATAAAGGAACGGTAGCAGATACGACAATAAATCTACTACCACCGATAGCCACATTCATGTAGATTCAGAATCTCTTTTCTTTTTTGTGTTTCGGATAAACCTTACAGTACTTTTCGTCAACGCCAGGACCACCGGATTATTTTTCAACGCTCTTTTTGTATCTACCATGTTTTTTTTTCACTGTCAAACAAAAATTCAGAACAATAGTTCAAGATACAATAATACAGCCTGCCAAACCTCAATTTAATTTGTCGAACCGTTTTTGTAGAAAAAATTCACAAAGAATTACCTACTTTTCGCCCCATCAAGGCGCAATCCCCTCTTAACTTGGGACTTGGGATAATTCCGGTAGAGATGGCCCACGGTTATAAAGACGTCTCAAACTTAAATAGTTTAATAATATTGAATATTATATTTACCAGGTCGTGTAGTGATCTTTTGCGGGATATGTAATGATCGTAACACAATATCTTTATAAATATCTGCGGAAATAAGTAAATAAATTTTTTGGGTCTGGTCAATTTCTCCCTTACTGTTAGGAGTGAGTTGGACCACTTCGTTAAAAAATACTACTAACACTTATTTATTTTTTTACTTCTTTCCCACAATCATCGCACGTTTCCAAATTTAAAACATCCTTCATGAAACCATTGAGAACGGACAATACTTTTGATTGTAATTTTCCTAACAACCAACGTACTGATTTTCATTCCAGGGTTCACAATCATCTATGCTTGAAATTTGCATCTCATTCGTTTATTCTTCATCGTTATTTGAAAAATCTGCAATCTTATTTCGTTTTAATTGCATTTAATGATAATTTAAATATTGCCATTTACACGAAAACGCCATTACAGTTGGCTTCAAAATCACCGTTATAGGCTTGCATTGTAGCTACATGTTATTAAAGCTTATTTTATGAGAACGATGTAAACACCTCAAACAACAGTACCAATTCTTATGACTACGCAAAAAATTGTTATTCTTACCAGAAATTACAATTTTGATTTTCGTTAAAATTTTTAAAAGCATGATGTAAAAATTGACAGACAAGCTGGATCACAATCACTATATCGAAAGAACGTACCTATTCTGAAACACCTTCTCCAACATGTCTCCTTTTTGAAACAGCATCACAAATAACGAAATAAAAAATAAATATGACATATATATTGTTGCGCCGGGGTGTTTCCATCGCCGGCCACCCCGACGCAAAGGATATAGAATAACCACACGCGAGTGCACATTGCACAACTCCGCTATATTTCGTTATACAGACAGTGATTATAGATTTATAAACGTAGACCGACACGTCCGGTCGCGGTGGCGTATACTAGAAGACAGTCTTCTTGTCGGCCTCCCGATCGTCGTCATGAAGGTGGCCGACTATCTTTCCTCTTCATGAGTATTGTTATACAATAATCTATTACAAAAGAAAAGGTTTTACATGTAAAGTGTCTCTAAACTGGTAAAAATTAACATCTACTTTTGTAAAAACTGCCAACATCCACGACTAATTCTTTTGAAGATTTTCACGAATTTAAATTATTATTTCCCAATATGTGCATTAGCATATATAATATCGTGTAAATCCTAGATTTGATTTAAATAGTGCGTGAACCGATTGCCCTGCGAATGCAAACGACCAACCCTGTTAGCGATCTTTCGAATTTCAATATTGTCAGAGTAACTTTTCTGTTTTTATATTATAAAGTGAATAAAGTGAAGGAAGAATGGTATGATTTGAACTTGCCAGAGGTAGTATAAATTCAGTAACACTGAAGAGTAGATTTTGTAGTTCTTTTTTCTGCGTCTAACCCAGTATTACAGGACTGGGAGATTTTTGTAACAAAATTTCGACCACTATTTTGAAGCAATTGCAATTCGCGAACTGGGCGATTTAAAATTCCCCGGGCTTTGATTTGACTTGTGTCTGTTCATGACCAAGTCTGACAAGTGGCCGACTTGTTCCACTTGTCGCGGTCTATTGGGCGGCGCGTCAATTATTTAGCTGAACTCCTTTGTTACTGACAAGAATTCTAACAAGAATCAATCTGTCAACTGTTGTACCGAATTTTCACTCACAAATTTTTTACTCAGCGTTCAATAATCTTTCGAATTGCATTACATATTTAAAAAGCTCAAGGGCATCTTCTTTAAAGTGTCCAAAAAGTATACCGAATACATCCTTGGAGTCTTGACTTGTCTACACGACATTCGAGGGCTTTATCGACTTTGCACCCTGCTGCTTTTACGACATCACTATACCTTTACAAGACATTATAGGGAGGGTGGCTATTATTTGTTCAGTGGAACAACTATCCTGCAGAGAACAATACTTGCATGATACATAGTTGAGAAACTAGCAACGCCACTGCACACATAAGTGTTAAAGAAATACACTGCTGTCTGCCATTACGTTTTTAAGTAAAAATAAGCCATACCGTGTAAGCTATAAAACAAAACAGTGTGTGTACAAATATTTGTGACCTGCAAACTAAGAAATAGCATTCGTTTCTTTTCGTGGCACGACAATTTAATGGTGCTTCACTAATTTGGGTTCTATATTAATAATTGCTCGGTTTTTTAATAAGTTGATTGTATCATATACCAATGTTGAGTTTCTTGCTGCCCCTAAGTAACACGAAAATATATTTGTATTGTAAATATATAGTAACTTGCTCTCGTAAAATATAGTAACATAAAAATTATACTGAAGATTGTACTTATATTAAAAAGTATAGAAATGAGAAAAGGTTTTATTGAAATTCGATCTCATCAATTTCATTTCTTTATACTGTGTTAATTGCTACTGTGTTACTTTATACATATGTACCTACATAATAGAAGTATAAGTAGTCTTACGTATTCACACTAGCATATGAGTATGTATTTTTATCGTTAACAGAAAAATTGTTTAAACTTCGAATGACATCATTGACATTAATGACAAAGTAGTCGTAACTATAGCTTTACAGTATTCCCCCGTTATGAGCCCGTTTTTTTCCCCCGTTGACAGCCCGGCGACCATCCCCACCATTTCCTGGAAGCCTACGGGCGAGAGTGAGAGAACCGGAGAACTCCCCCGTTCGTCGGGCTCATAACGGGGGAATACTGTATTATCAATTCCAAAATTTTCGATGATTCTGATACTTTAACCCTTGGTTGTCACACTGGGTCAAAATGACCCACAATTTAACTTTGAGTTAAAATATGTTTGAGATGGCATTGGAAATGTTACTACTGTTTAAACCTGATGATACTTTAAATATTCATTTTTAACGATGAACATAGGTATAGGTATTTTCAATTTTCAAACTTTATCTTCGAACTTCTGCTACTTAATTTAACAGATAGCTTTTAAAAAGCAGCTGTTTGAAAAGTGTTCTAAAAATTAGGTGTGACAACCGAGGGGTAAACTAAATAGTAATATCTTATGAACACTTTGAGTGGCGTCGGCGTGTTTTCACGCCGAGGGATTTGAATCCTGTGCACGGTTTTGGCGTGTTTCCATATTGATATGTTCTGGAAAGCATCGAAAGCAAAACTTTCTTGGCAATAGCAATTGCTTGCAGAGGCTTGATCGACTAGATGGGGCAATTCTCTAAACCTTGCTCCACTCAAAGTATTAATTGATCGCAGAAAGTTGTTATGCAGTTAATTATTCAGTAAGTGAGAGTCAGCTAGAACAGCATATCTTTAATTATAACTCTAGAACGACATTGGCACTTTTAGAGCGTATCTTACACTCAGGGGTCGGGCAACCCCAAATTGGAATATTGTTTTAAAACTCATTTAAGGAGACTACATAGTCAAATCACTCGAAAATCGAGTATTATTTGCGAATTAATTAGAAAGAGATGAAAGGAAGCACAGACGTTTCCTTGTATACAATGTTTATTACTATCAGGTAGAGTAAAAATTTCTTTTTTCATATATACATATACATACTATTTCACAAATGGCCTCATACCAGGTTGATTATACAGTGATTTAGTTCAATATGTTTGTCCTAGAATCTATAATTTAAATCTGAACCTTGGAAGAAAGAATTGTACCAACATTATTGAAATAGCGACTAGGAGAAGGTCATTTTTACGATAAATGCCGATTTTGGGGGTGCACAGATGGCTATTTTTTTATCTCAAAAACTAGAGTTTGTTCACCTTAATGTTGAGGTTCACTGCAGCAACATGCTGTCAACATTTCAAATCCATCCGAACCTCCATTTTCTTGTAATCACTGTAAAATCACAGAAAAATCCTACACATCAGACGACTGTTGCGCCGTCATATATTGCATATATATATATATATATAATGCATATATACGTATATATATATTATGAATAAAAAAAATTGTTTATTTAGTACTAAACACAATTTCTATCTATGCGTCTTCTTGTAATAATTAATTCGCAAAAAATACTTGATATCTTGACCGATTTGACTGCCTAGTCTCCTTAACCTTTTCGGAAAATTCTTTTGTGTTTCCCTCTATTTGGGTACCTTTAGAGAAATTATTTACAGCATATGACTTGCGTTTACAGTATGATAATCGAAAGTTAAGAGTAAAAGCTTAATATTTTCTCTGCTTGTCTATTTTCCTAGTAGAGGTATGAGGTATCACCCTCTTTTATATATTGGTAGGCATCACACTCTGTACATTAAGTACAATTGCATTGTACATACTTGCAAATAGATACTGCCAAAATATTAATATTATCTACATTCAGAAACTTATTTTTGTGCATACTGGATAATTAATTTGTAATTGATACTGGAATTGTAATATCACTTCATTTCATTTCATCCGTTTCTGTTATTTTCGTTAGTATTTGTTACTTTAATATTAATTTTCAATTTTACCTTATTTATCCGTTCTCTATATTATTGCGTTTCATGTTATTATAATGTGCCAAAGGCTTGTCACCTCGTAATAAATAAATAAATAAATATCCTAGAGTCTAGTGTCTATTGACACGTTTGTAGAAAACTCCTTAATTTGGACGAAATTCTCTGCACACGTGCAGAGCGTCCAAAAATATTCGTTACGTATTTTTTTGCTACCCCTATTTGTGTTTGCTGAGTGAAACAGCCCTCAAAGTCGGGGATGGAAACTCTATTCTGACAGATCCCTTGGAAGCTAACAAAGATAGAAGAAACTGTAAAACGGAACTGAACAGTTAGGTAAATACTTATTTCTACATAAGGAATTTATTAATTACATACTACAATCTTCTTCTTCTGAATTTAACATATTCAATAGTCTTTAAAAATAGATACACTTCAATAGAATGTAAGTAATAAATCTGTCTTTAGTAGGAGGGTCATTCCACGCGAAGTCGGACACTTTTCGGAGTAACATTTCGGATTTTGGTGCAACTTGGATATGTTGTAGTCTTTAGGGGTATATAAACATATCTCAAAGGATTTTTCGAAATGTAAAAAATTGTGGATGTTACAGCTCTTTGAATATAGTGTTTACTATTTTTCCAAAAATTATAACTCTGGAAGTAATTAACTGATAAAAATGACCTTTTGGGTGCTTACAGTGGAGATATAAGAGTACCTAATAAACCTTATTTCACTGAATAAAAACGAATATTTGACCATTTATTTAGCAATTGTTCTTAACAAATGGAATTTTATAGGTGAAGGCAAATTTTTAAAAATTTTGAAAAAATATGAGGATAAAGCCCTGTTTTTCCTCTTTACGGACACGTTTCGAAAATCGTGGACCACATCGTTGTCAAATCACACCGGCTCGACTGGCTGAGCCGTGCGGTACTCGGAGCGGCCAAGCGGCTATATCTGCTACTCTTATACAGTGTTCTCTAATATGGTCAGTATTTGTAAAAAACTGAAGAAGGAAAACTTTTACTGTTTTTTATACACAATACAATACGGTATCTTAATTTTTGGTGTTCGCAGTATTTTCCTTGAAACGAGGGTGACCTTCAGTTTTTTAAATGGAATGCTATATATTTGATTACCTAATATGAAAGCGACTGTCAACACAAATTCAACCATATAGTACACTATGACATTCAGGACCACACATGGTTAAGAATGAAAGATGAAGTTCAATCTATTAGATAGATAGTTCGATATATTTATTTCATTTCTAACCTTGTGTAGCCTTGAAGGTCATAGTATACCATATGGTTGAATTTGTCTTGACAGTCGCTTTCATATTGGGTAATCAAATATATAGCATTCCATTTAAAAAACTGAAGGTCACCCTCGTTTCAAGGAAAATACTGCGAGCACCAAAAATTAAGATACCGTATTGTGTTGTGTATAAAAAACAGTAAAAGTTTTCCTTCTTCAGTTTTTTAAAAATACTGACCATATTAGAGAACACTGTATAAGAATAGCAGATATAGCCGCTTGGCCGCTGCGAGTACCGCACGGCTCAGCCAGTCGAGCCGGTGTGATTTGAGTTTTGACGCAGCGTTACATTCAATTAATTTTCATTTGGCCAATTTTAAAACGTCCACGATTTTCGAAACGTGTCCGTAAAGAGGAAAAACAGGGCTTTATGCTCATATTTTTTCCAAATTTTTAAAAATTTGCCTTCACCTATAAAATTCCATTTGTTAAGAACAATTGCTAAATAAATGGTCAAATATTCGTTTTTATTAAGTGAAATAATTTTTATTAGGTACTTTTATATCTCCACTGCAAGCACCCAAAAGGTAATTTTTATCAGTTTATTAGTTCCAGAGTTATAATTTTTTGAAAAATAGTAAACATTATATTTCAAAGAACTGTAACATCCACAATTTTTTACATTTCGAAAAATCCTTTGAGATATGTTTATATACCCCTAAAGACTACAACATATCCAAGTTGCACCAAAATCCGAAATGTTACTCCGAAAAGTGTCCGACTTCGCGTGGAATGACCCAGGAACGTTCTGTATGTAGCACCTTTCATATTCGAAAGCTAAAGAGTCCTTGGGTTCAATCGTCATTACGGTGAACGGTTGCATTTGGCCAGGATTACGACATGGTATGTTAACAAGGAAGCAAAACGTGATATCCGTAATTCCGCGGAAGAGTCTGTACACAGTGTAGGGCGTCACAATGTTGGCCTATTCATCAGCCTCAAACATGAGAGATTTATGCGTATTTGCTTTCACTTTGTATATGTAGACCCTTTGCCTTACTATGGTACGTCTCTCCTCACTTGTGCAATGTGTTACGGTTCATGATTCTAGTCTCTGCTGATCTGATAAATTTCATCCGGAGAAATAATGTATGCATCAAGGGGGGCACATCAGATACCGTTGCGCTAGGCAGTGTTCCGATAAAACGCGGCAACAAGCCTTGCGTCTGATAGCGAACCTCCATTTAGATAATTTCTGTAGCAGAAATGCGTATAATAATTGAGGTCGTGGCGGCGTTCTGTTCAGAGCTAGCACTTTTTTAATCATAACATATTAGAATTTTTCATAATTTTTGTTCTCTAAGACGAAGGAAAAAAATGAGGTAGATTATTAACTCCATTAATCTTACTAAACGAATTAATCGTATCCTTTCAATAAAATACTGAAAAAAAACACTTTTTATTGTGCAATGACTTTAAGCAATTAAACTGATTGTGAGTTATCTGTCTTGTTCCTTACTTTCGTCTTACGGAACAAAAGAACTTGTAAAAGCTCTATTCACTCTCATATTTTTGTGTACACATGAATAAATGGGAGAAGTAACTGCGTTCCATATAAGAGCATACCGACGCTCCCACGGATCTGACACACGCGATTGGTCGTAGCACTTTCGCGATTGGTCGTAGCACTTTCCCTGCCGGTTTACTACCAATCAACAGTGTATCCCTGCGCGAAACCAGTATGCTCTAATGTGGAACGCAGTGTAGGGAATGTATTTGAACATGTTAATGGATTGTTGAATTACCAAATTTTTGTTAGCTCCAAATCATCCTATTTATCTACTCATGTGTGATTCGCTTTTAGCCGCCATTTAAATTAAATTATTAAGTTAAATTTGCCGCTTTTTGTATTGATGTATGTATGTACAGATTAGATGAAGATAAGCTTCTTATGTTTATGTTACGATTTATTTTTTAAGTGATGTCCACGACTTGTGAGTCGTTGCAAAGCACACGATTAATGTATAAGTTTCTGTTAATCTTATGATATGAATAAATTCTCGCAAAATAGAGTGCAAATATACGTATTCTGAATTCATTCTCCAAAGAAAAATCCAACAGTAACGTGTTACGTTAAGGCTACATAATTACCTCTTATTAGTTCTGACATTTTTTTATTATTCTTTTATTATTTTTATTCCTATATTTTACTCTTATTTTTAATATTTTTTTTGTCATCCAACATCCATATCCAGAAGGTGAAAATAGCACTCAAAGTTGAAGGTAAAACACATGCTTGGCCCAATATCTCTAAAACTATTAAGACTAGAAAAAAAGTTTAAGTGGGGAAAGTGTTTGTTCTTTTGTACGGTGAATTTAGTTACCTACGATATGTCGAATGTTTTTTTAACAATTCCTAAGTACCCAAGTTTCCGCAACATCGATTATTGTCATTTCGAGAGTGTTCCTTGTTAGTACTGTACTGTAATGTACTCATGATTAATTATATTTGTCGATTTCCGCTACTTGTCTAACAACGCGCATTGAGACCCATATTTGTTAATATTGTATTGTAACATACACTGGCGGACAAAATAGTTACTACTTTTTCGATTTGCTTTATTTTTGTTATTTTTTAACATCAATTTGGAACTATGGTATGTGTTTAATATATATATTCTGGTGGATAATTGGAAGCTGTATAAACCCCAGTTAAAATTGAATTTATGTAGCTAACAAAAAAATTGTGACTTTGAACGGGATAACACATTTTTGGGGCCGACAAAGGAGCTACCACTTGGTATTCGTTTAGGCCGTCCTAAAAGCAGAAGGTGTCCTCACGAAATATCAAATTTTTTATTATGTTTTAAAAGTGGTAACAGCTTTACAACGGTGTTGTCTTGTTTAATGTTATGTAGGGACTTTGTTTATTAGTTAAATGAATTCAACTTTAACTGGGTTTTATACAGTTTTCAATTCTCTATCAGAATATGTATATTGGGCACATGTTGCAGTTTTGAGTTGATGTTAGAAAATAATAGAGGTAGAGTGGATCGAAAAAGTGATAACTTTTTTGTCGGCTACTGTATAATTGATTGATAAGTTTCTCACTCGTTTCTGCTCCACTGTGTATACACAACACTAACGCTTATGATAAACAGGATTAATCTAATGTTCCATGTAGGTACCGTTTACTCCTCCACCAAAATAATCTTGGAAAATGACAAGTATGTAGGTGAAGACATGTAAGCAGTGGAGATATTTTTGCCAGTTTCTTAGCTTTTACTCACTCTAACAACTTTTAATACTTGTAGCATGTATGCACTCAGGAACTGTGTCATAGATGACCCAAATTTGAAAAACGGGCACGTAAATTCAAGTCCCTCCATCACAGAATTTGGGGCGCGTGAATTATCATTAAAAATGATACGGCTGAAATACAGTCTGAAGTAGATTACTTGATAGCTTCCAGCAACGATTAAGCATTTCAAGCTCAGGAACGGATCTTCAGATTTGGCGCCCCTATGAAATATCATTAATTATTTTCATTCAAAAGAGTTGAGACAATATTAAAATTAATTTAATATGGCAACTCAGATATGAGTTAATGCTAATTTGCTAATGGGAAAGAATGAATTGTTTTTAAAGTTGTCTCAAGCCTATGTGTTTAAATCTTTTTAAATTTATTTCGCCCAGAATTTGCTGCCCTAGGCTGCAACCTACTTAGCCTATGCTCAAATCCATCCCTGATCAAGATGCTACCGCATGCTACACATAACAAATTAAAAAGACACTGTATAGCTGTTGCAGGGATGTACAAATTACATTTGATTTTGTCCATTTCCACCAGAAAAATTACTAAATAACCCCGTCACCGTCATACAAATCTTAATTTTAAAACACGTTCTATGCTTATGTTTTGCTGGTATGCCCCAAGTTCTCGCAGGAAAGAAGTCGACTTAAGATAAAAGAAAGTTTGAACTCAATCTTGAATAAGTCTGAAAATATCCAGCATGTGATGAAAATTTCTAAGAGATAAATTTGCTTGACCTCTTGCAATGGAGCATTATGTATGATCGAATTAGTTTGTAACTAAATCTTCAAGTGTGTAATCGTTGCGCGGAGGTGGGTGGTTGCTAATGACTCTAGTGTTGATGCGACCACCTTAAAATAAACCAACACTAAAAACCAAAATCTTAATTTTTCGGAAATTTTACTACGTCTTAGGTCCACTATTAAAGTAATAATATTACACATAGGTATAGTGACAAAAAAATCCTATAAATGCATTACCGATGTAACCCACAATTTGCTGAATAGTTTCTTATAGAAAGTAATAAGATTTGATTCATGATTTCTGAATACTAATGCACAGATGAATGTAGATTTTGCGACACGCAGGAGTACTTACTTCTTTTGTTCTGGACAATTTGGCACGTGTATAGTCGTCTTTCTACATAATGGAATATCCTTGAAAAAAGTACTGAAACATTACTCGCGGAACGCCATCGTATTTCCTTCGTTTCAGACGTTCGTAAATTCAAATGGTTAAATATTCCGTTCATGCTGTGTTCCTTGCTGAATTTTATGCTGAAACGGTATCCTCTATCTACTTCGTACCTCGAGTACCTACCTCATAGGCACTATTATTGGCCTGCTCAGCATTTAACTTCATTAACCCCGCGGATTGACCGATGTACATCCGCATTCGAACGGTTTAATATCGCCCAACCCAAATTCGATGCTAATGAAGTTTCTGGAATATAAAACTGTGTTCATTAAGCAGAGGTCACCTCGTATTATTAAAAGTAACCTATACTCTGATTTGCAAACGCTTTTTGAGCAGTGTTTTACGTTGCTCCAATTTGAGATACTATAACGAGGGAAGGCATTGTAGAAATGTGAATAAAAATGATAGCGATTGCACTTTCCTTGATTACTATTTAACATTTACTTAAGCTTCCACAGTTGCAGTTGTAGACTAATTTATGGCACTATTTTGTACAGTTAGGTGGAAGTGGTTGCTGAAATGTTTGTATCAATAGATATATCATTATCGAGGAAGATTTTTCTTTTCTTTCATGTCGATAACACTGGAAAGTGGATCTTCTTTTGAAATCATTACAGGAAGCATTTAAAAGAAGGTTATTTTTTTATTAATTTAGGAAATTAATCGTAAAATTCATTGAACTTTAAGATATATTGTGATAAAATATAACAAACATATATGTGTTAAATAGAAAATAATAACAATGAAATATTACTAACTTTTGCAGTTACTGTATTACGGGACAGAAGAATGAAGTACAAGTTTTGTGCCTTTTATAATATTTGGCCATTTCCCCCTCTCCCTCTCCCACTCCCTCTCCCTCTCTCTCTCCCTCTCATCACTTATATGATGGTTCCAATGCAAAAGTTGCGAAACATCAGGAACTTCATTAACATTAAAACTACAGAATACGTTGACGACAAACAAATAAAATAATGTATTCAGCTCGATTCGAAAAATGTGCAGTTTCGCAACTTTATCATTGAAACGACGATATGTGAAACACAACTGACGGTCTTCAGAAAGTTAGATTCCAAAGTTCCAAAACAATATCGATGTTCATGTTTCAACAGTACAGACTTTACATTCAACGGAGCTTCAACATAGTATAAGAAGTTTAAACAAAATCTATTATTTACCTTGCAAATGTTTATAGGAGCTCATGATACATATATTCCTCAGGCATTTTGCACATTAATTTTCAACCATTCTGTTAACTTTATATTTTATCGCTATTTATAATCTCCATGTACAAAAACCTCGTATTCTTCATTCAAAATAATTAAGAGTTTATCGAATGTTCAGAATTGGAAAACCGAAAACTTTTTCAATAGACTCATGAAAAATAATAATAATTAACGATAAGTATTTATAACTTTATTATTCTTCATAAATTGGGTATATTGCTGCCTACTTTGTACTCATATACCGAGCCAAAGATAGTAACTTTTCATAAAAATATTGGAAACTCAAAACTGCCATTAAAAACGCGCATTTCCTATTTACCTTTTTGCTCTTCATGTTACCAATTTGAAGTTGTTCAAAATCATACGTAATTTGACATATCTTCCCTGTTATATCTGTTTCGACCATACGTCGTTAAAAAGTTAACGGGACGTAGGTGCATGCCCGATACTCTTGCACGTACCGCGCCACACTTTTCTGCGGCAAATTAATGGCGGCGAGAATTTTTTTACTGGAAGGTGAATTTGTACCCCAGTATCCCCTGACACTAATTTCTTTATAAGGCTACACGAACACTAACGTAATTGCGTATATATTGGACGGTTAAAAAATTACTCGACGTGGTTTAGAGGTCCACCCTTCAAGGGTTTTAAGCTAACTTCACGAGGGTTGAGAATATTCAAGCACTTGACCCTAGAATATTACATAATGTGCGTAATACCAATACCCCCACTCTTTTAGCCCAACCAGCAGTGCCACACCGGTGTTTTATTTCCATTTTTTGGGTTTTTTCCTGAATTTGAATTGCACATTAAAAATAAAAAAGAAAACAATTTTTGAAAAAAGAAATGTTTAAAATACTGATAAAAATAAAATAAATATCAATCTATAAAATTAATCAATACAACTCACTTAGGAACACATTACAAGCTGTATACCTACATACGTAAATGTTATGTATCGTCAAAATTAAGCGCGTACCGAAAAACATTATTATTCTGGGGTCAAAAAGAGAAAAACTCAAAGCAGGCACAGTAGCTAGAATTTGTCTTTATACAATTAATAGTAGGTACACTAACGGACCAAAAAGTTACCATTTTTTTCAATCTACTCTACCTCTATTACTTTTTAACACCAACTCAAAACTGCAGCATGTGCCCAATATACATATTCTGATAAAGAATTGGAAGCTGTATAAAACCCAATTGAAGTTGAATTTATTTAATTAGTAAACAAGAACTTTTCACAGCATTCAACGAGACAACACACTTTCAAAGCCGACAAAAAAGTTACCACTCTTGAAAAGTGATAAAAAATAAAAAAAAAGTGTTGTCCCGTTCAATGTCATATAAAATTTTTGTTTGTTAGTTAAATAAATTGAACTTTAATTGGGTTTCGTACAGCTTTCAATTTTCATATATTAAACACATACCACAGCTTCAAGTTGATGCTAAAAAATAAAAAAAATAAAACAAATAAAAAAGACGATAACTTTTTTGTCCACTACTGTAGGTACCTACTATTAAAAGTTAATTCGTTAACGTTTTCACCGAACATAAAATCTGCACATTCCAACGGTCTTCTAAACCGTTTCCATTGCTCGCAGGCGAAAGAAATACGTACACACTTAAATATACTGAAAGAATCAGTATTTTCCGAGCGATAAGCATAACCTAGGCTCATCAGTCGACCAAAACTTTCCTATCTTTAAACGCTCGCAGACTTTCCATGAAATCCCTCACGAAACGAAGTTTCGTTCAAATTTTCATCAACACCGTCGGAGGAAAGAAACTATCGCAGAACTTTCCGCAAGTTCCGCTGCGCCTGGCCACGAAGTGCAGGCTGCGCCTCACGCGTCCGGAGACAGCAGCTATCGCGTTTCCTCTTCACAACACTCGCCTCCCCCCTCCGTGCATTTGTCTTCATTTCTTGCACTACTCTAACCGGTACACGTAGTTATGATTTAAGGCCACAGTTCCGCGATGGGGAAAAGAAGAGGAAGGAGAAGGGAGAAGAGGAAGAAGAAGAGGAAGAAGACGCCAGGCTACGGGCAAAGAGGGGGCCCGTTGGTGGTCTCGCGTTACGCTTGCCTCTGAACACTCGAGATTATCGTTTTCGTGCCTGTGCAGCACGTTCCAGCAAGGACTACCGTTAACGATAATTAGGCTATCGCGTGACAAGGAATTCGTGCGAAGAGTCTTGCCAGCCAGCAAATCGTCGCGCTCCGGTTCGATAACGCTGTTCAACACGCGTTTTGTCACAGGAACGTTCTATGATGCGCTTAATATAGGACGAAATGCGCATGGTCTCTTCAAAATAGTTAAAAATAAAGAGTTGATTTTATTTAACACAGAGGTTCACAGAGGGTGGCCAAATTATTATACTTAAAACATTTTTGTCAATTTTTGGGATCATTTTAAAAGGGATTAATACAATTAAAAACAAATCTTAAATTCGCAACTGAAGATTCTGAAAGGAAACTTTCTTAGCTCTCCAAGACACTCATGAAGATTTGTTTACGATCATAAGTTCGCAAGTTATAGGTGTTCAAAGTGAAAAGTACCTTTTTGTTTTGATCGCGAATAACTTGGGCAATAAAAATCATATAAAAAAACCAAATACAAAACGAAATTAAAGAGAAATGTTTGCTTTATAAAAAATGTTCGTTGGATTTGCCGGAAACAAAATTTTGGTCCGTGCATACGTTCAAACTAGGCAAAAATTTCTGAAACTTCCTTTCCTGCGCTTCATCTTGATAAAACAGTATCATAATGGATGGAAAAAAATTGGGTCCTTGATTCAAAAACTATGTAGAAACTTCAAGCGTTAAAATGCGTTTCTTAAATATTTTTTGCAACCATTTTTCGCAGAGATGCAGCCATTCCATTTCATGCATTGGATCTGTCGCAAAGGTCTGATAAAGTGACAGAAAAATTTCTAAGAATTTGATTAATTTTAGGCTTCTCGTGATGTTCAAAAAGGAACATGGATGATTGCAATCAGGAATAGGTGATTCTGTTTGCCGAAATTGTGGTAATTTTGGAAGCCACTTACTTGTAGCAAGTTGTTGACTATTCGAAACTGAACAAACTCATAAATTTCATAAGTTTCAAACCACTATTTTATGTAATCACAATATAGGGCCATCTTACACGAGGTACTTTATTGTGGGGGTGGTTAATAAATACTGTAAGTGCAAAAACTCAATTTATATATAGTATTACCATTGGCAAGTAGAACATTTACCGCTAATTTATTTTTTCAATTTTCGTATGTACATCATATCATTGTTGCTTCTCTGATAAGTCTCCCTGTTCATTCTTTTTCAAAAGTAACCGAGATATGCTTTAACATTTCTGATTATATACACTTCCACTGAGAATACACGCAACCGCATTGCCAAAAAAAAATGCCTTGCAAAACGGAACCTCAGAAACTTGGAACTGTTATTCAGAAATTCATCGAAAAATATTTCATAAAATCTACGATCATTTAATTAATGAAAATCAGAAGAAATGGAACTGTACCAGACAAGAAAGTTCTACTGTTCTACAAAGTAATGACAAATTATACCTACACATGTCTCAGCTTTATATTTGCGCTCGCGATCGTGTAAAGAAGGTCGTGCCTGTGCACAGTTTTGAAATGCGTGAATGCTTGATATATATCTTATCAATGAAGATCTAACGAGCAGCGCGAAATTGGAATTACACGGAGGTGAAATGACCCTTATCAAAATGAAAGTAATCTACGTAGTTACCAAGTCGAGACTGTAGTATGCGAGTTTCTGTTAATATTTTTTTTCAGTATCGCTAAATGTTTGACTCCTGAGATATCATAGTATAATATTGCTTTCAGTTCAATGTCTGGCTAGAAGTCATCGTATAAAAGAATCACACGGAATAATATGTAAAATTTCTATACGAAGTGAAATGTCTATTCTGTAAAAATACAATATTTGCAATAATTTCTCTGTCTTACTTGAAGTTCTTCATTTTAATATCCAATATCCAAGGTCACTATCTAAATACTTGCTTTGCCTCTACTAACATATCTAATTCTGCAAACTTCTTTCAGGATTTTATTTTCTCTCTTAAATACATGGTGTTCCAGTATTGATGGTACGATCGGGGAGGGGGTGATTCTTTATGAAAAAGAAGTCGAAACTATGGTATACATTTTTTTCATTTGAGGCTTTGTTTTCGAGAACATCGACTTTAAACATTCTTCAAATGCACTTAACACGTGCATTTAATGTGTCGTTTACAAAGAGCATGAATATTACACGTAATGCTAATTTCTTATCAATATTATGTGTTTTTATCTATCTCTATCTGCTTAGAGTGGGTTTATAAATTAAATTAAGACATCAAGCCTAAAAGCAAATTCCGTCTCAAATGGAAAATATTTATTTTATATTTTCGACTTATCTTTTCATGTAGAATCACCCCCTCATCGGGTGTAGCATTAATACTGGAACACACTCTATATTATATAGATACTCGGTAGAACTAATTTCACGCTAATGTGTTCGTGCTTATGTATTAATGCACATACGCGTCCGTCAACTGTATGTACATTATGTGACACTTTATTTCGCATATAGGGTGTCTCATAATATGCAGGACATAGTTCAGGGATGGGTTCAATTGTTGAAAATAATCAAAAAGATTGATTTAATATAATATAAAAAAAAAATTTTAACTGACTTAAAAAAATTAGAAATTAAGAAGTGATACCCATGAAAATAGATTATCTTTTGAGAATCATTTTTGTAGGAGTATCTTAACATTTACATTTAAAGCAAAATCAAATTAACTTGTGAAAATTATGGGCTTCTATCGGAAAAGGGTAATTGCGTGACGTTTGCATGTTTGTAAATAAATGTTGAATAAAAAAATAAGAATATGGAACAGTTAAAACTACTTAATTTTCTCTTGTGACTGTTTGTCTCTATCTATTGAAAATATCACTCAATTCAGTGACATAGGGCACTGTATATATAACTCCAGTAGTATAAATCCACCATATATCAGACGCTCAGTGACCTATCGATGGTTTTCGCCAGTTCTAGTTCTACTATCGCTTCATGTATCTTTCATATTAGCTTCTGATTTATTTTATTTATATTAGCTGAAGCTATCAGGTAGCTATGACATAGTAAGTAAATTATTACAGTTGAAAAATATGTACATCCGTAATTATTTCAGACAAGTACGAATTCTACTTACTACTTCTACTTAAATTATTGAAATGTATTTTATGAAGTTTTTCAAAATTTAATGTCCTTCAATAATTTTGTATTTAGAGATCATTCTCTTCATTCAAAAAGTAAACATCATACCACAAAGGGGCATGCGATTTCACTTGAAGTATGAGAACACAATGTGCACAATGTTTCGACAAACTCACCATAGCATAAGCAATAATTGTAATTATTACAATTTGTATCGTAACTTAAGTACAGTCTGAATTTCGTAATTATTTTACAATTGCATGTGAAAGATGCGATACCTCAAAGCATATTACTTCATATCACCAACAACACTTCTGAAACTACGACCAGGGGGGTATACAGGACGTTTCGTGTTCAGTGGTACAAGCGGAAGGGTTGCGATTTTACATAAAAAAATTAGTGAAAAATATAGAATAAAATTGTTTCATAATTTGCATCATTTTCGAGAAAATTGACTTTAAATTTCGGCTCGGTATGCGTGCTCTGAAATATAATTTTTGGCGTCCGAGAACCACTCCGAAGTAAGGGGAGGATTCTATCTTATAGGTTGTCAATTAAGGCGGTTTCACACATATAAATTTTGTGGCGGTTCTTTGCTGTTAGTGTTAGTGGTGAAAAGTATTCACCACTTGTTCACACTGGTCCGTGTCACTTACTGACACGTACACAAAGGGTCGACTGACACTGAACCGTCACGGAACTGATATGTGTGATTTCGTCTTTACTGTGACGCGAAACGTCCCCCTCGGGCGTCAGAAACTGTACTTGGGTGCACGCGTACCCAGCCGAAATTCAAAGTTAATTCTCTCAAAAACGAATCGAGTTATGAAAAGAATTTATGGCACATATTTTACTTATTTTTTAAATCACAATCCTTGCGTTTCTATCACTGGATACGAAGCACCTTATACAGAAAGATCCCGTGGCCTGTGGCAACCAGAAACCAGAGATGCAAAGTTTTGATGTTTCCCTAAAGTACATCCACATACACAGAAACTCAGATTCAGCTCTTTTATGCAATAGAAACTTTGCTAAATAAAAGAGGATGGTCGGAAGTAGCTATTTTGAGTGCCACTTGGAAAAGAAAAATTCTTATTTAAATTCTTATGGCATCAGAAGAGTATAATCGTTTATGTAAAATGTAATGTTGGTGAAAATTATGAAACACGAGTGCAATGATTAGAATGTGGCAATGATACTTCAATTCTGTTTGGTGCCAAACTTCAACTGATTTATCGGCAGATTTTCTCTCCAATTATTTTGGACGCGGATCATTATCTCAAGAAGGGAAGGGTGAAAGACGCCCACGTAATTTTAATCACTCAGGAGTAGGATGTCCAGATTTCATGGCAGTCCATATTTTCCGCAGGGTTCTAGAGAGTAATTATGCCAAATTTGGTCGAGATCGGTTAAAAAAATCGGGATAAAAGTATCCTATACGTTATTCCTAGGATCTAGACTACGTGCATACAAAATTGCAAAAAGATCCATTGCGTAGTTCCGACGTGATTGAGTAACAAACATCCAAACACACTTTCGCATTTATTATATTATTATATTAATAGGATAGGATAGGATTTTATATTCTAATATTTTTTTATAGTATTCTAGCCGTAGATTACTAAACTGTCGTAAAAATGACGATATCAAATCGACGAATCATAGAAATCATAAAAAAATGATGCGCTCTATATCCATCTAAATCAAGGGAAATGACAACTAACTTTTGCATGAAATGCAAGAAACGAATAAAAAATATTTAATTTTTTTTATTGTTTTCTGACCTCTTAAGCCCAATGAAGTAAAATTTATGTTGCTACTTGAATGCAAATATATTTTTTCGAAAATAATGGTGTTTTATTTTAAAATCGTATTTTGTATGAATGTTTAATAACAACGCCATTGGCAAGGTAGTGTAGTGATCTGGAGCTAGTAATGTTCAAATTCTGATTGTGTAACAACGTGGGCGAATTTATTGAACCCATGACACTAATTCTAACTTAGCAACATCAGGTTTACCACACGAAACGCACCTAATATTTATTTACACCGGTGTAAAATATTCCTGTTGCGTTACATATTACCTGTTAGTCGTTATATTCCTGTTGCGCTGCATATTACGCGTAGTCGTTATTCTTGCTGGAACTAGTTTCGTGGCGAGAGGCACAGCGGGTCAGCGTCCTCGGCAATCTGGCATGTGTTGTAACTGCAATGACACAAACATCGATTAACTATGAAATCGTGACAATATTTTCTGTTAACGTTTCACTAACTGCAAAATACGAAACGACACATGCGCAATACGTTCTTAGAAAATAAAAGTTGAGATTACATATACAGCAATAGTAACGTAAATATGTGTTTGTGTATGAGATTGAAATGTTATAGAAGGAATTTTTTAAGTTCAAAATAAATGTTTATTGCGTGAAAACTTGCGCAGGTATTCTACCTGTACGTTTAATGAAATAAGATCAAGATGGACATATTAGTACGAATGTATAATAATTACATGCTAAATATTTAAATCCTATAAATAAATTTAAAGATAATCTTTTAGACTAATGTTTTAATTTCAACGATTATGGATGGACACCTGCGTTTTACATGGACTAAATGTGTACTACCTATCAAATATAACTTCTATAACGTTCATGTAGTTCTTTGAACAAAATAAAATAATCTAAAAAGTTGCCACGTGAGTGGAAAATAAAACCGAAGATCGTTAAAAGAGAAGTCGAAAAGACTGCAAAGATACATAAAAAGATTGATGGATTCATTCTATTTGCATGTTATGTGGATTTATTTTGGTTCGTTTATTTAATTTATGTAAATATAAAAGTAAGCACAAAATATACACAACATGCTGTAAATTACAATGTGAAATAGAATATGCTATACAAAATTGACATACCACATTAAATAAAGAATTGTATAGAAACATAAAAAACTGGAAAAATGATAACAAATTTGAAAATTTATGAAATATATTTTTGGCCGAAGATTAAATATCAATTTTTCTTCTAAGCATATCCATGGTTAGTGCAATAGACACGAATTAACCACAGAACATATTGATTAACATATTTGACAATTTAAATGGTCATATTAAAAGTGTAAAATTCAGAAACAAACACAACATGTCAGGTTAACACAGGCAGAGGGCGGGTGAGGGGGAAGTAATTTGGATTTAAACCTTTGCAATACAACGATATTATTTGCAAGTATTTTTGTCATGAATACGTTTGATGTAGACTTCAATAATAATTAATACCTTTTTCGGGATCGATATAAATTTATGATTATTCAGGAAAGCGAGTTACTCGTCCCATTGATTTGATACTTTGATCACATCAAATTGGAGAATTCTGCTAGCTGCTGTGAAATAATATTACACACACGATAATTTGTTTCAAAGATATAACGACTAAATTATGAAATGTAATACTAACTAAGGAAAATGTGAAATATCGGCGAATTTAATTCTCTTTGCGCCAGGATTTTTTTACACGAAAGGAGGATGAACCGTTTTAACAATGGCGTACACTAAAAATAAACTTCATTTACCAAGATTGCAAAATATGTCGAGACGTCAATCTAAATAAGTAAAACACCTTCCATAGACGAGAAACTAACTGATATCCCGTTTATACGATTTTATTATTATATTAAACTGTTTCATTTACCTTCAATCCCCTGTCTGTTTGCTTGGTTTAAATCTTATAATTCAATTTTAACCCATTTCCACAAATCCAATCGACTTGAAACTAGATAAAAATAATTGTAATTTGTTAAGAATAAAAATTCATTGGAAATTGTTAAAAATATAATTTCATTGCAATTTTTTAATTAAAAAAAGTAAAATTGCACTAATAAGTAAAAAATAATTTTTTCCCTTATTTAATCTATGACTCACATATTTTATAAGTCAGCGCCAGATTTACACAGTGCGAATGATGATGCACCGACTTAAAAAATATGGGAGACGTAGATTAAATTAAGGGAAAAGATTATTTTTTACTGTTTAGTGCAATTTTATTTTTTTGTAGTCGGTTTTAATTTAAAAAATTTTTTTTTTTTAATTTTTTAATTTTATATATATTGACACAACATGCTGAGGAGATATGCGCGAACATACAAAAAATAATAATAATTAGGTGACAATAGTCATAATTATTATAACCAGAACTGGCAAAATATTGTGCCAATATTGATTCAGTGTAGGATGGGGCATCGCCCTCTTTCGAATAAAACTATAACCTCCTCCTTTTTGAAGTCGGTTAAAAAAGATCATCAAAATCGGTCCATATGCTGACGAGTTATGCGGGGACAAACATAAAAAAAATACAAACGGGTCGAATCTATAACCTGCTTCTTTTTGAAGTCGGTTAAAAATAAAAATTAATTGTATTTTGTTGAAAATAGAATTTAATTGTGATTTGTTAAAAATAAAAATTAATTATAATTTGTTGAAAATAGAATTTAATTATAATTTGTTAAAAATAAAAATTAATTGTTATTTGTGTTTAGATACCGGCCAAAGCTGGATCTCGCTTTTAATGTTAGTTAACTGTACTATTGATGGAGAAATAAATAAATACTAGGGTCCGTAGCAACATATTCCGGCGACGTTCTTTTTCTTTCAGTATTACCAGAGTTCTAAGCATTTATCGTTTACGCTAGTGTTTCGGACGACAAAAGTTATTTTTGTTCGCTGCGAATTACAAGTTTTTTAATCCAGCGAATTATTAATCTTTGTGATAAAATTCAATAAAAACAATTTATTCTCTTTTATTAAGCACAATTTGTACTGCAAATTACTTTTTTGAAGTTTGATTTTTACCAACAACAGCCCAAGTTAGGAATTGTTTTTTGCTCCTAGTACAAAAAACTTAGAGTGGCCGGTACTGGATGACAATTTTGCGTTGGCTGCGAATTACAACTTTTTTATTCCTGCGAATTATTAATCTTTACGATAAAATTTGTGGAAAACGATTCGTCTCCTCTTATTAAGCACTATTTGCAGTACAAATTACTTCTTTGAAACTTGATTTTTACCAACAGTAGCCCAAGTTACAGTACAAAAACTGAGAACGGCCGGTACTGTATGACTCTCCCCTACCTATTTCTTCCAAAGCTTTTCAAAGAGATATTTGAATGGAGAATTCGGAACTATTCATAAGAAAAGAAATTGGTTGCAAATCACAATAAATAAAAAATAAAAAATATATGAAAAAAATTTAGGTGAAGCGATTTTATTTAACTTCATCAATAATGCACTAAGAAATAAAAAATAATTATTTTCTTGTACAAAAACTTCAATGTTCATATGTGACTTTAAATAAAATCATACAAACTCTGCGATTATCCTGTAGAATTGATTTGAACAATTGATTAATTTGCATTATTGATCAAGTTAAATAAAATCTTTTCAATTAAATTTTGTTTAATATATTTTAATTTGTTTCTTGTATTAAGCTAACAATATTAATATTCAAAAAAACTAATGAACATGTTATATAACGTGCGCTGAAAACGAATCCGCAAAACCGTTTATCGCCATACCCGCATTTTTTGAGAAATTCTATTTTGAAAAAAAATGCAATTTTTCGACTTTGAATATCTTTTATGCCGAAACGGTAATAGTTTTTCGGTTGCTCGTAGCGTCAAATTATTTTATGAATGCTCCCGAATACTACTATATAAGTTATTATTGCATTATGAACATTTAAATATGTTTAAACAAGGATCAAAGGGAAAAGGATACCCGAAATGCACCCATTTTTGCAGATATCTTTCAATTTATTTCCAAAACTAATGGTCTGGAGAAAATCTGACCATTCCACGCGATGCAGCAGATAATTTTCCTTCGGAAAGCGTCAACAAAAGTGGTAAGTCTCGTTTTGTTTTCAATACAGAAGCGAAATAGTTTGGCAAAACGTGCGGAGCTGACAGCCGCTCCCGGTAACAGAATCGTTTAACGCGCACGACTCTCACTGTGCTCCAACATTGTATTTGTTATTTATTAACTATTCAATAAAATATTATTAACTATTACATAATAAACTAAGTAATAAAATTTCTGTAATTTCAAACTTTGATTTTTTGGGTATGCAAGGTGTCGGCGCTATGTGTGTACAGTTAGGCTTGGACTTTCACACGAACAATTCTTTTGTATTTTTAATACATTAGGAACTGATGAACCTAACTGTACACACATAGCACCGACACCTTGCATATTCAAAAATTCAAAGTTGACGCAACGAGCAGCCGAATAACTATTACCGTTTCGACATAAAAGATGTTCAAAGTTGAAAATTTGCAGTTTTTTTCAAAATCGAATTTCTCAAAAACTGAGGGGGGTGACTGCAAACGGTTTGCGGATTCGTTTTCAGCGCACGAAAATCTATAAGAAACGGCTATTGAATGTTACAAGTCCGAAAAAAGTCAAAATTTGTCGATCTGTGTTATGAAGTAATTATAAAAGAAAATTCATTTCTGAAATAAATGGTTATTGAGAGTTGGAAAATGTGTAACAAAATACGTCCTGAAATCAGGATTTCATTGAGGGAGTTGAATGGCTTCTGTTTGATGATTCGATTCACATTGTATTTTGCAATCCAAAACAACAAATACAGAAACATTTTGCAGGAAACCTGTAGCAGTGCAATTTAAAAGCAACAGGAAAGGAACTGTAAGCTATAGGTATTAGTAAATCGATGGAAATTAATTTTGAGAAGAGATAGATTGGTTGATCGATTGGTTTCGAAAAAGAGTAACAAATTCTCAGTAAGAGAATTTAATAAACCAAGAGGTAAATTCCGCGACTTTTAATCTGAAATTTTTGATTTATTATGCATCTAGAGTTTTTTTAAAATATACATTTGTTACACTTTCTCGAAGATTTAAGAGTCAACCTTTCCATTTCTTTTAAATGGAGCTTCATGGAATCAAGAACGATTTTACATTGAAACATCCAGTTTTTTGAAAGGGGAATTTACATTTCAAATTAAGAACTTATCGTACTTGAGCCGTAACTCCTGTACACAAACTACGTGGTAGAATTTAAATTCGGAACTTAAATTTCGGGTATTTAACTTGTACATACTACTAGTGTTTGCTGACTTTTATTAACCATTCTTATTAACGTTACTGCGAAACTAACTTTGCCTTATTTCCTTGGTTACATAGTTTAAGCTCTAAAGTTTTATCTTTTTTACTACAATCGCATGCAATTAATTTGAAGAAGCTAACTTATCTTATCAGAATAACGATATTAAATAATAATGTTACAATAAATAATGATGTATAAAAGATACCTACCATTTCACCCACAATTTTATTGTAACATACATTTATTTCTATATTTTGCCAACTTTGAACCCAAAAGCGGGATTTTCAGAAACGGTGATGTATAGTATACAAAGTCTTATTCCGCATTTTTTATTTATTTCTGCACAAGGAATCATCCCTTGTTTGGGTGTACCACAACTTACGATGCATGGTGTATATATATGTCAAGCATTATTTTCAGCTTACACTTTTATAGCCAGGAAAATATTAAAATGGTGATTAAGACTTGGCAGGTTTAAAAGTTCTTCTTGTCCTTACTAGCGATTGACGTATTTTTGGACCCATGGGGACACCAGACTTCATAAGTACGTCACCAAGAGAATTGTAGGTCGACATTCCCCAAATTAGGGACGCGCGCAACGGTTCCGCATTGCATACGTATGTACATAAGTACATACATATCGTATGCATCAAACCCGAGCGGACTACATGCAAAGTTCAGAAAGTCACCCAAGAATTCTTCAGTGACCTTCCATGCCCTTACCATCGCACCGGCTGCAACTCTTCAAAACTCTGTCCTAGAGGAAAAACTAATTTCTCGCTAATATCACTTTAGTTTTTTAAAATAGAATTCATGCAACCATAGAACTGTAGGTAATTTCACGTTTGCGTTTAGGTACACTCGTATCTGAACTAAAATAGTTGGGCTTTGCGTTCGGCACTTGTACACTGTATGTACTTTAGAGCTTCTTGTAAATACACAGTGACGTGAACTTTCATGGCCTGTATTTGAATAACTCCAAGTCTCTCCCCAATCTCTCCAAAAACTCTATAATTTCAAATGAAATTAGGAAGCGTCAATTATATTATAGATATTACATGGATATAGGCAGTCTCTTTGATATTGATAAACATCACACTCCGCACGGTAAATACAACTGCGTTGACAGAATATGCATGCTCCCTAATAGATACTACCATAATATTGACTTCTTCGTTAGTTACTTATCTACTTTTAGAAATTCAGTTCTGCGGATTCTCGATGATTAAGCAATAGTGATAGGTAGGGGAGACCGGGGCTAGTTGATACGTTATTCAGTTTTCAATTTTTTTTTTATTTTTGTTTGAATTAATTACTTAATAACAAATATGCTAAAATATACTTTGTTCCTTTTTCTTTAATATATAGTAAACGAAATCTTCAGAAAATATATACAAAATGAATGAAAAAATGTTATTTGGACGATGGCAAAATGTATCAATTTACCTCACTGCGGGGCAAGTTGATATATCTGTAAAATATCCGTTTAATGAATGACTAATAAATTTGACAAATATATTTTTAATCTAAATACCTTTCCAACAATATAAACTACAAATGAACAAAGACGTATTCTAAAAATCAAACAGATTTCTGAACAAACGTAGAAAACATTTTTATTTTTATTTCTTGTTATGTCTGGAATATCCCACTTTCTCACTATATGTTAATAAACTCATTTTGTCAATATTGTATACTTTTCCGTTTTGCCTTAATAATATCGAGCCCTTTTCTATTGCGACACACGCTTTTTCAAAAATATCTTGCGATATTTCGGCACGATTTGCCTTTTGATATAACTTCGAACCATTTTCCTAGAAATAAAAGGAAAAAATTCAACATGTCCCAGAGAAAACGTATCAACTTACCCCACAGGAAGTCATTATGTATAAACATGTCCATAAAAGAATGTAGAGTATATAACCAAAATAACAAAACGTTACCTTCAAAAAGTTATTTCATCTCTTTCTTTTGTTTTCTTTGTTACTTGTATATTGTAATCTTTATCTTGATGTTATCTTATTTGTTAGTCCTCTATTCATGTCGTTTCATGTGAATATAATATGGCAAAGGGTTATTACCCGTAATAAATAAATAAATTATACAGATTTCTTGGAGAAAGAAGTTCCCAGTATTTGACATGCGACAGCGATTGTGAAAAACAATAGCAAATCAGACCAGATATGACTATGATAAATAGCCAAATTATTCGTACTGTCGCGTCTACTTTACTTATTTCCTTATGTAGGTAAACTGACGCTCACGGGTGTTCTTGGTATGTACATACGATATAGTTGAATACATTTCCTTTTCGATACATTTTTCTCGAGCACCTTCACTTCGATGATAAAAAAAGGTTGGTTCTATTTACATAGAGTTCGATTCAGTATTTCTTGAAATGGTGGACAGAAGTATTTTTGGAATTTTGTCGTAAAGGGTTTTGAACAGGTAAAGTCAACGGTTTCTTTTGGGCTAGATTGTAGAGCCAGTAATAACTAAAACCATTTGCTCTTTTAACAATTCTTTCTTAGGGATACAAGACGTATTTTCAAATAAGAATGTTTACAAATATTAAAAATTAACCCTTCGTTGACATTCTGGATGTGGGTCAACCATGAACTGATTTTTATTGATTTTGGGGCTCTGTACCTTTTCTAATACGTAGAATATCGTGGGTATTCGTGGAATATCTCTGTTCTTTCAACCTTCTATATAGTTTCATATGCCTTTTTTCCAAACTCGACTTACAAACTTTTTTTCCTCAAAATACTATATCTCAACTACAACTCGGTAGATTTTTAGGTTCTAATATTAAAATTTGTAAAAGTTACAATTTTTTAAAGATTTTTTACGTTTTTCCCTTATATATAGTAATCTAGAATTTTTTTATAAAAACTGTGATAAAATTTCAATTGAAAAAACTGTTGGAATACATTCTGAAGACCTTGAAATTGATCCATGATTTTTTTCATAATGATTGCATTCTTTAGATGAGATTGGCAGTCGTCCATATAGCATATGTTACATCATATGGCATGTTTACCGTCTTGAGAAACATAGTTTTGAGAAAAACGGCTTTAAAGTTGGCCGCGGTGCGTTTACTTGCATTGCCCCTCCGTTACTTTTTACGCTGTAATCCTCGCAATTTTTCGAATTTTTCAATGAAATATATTTTAAAATACTTCTAAGACTTGTGGCTATCATAAACCACTAAAAACAAAATTTCGATATTTTGACTCCGTAACACCAAATATCCCATTAAAAATTTAACTTTAACTTGAGAAAATTAAAATAGGTAGTACTGTATAAAACATGTAATACAACTGTTTTTATCGTTTATCCTTTGGAAGGCTTTATTGACAAAAAGACTCGAGGTCCATCGATTTGTAATAAAACTAATTAAAATATTTAATACAGTTTCAACTGTCCCAGTGCTAAATCGCATAAAAGTAGGACAAATAATACTTTTATAACTAAACACCTTTAGGCTCCCTCCATTAAAGTATAAAACATTTTTTTAACTAGAGAATACATGGTTTTTGGCCAAACCAGTTTTTGATTTTTGGCTCCCACCTCGTATCTGATTTATTGCATTAATAAAATGCAGCATTGCTCAATATAGTTAATTCCAAACATTGTTTTGTAAAGTATGTTCATTCTTTCAAAAATAATCACATATGTTTTCATCATATTATCTACAATGCTGCATTCACCTCGTGCAAAATGAAAGGAGAATGAGACATAAAATACATTCAGAAAAATATAAATGGATAAGCGTGAAGTCAAGCAAAATAATCTGAGAAAAAGAAGATTTCTTTGGTACAATGAAGCTACAAGCAGATAGGGATTTGAAAGAGAAGCGATAAGAAGAGCGTTCAAAACCAACACTGCGAAAGGGAAAGAGAAATTCGAAAACGAAGAACAAAATGGAACCCAACATAAGAAGTGGAAGGGAATGACATGGTCTGATTAGTATGAGAGGAACGGGGAAGAAGTTTGAGTTTCAAGCAGAAATGTAGATCAGAGGAAGAAAAGAGAATGAACAAGAAAAGAGGGAGAGCGATCTGGAAAGCGGGAAACGGAAGAGAAGGGGGGCAAAAGCAAAAGGAAAAATAAAGAGAATGTGATAGGAAAGGAGGTCAGTGGAAAAAGGGTGAACTGAAACAGTTACAGGAAAAGAAACCTGGAGGAAAAGGGATAAAATGAAGAAAAGTAAGCAGAAATAAGCAAGAATGATGGCTGTCTGATTGGTATGAAGGTGGGAAGTGTACTTGACGCTTTTTCCTAAAAAGAGTCCAAGCAGAGTGTGAAAATCTCTTAAAACGTGACTTTCTGTCTCATAGAAAACTCGTTTTTAAACGATTTTATTTAGCTTCACACCTCTGTCCTTTTTTTTTGTTTGGTTCAAATCTTATAACTCAATTGTAAAACACTTCCAAAAAAGGCAATAAGCTTGAAAATTTGCAGGCGTGCGTAGTTACGATGATAATACAGAATTATAAAAAAATTCCCCCGAGGGTGGAAGAATAACATCCCCTATAAATTTAACCCATAACCACAAATCCAATCGACTTGAAATCGCCTCTTGCGTTCTTCTTGAAAACGACAAAAAGTCGCTGCGTTGGATGGTAGCACCGCGATTTCCATAAAAGCAATTTATCGAGGAATGATCCATCACGCACAAATAGTTAAATTTTCAAGTATTTTTAGTTGCAAAACTCAAACACTAAAAAGTACCATCACCATAGTAATGGTAGGATAGAGTTATTTTTTAAGTTTTAGTGCATTTTTGAAAAAGTTAAATAAAATTGTTAAACTTAAATTTCTTTTAATACCAGTGCTGTAAACAATGTGATGTCTTTGACTTTTTTAATGCGTACATTAGGATGCTGCTTATTGTTAGTTAGTTACAGATAGAATATTTTTCGTGTACTTTTTTGTTTCACCTCCCAGGCGAGTCAAAAGCTCTCCCATCTCCCAGAATGGTTGTTCCAATTTGTAACAACAATGGTCCCTGTAAAATTGGTGTTCTATCAGGTGACAGGAAACGTGCCTCACGGGCCTTGAAGTATTATATATAAAAGCCTCATTTGAAAATCGCCCCTCTACTCAACTATTTTATTTTTCTCTCATCTTTTGGTATCTAACGATTCTTTGAAAATATTGCAGTAACTTCTTGTAAGTGTTGCTTTAGATTACAATAATTCTTGTAGCTACACCTTGGTCTTAAAAAATTAGTAGAATTAAATGAAATTTTTTAGATGATTTATGATTAGATTATAATTTTATAGATGAAGGATCTAATAGGTATAAACTTTGTTGGTTTTAAGTGAACTGATTATCTTGCATTGCCTGGAAAAATGTTTCCTTTTTGCAATTGCGAAAGCGATAATGACGCACAATCCGTCGTTCAGTGATCAAAAAGTTAGAAATAGATAATTTCTTGCGATGATCTTTAACACGAGCGTATTCCACACTCTTAATTTGTATATGAATACTTGGAAGGAAACAAAACAAAGGCCATAAACACTCAGAAAACACGTTTGTATTGCAGAATCTATTTAACTCACTTCCTTCATGTGCCTATTTAGTTCTCTCTGATATCTGAACGCCACCTGAAAATTATCAACTGTAAGCATGAATAAAAATAACTTTCAATAGATCATTCAATTGAAATTATTAGATGCTATTTAATTTTTTTTTAAAGATAAACTGCTTCTAATCTTAGTTATCAGTAAGTATTCTATTCTAATAGGTTTCTATTAATTCCAATCCCTTTTATTCTACATCATCATTGGTAATTTTTAATTGCTTAAAATTTGCAAACCCTTCTTCAATATTCAGAGGTAAAAAGATAAGGACCACCCTAGTGTACGTATACATATCGTATCAATAGGGAAATTGAAAGGGTGGGTCGCGCGTCAACGTACTCCGCGAAATAACGAGGTTTCCCCAACAGAGGAACGCTTTGTTAGACGGCAGTGTCGATATAACATCAATTTTACAGATAATACCGTTTTTAGGACGTTCATACCATAAGTAGAGTCGCACGGGACTGCACACGAATATGAGATTTCGGGAGCAGATATAAATAATCGAAGGAGAAAAGCCTGCTCCGTTTTAGGGAGTAACGATTATCGAAGACAGTTGCGATATTGGAAGCACTTAGTCTCTGCTGCTTAAAACACATGCTTAATAGTTGTAATAGTTTGTACAGATACAAAGAACACAGCTTTATTTACGTTTCTCAATAAGATATGGATATTTCGCATCGAACGTAATTAGCCTGATTCGTTATCAATATATGCCACCTAAAAAGTATATTAGGAATACCTAATATATCCTTTCTAGGGCAACTCCAAATAATTAAGGAAATATAAACTAGTATTAGTACGTCCTAGCTAATAGTATTAGGTCTTAAGTGGTCATGCTCAGTCAGGAGGCCGAAAAACAGGGTGGTCTTTGGAAATTTTTTACTCAAAAGCTATAACACATTTCTCAAAAAATCTTTTTTCCTTTTAAGGATTGCATCTAGTATCGTGCATCGTAATTTTTTTATTTAAAAATATTTATCAATAACTAAGTTATTATCCATCACTCGAAGGTTCTCTCAAAAAGAAGGCTTCTGCGGTGACCACTGCTGTTCGAAAGTCGATCATCTAAAATAAAAAATTCAAAAGAATTTACTTATTATATTATATTATCTAGTCTTTGAACGAAGGATTTTTTTATCCAATGCTTAGTTTTCTTTTAATTGACGAAAATCAGACACGATTTATGATGAAAATTGAAACTTTTACTTTAAACATTCGCCATTTTTTCCCAAATCAATATTTCGAAAAATCCTTCGTTCAAAGACAAGATAATATAATATACTAAGTAAATTCTTTTGAATTTTTTAATTTAGATGATCGACTTTCGAACAGCAGTGGTCACCGCAGAAGCCTTTTTTTGAGAGGACCTTTGAGAGATGGACAATAACTTTGTTATTAATAAATATTTTTAAATAAAAAAATTACGATGCACGATACTAGATGCAATCCTTAAAAGGAAAAAAGATGTTTTGAGAAATGTGTTATAGCTTTTGAGTAAAAAATTTCCAAAAACCACCCTGTTTTTCGGCCTCCTGACTGAGCATGACCCCTTAAGGGGTAACTGTTTAAAAGTGTCAAAAATCGGTTTTTTTTCTTTTTACATATTTTCATAGATTGATGTTTTAGAAATATTATAAATCAAGTCCGATGTAAAAATTCCGAAGACTGACAATGTTGTAGGCATTTAAGTGGAACCACCCAGGTAGCACGGGGCGGTCAGGCACGGCGACTCGACCAATCGCAGCGGAACTACATTTTTCATTGCGGTGGCCTGTTTTACATATTTTCATAGATTGATGTTTTAGAAATATTACAAAACAAGTCTCATGTAAAAATTCAGAAAATTGATGAAGTTATAGGCATTTGAGTGAAACATCCCAGGTAGCACGGGGCGGCGCCGCGCCGCGGCGCGGCGCGACGGCTCGACCGGTCGCAGCGGAAATATATTTTTCATTACGGTGGTCCTAAAACCTCGCGCTACGTTCAACCAATTCACTTCCAATTTTGCATGCAGAATCATAACATTCCACATCGTCCAACGAGTTTTTTTTTATTCTGATTCCCCGTTTATTAATTATAAAGAAAAAAGGTGGACTTTTCTCTTAGAAAAATCTAATTTTACCTTTGATTTCTCACCATTTCTTCATTTTTCAAAATTTTAAAAATCGGCCCCGCAGGACAATAGCTATCAACATATTTTATAAGAAAATTGTACTGTTTTTGATTTCAGACACGACATACAGCTTTTTCAGGGCCACCGTTTAGCCGTCTAAAATCGAGAGACTTTCGGATATGTATCCATAACTGCCGAAAAACAATAGTTTTGTAACTGAAACTTTTTTTTTAAGTAGTTCATAATACTACGTAAAGATAGTAAAAAGACGAGAAATCTTCGTCAAGTCGTTGACTTGTAAAAAAATCCACGAAATGGACACATTTTCCGAGGGTCCAAACGAGTACACCCCCTTGAGGGGGAATTGCGCCTTATTGAGCTGAAAAATAGGTAATTCTTTATGAATTTTGTATACAAAATCGATTCGACAAATGAATTTGAGATTTGGTAGGCTGTTTTATTGTATCTTGAACTATTGTTCTGAATTATTGTGTGACAGTGAAACAAAACATGGCAGATACAGAGAAAGCGTTGAAAAATAATCGGGTGGCCCTGGCCTTGACGAAAAGTACTGTAAGGCAGAGTTGTGCAAAATTACAATTCAATTACTTCATGAATTATAATTACAAAGAAATTCAATTACATGCTATTCAATTACATTGTAATTCGTAATTCAGATATCTTATTCAATTAAATTACACCGCAATTCGTAATTGCAATTGAAGTACAATTGCAAAGTACAATGTAATTACGAATTACGAATTAAAAGTTAACCATATTGAGAGGTAATAAGAGGTGGGAAAGAAATATGTAGGTAAAGGTTTCGAATAGAAAAAAGTGATTATGAGTGATAAATATGGTATTATTCATAAATTTATAATATATAAACTTCTTTGTTATATTTTTTCACATTCAAACATAATTGTATAAAAAGAAACATGTACCTGCTCTACCTAACGTACAATATATATTAAAGGGTAAAATAACGGCAATCACTTAATGCGTCTTATGTAAAAAAATGAATAGGTACTGCAATACAGTGAAATACATCACCTAATAGGAAAAAAATGAAAAAAAAATAACATTTTTAGTTCACCACTAATCACTAATTGGGCCACCTCGACTGATGACAGATTCATTTTAATTATCATGCAACTTTTCATTGGTTTTAATGAACATTATTTTTTTTCAAACATCTTGTCACTGAAGTTGTTTCGTATAGACATGAAAGATAAATATAATCATTTATCTCACTTCTTCAGAGTTCTAAACTGTAATTTAATAATTACATTGTATTTCAATTACATTGTAATCCAATTACACGCATGATTGCAGTAATTAGGATTTGAATTAATTGAAAAGTTTGAATTATATAATTCAATTACGTTGTAATTAAATTACGTTGTAATTGAAATACAATGTAATTAAATTACATAATTAAATTACAGTGTAATTCAATTAGCACAACTGTGTTGTAAGGGTTATCTGAAACACAAAAAGGAAAATAGATTCTTAAACTATATGAATGGCTATGGGTGGTAGTGAATTTATTGCCGTATCTGTGACTGTTCCTTTTTTATTTAAAGAAGTTTTCCCGATTTTGAGGCAAAACCTTTTTCAGACTCAAATCAGGGCGCTTCATGTTCTTCAAAAGGCTGCTATTTTAACATTTTTTTATTTTTCTTAAAAATGCATCTACTACCACCCATAGCCACATTCATATAGTTTAAGAATCTATTTTCCTTTTTGTGTTACGGATAACCCTTACAGTACTTTCCTTCAACACCAGCGCCCCCCGATTATTTTTCACCCCTCTTTCTGTATCTGCTATGTTTTTTTTCACTATCACACAAACATTCAAAACGATAGTTCAAAATATAATAAAACAGCCTGCCACACCTCAAATTAATTTGTCGAACCAAAAATACCAAAAATTCACAAATAATTACCTGTTTTTTCGGTCCAACAAGCCACAATTCCCCCGCACAATGTTATGCACAACTAGTCAATACTCTTTACATCACCGTCTAATAGTGTAATGTATTGTAACAGTGGTCGCTAACAGCTCTGAGCTGATGCGACATTAAATAAATAACTTGAAAAAAAATATGCCACCTGAATTTCCTACTTCAGAATAAGTTCGGTTTATTTTTCAATTATTAGTGTGGGATCAGGAACTGCCATAAGAGATAGCCCGGAATGAGAGACCTCGAAGGTTCGACGTTGGTGGAGTTGTTCAGGTGACTGGCCAGTGCACAGAGGATCCGCAAGATCGTGGGTTCGAGTCCCATCGCCCCAGGTCCTTTTTCCATAATTCTCGAACACATTGGAATTACAAAACCTATTCCTACATTAGGAGGTACCCAAGAAAATTCGCGTACTTTTATACGTGCTACACAAATGTTATACGACATTGACCCGACGTGGGTAAGGTGGGGTTTCACAGACTCCAAAGATTTTAGATTGCGTATAACTTTTTTTGTATATTTTGTATATTTTTGTTGAAAATTAAAGATGTTTAATTAGTTAAGTATTTTTGGGTAATAAAAATTTAATTAACGATATGGATTTCTATAATACACTAAATTATTTTCCCACCTTACTACTCTTGTTACATTTTCCCACCTTTCCAACGTCGGGTTAACACAATGTTATTCGACATTTCACTGCACGGGCGCATTGTAAGGCCAGAAATACTCCAAACGCATCAATTAATGGAAAGCATTCACCTAGAAAATTTTCTCTGCCAGTTCTTTGTAACGAATGCTTCTGAGCCAGTCAAAAAGATTTATATGGCATTTGAAACTGATTATGTAAGTACAAGGTAAAAGTGGTTTCAAAAATTCAAAACGTTGGATCAGACACTTGATGATGATTTGTGAGACGCTATTGCCAAAAATTCAAAGGCAATGTGCAAAACATTTGCAATGAGGTTACATGTGAAAGATGAAACAATCCGGATCCATTTACATAGAATGTGAAGGGTGAATAGTGCGGTTGTTTCAACACATTTGAAACATTGAAATTGAAACGTGAATGTTTACCCATTTCAATGAAATTGTAGGTGGCGTTGTAGAAATAATTTGTGAACATTTAATTCCAGTGAATCTAATTGTCATCCAATGGCAATTATAATAACTTTGTAACACTGCGCGATGAAAGAAAACATTAAATATAAGAATTGTTCAGTTTATTATGCTCTATGACACTGGGGAAAGAAAAATAATGATATAAGTATAATAGAAACGAAGAAGTGCTATAACTTTAAGGGTTGACCCCTTCAGAATGAATTTTCGCTGAAATAAAAAATTGCTCCTACCAGCCAATATCCTCCACATTCGCACAAACTTTCATTAAAATCCGAATTTTCGTGTTCAGAATGTTCCTTTGTTAGTCTATTCTGTTAATCAGAATTTTCCAATACGTTACGTAATTTAAGAGAACCACATTCAGTTGAGAATTTAATACAGCTTTAACATTGAATATCCTCGTAACTGGTCCAATTATCCCCAACTCGTCTCCCATAATTTCCTTCAATATTAATTCAAACTGAAGTATATAGAAAATGACTTTAACTTTATGATCTCTCCTCGTGAATTTAAACTCGTATTTTATTTTTCTCCCCTTTTTTCTTATTTCAACGGCGCGGCAGTGGTCCACTTAAGCAGCGGTAAGACGTATCGGTAACAACTTCGGCCATGAAATATTTTCATATAATGCATTATGCATTCTGTTCCCGATTCAATATCGAAAAAAATATTCTGCGAAGGGGCACTTCGTCTTTGAAAGATTGTTCTCGTCGAATGCGCTTTACCTGCCAGCGGCGATATCACGCATAGTAAATTCAACATTGATATTCTATATTCAAATTCGACCCGCATCGTGGAATATTATTTTAACGTACGATGCTACTATCAAATAACGGCGCGGAAAGCAATAATAGGTAGTTTATCTTTATCCAAATTCTCGTGTATTAAAAATTAATTTCGAAACAACCATTAAATAGAGCAACGCAATAACATACTGCTCTAAATATATGCAGTTAATCACAAACTATTTTACATATTAAGGGGATCTTCCATTCTAGATCCATAAAAATAGGATCTTCAGGAATTAATTAAAGGAAAACTATTACATATAATTTAATGGGACTTTTTGCATTGTATTAACAATGTCTTAAACAATGGAAATATATTTTTTATAATTAATTATTGCAGACGGCACTGGGGAGTTGTTAAAGTCGAGGCGTAAAAAAATTCACCCAAAACGGTGGAACCTGTAGCACCTAAACCATCCGTCTGAAATAAAAAAAAAAGCGAGATTATTAAAGGGCAGGAAATTCGCTAGTGACTGGCCAGAAAAAATGACAAAAAATGACATGTTTTGAGAAAATAACGACACTTGAAGTTGAAAATCACATTTTCACAAAATTTTTTGTCCTTTCAAGGCCTTTAAAAATTACACATTTTCAATTTTTTTAAATTTCACTGGATTCTCCACGCGCCAGAAGTATATTCTTCAAAATAAAAAAGGTTTCAGCCAAATCGATAAAAACTTTTTGATATATTGCTTCCACCGATTTTAAGAGCACTGTTTTCAGGAAAACGCGTTTAAAGATTTACGTGAACGCCGAGTGTACGGGTGTTACCAATGCATTTGCCGCTATTCAAATGCCTATAACTTGGGGAATTTTACGAATTTTAAAAAATCCATATAAACGCTTATTCTTAAAAGGCTGAACAATCGAAAAATGAAATAAAGAAATTGATTTTTAGACCGGAACCACGCCTTGAGGGGTCATTCTACTTTGATGGGTCGAAAAATGAAGCTATTTTTACTGATTTTCTTCTGAATAAATACAACATACATATAATGAAATAAATCTTTTTGGGATTTATTAAGTTACTCTTATATTACCCAAAAAAATTAAAAGATTTATTTTAATTTGTTTTAAATGCGTTTTTATAACGCTAATGTGGCACCTAAAAAAGGTATGATCATGGCGCAGGTGATTTCCCGGCTCAGGTTTATCTGAAACAAAAAATTTGAAAAGATTCTTAATCTGTATGAGTGTCGTTATCACCCGTAGCTCAATTAACAATATTTGTTGAAATATAACCGAGATTTTTCTCGAGAAACACTCGAGAAAACGTCCTTTTGGGTGTTTTTCAAACTTTTTTTACAAACCAGCGCCATTTTTGTACTTTTGTTACACCCCTTGAATTTACTTTAAAGTAAAAATTACCAATTCTATATTCACATACCCATTCTATATCCATAAACCTTGATTAATATACTTTTGTTTTGGGTGCATTGAATTGAAAAATTTGTACACAGTTTATTTCAAAGAAGTATTATTATCCATGGAAGTAGCCAAAGGTCGGGCAAAAAAATATTCGCCCAAATTCAATATTTAATTTATACAAACGTAATTGCAATAAGTTAATATTTTTCCAATATTCCTAGGATTTTATTGTAAGCTCTAATCTATTATGCATAGATTCGACTAATAGTTTTCTGTGAAATTCGGGTTTATCTTTTTTCATTCATCAATGTAAATTATAATGGGTAATTCTGATTTTAGCATTACTTACATAAGTAAAATATGTTATACGTACGGGTAGGGGTGGGGGATACTTTTGAGAGTAACTATGTATTGGAAATATAATATTGGATATCTTTTTTTATGCAAATGTAACAATTTTCAAACTTGGAATTATTTTCGATATGATTTAAATTCAAATACATTTTACATTTAAAATACATATGAACTTTATGCGGCGTTAGATGGTGCTTTTCTAAGAAAATCTTCTTAAACACAAACGTTATTTTTTTTTCTCATTGTAATTTGTGGAAAATAGAGGTGTTTCACGTCAGAAATGAGTTCTTGGTTCTCTTAGAGCATTTTTACAGAAAACACTTCAGTGACTGGTGTATAAAATATATTCACTTGCAAGCAAAAATCTTAATATATATCATTGAAAGTGTTTGTATGTTTGTCTGTCGCCTAAAAACTTTCAAACGCTAAACTCTGGTGTCTCAGCTCATTATGCCCAGTTAATCCAGATGAATGTGACTACTTTCACAAAAAAACATAATAATAAGTAAAAAAATTTTTTTTTACAAAATCAGAATCTAAATTCAGGCCAAGACGAATAGTAAAGCTAGTATATACATATAACATAAGTACAAGTTGCCAAGCACCAAATTTAAGCATGTGGAAAAGATCTTGCAATTAGTGATCAGGAAACAGCTACTCCATTTAGAATCGAAATTACTGGCAACTCACAGTCGTTGAGCAGTTCTTCTCACCACAGTCATGTTAGCCAAGATGTTAATGCAGTAATTTTCGAGTTACTCTACTACATAGTAAATAAAATGTTTTAAGTTTTCGACCGAAAAAAAATTTTTTTTAATTTAAAGAAACAATGTTATCAGCGCGTAGGCTCGGTCATTTAAATAAAAGTTATTTGCAAATTTTAAGATATATTTTCCAACGTTTCGGTCAATATTGAGACCATTATCAAGGAAAAATTTTATCGTTTGAAAACTGCGTATACTTTTAAAAATTCCGTAACGTATTCGACGTCCGGAGCACTGGTCGGTTGGAGAGTGACTGAGGTAAACATTCAACCGTAGGCAAGAACAACCAGAGGGTAAGCCGAAAATGGTCTAAACGGTGACATTCAGCGGGAATCGTTAACTATTATGAAAGATTCAAATTTAAAATTTTTAGCATACTATTCAAACAAACAACCGAAACAAAACATCCTCGTCAAAGTGGTAAAAATTCTCTTTCTCAAGTGTCCAAGTCAAAACCAAACTACATATCACACACGTAATATGTAATATTATTGTTACACAAGGCATAGAAAAGGAGAGACAAACAGACAGGACTCTAATAGATAGAAAGAAAGCATCATCAGACCTTATTTTTTAATAAGGTTGCGTAGTAATCTTGTATTTTAGGTGTTTCATACCTAAGATTTACGCTAGGTTGTTTAATCATATGCAACGTCTCTAATAGAATCCTCTGATTTAATTTTGTTTCCCTATCAATAACTTTGACACTGTCATAGTCAAATCTATGATCAAATTCAATCGAATGCTTTGTTAAGGCAGTGTGTTGGAGGGGGGGTGAAAAAATGTTTCTTTTATGTTCGTAAATGCGTCTTTCTAACAATCTGGATGTCTGCCCGATGTAGGTCTGATTGCAACCCATGCACGGAATAGACACTACTACATAGTTTTCCAACCGCAATTTTGAAAGGTAATTTTATTCCCTAAACATGAATTTTCGCCGCTAAAAAGAAATATGTGTGCAATATTTTGAGGTACACTACCTGTATACCGAGTTTCATAAAAAACGGCGTGTAACAGTTGGGTTATCTTTGTAAGATATCACCCTGATAAGGGCTTTGTATCATCTCTACCCAAAACAACTGATTCATCATCAAACGTCCCACTCCAAGGTACAAATTCGCACAACACCAGAACTACTCCTGTGTTTACCAAGAGCCACGACTATACTACCTCCATCAAACAGGTAATCTATTAAGACCTAGGACAGCATTCACACAGAGCATTCAGCCAT